>OY856411.1:4097500-4815000 GCA_963693085.1 Alisma plantago-aquatica
AACGTCTTTCCGTAAACTGATAGGAAGATTCAGGTCAGAAAATACCTCAGTGGATGGTGGATCAACCGCAGACGCATGATTTGGTTCGGCCGGGGCTTCAGAAGCATTGTGGTTCTTTGACTTGCGCTGATAGACTTGTAATGGGCGTTCTTTAGGCACATCAGGAGACGGTAAATCCTCAACAATCACCGGTAACGGTGTGGTAGCCATAATATCAGCAGACAATGTTGCACCATCAGTAGAATAGTAAGGCATATGCTCAAAAAAGGTCACATCCGCACTAACAAACCACTGTTTTTTAATAGGATCAAAACAACGGTAGCCTTTTTGTGTACGGGAGTATCCCAGAAAAACACATTTGACCGAGCGAGCATCAAGTTTGGTGAGCCCAGGACGAAGATTTTTCACAAAACAAGTACTCCAAAAAATGCGAGGAGGCAGAGAGAATAAGGGTTTATCAGGAAACAAAATGACATACGGGACCTGATTTTTCAAAACAGAGGAAGGTAAGCGATTGATGAGATAGTAAGCCGTAGAGACAACTTTAGGCCAGAAATGATGGGGTACTTTGTAGTGTATGAGAAGAGTGCGAGCAACCTCAAGTGACAGTTTTTTCTTTCAGCGACGCCATTTTGTTGAGGAGTGTAAGGGCAAGTGGTCTGATGTATGGTTCCTTGGGCAGCACAGAAGGAGGTAACAGATTGTTGCATGAACTCAAGCGCATTATCAGTACGAAAAATTTTAATAGGTCGGTTAAATTGGGTGTGAATTTCAGCAAAGAGGGTACAAATAGTATCCAATACAGTATCTCGACCTTTAAGTAAAAACAAATCACCCGGACGTAGAGAAGAGAAGAGGTAAAAACCAGTGGCAGCCGGAGCAGGGATGGGAAGAGGAGCCGAAGGGGAGGAGGCTTGGAGGGAAGGAGGAGGGGCAGGAGGGTAGTTGCGGGGAAGAGGAGGGAGGGGAGGGGTGGCGGCGGCTGGAAAGAAGAGGGAGGGGGGTGGCGACAGGGAAGAGGAGGGAGGGGGGGTGGCGGCGGCTGGGAAGGAGGGGGGGGGTTGGCGGCGGGAAGGGGAGAAGGGGGGTGGTGGCGCCGGCGGGTGGGGGGGCAGGGGCAGCGGTGGCGGGGGGAGAGGGTAGGGGCTGGCGGCGGCGGGGGGGGGTGTCAGGCGGGGGGGGGTGTCAGGCGGGGGGGGGGTCGTCTCACGTCATTTCGGACGGGTGGGTGGGGAAAAAAAGGAACCTGCTCTGATACCATCTAAACAGAAAGGGAATTATTTATTCAGTGAGTAAAACAGGTTACATGATAGTCTCTAATATAGCTAATGAGAGTAGAGACATAAGTACAAGTGAGCAATATGGGACTAAAAGTAGAACAGTAAAACAACAAGTAAATAACACAGTAGCACAGTAACACAATATATCTATATGAAGAAAAGCTTGAACATCATCAAAACTTGAATGGAAAAGCAAAGTGAAATTCTAACCATTATTCAAAGAACACATGAAACATTTAACTGTTGTATTAATCGTGGAACTAAACTTCGGCGAAGTTGGGCGAAGTTTCGTTCGACCATGGGCGAAGTCAATCCCCAATACTTCGGCCTTGTCCAAACTTTGGGGTGAAATTTCCCTATTTTCTTCGAAGTTGAATTTTTTGTGTATTTTTCGTCCCAATTTCTCAGAAGCTGTCGAAGTTTCCTCGAAGTTGGCGAAATTGGGGCGAAGTTGAAATGACCCATATTAGGCATAAATGTCGCCTCCAACTCTCTTCACAACTTCTAATATCAACTCCTATTTTTGTTGTTGCCACTCTTTCCTAGAGTGGGTCTTGTAAGTACTATTTGGTTGTATATTGTATATAATACATACATGTTCAACACTTGAACTGTATTTGTATGTGTATTGCACGTTTGACCATTGCAAGCAACACATTGTGTTATCTACCTTTCTAGGGCTAGAGAGTCATGAATCGTGTTTTTGTGTTGAATAAACAATTATAAGATAGAGGTATAACATAATTGGAAATTTTCAATCAAAGTTTCCTACAAGTTCACATCATCTTCTTCAAAAATTTGCATCAGAGTTTGTCGAAGTTTGTGTCTAAACTTCCTTGAAACTTCCTCAAAGTTTCTACAAACTTCCACTTCCACACTTGGGCCCTGTTTGGTACGACATTGTTAATAAACATTAAATTCAAATGAAACATTTTTCATCTAGTTTTTTATTTGGTAGGGTGCAGTTCGGTGCAGTTTACGGAATTGCAACTGCACCTGAGTTCCCGTCAAGCTGCAAAATCCTGGAAAATGTACCAAGGTTTCTGACATGTTATCTCCATGTACGTCCGACGTGAGCTGCATGGCAGACTTCCGAGTCAAATTGATATTTGACCATGCTCACAGCTCAACTATGCTGCTATGCAGCCATGCTTGCACAGGACAGCGTCACATGCAAGGCGAACACGTGACTAACCAGGTGAAAACGACATGTGTGCATGGTATAGAAATTACAAGCACCAATTGGACCATGTTTAACCAAACAAATGGATACAAATTCTACACGTTAGACTTACACCCTACCAAATAATCTGTGTGCAGACTAATTTCCAGGTGTTTAAAAGACTTATTTACTAAAACATCATTTGCAGCCCGGTTACACCTTACCAAACAGGGCCTTGGCGAAGTCGACACGAAGTCAAAGTCCTGCACCATGATATTAACTAATGATTCACTTGTATAGATGGTACTCCATTGGTGCAAGACTTCTAATCTCTTAGATTGCTCTCCCTCTTAGCTGCCCTAGTGATGCTCCTCATCTATGTACATTACTTATATAGTTATGGACACCTAAAAGGTGCTTTCGATTAGTGAGTGGCATTGGTCATTATATAGAAAAGTATAGATATAAAAATATCATTACACCATAAGAATTGCAAGCATGCCATGTTTGTTGTTTTAAATCATCATTCTCTTGATCTCATAAATGTCCTCAACATGTTTGCACAAAGTAATGCCATAATCTACCGCAAAGGCAATCATAATGAACCAAGGTACCATGATCCTTGCCCAGGGAGTGTCAACCATTTTATTATTTCTGGTTATTTTTTAAAATGCTAGAAGAGTTTATATCATGTATAAGATACCTTAGTTATTTATTTGATGCTCTACACCCTAATCACCGTTCTAGAAATCGGTCTGTGTGACTGCAGATATGTTTTGTTATGCCTTGCAGTTACCTAACCACAGTACATATATCTAATTAGTCCCCTAAGCGGTCAGGTGCCACACATGTGACCGCTTAACCGATTAAGAGACCGATTAAACTCTGTTTTTTATGAGGCCACTGCTTGCATCTAGATATACACATATCTACATATATGTGAATGTATGCTTGCGTGCATGAGTGAATATATACAGTTCTACACACATGACATATCTTCACGCATATATTTTGTATGTTTATATGTTTACATATTGATATGATCAATATAACATGCATATACAAGTACATACACATACACATATACATATACACATTTCCACCCATCTATTAATATACTACAATAGAATATCTATTGACATGAACATTACATCTCCGTTATAGAGGATTCCTTGCTAGGGGACTTCTTGAGCTAATAAAGAATTTGACTCACTACATCACAGTGATACTTTCTAGGTTTATTGGTAAACTTAGTATGCCGATATCAAAGGAAGTTTGAAGCCTAGAAAAGTTGGAGCTATTAGTCTTTTGTAATATTTTGGCTCTCCTATTCATTTGAATTGCATCCTTACATATTATGTCTCGAACATAGGTAGGGTTGATGTAGATTACTAGACACCAGCATCTTTAAGATGGTCCAATGCATGCTTCCTTTAAGACATCAACACTCCCTTAACAAGCCTTTTCAATCCCAAGGAAATATTACAACTTTACCAGTTCTTGGGTTGTGAATTGCTGTTATGAATGTATTTCAGTTTCCTCGATACATATTAGTTCTGATAGAGTCCTAAATGACAAAAGGAATTAAATTGCAACCAAAAATCTCAACCATTCAAGTTAATTCCCCACAGGAGATACAACCTATATATGAGCACATAGAGGAGATGGTTCCTACAATAGGCAATGTAGGACTAAAACCATTTGACTTAACAATAACCCACTAATTAAGTAACTCACAATAAAGGACAATAAAATGCATCGTCAATACAGTCTAACAACAATAGCCTAATAAACCTCTACACAGTGGCAACTGTGTGCATAAGTACACATGCGGTGATTCTCTTGCATAAACTCCCCTAAGCTATAAAAGACTCGACTGCGTCTAGTCGGCATGACAATACTACTTGTAGACGATTGATGTTCAACCTACAAAACTTATGCTTGGTGATCCACATCCTGTCGGGAAGAGGACAATCATGCCATTTGTTGAAGTGTTGAATAGTGTTATAAATAGTGAGGCTGGTGTGGTTCTCTAAGACGATCTCAATATAGTTAGGAGGCCTCAATTCTTTTTTATGACAATAAGGCTACATAGTTATTGCCAGTGGTCATGTTTTTTATGAAAGAAAGAAACCTACGTATATAGCAGCATGGTACCAAACAGTAAGATTATGCAAGGCTCTTCTACCCATAACAACTCACATGTGGGTATGTGCCATAGCATGATAATCATCTTAAACACTAGGTCTAAGAACCACATTTTCATGAAAATTGTGTTAAAATCCAAATGTTGAATCTGTATCAACGTCAACGTGACTCATGACATAACTAGAGTCAGAATACCTAGTAACGTTAGATGCACATTTTGAGAAATCAGTCTACATGACTGTATATACTTTCATTTACGTATATGTGATCACTTTGCAAAACCTCATATTGCTAATCAGTCCGCTAAGTCATCATGGGCTGCATATGCCCCTACTTGGCCGATGAAACTCAGCTTATTAAAAAGACCACCAGTTACTCTTAGAAGTATAAAAGTTATATTAAGTCATGTAATATGGACATATGTCATATAAATCTATATAAGTCGGAGTCTAGGTTGTTAATCGGTCCACTAGAGTTCCGTCAGGTCTAGAGTTGTCTAACCCTCCTATAATTAGGAGAGGGTTTCTCTTGTATCAAACACAGTACACATGTCACCATATTTTTTCCCGATAACATACACACATGCACGCACGCACTATTATATATTGAAATACATAGTTGTATATTTATATGTACATTTCAATATATATAAAAAAATACCACACATATTTGTACATTTATATGCATACTATTTGATATATTCACACACACACACGCACACACGCACGCACACACGCACGTGTACATATATAATTGCATATTCTACATTTTAGATATATTTTATCTAAAATCAAAATGTTTATGATTATATATAATTGTTTATTGGAAAACCATCCAAACTGCATATACTTCCGTAAACTGCACATACTCTTAGGAGGCACCCTCCTCCCATGCACCACATACCACTATTTTAAGCAATGTCTAGATGCATGTGTTTCTTGTACAATAGTCCTTAAAAAGCTTTTCTCCAAAAAAAAATACGTGGTCTGAATGTCATTCTCATGGCTTGTCAAGATACCTACTAACAAGATCAACAATAATAGTTGCATATGACCAAGTTACAATCAAACAAATCAACATCCCACTAAATGGCATGAATATTAAGTCATCCCCATAATCAAGAATTCAAGATGGTAGTGGCAGACTTGGTTTGCTTGATGAACAATGGATAATCAAGCTATGTCAACATAAGTAAAAAACAATCAGAAGACTTGCTAAACCAATTTCTAGGACTATGCTTAGGACCATAAATTGCCTTTGTGAAGTTGCTAGTCCTTAGATTCCTACCTCAGAAAAAACCCACCCCAACCTTAGCAATTGTTCTTAGTGGTTGCTTAATTTGCATTTATATCTTCTTCAAGGAAGGTATTCTTGACATCAAGATGATATAGGGGGCAATCATTGTAGAAGGCAACATAGACAAGAATTTGTATAAGATTGAGATGGGCAATCGGGAAGAATGTCGTTAAGCAATCTGCACCAAGCATCTCTGTTTAGAATTTAGCAACCACTCGTGCCTTACGGTGCTCAATAGTGCCATATGGGTGATACTTGATAGGAAAGACCCATCAAAAACCAACTGTCCTATAGTTAGAAGTAGATTGTACCAAGTCTCATGTCCCTGTGTTATTCATGATGAGATAATACTTCCTTAGTGCTCTTGAGAATGGCCACGATAGATAATGCTAAAGTGAATGCTGCGAAACCGTAACTGAGTCGATGATATGTACAATGGTGAACAATAGGATGTGGATTACAAGAAGAGGAATGTTTCAGAAGCACAATAGGCAAGAGAAGATCTGCTGCAATGTGCATATTGAACCATGTTGCGGGCAACAAGAGGAGAAGAAAGAGGAAGGATGGATGGAAAGGGAACACGCAACTGGTGGAGAAATGAGAGAGGAAGTGTAACATCCCAAGATTTGAGGTCTCGAATAAAAATGATCTTAAAAGGAATAATTAGATTATCCATATCAACAAGTTGCACTTTCCATAATGTATCCATCATTTAGAACTTTGTGGTGAAGTATGCTTGCCCTAGAGTAATTCTAGGGCGGATGGCTTGGTAAGAAATTTTACCACGCTTTGTGTGTCTATGAAGCATGGATACATGTATGTGTATGGGTACATGGATATGACAATTTTTGTAATTATAGGATAGGGGTATGGTGTGGATACGACAATTTTTTAATGTTTATTTAAATTAAAAAACTAATATATTTATTCATAAAGATGAAAATGAAAATAATCCAATGCCATCCACATAAACATAGAGAAAAGTGATCAGAGGGTTTTTAAAAGTCAAACTGAGTTTATATGTATATCATAGCATTTTATTAACACTCAAAGTGATTAAGAATTTCAGATATAGTTTGAAATTATGTTTAACAACTATACTCTATTGGACATTTAGAACTAGAGTGGACATTATATCAAAAACAATTCACTAGAAGTACTTTAGAACAGTGAATTAAAAAATGGCCAGGCGGGCTGCTTAAGCGACCGCTTAAGCGGCCATGACCCTCATCCGCCTAATTTAGCCCTCTAAGCGCCCGCTTAATCGTTTTGAACATAATCGCCCGCTTTTTGCCCGCCTCACCCGCTTTTTGCCTGCTTTTTTCCCGCTTTTGTTTGAAAATCCTAATGTAAGCATCTAACATTAATTAATTACATAGTCCAAGTAGTGTTGACTATAATATATGAAACTTGTATACATTAAATGTTCTATGATATAGCTAGTCCTAATTTAGAATGCATACTTTGTGTGTAAGCTGTAATATTTGGGTACTGCTGTAATGCATCTAAGTAAATATCCTATTGCTCTATTATACTAGTAATGCATGATTAGTTTTACTGATTTCCTTGCTGCTTTCAGTGATTAATGATTGGTACTACTGGTTAGTATTACTTTAGTGATTACTTTAATTCAACAATTCATAGTTTGTTATTTACAATTACTGATCTGCTTGCTGATTTTAGTGATTAGAGATACTGATTAATAGTAAGTATTGATGAATACTTAGTTAATTACTGATTTACTGATTAGATATGTATAGAAGTTCCTTATAAATATATTTTTTATATACACATACATGTAATTTTGTATAATAATATATAAAATTTAGACACCCGCTTTTTCAAAAATTGCCTGCTTAATCGCCCACCTACCGCTTCATCGGTTACAGGGTGCTGTCCGCACGCCTCCCGCTTCCCGCTTTCTGATACACTGCCTTAGAATCTATATGCAAGTGTATGCAAACATCAAGAGAGTAAGACGAGTTGATAAAATTAGAAAAATCGATATTGCAATAGACAGGACTGAGGAGACAAAAGGCTGAGGACGCAACACTTACCTTGAAAGGAAAGGAAATGAACCACAAATGGAAGTAGTCATAAATAAATAAGAGGTAAGTTAGCCAACAGTACCAAGCTGAAGCCTTTCAGAGAATGTGGAGGACATCAATGGGCATAAAACATGCATCTTAACAAAGGAAAACATTTACAAGTACCATGTAATGGTGAATGAACTTGTTTTGAATCAAGAACCAGTAAAAGTCCATGATTAGGTAGGGAGATTCATTTGAAAAGAGAAATTCCGAGAAAACGGAGGAAATTGAAACAATAAAGATAAGAAGGAAGATAGCATTTAGCAAGGGAATGGTGGTTGTATGACTTTAGGGGAGCAACTGCAACGACCTTGCTACTAGCTGCTACTTAGTACTTAGTAGAGAGGGTTGAGAGAGAAGATGGTGCCTTGGGTGCTATTTTTTCTTCTTCATTTGTTCTAGTTGGATACGGCTTGGAAATATCCAATACGTGTCCTAGAGTATCCACAAAGTTTCACTACCCAATACATATCCGGTATGGGTATGTACCTATTTTAAAGTATCAGTGTAGGTGTGAGTGAGGACAAAGCATCCAACAGAAGATTATGTTAATCTGTGGGGCCAGTTATAAATCGTGAAACTCTACTAGAGTCTTAGATTGGGAGCCCAGACAATAGAAATGGTATTAGAGTTAAATATCGTCTAGTAGGTGTGGGATGTATGTTGACATGTGACACCCTAGTATTGAACTGTGCAGGCTAGACATGTGGAAAAAGTTATCTACGTTAAGTTGAGATGGAGCCACCCTTGTGTTGGTAGTTATGTATCAGAGCTTGGGTGTACATAGTCCATTCTAGGTGAAATCCAGAAGAGATCGAGAAGCTAGATATAGTATTCTTGACGGGGACTTAAAGAGGCTATGTGAAGGTGGCTGTAACATCTGAGGATTTGAATCTTTGGAACAAAATTGATCTTAGAAAGAATTATTAGAGTTGGTTAGTTTTGGCGCCTTCGTGTTTGGACTTTTATCCGCTATGGTTAGTTTTGTGCAAGGAAGCACAGACACTTCTAGACAGCCCCCGTGTCCGTGTCGGACACATTTCGGACACGGACACTTCCCGGACACGGCCCAAAACGTTTTGGACACGGCTGGGACGTGTCCAGTTCAATTTAGTTTTTTTCAGCACACCGGACACAGCTGGACACTGCCCGGACACTTCCTGGACACTTCACTACAGCAGATGCTGCTGTAATACCATATTTGACGATGCAAATTTTGAATATACAGCTGCTGTTCATGTCCTATCACTGAGAAAATGTCACATAGAGCTAAGATCTGATCACAATTACAAGCAAATCTGTTGAAAGAAAAAACAATATGTAAAGTCTAATAAGCACTGAATCAGATACTATGAATCAAATTATGGTCTAATAAGCTGGTTAAATGAGTAATATGAACCTCATATATATAAATATTCTGTAATATACTATATTTACAAAAACTACGTGTTTAGTTTTGTTCTTCACATTGTATCTACTACACACACAAAGACACCTCTACATGCATATAAGATTATATATATAAATATGAATCAAATTATGATCTAATAAGCTGGTTAAATGAGTAATATGAACCTCATATATATAAATATTCTGTAATATACTATATTTACAAAAATTACGTGTTTAGTTTTGTTCTTCACATTATATCTACTACACACACAAAGACACCTCTACATGCATATAAGATTATATATACATAGATACCTTAATCTGGACAAACTTAAAAATAAATTCCAGTTCATACATCACACATCCACACATATTGATATATTAAAAAAACATTTTCCCTTCATCCAATGCCGTGTCCGTGTCCTACATTTTTGAAATTTGCCGTGTCCCGTGTCCGTATCCATTTCAGTGTCCGTGTCTAGAAACGTGTCTGTGCTTCCTTGGTTTTGTGTCTTGTACTTAACTTTATTCTTTTATGTTGTCAAGGGGTCCCATCTAATTAAATACATGGATTTTCCCGTCATTTCATTTTCTAACCGAAATTATCAAATACCTGTGGAATAGCAATATTAATGAGAAATCCATAAACATTCACTCACCCGTCTATTTTTTTTGAGACTTTGATATCATAAACCGTGGGTGTCTAGGACCATATTTCTATATAGCTTACTTTGTTGTCTTTCCATTTCAATTTATGGACACCCATTTGAGTTGCACTATGCATTCAATTGCAAACATGCAATTTGGATTGTGTTATTTTTCAACAACATTTTGGACTTTGATTCATTGATGTTATTTTATCAACCCAGTGATTTACTTTGATGCACCCTTCATTTCTGTAAAGGCCCTTCAGATTATAAACTTATGCATTCTTGAAAGCATAGCTATCAAGTTGCAAACTGGCAAGAGTTTATCTGGGACTAGGCTAGGATAGAAACCTACCAGGGATGGCTGCAACTTGATGCACCCAACTTGGCCTTGATCTTATGATTATTAAATGAAATGTGATGTCGTTTATATTTTTTGGTCATGCATCCTAACATCCACGAAAGGAGGCATCAACTTGTTAGCTTTGATGCAAAGACTCAATGTCCCTATGAACTCAAATATGTATAGGGATAATATATCAGTGTATTGGAATTTTGCATCAATATAAATTGTAAATGCAAGGCTTTCTAAATTGGGTTTTAGTTAAAATAATTATAATTTGAGTTGCCTAGCAGGCCAACAAACTGTCTTATATCATTGTCTGCCCAGTGCTGACAGTACTCCAGACTTCGATATATGGTAATACTTTGTATCAATGTCTTGGTACTAGCAAAGTCCGATTATGGAAGCACTAAGCATTAGCTTGCTTGCATTTTCCAAGTTATGAACCGTATATTTGTAGATTGCTACTACCTTTTGTTGTATGATTCTGTTTATAGGTTGTCTGTATCAGATCCTTTTATTTCTTTTAGCACAATACTGCAAGTTATTACGTATCTAGATGGCTTTACTTGTCTGTACTATTTGGACATGGAGTTATGCGCCTACAAACAGCAGGAGTAAATTATCATCCATTTTCTGTTGGCTAGAATACTGAATGTGATGTACTTTTCTTTAGTGTTTTACGAAAAACCGTTCTTTGCAGTTGCCTGCTTCATGCATCTCTTGTGCCACTGAGATGGCTGAGAAAATGGAAAGGGGATTGAAAATGCGTACTAGAGGGTCTTTGATTCAGTGCACCAACGCGAAACCACTTTCCAACTTTTGGGATACTGACATGGAGGATTATCAAGCAGATACTATTAAGGAGAGCTGTGAGAATCTTCAGACATTTTCAAGACTTTTGAAGCAACTTTTGCCTTCACTATCTTCTCTCGAAGATATGGATTCGTATAGTGTGTTACAAATCTTGAAGGATGGCCGAGAGATGGCCTTGGATATGCTTAGGAAACAGGTATATTGCAGTGTCTCTGTTACATAAATTGCTCTGAGACAATCATTCACTGAACAGTGTAGATATGACTTGGAGAGAGGTAATGTTTTATTTTAATGTGCACAATTACTCAAGCTTTCTATGACCTAGAGCTAATCTCTGCAAAGCCGTATACATCATTTGGTTGGTTGATGGTTGTCTCTGATCTGCTGCAATTACATTTCAAACTTTTGGGATTCATTTGGAATAGGATTCTGAAACCCAAGTGTTTTGCTTTTTGTTGCTTCAAGTGGTTAAAGTTTTGAGCATGATTAACCTCCTTGCTGATAGTTTCCTTTGCGTTACAGAAAATCTCGGAGTCAGAAACAATTCTTTGTCCACATTGAGAGCTATGTTTTGCTCGCGGGGAAGTTGGTTTGAAACTAGCTTGGCTGTCAACCTGTGCTTTGGAATGGTAAGCAACGATAGATATGGCATAATGTTGGTGATTCCCCGTGCTGCAGCTGGGAATCTGATCCAATGCTTTCTGCCGGATCCCAAAGAAATGAACGAATGCCGGTCTACTATTCTGCAATCTGCTGAGTGGATTTCAGCAAAGCTCAGGGTAGTGGGTGAATCCAGGACAATACATTCACTGAACAATTCACAACTGATATTGCATTGCTAGCTGTTTCGATTCAAACTCGAGTACACTGAAATGAGTGTCGTATTTCTTGTCATTGTCTTTGGGTGCACATGTTCAAGTAATGTTCTTTTTTGGCATTTCATAGCATGGCAAGTAATTTGTATATACAACTCTATAGCATGATTGCCTTGTTTCTAGATTGATTATCAAGATGTTCAGCGTCAGGACTACTGATTGTAATATGTTTTGAAGGGTGAATTATATGCATTAACTCGAGGTCAACCTGTGAAATTACCCCGTAATCCACAAATCCAAAAATGTTTATTAATTTAATTGGGACTTATCCAAAATCTGAGGGCTGTCTACAGCCGGGCTATATGCTGATTGTTATCTTGCTCTAACCAAATTGCAGATGCAAATTTGAATACCCGATGTAACCGCATGAAAGATTGATTTCAAAACTTTACATTTTAACTCAACCTAAATTGATAGGCCAATGCTTAACTATAATCCAATCAAACTATTATCTCTAAATTTATCTAAAGTCAACCAAATTAGGCTCGGACTCGATTCAACTTGTTATGCAAGTCTAGCCAAGTTTCAACTTGAGGGCCAAGATTTGTCCAACTCCACTAAGAAGATAGTGGAAATATCTACCTTGGCTCTAGGAATAACGTTTGTCAACTTTACAATGGTCTACAATTATCAAGCAATTTTGGACTGCTTGCAATGAATACACTTGAGGGGTTGCTCTCTGGAATTTTTTAGACTGCCAAGAATGTTCTACACTACTGTGAATATTCTAGTCTCTATAGAAGTTTTATATTATGTTGAGTTTTCTAATTATAGAAAGTATGGGAGTGACAATATCTAAATGAAAAGGTGTGTAGATGTACAATTTCTATAGTCTAGAAGGGGAAAAAGTATCCTGGGAAGAAATCAAAGGGGCAAAATTGTCATTGGTGTACAATGTAGAAGGTTCTTTTGGAGGCTATAAATAGGACACCTAGCTGTCTTATATGGGCATCCAATCAATAAGACAAGGAGCCTCCATCCCAAGATATGAACTCCTAGCAGGCCTGCCACCAAAGAGCCCCCTCTCTTTTCTGAGTTTCTCTTCATAACTTTCTTGAAAAAGATGTAGTTGGCAAAGTGAAATTCAGTTCTTGTCATTTTAACATAATGTATTATAAAAATATCTCTTTACCATCTTTTAATCCAGATAAGCATGTGCTTACAACTTTGTGAGAGATTTGACCCCTTAACCCTAATATTATATTTCCATGGTCAATTTTGCATTTATTCTTATTGTCAAAAGAAGACGCCTTTCTATATCTCAGAATAGGTCTATCCCTCTCCTATAAGTAGGAGGCAAAATAGGACAACGAACAAAATCCTAATGTGCCTATTATATTTAGGCTCAAATTACATGAGACTTAAGTAAAAGATAAAACAAAGGTAAACATGAATGATGAGAATACAATAGTTGAATATAAATATATCTCAATACCCCCTCAAGTTGGAGTACAGATATTAACAATGCTTGACTTGCAACACAACTCCTCAACTTCCCAAGAGAGGCTTTGTAAATACATCTATAGTTTGCTCGTGTGTGGGTAGAAAAGGGTAGAGTAATCTTCCTGGTTAGCACAACATCTCAAAGAAAATGACAGTCTACCTCAATGTGTGTGGTCCTTACATGAAAGACATGATTACAAGTAATAAAGGTAGCAACATGATTCTCACAACACATCAGAATAGCATACGTGATAGGAAATTGTTGAGAGAGTGTCTTAAACTCTCTAGAAAAGCTTCCTTGATGAACTGGAAGTCTACGCCAACCCTCGACACCTTTGGGATGTGTTTTGGGCACCTACATGTATATTACAATTATTACATCAGACCATATATGGTCTGCCTGGATTGTATTTACGATATAGCCGGAACGTATACAATCTAACATTGGATTGTAAATGTTGCTGAAACAGAAATACGGTCTGTGTTACATATTGTATATAGTCTCGTCTGATCGTAAACACGGACGAACAACAACCTGATCACTTCATGACTTTGGATATGAGTTATATTCTTATAAATATACCCCCCAACTCATCCCAAACATGAAGAGCAACAAAGAGACATCAGGATACATCATTTTTTGAAGACCTAAAGCCAAAGACGGATCTAGGCTTTCCTTAGGGTTTCACGCCTCCAAGAGTTTATGTCCAAGCAACCGTCTTCTTTCACAGTTGCTTTCAGGTGTAAAGGGGATCAAAATCTTCTTCTCTCTTCTGTAATCAACATCTTTGCAATCTCTCTCAATAATATCATCTCTACCACTAGATGTAGGCTCCCACATTGGGAATTTGCGGAATCACTATAAATCTTGTCTTTATGGTTGCTTGCTTGTTCGTTGTTGATCTTTATCGTACGTATTCAGTTTGGATTGCTCGATCTCACACTTCTACATCTTCACAACAATCTTGTTGGGCCTTATTGTTTGGGTTCTCTCATCACCATCATATCCCAACAAGTGGTATTAAAGCAATTCTACCTTTGGATCTCTAACATGACGTGTACAACATCGAGAAGTTTGATCACTTATTGAGATTCTCTCTATGACAAGTCAAGTGTGAATCTTGCCTCACGCAAGGACTCCACAAAGCTCTTCTAAAAAAGGAGAAGAAATCAAAATCCATGACGTATGACCGGTAGGAGGAGATTGATCAAAAGACACGTACATGCATCTTTCTCGGTTTTGAGGAGGAAGTCCTTCGTGAGGTCGTCCATCTGAAGATCGCCAAAGACGTTCATGATGAACTTGAAGCACTCTACATGAAGAATTCCATCACCAACAAGCTTGCGCTAATCTAGAAGCACTCTACATGAAGAAGTCCATCACCAATGATCTTGTGCTAAAGAAGCACCTTTTCATGCTTCTCATGGAAGAAGGTGGTTCCTTGACGGCTCTTCTCGATGAGTTCAATGGAATCATCCATGACCTCGGGCAGATTGATGTAAAGATAGAGGACAATGATCAAGCAATTTTGTTGCTTTGTACCCTTCCACTGCCCTACAAGAATCTTTGGGATATGATGATATTTCATGAGTCAAAGACTATCTCACTCCATGAAGTCAAAATGACATTCATGTCTCAAGAGAAATTAAAGAAGGATCTTACTTATCAAAAGTAGCGGGTGAAGCTTTGGTCGCTAGAGGAAGGGAGTATCCACATGACAAAGACCATAAAAGTTCAAAGCAAAAGAAGAACAAGTCAAAGTCACGTAATAAAAAAGGTGCAACTATTGTAAGAAGACAGATCATACCCGAGATGAACACTACAAGTTTCAAAGAAAGTAAAAGCATGATAAATCAAATGATGTTGCAACTCATGCAAAGGTGGCTCATAGAGGTTCTGAAGAAGACAATTACATTCTTACTTCATCGTCATCCTACAACTACAAGAAGGATTGGGTTCTTGATTCAACATGCACATACCACATGAGAGAGCATAAGGATTATTTCCATACCTAGAAGTCACATCAAGGTGGAGATATCCTTATTGGTAACGATCCTCCTTGCAAAACGATTGGTGTTGTCACAGTGAAGATCAAGATATTTGATGGTGAAGTCTGAACATTGACAAATATCTGACATGTTGCCCGGTTGAAGAAAATCTCATCTCCTTAGACACACTTGAAGACAAGGGTTGCAAGTTCTCTAATGAAATTGGAGTTATTGACGTTCTTAAAGTTGATCGGGTCCTCATGAAGGCAGTGAGAAATTCACACAAACCATACATCTTGTAAGGTTCCACTATCTCAAGCTCTGTAACTGTTACAACTTCATCTAAAGACATCACAAGGCTCTGGCATATGCATTTGGGACACATGTCTGAGAAAGGGATGATGCTTCTGAGCAAGAGAAGGTTGTTGTGTTGAAAAATCATTGGAAAGTTAGATTTCTACGAGCATTGTGTTATGGGGAAAGCCAAACGCAACATCTTCGACATGACAATTCAATCTTTCAAGGATGTTCTAGATTATGATCACTCTAATCTATGGTACCCTTCTTGTGTTCCTTCCAAAGGTGGTGCTAAATATATGATGACCTTCATTTATGATTGCACAAGAAAGGTTTGGGTTTATTTTCTCAAGAGCAAGGACAAGGCATTGTTGAATATCAAGCAATGGAAGGCATTTGTTGAGAATCAAATTGATAAGAACATAAAGACTTTACAGACTCATAAGGATTATATTTCTGTTCTAAGGAGTTCAACAATTTTCACAGTGATCATGGGATCAAAAAACATCATACAGTGCATCACACTCCCCAACAGAATGGTGTAGCAGAAAGAATGAATAGAACGTTGTTAGAAAAGACCCGATGCATGCTTATCAATGCGAGCTTAAATAATTCTTTCTGGTCTGAAGCTATATCAACCTCTTGTTATTTGGTGAACCGTTCTTTATCGTCTTTAGATGCATGCCATTTGCACACTAAATTGCTAGGAAAAGTCCTAGAATTTAACCTTCTAAAGAGACAGTCAACTTGTTGAAAGCAACGACTCAACCTTCTTCTAGTAAGGTATCAATCCAAGGGACGATAGAAAAAGATGGTTGAAATCCAAAACCGATCGCAAGAACAATAAGGAAAATCTAGTTTGTTGAGAGTTTGATTATTCTATGAATAGAAGTAAAAGATGTAGAAATAATTATTTAGGATCAAACATTAAAAAGAACCGGGGGTCCGCATGATCGCTACCAATAGCCATGCATTTACTCAACAAATCCACTCCCAAGTTTCAATAATCAAACCAGGACCATGTGTATTGTGTCCTTTCAGAACATAATCGCACAAGGACCGGAATTCCCACAAACTCATTGATCTCGATGTTTGTGGATCCTCGTCCAACCGTCCAACATGTTACTTTTTGAGATCTCATCGAGAGACATGTGATTCTCATTCGACGTTCAAACCCATGGATCAGGTGACCGCGTCACCATTGGTTATAACAAACAATTCAAACAAGTAGAACAACCATAATATAAATCAAGTGATCATGCCAAAAGATCATGGGTTAATTCTTCCAAGGGACCGAGATCTTGGCACCCTCACAAGAATATAATCATTCTACCAAAAAAATAAGTACACAATCGGCTATATAAAAAGATAACAATCACAATTAAGAGACTATGACTTCATTCTTGTGAGGATCATTGATCACATCACCACACAAGAATATCAATTCATCCAACAATCAAAGTAGAATCGGACAAAAATCATTCTTTCATTGAAACAAGGAGTCAATTTCATCAAGTAAGAGCATTTGTGGGGCTAGCCCCTATGCCCTAGAAAGGAACTACTCAGACATAATGTATATAATTGCAACAAAAACTAGATAACAAAGCATGCCATTTTGCATTGGAGTCCCCCCTCTTTTTATTAGGGAGAAAGGAGGGGAAAAACCCTAGAAATGAGGCTTTCGGTGGTGGCGGCTGCGGGATCCGTTTTGACTGAGATCTGACTATAATAATAGCCTTCTTTATTCAACTTTTTACTAGATCTAGGCGTGAAATGGTCGTTTCGTGATCTGAATCAGTCGGTTTGTATCTGAACCAGTCGACTCGTATCTGAACCGGTCGATTCGTGAGACTGGATCTCGGAAGAATTGAAGTCTCTGACTCTTGGTCTTTTTGGGATTTACATGCTTGCCCCAAATAGAGAGATTTTTTTAAATTTCCTTCTTTGACCATTTGACTATGGCACAAATCGATCGACTTGAGATATGAGTCGGTCGATTGGATTTAATGTTGATGTCGGTTTGATTAAACCCTAGAATGGCTATTGGTGGTGGCAATTTGGTTGAGTATGGGCACAAATTGGTTGGTTCATGATCTCAACCAATCGAATGGTATATGAACCAGTCACTTCACGAGATTGGTTCAGGGCAGATTTGTTCATTTCCTTGCAAATGTCGGCCAAAACTAGTGAAAACTCCAAATCAAAGGGAGAGAAGCTAAACTAGACAAATTTATGCTAAAACTATTCAAGACCCAATAAATTGGTGTCAAATAATGGAAATAAAGGTGATGAGTTTGCACTCATCATCTTCTATTAATTTCAAGACTCCTAAAGAAGCTTGGTCTGGTAACAATGTTGATTATTCAAATATGCAAATATTCTCTTGTCTTGCTTATGCACATCCTGATACTAGAAAATTAGAACCTAGAACTATCAAATGCATATTCCTTGGTTATGTTTCTGGGGTGAAAGGATACAATCTTTGGTGCAAGGATCCTTCTTCACCGTGTTTCTTTATAAAACGCAACATTACTTTTTACGAATCTGCCATGGTGTCTACTATGCAAGACACAAATAGCTCTTCTACTGGTTCTCTACAAGGCGTCACACAACAAGTGGAGACCAAAGAAGATGTTGGATCACAGGTTGATGAACAAGATCCCTCTTCTACGCTAGATGGTTTTGTGCCTACTGAAGACAAAGAGGATATTCCAAAGAGTTCTGACAGTGTAGCCAAAGGTAAAGGCAAATAGAACGTCAAACCACTCCAACATTATGGCTTTGGAGACTCCATGATAGCCTCTGCCCTTCTCAATGTCGTTGATGTGGATATAGGTGATGAGCCCACCAATTTCTGTGATGCAGTCGCAGGTCATGATGCTCAATGGATTGCTGCAATGAAGGAAGAGATGGAATCTCTTCGCAAGAATCAAACTTGGGAGTTGGTGATACCTTCTAAAGGCAAGAAAGTAGTGGGATGCAAGTGGGTCTATAAGAAGAAATAAGGTGACAAATACAAGACACACCTTGTTGCAAAAGGCTACAGTCAAATTGAAGGCATTGATATAATGAAGTCTTCTCACCCGTTGTCAAGCATAGTTCCATACGAGTGCTTCTTTCTTCAATAGCCATTGAAGACGTAGAGTTGCAACAACTAGATGTAAAGAAAACATTTCTACATGGTGAACTAGAAGAAAAGATCCACATTCAACAGCCAGAGGGTTTTAAAGACAAAGAGAACCATGTGTTCTTGCTCAAGAGGTCACTAATGGGCTGAAGCAATCTCCTAGACAATGGCACATGAGATTTGACTCTTTCATGACGCACAATGGATTTTCCAAGAGTGTCTATGATGCTCGTGTCTACTACAAAGGGCTGGATGACAATTCCTTTTTTACCTACTGCTATATGTTGATGACATGATGATCACTTCTACACATGCATCTAAGATTGGCAAGGTGAAATCTCTTCTAGGTGGAGAATTTGATATGAAAGACCTAGGTGAAGCTAAAAAGATTCTTGGAATGGAGATTCAAAGGGACTCAGATTATGTAGGCGACCTCAATAAGAGATCTCTCATAGGTTACATGTTCAGATTGGGATTTACAACTTAGTTTGAAAAGCACTGTACAAAGTACTATTGTTTTATCTACTATTGAAGCAATGTACATGGTGGTAATAGAGGCTCTGAAGAAGGCTTTATGGATCAAGGGCTTGATGAATTAGTTAGACATGGTTCAATAATAAGTTATTGTTCATTGTTACAGTCAAAGTGCTATACATCTTATCAAAGATCAAATGTTCCACGAGAGAACGAAGCACATTGATGTCAAGTACCACTTCATTAGAGAAGTCACGAATGAAGGCAAGATTCAAATAAAGAAGATTGGTGTGTTTGAGAATCCAACAGACATTATGGTGAAGACTCTTTTGTTAGGTAAGTTTGAGCTTTGCTCAAAATTAGTTGGTATTCTTTCTAATTGATCTTTTCCCATGTAGGGCATATGGAGGGGATGGTATTCTTAATCAATTTCTGATATTGGATAAGATTGCAAGTGCTTTTCAACTACCATCATTTTTGAGTTGAAGACAAGGTGGAGTTTGTTGCGAGAGTGTCTTAAACTCTCTATAAAAGCTTCCTTGATGAGCCGGATGTCTACACCAAGCCTTGACATATTCATGATACATTTTGGACACCTACAGGTGTATTTACGGTCATCACTCCAGACCATATATGGTATGCCTAGACTGTATTTGTATTTGCAGTCCACATGGACCGTATACAATCCAATGTTGGCATGTAAATGTTGCTAAAATAAAAATATAGTACAAGTTACAGACTATATATGGTTCAGTAAGATCATAAACATGGTAAAAAAATAACCTAATCACTTCAGGACTTTGGATATGGGTTCTATTCTTATAAATAGACCCCCAACTCATCTCAAACATGAAGAACAATGAAGAGACATCAAGAGACATCATTTTTCAATACCTAAATCCACAGACGGACCTAGGAATGTCCTTAGGGTTTCACACCTCTAAGAGCTCCTCTCCAAGCAACCGTCTTCTTCCACAATTGACTTTTAGGTGTAAAAGGGGATCATATTCTTCTTCTATCTTCTGTAATCATCATCTCTATAATCTCTCTATCAATAGTATCATCTATGCCAGTGGATGTAGACTCTCATATTGGGAATTTTCCAAACCAATACAAATCTCATCTTTGCAGTCGTTTGCTTGTTCATTGTTGATCTTCATCGTACATATTCAATTTGGATTATTTGACTCACACTTTTGCATCTCCTCAACAAGCTCATTGGGACTTGTTGTTTGGGTCTCTCATCATCACCATATCCCAACAAAATCACAAAGTCGGAAAGAATAGTTTTGTTCCTTACTAATGGGAAGATACAGACAAGGGGTTTTTTAGGCCATGGCCTCATGTAGCTGTAATTTCATTTGCCACTACATAAATAACAACATCATTGAGTCACTACCATTGATATTGTTGTGAGAACAACATGATTTTACTATCACATTTCATGTGGCATACCTTAGTATAATTTATTTGTATTTCTAATATGGTCATGTCTTATATACTTTTATAATCTTCCCAAGGTGGTATTTGCTTTTAGCCTCAAATTCTATCACTTATACGTAACCACCATAATAATTCAACTTCAAATAATTTTTTTTTTAATTATTAATATGGTAGTAGATTATACTGAATGTTATTATTTTGAGACCTGATCAAACCATCAGAAGTTGATCTCAATATTCAACCACACTCTAATAGTTGGACGTGGCCTCAAGGTTTGGTACAAAAATTAACCCCAAACCATAAGTGACATATAACAAGGGAAGTTGATGTCTTACAATAAAGAAAGAAATTAAGATCAACACTTATATTCAAGGCCAACAGTTACATTTAGATAAGCTTCAATTCATAAAACATGATCATGATTTATCTTAAGAGTCATATATACATTATTTCATCACGCAATACATAATACGTTTCATACTATATACAATCAAACATCATATTACAAAACTAAGACCTTCTACAAGATACACATCACACCCACACGACATTCCCAAAGACCCTAGTACACACTAAAATAAGAATACCTATTATTCAAGAATAAGGACTTCAAAAATATGTGAGAGCATACCATCACAAAAATGTTCTTTTATGAGATATTCCTTCACAAATAGTCTCTCAAAGAATGCTTCCTGAATCAATGCACTACCCCTCACAAATGACCCTTAAAAATACATTTATGAAATCCTTGTTGAGCTTCATTTGTGTATTTATAAGGAAGCATAGTTCCTAATAAATATAACTTTGAAACTACAATAACCATCATAAATATTTTTTGTTTTATTGAAAAGTTCATATTTAACTTTGAGGTTAGTCCTCACAAATATCATGTTCTCAAATAAATGTCAATAATGATTACTTTCAAAAATTATGTTTGCAAAACAAAAAATGGGAAAATTGTACTTGAACACGGGGGCGGGCATTACCCTTTACCCATATGACAGGACATACCATTTAGCCCTACACTAGCAAAAAAAACATAGTTAGAACATTTTTCTTGATACCTCAAGATCCGCCTTTCTCTTTCCATATATTTTTTTTTTCAAAAGGTATAAAATTATAATATATATACAACATTGTCTGAACAAAATCCTAACAAATGAAAATAAGGACAAGCCATCTACATAATTTCAGAAGGTATGTGTTGTTGGTTCAAAGAGATTCTAATATATCCAATAAGTGCCACCTAAACATATCTACAAATTGACTCCCTACCTTCCTAATTAACCTAGGTGTAATAAATGAAACCAATAAGAATAACTTGTTTCTTCCTCTTGTTTTATGTTCTTAAAGCAATAGGCTAGCATCATAAATAAATAAATGTAGTGTAAAAACTCATTAGATGATTCTTTAGCTTCATGTAAATCTAATTTATTATCTCAATCGGTACTACTTGAGCTTTATATTTGTGTGTACCACAAAAAGTCCAAAATGAGATCCAATCAGTTCGCACACACATATAAAATCATATGAATAGATAAGTCAGTAGTGAGAAACAATGACAACTAATACCATAGTGAACACCACAATCATACTATGGTGCACCATGTTATGGATACTCTTTTATTATAGACTCATCATTGCCAACTAGAAAAAAAACCATGCTCAACATAATGATCTTAAAAGAATTTAAATAATAGCAGCAAATCTACAGAGTGTAGAAAATACTATATGCAAATTAAAAATTGCTCATATAGGAGATTTGAAATGAGCAACCACTA
The DNA here is from genome assembly GCA_963693085.1 of Alisma plantago-aquatica. Classification (NCBI taxonomy): domain Eukaryota; kingdom Viridiplantae; phylum Streptophyta; class Magnoliopsida; order Alismatales; family Alismataceae; genus Alisma; species Alisma plantago-aquatica. The sequence goes on from OY856411.1 coordinate 4,120,104, forward strand.
GTAAGGATTCCAAATAATTTTACAAAAAAAACATTACATAAAGAGTACAAAAGAACTAGGAAAAATATTGATCAGGAAATTTAAGGTTTAACATAAGAAGGAAACAACTACACACAAGTTGTTTTAGTAAGAAATAGACACATACTCTCTACCACAACTCCATTTTCGTTTGATAGACATAGAGAATTACTTTAGTAGAAAATGAGGAAAACCAACAGTTATAACCAAGTGAAAGTTCAACAATAAACATTGTAATATTTGTTTTCCATATGCATAACAAAACTAACCAAAAATATCTATGTAACAGAGGAGTATTCAGACCCAGAACTGAACTTAATTTGGATCTATAGAGAGCACACATGTAGTACTAACAAATTCAGTTCTTGAGTTCATTTGAAAAGATTCAGTAAAGATGCAAGTAAATATGATATGATGTATAAATGAAAGAATATTGGAAGTGTTCGTTATCTATTCACCACAATAAACATCATGAAATAATATAAAATACATTAGTTATTTTTTTTCCTGATAGGAATATGTTCTTCATTATTATTGTGTCTTTTACCATGAGCACCATCTCAGTTAAATAAATAATGTAGCCTCCAAACCTACTCATGTAGGCATAGAGGAATAAGGATAAAACTTTTCCCACTATGCCACAAGTATATGCATTTGGTTTGTTTGGACCTATGAGTTCACCTATATACATCAAAGAACTGAAGAGGGTATGCTGACATGGCAATCATGGTAGAAGGTTTGATTAATGAAATCATTGCATTTTTAATATAAATAATGATTTAGCATATATATTGTATATAAATAGTGTTGGCAAGAAACACCATATACAAATTGATACAAACATATCCTTTCATAACTGTGACCTTTGTAAAAAAACCACGATAAAGAAAAAAATGACAAATGCACATAATGATTATGTAAAGGGACAATAATAATCAACCCTAAAACTTGAAGATTAACACCAAGCCAATATAAAATTGAACAAATTAGTTTGTAAAACTTCCATTAGCATATATGCCTTGGAGATCTTATCTTAAACAAGACAAATAAGACATATAGCTAGTCATCTTAGCACTGGCTATCCTCACCTAGGCTCCACAACAATAGAGAAAATATCTCATACCTTGGTCTGCTAAAAAACTACGAGGACAAGCCAAGCCTAATACAAAGTTAAAAAGGTAATGTTGTCCCATACCAAGACCATGACATACTGGTATTCAATGACTGATGTCTACATTAATTCAGATTCCATCTTTTACTATATACATTTAAATCTTGTTATGTATACAATTTTTAGTATCGTGATAAATTTTTATTTGCCCAACAACATTTTCTATTTATGTAGGCTATGAACAAAATTGAATTTCATAGGGATAGGAATTCAAATGAACTCCCAAAATTATGAGGTCATATTTTGAAATAAACCTCACGAGGTCCGCTGATAATAAAATTGAAGATATGTAGATTTACACTCAATAGTTGGAATGTTCAACCCAATCTGAGTGTAGCTTGTCTAGTCTGGAATAAGTTATCGCCAAGTATAGTACAACCCATTGTACCCTACATTGAAAATATCAGACTTCATTACCATCTTATGAACGCTCCCTATATTAGGATATCAGAAAAAAATAAGCCTTTATTGTTTTCATCTTAGAAACTTCCTCAAGGTAGGGTTATGAGATAAATCATACATCTCTCATGATATCAAATGTAGTCACTATATCAGATTACATTAGAATACTGATTTTACATTCATTAGGACCAGATAGAACCATATTCCAAAGTACTTCCCATAGTTTCTTTCTATCCAACTCTCACAAGTCTAGTCTTCTAATGTTGCTTTCATTTCCGATTCTCAAAAACTTGAGTATCCATGTAGAGTACAATATGAGGAATAATCAACTGACTTGATTTATTAGCATCAAAATTACTAGCAGAACTTACTTGGACATTTATATTTAATACTAGCATAAATCATTTCTCTTATAGGTTTCTGTCATACTATGAGCTTCTCTAAAAGTATATACTAGAGGCAAGCCTATTAACAAATAAGCAAGTTGTCGATATTTCATATCAAGACCCTGGAATCCAACTAAGATAGACAAAAGCCGTCCCTTTTAAAGGAAAAAAACATGATCCTTTAGGGTCAATTAACAAGAAGATCGGTCAAATGAGATAAATGCAACACTCAACACATCCAAGGGCTTAATTGTTACCTAACAATTTGGTCTAATTTAAGACAATTACTTTCAAAGTTGAAATATTGCACTCATATTATGAATGATTCGTTCACCCCAAAATACAATAGTTTCTACTTAGTTGTGAACTTGTTACTCTCTTTTTCATGTACCCACTCATTGAGGGCCGACTTAATCATTGATGATGCAACATAACGAATTTTTGGGTGTTCCCATTCGTATCCTCTCACTTGTTGAATATGTCTCAAGTTAGATCCCAACACAATGTTAAATTTGAAGTTTACTCATAAAACTGTCATCTTAGTTCCGTTTATGAAATCTTCAATGTATTAGCTTCCCTTTCGTAAATATTTTATTTGTTAAAGATGTAGTTAGATAGTCAAAGGCATGGTCCATAACAAAGTAAATCATATGACCCTTGATATGGAAATCCCACATAAATAAAACATTGAAAATGCCAAACACAGTCTAGTAGGTTTCGTATTCTCTTTTGATTGTATAGGTACACCAATGAGTTTGTTTAATATCTAATAATGCGAGTAAGGATCCCACGGCTGAAGTTTACACCTTATCCCAATCCTCTAAGTGATTAACATAAATAGTAATACAAAACGGATTCTATTAAAAATGAACGAAAGACATTAGAAGAAATCGAAGATACTTCATCAGCCACGTTGTTGTGATGAGCTAGCATTTAAATAACACGCTTTGTTAGTAAGAATATTACCCTCATCAATGTTCATTCTGTTTCTTCATCCTCGTAACATTTGTTAACTAAACTAAACAGTGACATATCAGTAACGCTATGCAGGTAAATACGACTTAAAATCTACTATTTTACTAGCTGATGAATCAACACAGCCAGACTCTTTATTTAGATGGTTTCTCGAATTTCGTTACATTATAAACTCCTCATCTTCCACGTGGTAGTCTACCGGTTGGGACTAAATGTTTTACCACACCATACGGCAACAATTGATAAAGATGCATCGTCTAATTTTGTAAGCACGTCCGGTTATCTTCTCAAGTCATCTGGTCCTCTTTTAGGCAGCGTTTGTTACGCCGTTCTGACTGCGGTACGGTAACTTAACCCAATCAAGTATTTTCTTGCCACTCCAAATCCTTGCGGCAAGAAACAAGTTAAAATATAATGTTATTTATGTGTAGGACATAACAGACTTTGTACAAATAACAAAAGATTATATACAGATGTATCAAATGACAGATATCTTGCCAACAAGTTTACTTGCTGTTGTTTCGAACAGCAGTCATCTTACACGAGGTTAAGATGTCACTAGTTAATTTATCCATGACAAATAAACCTACAAGGGTCGTACGCCACGCAGCCTTAGTGGCTCCTGCTATGGCTAGAACGGCTGACACAGGGAGGAACAGTTGGTTTCCTGTCACAATACTTAAAAATAAGTTGAACTATTCTTCAAGACCATGAGGTGTTGATCTACAGTTCCAAGATATCCTTCTCTATATTTTCCATTTTCCCATCTAGCCCCAGCCATATGCATCAGTAGCATGTGGACAGCCAGCAACAGCCTAGTTCCTTCTTCCTCTATCCTCGAGAACCCTCAACCTCAATTCACATTAGAATTGCAAATCATCGTCCTCCACGGCCAAGTTCTCCCCTCAACCTCGACATGGATTTCTAGAAAACATAAAACAAGAAAATATTCTTTATCATAGTTATCTATTTACTCACATACTTTGCACATATTATAAATATACATAGTTGTTTGATGAATTTGAATGATTATATATATATATATATATATATATATATATATATATACACACACACACACACACACACACACACACACACACACACACATGTTTGTGTGTGTGTGTAACTATGAAAAAATATCTATGACAGAGATGGAATAACCTTATTATTGTAAAGCGGGTAACATAACTTCAGTCAATTCTTCTTTTTTGATTTATTAAAATTTATTAATGCCAAGTTAAATTTGAATGTCTTCATGTAAACAATATTTGTTGACTAGAAGATGACAAGTTCAATTTATTATATATATTCATATATTTCTCTACATATTTATTTGAACTCCGATAATCTCAAATCCCTCTTGATATTAATTATCGATAACAAGGATGTGACTTTCTCATAGTAGAATCCTTGCTGGTTTCATGTCTATTATCAAATTCTAGTGCGCACATAATACTCTCTATAAGATTATTTCTCCATTTCATGTGAATATTTCTATAGATCCAATGCGAAATTCTTATGGTTTTCATATCTAATATTGAACATTATGTTGTTACATAACTTCTATTAATATTATCTTGTAAAACAAAGATCATTTGCAATAAGTATGCCCTATCATTAAAGATAGAAGCCAAGTTGCACACACTTCATATAAAAAGAGCATAGAAAAAAATTTCTACACAATTTATATAGAAATATTTGTTATCACTTCAGCAATAAATATATTTTTACATGGGTCATAGGATATATTGTTCATTTCATCACATCGATGAACCAAATTATAAATGTACAAACCATGTTTTGAAATTAACTATTATTAGTTGTATAGTTTGTTGATGTAATAATAAATTTACAAAAAATTTCACATAATTTTGAGGTTGATATTAAGTAAATATATAAACTATTATAATTGTCCATCTTTCATCATTTTTGTGGGATTATAAAATCAACAATTTGATATGTCTACTGAAGTTGAAGAAATCATTGTGATCATGTAAAACTACTATTTCTTTTGTATATTACTTTAATACTTGAAGAAGTGTGTCGTCCTTCTATATTTGAAAAGGGAAAACTCATTCCTTTAAATAGCAGGTTGTACATGGAAGAAAAAAAAACCCCTAGTGGGCGTATTGTACAATGGACCATGTTACATGATGCTTAAGTAAGAAAGAAAAGACTTAAAAAGGAAATTCAACGATATATCTCAATAGTCCCCATCAAGTTGGAGCATCGATATCAATCATGCCCAACTTATAACATAGTGTTGACTTGAGAGTTATACATTGTCCATATTTTGATAATGACTTAACCATTCCATTCTATGTATCTAATATGTTTGTTCAATATCGATTTCAGGCTTTAGGTACATGAAAATGATCCAATTACACAAGCCCTAGCTTGTCCAAGTTTAAGTCAAAAGCAATACAAGTGTGCTTTTTGAGAAATCACTCCAAACCACCTTAAATTAATTTTGTAATCACTTATATTGATGATATGACTTGTAACTAAGACGAGAAAGAATTAGTGACACTTAATTCCAACATTTGGTCACTCAAAAATCAAATTGGAAAATTTGTCACAGGCTGTTTATCAGTCGAGTTGGAAACTCAACCGATCCAGTGATGGATTTTCTAAAATGATCAATCGTTCGAGTTGCACACTCACATAACTTGACCGACTAACTCACTGATCAAAACTAATTTTGACTCATCGTTCAAGTTTCCCAGAACAAACTCAGCCGATAATTTGAAAATTGGCTTTGCCGATCAGCGGATCGGTCGTGTTATCTTTATTGAAACTCGACTGAATGTACTATATAGAAAATGTAGAAAAAGTGATTATAATTGTTAGAGAGTTGTTATGATAAAAATAAATTCGTTACAAGTTGTAAAATAGCTATTTTTCTTTGTTAAGTGATCTCACACTCAAAGGAACACCTTCATCTATAAATATGACCCCTTGGAGTTCCCTCCAAGTTTGCTCATTCATGCTCTCCTAAGTCTTTGATATAGTTGAATATGTTGCAACCCTTTGAGCCCCTTTCTCTCTCTCATTTAAAAATCATTTCGTGATTATGAGTGAGTTAGGTACGCTGTAAGAGAGATACCTCCATGTGCTTGTAAAGTCTCATTCTTGCCCTCTTCCCAATCCCCTTTCTCAAAGAGCACATGTTGAAGCAAGCTACTTTGAGTGAATGTGAAGTTGTTGCTGGTCTTCTTCAAGGTTGAAGAAGAGGTGAAGATCTTCTTTAGGAGAAGGAGAAGGGAAAGGCCAAGATTCAAGAAGAGTGAGTAATTCTTTCAAGGCCAAAGACTTGATAAAAGTGTGGGTAATTCTTTGTTGAAGGCTAAATACATCTTAATCAAGTGGGTAAGTCCTTGTGTAGGTGAAAGACTCTTGTCTTCAGTAGGTAAGTCCTTAATTGTATGGTGGTCTCCTTATATCTCTTATGATGCAATATAAGTATACACTGATTGCAAAGTCCTAGAGATTACCCGCTCTAGGTAGCCGATTGACTATCTCCTAGTTTGGAGATTGGAACCACTCTAAACCTTTTCAAAGTGGATGTTTCAATCTCTCTCATCATTGATTTACTTTCTTAGATAGGACTTCAAATTGTTCTTAAGCTATTGGTTTTGATTGATATAATTTGACGGTCTAGATATTATTTTGAGAACTTTGAAGCTCAATTCCCCCCCTCTAGATCCCTAGATCCAATAAGTGGTATCAGAGACAAGGATCTTCTCCAACAATCTTCCATGAGACGAGAAGATGGGTGACAACCTACTTGGTTCACTCAACCCAGAGGGAGGCTTCTCCATGCATCCTCTGGTCTTCTACAACACCAACTTCCTCAATTAGAAGATGTATATACAGTTCTACATTCAAGGGATGAACTTTTATATGTGGAAGTTGATGGACACACTGTACAACGAGCCAACCGGAGTTGTGTCAACATGAAATGAAGCTTCTCTAAAAGAAGCCCAGCTCCATGCAAAAGGTATAAGCATCCTCTATGCAGTCCTTACCCCAATGGAGTTCAACCACATATCCTCATGGGATACAACCTACACTAGTACAAAACTGACCTTTAGTGTCGGTTAACTAAGCCTTTTGGCGTCGGTTTCAAAGTGACACCCAAGTGGGAGCCACTAAAAGTAGAAACCTTCAACGTCGATTTCAACACCGACACCATAACCCTTCTCACCACCAATTAAACATGCCAGTAAGGGCACAATAGGTATCGGTTTTTACCGATAACCGATACTAAATCCCTACTAAAAGATGTCGTCTTTATACTCATAACTGACGCCATAACCCTTCCCGCCACTAATAAAACATGCCAACAAGGGCACAACAGGCGTCCATTTTTACCGATAACTGACACTATATCCCTCTAAAATACGTCAGCTTTGTACTAATAATAGATGCCAGAAAGGGAAAAAATCAGCCCCCAGAAAAGGGATAAAGACGTCGGTGTTATACTAATAACCGACGCAGTAAGGTTTTGTTGTCGGTTTTATACTAATAACTGACGCCTATGTTCTGATTTTTTTTTATCAGTTTGCAGGTCTAGTGTACGGCTGGTCAGCAGGATGCAGAACCTACAGTTCAGTTCTAAACTACAGGTTTACAACACCCTTTGATTTCAGCCAACAACAGACCACAAACCTGCAAAATTAACAAGGATAGACAACAATATATGATCATGTGATTCACACACATGTATAAGCACATTTAATTCATATTATTTTTCATCACACACATGTAGAAACTAGTAGTTCCATTTCAAATTTCCTCAATTTTCACACACATTTAGCAACCTACAATTCCATTCATTTCATCTCTTTTCACATTCAGACACATGTATAAACATTCATGTATTGATCATCTTCACATTCACACAATTCAAAAAAATTCATTCACATGTCATCAAATACAAAAATAATTATGAGAACAAAGTTTAGAAATATCATTCTTTAATATTATCATCATCAGTATCCCGATCATAATAAAAAATTCTACTACTTGTGAGGCTTTTGCCCATTGTTCTCTTACATCATCTAATTCTTCCATCGTATAGGGAGTATGTACATCTAATAACTTTTCACCTGTAATGAATTCATTGGTTTTAAACACCTACAAAGAGAATGACGTATATATAATTAATAATATATAATAATATATATATATTTCATATTATCTAATGAGACTATATATAATACTTGTTGTATGGTATCGATTTCCAATGCAGCATGTTTGATAATTAGGTCCATACATCGCATCACATATTATGCACATGCCCAGTCATTGTCTTCTTTAGCACACTATAAATTGAAACATGCAAAATGTTCAAAAATAGAAACAAGCACAATTCACATAAATAATATATACATTGGAGTTAGGAAATTACTTTCACATTCTCCCAAATTAGTAATTGTTTCTTTTTCTTGGAGATGTTGGAGATGTTTCCTCCAGCTTTTTTGAACTCTCTTAAAGCCCTACATGTTGATGTAACATATTAAATTTCTTAATTAAATAGTAATGTAATAACAAATGTTAATAGATATAAAAATATGAAATATTTCTCACGTGAATAATGGCCTTTTCATTGGGTGTCCATATAATGTGTCCAATTCCTTCCCCACAGGATCTAGATAATAAACAGTGAACATCTTGGGGACAATAACCAGTAACTCCCAATGCCTACAACTAGAGGTAAGAAAGTTAAAAATTAATAACTCAAAATCCACAATAAAAATGTAATTTTCTTAAGTCCAAATTATAAGCAAAGTAAACTTACTCAACATTGAATGGAGCCATTATCACCGTCTTTTTTTTCTTCAAAATATTTAAAAGTAACAGAGCAGTATGAGGTAACTGATGAATAATCTTTATCTACAAGACTGATCAAAGATGGAACTAGAAATCCCACATGGGAAAATAAAAAATATTTATAGATTGTGTGTAAGTGGCTGCAAAACATGTATTACATAAGCATTAATATATAAGAAACCAGATCACCGTATATAAAACAAGGTATATGGATGTATAAACAAGATCTCACCATATCCATAGCTCTATCATAGATGTATTCATCCAATCATAACGAAACAACTCCAAAATATCTTGTATAAATAGATTGTTATCATATGATTCACCTGCAACATCCTCCGAAATAGAAACATTTATAGGACAATTTGGGTTATGTTCGCCTATCCAAACGACCATACCCCTATAATTAGGACCTAACGAGGCGTATAGGTCCATTGGAAGCCAACTAGGTACTTCAGGAGGTGGAGGTGGAGGCCGAGATGTAGTGGGTGTCTTCCTTTTGACCTGTATATATAATTTTAGATCAATTGACTCATATATACACACTAAAAAATTAACGTAATGTAAATTTACCATACAATATTAGTATAGATGATATCTGTTTTGGGCCACAATATCACTCTGCCTTCTACTTCACCAAGCATTTCAGAATCTGGGTGGGCATATGGCAATGGAAGATCCCTCCAATTGGAGAGTATATGTATCTGGCTCACACGAACCACACCATCTGGTACTTGAGTCCCATGAAACATGTCCCCTGGAAGGGGTGGGTAAGCATCAACCTCTGCAACGATAAATTCTTGACTTTTTAGACGGCATGGCTTCAACCCATACAAATTTACGTAAAGAATGTTATATACATATATACATAAATATATCATCTTGAAAAGACTAGCTACTATGTCATAAAAATACTTATAGCGGACGTGATAGGTGGGTCTATAGGATTACTCCCAACCTCTACAGTAGGAGAAGAGCGGCACACTACAGGTTCTGTCTGAGTGGCAATCTGAGACGCCTGCCACTTCACCATTGCTTCTTGGATTCTTTTATTAATTAACTCATCTACATATACATCGACAAAAAAAAATACTAGCTTTTGATTATTGAATTCCCTTTCACAATAACATTCTAAAAAAAGAATAGGTTACCTCAACATTTGATAATCCCACTTTTGGGATAGGTTTGCACTATGATGGCCCAAAGAACGCTTTTATGCCCACACCAGCGCCTGCACCCCTAACACATCCAGGACGCTCTGGGTTACCAAGAGCAACTATCAATTCATCCCTTTTACCCTTAGGGATGAACTTGCCTTCCTTCCTCTGCTCGTGAAGCTCTCTCTAATTGCCATCAATAGAAATTGGTAAGTAAACATAACAATAAAAAATATTGATTGCTCTAAGAGTTGAATTTTACCATTTTTGTAGCCGCCTCAGTAGTTGTGGGCTTGGTTATATCTTCTTTCTTGTTTTGCCTCCCAGCTATCCACATAGCATGGCGAGGCAGAGGTGTGGGACCAATAGTAGAGGACTCTGCAGTCTCTTGAGTAGTAGCAAACTGAGTAGTAGACTCAGCCTATAGTGTTTGGCGAACGCCTGCATAGCCTTTTGGATGCATCGTGTGGTCATGCACATTTAGTGCACGCCTTTCTCTTTGAGCATCGTTGATATCATTGTTAGTAAGCACATTGATTTGGTTAGTAACACTAAAGGTTAATCTTGAATAGGTGAATACATAAGAACATATATTAATTAAATTGGGAGTGGCGCTTAATACCTTAAATTCATCAATTTTTATTTTGGTAACAAACTCCTCCCAGTCATTGGGGTCCAGGTAGTTCTATTGCTCAGTGACTGGCTTCTTCCTCTTCTCAACATCTTGTATGTAATCTCAAGTGAGATTTGTCCTATACTTTCTTAGGACCCTCCCACATCATTGCATCACGCATTTACGATGCAGCTTTTCATCCAGTTCAAATATACTCTGTAAAATAGAATTGCTATTAACTAGTATCCTAAAAATTAGTAATCTACAAAATAGAATTGCAAATAATAATAACTCACGCATAGTTTCTTCCATACTAAGTCTTTCTTCCCCTTAGGAACTTTATGCCAAGATTCTACATTAGGACTACAATGGCTACGAGTAAGAACCCCAAGATATGAAATAAACGAGTTGCAGTTCACTCCAACTGGATTTCCTGCATGATCAAAATCCACAGCCAGTTTGGGTCCATTGCCCCTTTGTTATAGTAACTTGTTTGTCATAGTGACGCCCCTCACTTTTTCCATTTTTTTTCTGCTCATCAAGTGCCCCAAGTTCTTTAGGGGGTACATGATCAACCTAAAATTTGACAAAATAAACACACTTACAGGATATAACTATGAATGGACATATAGATAGAAATATAGGATATATTTTTAAAACTTACATTGTGAGGCGGCGCATTGATATCCTCACCCTCACGGTAATCATCATCATGGTCAAAATGCTCATGCTCAGCCATCTGAAAGTGTCATTAAAAAATCAAACATTTAGCATTTGACATAACTAGAAGATAATAAAACATTGTAAAGTTCACATTTAGAAAAATAAAACATATAAAAAAATATAAACATGCATGCCTCTAATATTGCGATCTTTTATCAATTAACAAGCCTTCATTGTGATCTCCGTGCACATACAAGTCATCATTAGCTTCAATATTTGGTGGTGTTGGCAACCCAACTGAGAATGGACTGGAGTCATCATACTTATCATAGTACTCTTCTTCATCTATAGGATCTTCAATGAACTGTCTTTTACCATGAAGAACAATCGACCATTTATCATTTGCAGGATCATCGATATAAAATACTTGTTTCACCTGTGATGCCAATATGAATGGTTCACCCTTCTCGTCAATCTTTTCAAAGTTCACTAATGTGAAACCCAATTCATCCATTATAACTCCTTTAGTGTTATCAACCCAATTACATTCAAAGAGAGGAATTCTAAAATCTACGTAGTCAAACTCCCATATGTCTTCAATGACACCATAATATGACATTTTAGCTTCACACAGACTCTTATCCTTTGCACTTGCAAAAAACAATGAAGACGCTTGAAGGGTGACCCCACTATTTTGGATGATACTCTTATCATCTTGACGCTTTGTGTAATATGAGAATCCATTCATGTAAAACCCTTCATAAGACATAATATTCAATTTTGGTTTAAAGGTGAGACATTTGATAGTTTCAGTAAGATTATTTGGTGTTTGAGATAGTTGATATAAGGCTTTATCTTCGAACCACTTAATAAATGTCTTGTTATGATCTCTAACAAGCTACATTGAATTGGCTCGAGGATATTGTCTCTTGATGAAATTGGTATGTTCCTCGATATAAACACTCACTTCGTCGATGTTGTGTAAAATATACAAGTGACCTGTTGGTATATATGCCCAAAGAGCCATCCCAAGCGATTGCATGGAGTCAGATATTAATTAATCAATTAATGTTATTATTTGGTTAATTAATAAATTCTAAAATATTCTAATTAATCCACGAGCATTTTAATTAACGCAGCGTTTCTGTCTATCGATGGGTATAGGAAACCCTACTTCCTTTTGTATCCTATTTAAATGAGGTTTACGACTGATATCTATACAAGATATTGAGAGAGACTTTTCAGTTTACGCTCACGTACGTAAACCCTAGCCGTCACCGTCCTTAGGAGAGAAAGGAGAGCAACGCGCCGCTAGCACGCCGCCACACAGACACGACTCCTTCCCGTCGGCTTAGGAAGTGCGACGTGGATTTCCAGTCCATCCGCGTGGACGAAGTAGAGATGCAGACACTGAGACGCCTGCGTTCGGAGGACATCAACGGCCATCCGTGCGTGTTAGGAGCAGCGTACATCATCGCACGAAAGGAGCGCTGCCTGAATCTTCCTGTGACAGCGAACGGGAGAGAAGTTCCGTCCGTGTAGACAAGCGTCGTTGCACACCTTTGTGCAGCGGGACATCGCCGGACTTGCTCCGCGATAAGGTATATCCCGCAATCACTCCTTCCAAATACGCTGTTGTTGAGGAGATCCTATTTCGGGTTGTGTAGATTTTGTTTCTTCTACCGTGCATGTTTTCTCCACAAAATCCAACATGACCTTGTTCCAACTGCTCGCGGCTGATTACTTTCATCCGTGATCCCAAAATTCCTTTGTTGGAATACTCCTCAATATTCTTGTCATTAACAGGAGTGTCATTACCACTCAGAAAGTCATTGCAAAAATCCATAACCTCGCTCACCACATAACCCTCAACAATACTCCCTTCAGGCTGATAACGGTTTCAAACATCACCTTTAAAAATGCTCATGTATCGTTCAAAGGGATACATCCATTGCAAGAAAATTGGTCTGGACATTTTCACTTCCCTAATCAAGTGGACAACAAGATGTACCATGATATCAAAGAACAAAGGAGGAAAATACATCTCAAGCTGACACAGGGTAACAACCACTTCTCTTTACAATTTATCGAGAGTATCATGGTCAATAACTTTGTTGCACAGACTGTAGAAAAAGAAACAAAGTCTGGTGATTGCAAACCTTACATGCTTCAGCAATATAGATCGAATTGTCACGAGCAATATTTGTTGCATTAGAGTGTGACAATCATGAGATTTAAGACCTATCAACTTCAGATCTTTCATTGATACCAATCTATAGATGTTGGATGAGTAACCTTGTGGCACCTTAACATTTACCAAGCATTCACAAAAAGCTTTCTTCTCCTTTCTAGACAACATGTAGCAAGCGGGAGGTAAGTATGTTCTCCGATCACCACTAACTACTTCTGTTAATTTTGTCCTTATTCCCATTTCACATAGGTCCATTCTAAATTTTATCCCATCTTTGGTCTTACCTGGTATATTAAACAAAGTACCAATGACGCTATCACAAACATTTTCTCAACATGTATGACATCGATACAATGCCTGACTACCAAAGAACTCCAATAAGGAAGATCCCAAAATATTGACTTCTTCTTGAATAAAGATTTTTCACTCCGTTTGGCCATGGTACATTGTGATCTCTTACCAAATTCATTGGCAAAGTCTTTTACTCTTTCATAAACAACCTCCCCTGGTATAGATTTAGGTGCACTCCGTTCCTCATTCCGTCCATTGAATGCTTTGTGCAACCTACGATACAGATGGAATTTTGGAAGAAACCTTCAATGACTAAGATATACAATCTTGCCGCCATGTTTTAGTCATATTGAGTCAATGTTCTCTTCACATATAGGTCACGCTTTAGATCCTTTGACACTATATCCAGACAAATTCCCATATGTTGGAAAATCATTAACAGTGCAAAACAACATAACATGCAAAACAAAATGTCTCTCTTCATGAAGCATCATAGGTCATCACACCTTCACCTCAGAGTTTCTTTAAGTCATCAATTAGAGGTTCAAGATAAACGTCGATATCATTTTTAGGTTGTTTAGGGCCCGATATCAACAACGACAACATAACGTACTTATTTTTCATACACAACCAGGGAGGAAGATTGTATATAACAAGCATAACTGGATAAGTGCTATGTTGGCTGCTCAATGTCCTGTACGGATTCATCCCATCTGTACAAAGCCCAAGTCTTAGATTCCTGACTTCTTCACCAAATTTAGGGTACAATAAATCAATCTTCTTCCACTGTGGGGAATCAGACGCATGTCTTAGGATCCCATCATTATTTTTCTTAACATATGCATGCCACCTCATATTCTTTGCATCTATCTAATTGGCAAACAAGTGTTGAAACTGTGATATTATAGGTAGATACCACATCACCTTGGCAGGAGAACCAGTTTTGGACTCCCCCGAAGTCGTCAATTTATACCTTGACGAACCACATTTTGGACAATCTTTCAAATCCACATAATCCTTTTGAAATAATACACAAACATTTGGGCATGCGTGTATCTTCTTGGCCTCCATTCCCAATTGGGCACAACAATTTCTTTAACTGATATGTTGAGATTGACATCTCGTTTCCTTCAGGAAGAATTTCTTTCAACAAAGACAATAATGACGTGAAGCTTTTGTCGCTCCATCTATTGTTATCTTTCAATTTATACAATCTCAACACAACACTAAGCTTTGTAAACTTAGTACAACCTGTGTATAACATTATCTGAGCATCATGCACAATGTTTCTAAACATGGGAGGTGAATCGATGTACTCTACCCCAGAACTATCTAGCATCGCATCAACGATGTCTACTGGAACTGGTTCATTCACATCTACATCATCGGAGGCAATTTCTTCTTCCACACAAGCACTGCTATCGACATCCACTGGTTTTAGGTTTGAAATCTCTCCATGATAGTGCCATTCTGTATTGCCTTGTACAATCTCATTGCACATGACATGACTTTTAATTTTGTCACCAGTGCTGACTTTCAAGTTGTTACCGCAATGCCTACATGGACAGTAGAACCCATCTCTAGGTTGTTTCCTATGTTCCTCGGCATATCTAATAAACTGATCAAGACCAGAAATAAACTCTAGGGTACAGCAATTTGGAATGGACATCCATGTTCTTTCCATTCTATGATCAAAGCAAAAACAAGTATATATTAGGGTTTAGGGTTAAAAGATTAGGGTCTAGGGTTAAAAGATTAGGGTTTATGGTTAAAAGTTTAGGGTTTAAGGTCTTATATATAATAAATGTGTGCCACCTATCCCATTCTTGAACACCTAATATCACTAGTAAATGTATAATGTGTATTGGATTTTCAAGAAATTTTGGCAACATTTCCCCATTGTTAAGTACATATGTACTTCGAGAATAAAACGGGGAAATGCTCCGAAATTTTCTTGAAAACCTATTGCACATTATACACTTACATCCTAAGTGAGATTAAGTGTTTAAGAACAGTCCCAAACCGGGGACTATCCAAGATTTACTCCTAATAAGAAAATCTTGGACGGGTTTCAAGGCCAACAAATACATGTATGCTGTCATTCTTATACCTACAATCCTATTTTCTTCATTAATATCCTAAGTTTTGTGTAACATCATTTAATCATGCTTGTCAGTAAATACTAAACAGTAAATAAACCATGATTCCATATATCAAAGATCTGAATCAAAATGAAGCCTAATGGCACATTGGGAGAGTGAGAATATTATACCTCACTTGAATGCTGAAGAAGAAATATATGCAAATCAATAGTAAGTCAACAACACCTGTAAAAACACAAATGCACAATTCAATTCTATTATAATGTTTAATTAGGGGTCAATCTGGAAGTTTTAACAAAATCAGCCACCACGGCCGTGCTACCAGCCTTCATTTTCATCCATCCAACCTGTGATTTCACAACACCATCTCCACCCCTCTGGCCTGATCGGTCGTGTGCAGAGAAGATACCGGTAGGTGGTGCGACACCTACTCAGGTGTTAAGGGCGTAGACGGACTTGCCGTAGAGCTAGAGTTGGGACTAGGACTTGGGCATGTTGAAGAGTGGAGGAAGAAGAGGAGCATGTCAGTGTGGAGAAGAGTACATGTCGTGGCAGCAACGGCGGTAGCGGTGGCAGTAGCGGTAGCAACGACGGCGGTAGCGGTAGCAGCGGCAGAGAGCAGTAGGGGGAGCAGTAGAGGAAGCAGTCTGGTAGAAGAGTAGCAGCAGAAGAAAGGAGGACCGGCGGTGGAGAAGAGTAGTAGTGGAGAAGAGCAGCAGCGGCAGAGAAGAGAAACAGTGGAGAGGAATAGCCAGACCCTAAACTTGAAACCGGGAATGAAACAACGAAAGGGGAAGAGTCTGGTTCGCGTGGGTGCTATTAAGTTAACTATAGACGTTGGTTATTACAAAAAAAACCTACGCTTAAGACTATTAGGCGTCGGTCACCACAAAAAAATCAGCACCTATGTTCTATCACAGTCGTCGGTTTCAACTAGACAATCGACGCCTATCTACATATGCCGATAAAAAATGTTCTTGAATTACGACCATAGTCATCAGTTTTCATATAAAACCGATGCCAATTGGGAAATTTTGGGGGTAAAAATTTTCATGGGGACAGCGCATGAACACACATTTATGTCGGTTATTGCAAGAAAACTGATGACAAAAATAGGGTCAATTTTTGTCTCGTGAAAAATCTTTAGTCGTCGGTTACTTGGTCAACAACCGACGCCATATGTGAAATTTTGGAGGTAATTTTTTTGCACTGGAAAAATTGCATTTGGCGGGTGATTCAACCCTATTTTAGGGCTTCATCTTGTGGCATTTTGCATTTCAATCACATCTATACCTATTAGATTACATGTTTATTTCCTTTAATATGCATATTTGTGTAAAATGCACTTATGGACATTATTTGCATGTTTTTCAGGTACTTGGACCACACTTGGATAGACGAGAGAGATGGAGGGGCCTAAAGAAGGCCCCAGAGCTCCCCCAACCTACCCCTAGTGGCCAAGAGTCAAGCTTAAGCAAAGAAGTCCATGGATAATGAAGTTTGAATCTCAAAGTGCAAGTAAAGCCCCCAGCACGGCCATGGTAACACAGAACGGTCGTGCTGTAAATGAAGAAATCACAGGAAAAATCTCAATTTTGAAGCAGCTGCAGAGAAAACTCTACCACGGTCGTGCCACGCAGCACGACCGTACTGCGACCACCCACCACGGCCGTGCTGCACAGCACGACCATGCTACCATCACCCACCACGACTGTGCCATGCAGCACGGCCGTGCTACCATCTCCCACCACGGCCGTGCCACACAGCACGGCCGTGCTACCAGATCCCACCACGGCCGTGCTACCCTCAAACCACCACGGCCGTGGCCTTTTCAGCCCAAATTTGACCACCAACCTGACATTTATCCCTTTTAATTCCCACGACCATGCCCATCCACCACAGCCGTGGCCTACCCTACCCACCACGGTCGTGCTACTCACAAAACTCACCTAGTTTTCACCGTTTTGCCCATTTTGCCCCTAATTGACCTAGTGCTTCCTCCCCACACCTATATATACCTAGGTGGCGGCTGGGGTACGAGGTTAGCTACCTTCTACCCCTTCCTAGCTCCCCAAATCTCCACCCACTCCATTCCACTTCACCTCCACCTCAAATCCACTCCATTTCATCATTTCCACCACATAACCCCCCATATCTAAGCCTTCCATCCACTTCCCACCACCATTCTACACCTTTCCATCCAAGAAGAAGGAGGAGGACGACCCTACAGTTGCTGGAGAGAAGGATTTAATCCACTATTCCGAGCTCCATGGATTTTTCTACCTCTTTCTTCTCTCTTTTTGTATTTTCCATTTCTATGAGTAGCTAGGCCCCTGTGGGTGGGCTGTTTGGGGGAAATTATGTTACTTTGATACCATGTTGGGGGAAAATGACATGTAAACGTTGTAATTCCATTTTTTAATGATTATATTCTATTTGCATCTCATTCTCCATGGATTTCTTGTTGGTTTGTGTATGGAATCACCTAGGAATTTAGGCAAATTGCTTACATGTGTGAATTTTGGGATTTGCCCCTAGATCCAATTCTTGGATCCCTAGGTTGCCTCCCATCTTCCTACATCCTAATCAATCTCCCTAAACCTATGTGAGAGATCTAAGTAGCTATATTAGGTAATTCTAGTGCAATTAGCATGGAGCCTTCTCATGGCTAGAATGTGGGAGAATTGGGGTCCAAAACCCTAATCTCACCTCCCCATTACTACCCTCAACCCCTAATTGCCTTAGGAATGCCTAATCTAGAAACCTAGACTTGATTAGGCTCTAATTGAATCGAACCTAACCCCTAACCCAATTGAGCCTCGTAAGGGTAGCAAGGGGTGTTAGGGACTAGTTCCCCTATGCACAACCTAGCATATCCATGGCCAGTTAGTAGCTTAGGTTAATTCATTAGACTCTAACTTGTTGTTTGGTTTGGATAATCTAAATGGAATCATAATGTTCATATGCAACCCCAACTTAAGTGATAAGTTCATACCCCTAAACAGCCCACACATCTCTTTATTGCTTAAAACCTTAGTTTTGTGCTTGCTTAGCTTAATTAGCTCTTTACCTGCTTAGTTAGCTTCTTGCTTTTCTCTTGTCTTGTTCATGCCTAGTGTAGCTCTTTAATTTCTCTTTTGCTTCTCCCTTGCTTGCCTTAGTGTAATTTGTCATTTCATACCTAGCTTAGTCTTTCCTTGCTTGCTTAGTCTTAATCTAACCTAGGTTTAACATAGATTTCATTCTCGCCTTTAATTGCTTGCTTGTTCATAATAGTTTAACAATCAAAATCACCTTCAAACCCTTAACCCTAGTCTCCACAGTAGGAACCTAGCTAAACTAACCTAGCTCTAGTGCCCCCTCTTTTCCATGTGGATCGACCCTTTACTTGCCACCTTCCTATACTACGACACGACCCCGTGCGCTTGCGAGTGTAGTGTTTTAGTAGATGTAGGTAGCTAGTTTAGGTTTATAAATTTCGAAAGCAAATTCCCATCACGTGTGTTCCGACCTCATGGGGCGCATCTAGTCGGGTCAAATCGGCTAGTGTGTTGCACCTCTAGCGGAATCACACCAAGCTTTCTGGCCCCATTGCCGGGGATTAGAGGCGCTCAGCCTAGCTAGTTAGTTTTGCTTTGACTTTTCCTACTTCCCTCATCATTGCTATTCTTTATTCATCATTCTTTGCATTCTTTGTGTATATTGGTTTACTAACTTGTTCTCTTTTGTTTTGTTGTGCTTTGTGCATGTGACAAGCCATTCGAGGAAGACAAGATGGAAGGCCAAGATGCACGAACCCATCCATTTTCTTGACCACCCTACCTCCAAGGCTATCCTAAGCCTTACACACCCCCACCACCTCCATCTCCACAACCCTCCCACCAATTCATCTTCCAACCTCAATTCATTCTACCACCTCCATCACCACAACCCTCTCACCAATTCACCTTCCAACCTCAATGCCCTCCTCCACCTAAAGTCCAAGGGCCATCAACACCGATGCCACCACTACAACTATCACATGCTCCCCCTACTTCCCATGAGAAAATGGATATGATTGAGACCCCTCTCTTTGGTGCCTATGAAGACCTATTCCTCAAGAGAGAGAAAAACTATGGCATGAGATTTCTGAGGGTCTTAAGGCTTATTAAGATATATGATGATGATCCCCAAGGAGAGAGAATTGCTGAAAAAGACTTACGAAGCTCGCATGACCCTTGGGAGGAAAATCAATCAAGGAAAGTATTTGAGGGGATTGCTTATGATGGGGGTGAAAACATTTTGTTTTTGGACCATGGTTGATGGTGAAAGAACAACAAGCCCAGCTGAAGGCATGAAACTTAGCGCTTGTGGGAGGCAACCCACCTAGGTTTGGGATTTTTTCACCCAAACTTCAATTTTTGATACTTTTGCTTTGCTTTTACACTTTCTAAGAAAACACACACACACACACACTTTATGCTTGATGGTTTTTTTGTTTATGTCATTTTAGGACAGGTACATTGGAAGGAGAGTGATGCATGGGTGATATTGACAAGGAGGAGAACAAAAATGAAGAGAAAATTGCAAATCAGTAGAGAAGCTATAGAAATGATATCAGCACGGTTGTGCCACACAACACGGTCATGTTGCATGCATTCCAAAATGGGCGCAGTGCACACCACACCTGTGGAGGCTATCCCATGCTCAATGGACACATTGGGATCTCTCTCCCCTCTTGGCATTTATCTACCACGACTCCATGCCCTCTACCCTACCATTCTGAGCTTCTATTTCATGTTGAGGAAAACATGCTTTAAAAGTTTGGGGTGATAGGGTAGTAAGCCCCTATTTACCCCACTTTCTTCTATGTTCCTTGTTCTAAGTTTTTGCTCAAGATGACTGAACAGTATAACCATCTCTCATATTTGTGTATCCATACTTTGTGTGCTTGTTTTGCATACTTGCATGCCATGTAGTTTGCTTCCTTGCTATTTTTGTGTAATTTTCAAAAATTTTGCTCTTTTTGCCATGCATTGCATAATGATGCAATTTTACTATGCGCTAAAACGCAAGTGAACGCGTCGAGTAGTACATGCCTTTGTGAGGCCCGAGTCGAACACAGGGATACTCGGAATTGTTGGTGACTCCTACTAACTAGTCACGATCAGCTAAGCCGATTAACAAGTTGAGAGTTGTTGTTAAAACTAAAAGAAAAATAAAAACAAAACAAAAGAAGCAATCGATTAAATGTTGGTTTAATCAATTCAAAAGGTATCTTTAGGATTGCGGTTTCACCGCGGGTTTTCATTGTATTAAATTTTATATAATGCCTCAATTTTATCTCTCTATCCGGGTAGTGGCCTGAAAACAGAATTGCCCACTGTCGTGGTGCAATTCACTACCTAGGTCTAGGTCGGTTCCACCGTCGTAGTAACCTATACCCTAAACTCGGTGCATTATGAACGATCTCTCAGTATCCACTATTAATTTTACACCACCTTGGTCAAGGGATTTATCGATTAATGTAGATTTCGTCTCTTTTCAGCCGTTAATTCTTCTTTCAAAGTGATTAAGGGCATTAGGTTATTATTATGGTGATCAAGCATAACAATATATGGAGAAAACGAAACTATACCACGGATTTAAGAGATAAAATATGAATTACTATTATAAAATTGTCATACAATGAATCCCCGGGCTACTCCCGGTCCTAAAGACAAAGGGGATTAGCCCCGCATGGTCATCTCAATGAAAGACAGAGGAGTAGAGAAGAAAAACATGGGAAACATGGAGCAAACTCGTGTAACCCCTGATACAAAGGTGTTCCTGGAGATCCTCCTCGAGAAACGTGCGTTTTGCAGTCTTTCGGCAGCAAAAGCGCCCGTCGGAGGTGCCCGGATTGCTCGGTTGACGGCCTTCATCTCTCGTCTCCTATCTCTCTCTCCTTCTTGGATGTTGTGCAACACAATGTCCTCTCCCCCTCGGGCCGTCCGTGCTCTTCTTAGGTCATAGGACCACTTTACGGCTCCGAAAAAGCTCAACCGTCGGATTAAAATGCTCCGTTTTAGTGCTGAAAATCGCCAGATCCCGACGCTGTCGATAGTATCGACCCCAAGGTCGATGGTATCGACCATGGCATAGGTTATTCCTTCCAAGATCGCGTTTTGGGGTTGCTTTTTGATGAAATGTCGATACTATCGACCTGGGGGTCGATAGTATCGACTCCAGACAATGCAAAAGTGCCTGAAAAAGTGCCGAAACATGTGTATAAGTCCGGAGATTATATAAAATCATATAAATATTATAAAAGAAGTATAATTTGATGCAAAAAGAGTTTAAGGGCCAACTATAATGAATTATGCAAATATAATCAAGAAAATGACAAATACATGCATAAAACAGATATAAAATAAGCCTATAAAAGTGACTCAAAACCCATGCATCAAACTCCCCTAAGCTTAAACCTTGCTCGTCCTCGAGCAACAAAACTTTGGATTTGGTTGAGATAAGTCAGCAACAGGACATAAATACATGAAATGAATCTACATCATCCCCACTTTCTTTCCGCAAACCGGCCCTCATTGACCACTGAACACTAACTGCCATCCAGGCGACCAAAGACCTATGTAAAAGATGTCTATCCCCCAATCAGTGAAACACTATCAATTAAAGCAGTTAATATGATAAACTCATCCGGTCCATACTTGATGCATCTTGTGATCTCCTATCTACGTTGCTCATTTCCTAACTACCATCTAAATGGAAGCAGATCTCCTGATATTAATGAATGAGGAGAATATCATGGGTGGCCTACCAATTAGAGCAATGGGTGGATGGGATAGGTGGTTGTGGAAGAGATGGAAGCACATAATAGTCAATCATGCAATACAAAAATTAATGACCTATCATGATGCAAAATGCAAGTGAAAATGTCCTAATGTTACATTTTTGGTGGAATGATGCATGCACTATCATTCCGTCTCAAGGTGAGATGGAATATCTAAGAAAACTACACCATGTGCTTATTCTTCTTAGTATGTAAGTGAGAACATGTTCCTTTCTCCCTCTCATTCCTACTTCTCAATTCTTTTTTTTTTCTCTCTTTTTTTTCTTCTCTTTTGTTTCAATTATTTTTTCAATTTTTTTTTCAAGCCCTTATTTTCATAGATGACAATGAATTATTTGTCGGGCTCACTTCTTGTTACATACGTGTGCATCTGAAGCATTCTATTTGGAGGGTATGGAACAAGTTCATCACCTTTAATGTTTTCAGAGTAACATAAGATACATGGTGTACAATATGCTCAAAAGATGTAAATGCAACTACATAATGACAGTTATGCAACTACTATGACATGCACCTAAGGATAATGTGCATGTATAACTACTCTATCTTTTTTTTTTCATTCTCATGCAAAAAATGTGAAAATAGTTGTAATGCAAGACCTCTCTACATGGTATGCAATCAAAGAGTGAAAGACAGTAATGTGCTCCCATTTCTTATGGTGGAGTGTGAATGAAATTGCGGTGGATCAGATCACAAGACTAATTGACAGAACCTTCCGAAAATATCATATGTCCCTCTCTAAAGACCTGTGTACATGGTAACTGAAGGATTTCTCTCTTAAACTTTAGTCTAAGGTCACGTTAGCGTTTGGTCGGTTTGGGCTCAAACATCCTTGTCAATCACTTTTCCTTAGACAATAAAGATGGTCATTCATGTCCCCGTGTCCTGAAGCTGACTCACCCAAGCACTTCCTCAGTTATGCAACTCAATTACTCACAAGAATAAGCTCAAAAAGTTTTCAATATGCTCATATTTTCATGTGCACACAACCCAAGAGTAAAACTTGCAATTGAAACCATGCATTTATTGCTCCACAGATTACACTAGATAGATGTGGATCCTACAAAAGCGGTAAACCTAGAAATAAAAACAACTAATAATTCAAAAATAAAATCAACATGAATAAGTAAGTAAAACTAAGATAGAGGGTTGTTCCAACACCCCCCTAAGCTTGAATATGACTATGGCCTCATAGTCAACATTCTCACTTAAGAGGTGGAACAACGGTACCATTCGCTTTGAAGTGTGGTGAAGAAGGATGGTTAGATGCTCAAGTAAACCAAGTGATGCTTGCTATCTCCCTCCTTTTTGTGGCCCATTTTTGTGTCTTAGTGGTTCTAATACGTGACTTTCTTCATCCATCTTTCCTCTACAAAAAACGGTTTGAAAAAATCTCATTTCGATACCTTTTATGGCCTGTTTTATGTAGCTGTCCTGCAGGTGTCGATACCATCGACCAAGGTCGATGGTATCGACCCAGACTCAGCGATTTTGTTGAATCGATGCATCTAAAAGCCTGGGAACTCAAAAGTGTCGATACTATCGACCCTAGGGTCGATGGTATCGACTTTACTGGCACCAATTTTTCTGTAAATCTTCAGAAATCTCGATACTATCGACCCTAGGGTCGATGGTATCGACTTTTCTTCAGCGTTTACTTCTCCAAACTCGATACTATCAACATGGGTGTCGATAGTATCGACCTTAACATTCTGCACACTTCCAAATACGAGTTAGGGTACCATTTTTACAAAAATTATCAAAACCTAAGCAAAAACTAAGTACATAAACATAAAAGAACATAACCAAACATAAAAATGAATCGAAAGTTGGGTTGCCTCCTAACAAGCGCCCTTGTTTAATGTCCTAGGCTTGACATAAAGATACCTTTAACCTGGGTTGTCAAGAGATGTGTCCAATGAGTCATGTGGCAATTTGAATTGAACTCGATCCTGTCCAATCCCCAAGGTCAATGTACCTCTCCCCATTGCAATGATGACATAAGCCGTAGCTTGGAACGACCTTCCCAATAGCATCTCACAACTTTGGAGCTGTGGCATGTCCATGACAACAAAATCTACCGGGAAGATGAACCTGTCTACCTTGACGAGTACATCCTCGCACACTCCATATGGCCTTACAATGGACCCATCCGCCAACTCAATCGTTGCCGCCGATTTCTTTATCTCCTTCAACCCAAGCTTTTGAAATGTGGACAGAGGCATAAGATTAATGCTGGCACCCGAATCACACTGTGCTTGTGGAAAATGTTGGTCACCTATTGAACATGGGATATAAAAACTCCCTGGGTCTTTCTTCTTCTCTGGTAAGCTCCCAAGAATGATTGAGCTCACCATTTCATTCATCCTGCATACATCAGTATCTTTGATCCGCCTCTTTTTGTTGATTATATCTTTAATGAACCTCCCATAGGCGGGAACCTTCTCAATCATTTCCACCAGCGGAATGTTGATATGCAGCTTGCGGAATATTTCCAAGAATTTCCTATAGTGTCGGTGCTCCTTCTTCGGCTTCAGATTGTCCCGACTTGACACATCTGCCGCATTGACACGCTTGTGAGGAGGCACATATGAGCTTTTCAGGGCCATCTCCCCTAAACTTGCTTCAATTACTCCCTCTGGCATGGGCTTTATCAAAACATCATCAACATTAATCATGTGATGTGACTCCTCCCCTGCAATAGATGCATCAGCACCTTGACGGACAGTCTTACTTTGCTCTTCTCGCCTAAGCGTAGGCGCAACTATCATGTGCTCGTGGCGGGATTTTCTAAAGAGAGTGTTTCTGCCCGGAAGTCCATAATAAGTACGAGGATACGGTATCACCGGTGTTGCTTCTCTATCAAACTTCATTTTGCTTTGATCTTCTGCTTCTGACACCTGAGATTCCTCCTCATTGCTTACCACAGACATGTACTTCACTTGATGGTGTGCTTGGGCCACATTTGCACTCTCGGCCGGTTTCTGCTGGTTGGCGTGCTTGATGGCCGCCACTTCACTTGAAATCTGAGCCAAGGTGGTTTCTAATGCCCGCATCTGTGCTCCATGGCTTTATAGCGTCTGCCCAAATTTGGTTAGAATATCACCTTGAGATTGCAATTGTTTACCAAACATAGCCATCATCTCCTGATTCTGCTGCACCATTTGACTCAGTAATTCAGTGTTCTTATCTTCAACTCTAGGCTGTGGCTTCGCCTCCGGATCCTGCAGAAAATTGTTAGGATCCTTCTAGGAGAACTTTTTGTCCTTCCTCCACGCATAATCATTGTTTCTGTAGCCCTGTTATTGCATGTACTTTACTTGGGCTTCCTCATCCTTAGATGAATCTTCCTTAGCTAGTAGCTTCTTGGCTAGCAGATCTAACTTGTCGTTCAGCTCCTTAATTACTTTGGATTCACCTGCAACTCTGACCTGCTCCACAGCGCCTCTTTCACCCCATGAATGTTTCCTAGCCATGTTCTTTAATATCTCCCAACATCTGGTATCCGTATTATTCAGAAAGAATCCCGACCCAGCTGAATCCAGATTACTCCTATCATGCTCGGAGAGAGCAAAATAGAAGATCTTCACCTGTGTTTCTTTATCCAGCCCGTGATGTGGACACCTCCTCAGCATAACCTGAAATCTCTCCCAGGTCTCAGAATATGTCTCACCAGCCTGTTGGGTAAAGTTATGAATCTTCCGGATCATGTCGTTAGTCTTCTCAGGAGGGAAGAACCTCTCAAAGAAAACCTCCACCATATGGTTCCAGGACTCCACAAACTCATCATCCAAATTATGTAACCATTCTCGCGCGGCTCCCGCCAATGAACTCGGGAAAAGCTTGAGATACAATGCCTCCTGTGGAAACCTATCGATTTTTACCATGTCACAGTTCTCAACAAACTGGCTGATGTGCGCGACGGGGTCCTCATTCTTGAGCCCATGGAAAGCATTTGATTTCACCAGATTTATCAACACCGGATCAATCTTATATGTAGGTATGTTGATTGTCTGCTTCTTTATAGGCCCTTTTGAAGCTGATGAGGAAGAAGCCTTGATCTTGTCCCATATAGTTTGTGGCTCGGCCATCTCTTCCTGTTCAAGTTCGGAATCTACCTCTTCTGGTTGCTCTTGCTCGTGATAATCCTTGTCCTCAGGTCCCGGCAACGGAACCTCGGGTGCGCGACCTGCGTAGTCAGTACTACGTGTCTGCACCATGCACAATACCTGAAATGAGAAAATTCGAGTTCAATACAGTGCTATGACGAGTATAAAAATTATCGAACAATTTAAAAATATTTGAAGTTGTTTCAATCTAAATAAAAAAAATAAAGTGGCCCAGAATGGCCGCTCGTAGCACTCAAAGTGCCAACAATTCGCCGTATCCCCGACAACGGCGCCAAAAACTTGACGCAATTTTACTATGCGCTAAAACGCAAGTGAACGCGTCGAGTAGTACAGGCCTTTGTGAGGCCCGAGTCGAACACAGGGATACTCGGAATTGTTGGTGACTCCTACTAACTAGTCACGATCAGCTAAGCCGATTAACAAGTTGAGAGTTGTTGTTAAAACTAAAAGAAAAATAAAAACAAAACAAAAGAAGCAATCGATTAAATGTTGGTTTAATCAATTCAAAAGGTATCTTTAGGATTGCGGTTTCACCGTGGGTTTTCATTGTATTAAATTTTATATAATGCCTCAATTTTATCTCTCTATCCGGGTAGTGGCCTGAAAACAGAATTGCCCACTGTCGTGGTGCAATTCACTACCTAGGTCTAGGTCGGTTCCACCATCGTAGTAACCTATACCCTAAACTCGGTGCATTATGAACGATCTCTCAGTATCCACCATTAATTTTACACCACCCTAGTCAAGGGATTTATCGATTAATGTAGATTTCGTCTCTTTTCAGCCGTTATTTCTTCTTTCAAATTGATTAAGGGCATTAGGTTATTATTATGGTGATCAATCATAACAATATATGGAGAAAACGAAACTATACCACGGATTTAAGAGATAAAATATGAATTACTATTATAAAATTGTCATACAATGAATCCCCGGGCTACTCCCGGTCCTAAAGACAAAGGGGATTAGCCCCGCATGGTCATCTCAATGAAAGACAGAGGAGTAGAGAAGAAAAACATGGGAAACATGGAGCAAACTCATGTAACCCCTGATACAAAGGTGTTCCTGGAGATCCTCCTCAAGAAACATGCGTTTTGCAGTCTTTCGGCAGCAAAATTGCCTGTCGGAGGTGCCCAGATCGCTCGGTTGACGGCCTTCGTCTCTCGTATCCTATCTCTCTCTCTCCTTCTTGGATGTTGTGCAACACAATGTCCTCTCCCCCTCGGGCCGTCCGTGCTCTTCTTAGGTCATAGGACCACTTTACGGCTCCAAAAAAGCTCAACCGTCGGATTAAAACGCTCCGTTTTAGTGCTGAAAATCGCCAGATCCCGACGTTGTCGATAGTATCGACCCCAAGGTCGATGGTATCGACCATGGCATAGGTTATTCCTTCTAAGATCGCGTTTTGGGGTTGCTTTTTGATGAAATGTCGATACTATCGACCTGGGGGTCGATAGTATCGACTCCGGACAATGCAAAAGTGCCTGAAAAAGTGCCGAAACATGTGTATAAGTCTGGAGATTATATAAAATCATATAAATATTATAAAAGAAGTATAATTTGATGCAAAAAGAGTTTAAGGGCCAACTATAGTGAATTATGCAAATATAATCAAGAAAATGACAAATACATGCATAAAACAGATATAAAATAAGCCTATAAAAGCGACTCAAAACCCATGCATCACATATCATGTAGATTTTTGGTAATTTTTGCATGTTTTAGCTAGGATTTGCTTATTTACTATTTTAAGTTCAATAATATAGGTTTAGATGTGATTGGAGGCAACTTAGCACCATTTTGTCCAATTTTGCCCAAATTTGAGATTTCTTGTCTAAAAAGTGTGTTTCGACCCAATCTCTACTGTTTTGAGTAAAAATGATGACCTTTGACAAACACAAGTGAAATGTCATGAATTATTGCTGAGTGGTATCAATGTTTGACTCTTTACATGTGCATCACCTCTCTTATGATTGTGATTGATTTGGCTGAATTATGAAGTTGAGCAAGCTTTGAACGCTTAGTGCTTGTGGAATCACTCGTTTGATATATTAATTTCATCTTGTTCATTCATGTGGTGTGATATCTAGGATGAAGTATTGGATTAATTTTCATGCAGGATGTCTTATGTGGAGAATCATACCTATGACCCCTTTTTGACCCGACTTTTCACTCACCATCTTCTTACCCCTCCGCCTCATGAGAGGATGCCAAAGTGCACATATTAGCCATGGCCACCTCCAAAAGTTTGGGGTGGCCACATCTACATCTCACCGCTTCACTCCCATCACCATATGCCCTACCTACCCCAAGGGCAAAGAAAAAAATGTAAAAATAAAATAAGAGGATGCTCCTGTTTAAGAGCATTCAAATAAAGAAAAGATGAGTGTGTAAAAACACTCCAAAAATCTTACCGCAACCCTTTCTTCCACTTTCATACCCATTGAGCTAAGAAGCATCAAACTTAGCTCACTTTGCCTTTTTTCACAGCCACGTGGGTCATTTGGTATGATTTGAAATATAAGACTGAATGCATGAAGGTAAAACAACACTCCTAGTCATCCTTGATTAACATCACCATGAAATGGTTTACCCGAAACTTTATGGAAGAAATATGGATAACTTGTATATTTCATGCGCTATATTTGAAGTTCATATGCTTTGTGCTCTTTTCATGATTGGATTGTGAAAGTAGGAGAGGAGTGAGGTGAAATGCATGCACTGTCATCTTTGAACCCATTAAGCAATAATCATCTTTTACTTTGCATATGTCATTTCTTATTTGTGGAAGATTTGTAGAGAGATTGAGTTGGAGCATACTTGAGGACAAGTATGTCTCAAGTTTAGGGTGGTGATTCAGCCCTATTTTAGGGCTTCATCTTGTGGCATTTTGCATTTCAATCACATCTATACCTATTAGATTACATGTTTATTTCCCTTAATATACATATTTGTGTAAAATGCACTTATGGACATTATTTACATGTTTTTTAGGTACTTGGACCACACTTGGATGGATGAGAGAGATGGAGGGGCCCAAAGAAGGCCCCAGAGCTCCCCCAACCTACCCCTAGTGCCCAAGAGTCAAGCTTAAGCAAAGAAGTCCATGGATAATGAAGTTTGAAGCTCAAAGTGCAACCAAAGCCCCCAGCACGACCGTGGTAACACAAAACGGTCGTGCTGCAAATGAAGAAATCACAGGAAAAATCTCAATTTTGAAGCAGCTGCAGAGCATACTCTACCACGGCTGTGCTGCAATAACCACAACCATGCCACACAGCATGGTCATGCTACCATCACCCACCACGGCCGTGCCATTCAACACGGCCATGCTACCATCTCCCACCACGGCCATGCCACGCAGCACGACCGTGCTACCAGATCCCACCACGGCCGTGCTACGCAGCACGACCATGCTACCCACAACCCACCACAGCCGTGGCCTTTTCAGCCCAAATTTGACCACCAACCTGACATTTAGCCATTTTAATTCCCACGACCGTGCCCATCCACCACGACCGTGGCCTACCCTACCCACCACGGCCGTGCTACTCACAAAACTCACCTAGTTTTCACTATTTTACCCATTTTGCCCCTACTTGACCTAGTGCTTCCTCCCCACACCTATATATACCTAGGTGGCGGCTCGGGAACGAGGTTAGCTACCTTCTACCCCTTCCTAGCTCCCCAAATCGCTACCCACTCCATTCCACTTCACCTCCACCTCAAATCCACTCCATTTCATCATTTCCACCACATAACCCCCCATATCTAAGCCTTCCATCCACTTCCCACCACCATTCTACACCTTTCCATCCAAGAAGAAGGAGGAGGACGACCCTACAACTGCTGGAGAGAAGGATTTCAGCCACTACTCTGAGCTCCATGGATTCTTCTACCTCTTTCTTCTCTCTTTTTGTATTTTCCATTTCTATGAGTAGCTAGGCCCCTGTGGGTGGGCTGTTTGGGGGAAATTATGTTACTTTGATACCATGTTGGGGGAAAATGACATGTAAATGTTGTAATTCCATTTGTTAATGATTATATTCTATTTGCATCTCAATCTCCATGGATTGCTTGTTGGTTTGTGTGTGGAATCACCTAGGAATTTAGGCAAATTGCTTACATGTGTGAATTTTGGGATTTGCCCCTAGGTCCAATTCTTAGATCCCTAGGTTTCCTCCCATCTTCCTACATCCTAATCAATCTCCCTAAATCTAAGTGAGAGATCTAAGTAGCTATATTAGTTAATTCTAGTGCAATTAGCATGGAGCCTTCTCAAGGCTAGAATGTGGGGGAATTGGGGTCCAAAACCCTAATCTCACCTCCCCATTACTACCCTCGGCCCCTAATTGCCTTAGGAATGCCTAATCTAGAAACCTAGACATGATTAGACTCTAATTGAATTGAACCTAACCCCTAACCCAATTGAGACTCGTAAGGGTAGTAGGGGGTGTTAGGGACTAGTTCCCCTATGCACAACCTAGCATATCCATGGCCAGTTAGTAGCTTAGGTTAATTCATTAGACTCTAACTTGTTGTTTGGTTTGGATAATCTAAATGGAATCATAATGTTCATATGTCAACCCCCAACTTAAGTGATAAGTTCATACCCCTAAACAGCCCACACATCTTTTTATTGCTTAAAACCTTAGTTTTGTGCTTGCTTAGCTTAATTAACTCTTTACCTACTTAGTTAACTTCTTGCTTTTCTCTTGTTTTGTTCATGCCTAGTGTAGCTCTTTAATTTCTCTTTTGCTTCTCTCTTGCTTGCCTTAGTGTAATTTATCATTTCATACCTAGCTTAGACTTTCCTTTCTTGCTTAGTCTTAATCTAACCTAGGGTTAACATAGATTTCATTCTCGCCTTTAATTGCTTTCTTGTTCATAATAGTTTAACAATCAAAATCACCTTCAAACCCTTAACCCTAGTCTCCGCAGTAGGAACCTAGCTAAACTAACCTAGCTCTAGTGCCCCCTCTTTTCCCTGTGGATCGACTACTTGCCACCTTCCTATACTACGACACGACCTCGTGCGCTTGCGGGTGTAGTGTTTTAGTAGATGTAGGTAGCTAGTTTAGGTTTATAAATTTCGAAAGCAAATTCCCATCACATGTGTTCCGACTTCGTGGAGCGCATCTAGTCGGGTCAAATCGGCTAGTGTGTTGCACCTCTAGCGGAATGGCACCAGCGGGTGATTTTAGATGTCAGTTTCTTATTGTGCAATTGACGCTAAATAGAAAGTGATACCCATGTCTTATGAAAATCGGTCGGTCTTCACATATAGACGTCAACTTGTGTTTTCAGCCGATGTTTTAGGGTTTAGGCGTCAGTTTTTGGAAAACAACCGACGCTTCTAAATGTGATGTTATACGTCATTTCTGTAGTAGTGCTATCAGATATGGGGTAAGTTGTGCATCACCTATGCAGGCACAAAGCAAGTTAAGGAGGATAAGATTTACATGTTGAATAGTCTTCTAGAGAACTTCAAGATGAGCAAGAAAGAGGGAATTATTGAGATGTACTCTAGGCTCAACATCATCATCAATGGCCTAGCTGCTTTGGGAAACACTTTGGATAGAGGAGCAATCAACTCCAAGATCTTGAGGACTCTACCAATGAGATGGGAGTCAAAGGTGACCTCCATTGAAGAAGTGAGAAGCCTAGGTGACATCCCTACTAAAGAGCTCATTGGCAATCTACAAGCTCATGAGCCAAGGTTTGACAAGAAAGAAGAAGAATCCAATCAAAGATAATTCCTTCAAAGCTCAAGTGGAGGAGGTCATCCTTCAACAACAACTTGCTTGCCATACCTCTCCCTCCTCCTTTAGTGAAGATGTTGGCCCTAGCGAGAATGAACCCAACTACTCCAAGGGCAAGTACTTCAAGGGAAAGGAATCCTCTGGCTCTACTCCAAGATGTTACAAGTGTGGCCAAATGGGACACTACAAGAGTGAATGCCCTAAATCAAGAAAGTCACACCACAAGGGTAGCTCCAAGAAGGAGGAAGAGTACATGAAGGAGAGGAAGTACAAGAGGAAGGAAAAGAAGGAGAAAAGACATAAGAAGGCATCTCATGCAGCTTGGGAAGCATCATCCTCAAGTGGATCAAGCTCCAAAGAAGATGGAGAGTGCCACCTTGCACTCATGGCCTCTACAAGTGAAGAAATTGATGAGGTAAGTGAGGTAAGCTTGCATGAGTTAGCTAAAGAAACTCTTATTGACATGCTTGTTTCTACCTGTTCCTCTTTTGATAAGTGTAAATCTAAAAGAAAGAGGTTAGGAAAAATTATTGATGATTTGTATGATAAACTTGAAATTCTTGAGAAAAATGTGAAAACTCATCTTGAAAGCATCGATAACATGCAAGGTTAATTTCTTAATCTTGAGCTCCAATACAATGGATTTGAGGTAGAGAATGATGTTTATCTTAAGAACATTGAAGATAACAAAAAGTGCCTAAATGACCTTGAAATTCTTAAAACTGAAAATGTTGAATTTAAGCTCATTATTGATGCTCGTAGAGATGAGAGGGTTGTTTATCTCAAAGAAATTCAAGTGATTAAATCTGAAAATGCTAGGTTGCTTGGTCAAGTTAATGATTTATCTTCTAGACCTATCTTGCCTAGTAATGATGTTGCTTCTATTTCTCTTGAGAAAGATTCTTACTTGACAAAAACCCTCTGTTTAGAGGTCGACCTTGTTCATGCTAAAGATGATCTTGCTAGTTTGTCTTCTAATGTTATATCTCTTAATGATGACAATCATAGACTTAGAGCCTCTTTGTAGAAATTTCTCAGAGGGAAAAACACCCTAAATGGAATCCTTGACCATTGTACCAAAAAACTTGTACTACTGGTTTGGGATTTGTAGGGGGAGCACCTAAGGGCAAAAACAAAGCCAAAGGTAAATAGTAAGAAAACCTCCTTTTTAACTGGAGAGTCTTCTGGAACTAAGAATCCTATGATTTATTCTCATTGCAAATGTGATGATCATTACTCTTCTTATTGTCCATACAAGCCTAAGGGGACCAACCCAAAGATGAAATGGATCCCCAAGCTAACCCTGGATCCTAAAGTTTGAGTTGGGAACCAACACTCTCCTTTCTTCCAGGAAAAAGGAAGATGGATTGTTGATACTGGCTACACTAAATACATGATAGGTGATATAAGCCATTTCAACAACTTCACTAAGAATAAAGGAGGTTCAGTTACTTTTGGGGATGATAAGAAAGGTAAGGTAAAAGGTGAGGGTGATGTAGGTGAATCCTTGTGTATCAAGAATATTCTCTTTGTGGATGCACTACATCACAATTTAATAAGTGTTAGTCAATTATGTGATAATGGTTACCTTGTGCTATTTACTTCTTTTGAATGCTTGATTCTAGATTCCCTCACCTACCAAGTCATATATAAGGGAACTACAAGTGGTAGTGTTTATGTAATTGTGCTTGACTATATTAATCCTATAGTTGGTAGATGCCTAGTAGTCAATTTGAATAATATTTCTCTTTGGCATTGTCGACCTGGTCATGTAAATATGCATCAATTGGGCAAAAAGGACTTGGTCAAGGGACTTCCCAAATTAGATTTTGAAAAGGATGAGGAATTCCAACCTTGTACCCAAGGAAAGTAAAACAAGTCCTCCTTCAAATCCAAAGGAGTCCTTACTACCAAGAGAGCTCTTGAACCTCTTCATATTGATCTATTTGGACCAATGAGAATTAAATCACTTCGTGGTTCCAAGTATTGTCTTGTTATTATCGATGATTTCTCTAGATATACTTGGACCTTCTTTCTCATTTTTGAAAGTGACACACTTGATGTTTTCTCTAGTTTTTGTAAATGAGATTGAGAGAGAAGCTTCTTGTCAGATTGTTTCCATCCGTAGTGATCATGGGGGAGAATTTGAAAATGATCTTTCTAAATGTTTCTT
The DNA here is from genome assembly GCA_963693085.1 of Alisma plantago-aquatica. Taxonomy (NCBI): domain Eukaryota; kingdom Viridiplantae; phylum Streptophyta; class Magnoliopsida; order Alismatales; family Alismataceae; genus Alisma; species Alisma plantago-aquatica. The sequence goes on from OY856411.1 coordinate 4,154,805, forward strand.
TTGAAGAATCAAGAGATGCACACAACTTCTCTTCACCTCGAACACCTCACAAAATGGGATAGAGAGGAAGAATAGGTCACTATAGGAGATGGCTAGGACCATGCTTTTAGAGTATGACACTCCAAAGAAGTTTTGGGCCGAAGTCGTTAGTACCTCATGTTTTGTGCAAAATCGGGTTTTTCCACATCTTTATTTGAAGAAAACCCCCTATGAGCAATGGCGTGGTAGGAAGCCTTCTATTGAGTATTTTCATGTTTTCGGATATCCTTGTTTTGTTTTGAATACAAAAGATTCTCTCAAAGTTTGATCCGAAATTTTACAAGGCTTTCAGTCTTGGATATAGTACTACTAGCAAGGCTTATAGAGTGTTTAATGTTGATCTTGCTAAAGTAGAAGAATCTATAAATGTTAAGTTTATTGAGACTAACCCCTCTATTCCCAAAGATATTGTTCCAAATGATGATGTTGCAGGTGAGGTGATTCCCATCCTAATAGAACTCAACATCACCCAAAAGGGAAAAGATTTGGTCATTCATGAAGAAGAAGAGAAAGATGAAGAGAAGAAGGATCCAACTCCCCGATTTGCAAAGAATCATCCAAAATAGCTGATCTTAGGTGATCCATTTGAAAGAGTGAAGATGCAGGCTGCCTTCAACAAAGAACAAGTCAACAATGCGTTCATCTCATAACTCAAGCTAAAGAACGTCAAAGAAGCTCTTGGGGGTGATGAATGGATCCTAGCCATGCAAGAAGAATTGGAGCAATTTGAAAAGAACAAAGTGTGGACCCTAGTGCCAAGACCAAGTGATAGAAAGATCATTGGCACCAAATGGGTCTACCACAATAAACTAGATGAAAGTGGCAAGGTGGTAAGGAACAAAGCAAGGTTAGTGGCTCAAGGCTACAATCAATAGGAAGGTATAGATTTCAATGAAACATATGCACCTGTAGCTAGAATTGAGTCCATTCATATGTTGCTTGCTTTTGCTAGTTATAAAAACTTTCATCTTGATCAAATGGATGTTAAAAGTATGTTTTTGGATGGTACATTTGAGGAGGAAGTGTATGTTGCACAACCTCCGAGCTTTGAACATGATAGTTTATCTAACCATGTTATTTGTTGCAAAAAGCTCTCCATGGACTCAAACAAGCACCTCGAGCTTGGTATGAGATATTAAAGAAGTTTTTGTTAGATCATGAGTATAACATGGGCAAAGTAGATTCTACCTTGTTTCTCAAACACACTTCTAACAATTTTCTTATCATTCAAATTTATGTTGATGATATCATTTTTGGCAGAACTAATCTTGATTGTTGCAAGGAGTTTAGTGATTTTATGTAGAGTAAGTTCGAAATGAGCATTATGAGTGATCTTACATTCTTCCTCCGCTTTCAAATCAAGTAAAATAAAGATGGGAACTTCATCAACCAAGGCAAGTACACAAGTGAGCTACTAAAGCACTTTGGGATGGAGAACACCAAGCCGATGGACACACCCATGCCAAACACCGCCAAACTTGACAAAGATGAAGAATGTGAGAAAGTAGATGAGAAGCTCTATAGAGGTATGATTGAAGTTTATTTAATTGCCTCTAGACCTGATATAATGTTTAGTGTTGGATTATGTGCTCGCTTTTAATCAAATCCCAAGAAATCACATCTTATAGCTATTAAGAGGATTTTAAGGTACTTAGTCAAAACTCCAAATGTTGGAATATGGTATCCCAAGTCAAGGGACTTTACTCTTATGGATTATAGTGATGCAGATTACATAGGATGCTTGGTTGATAGAAAGTGCACAAGTGGCACTCGCTTTCTCCTAGGACCATGCTTGATGTCTTGGTTCTCCAAGAGATAGAGCATAGTGGCATTATCAACTACCGAGGCTGAATACATTGCAGATGAGAGTTGTTGTGCCCAGGTCCTATAGATGAAGCAAATGCACCAAGACTTTAACATTTATTTTTTTGCTTGTGCCCAGGTCCTATGGATGAAGAAAATGCACCAAGACATTAACATTTATTTTGCTGCTTCTCCTATCTATTGTGATAATACTAGTGCAATCAATTTATCTTACAATCCTATATTATATAGTATATCCAAGCATATAGAGTCTCTCCATCATTTTCTTTGTGATCACATTGCCAAAAAGGATATCTATATCACGCAAGTGGACATGGAAAATCAGTTGGCGGACATTTTCACCTAAGCCTCTAGCTAGAGAGAATTTAATTTCACTAGATCTAAACTGCTCATAACTACTTTGGATGAATCTGATATGCCTTCTAGATAGTTGCTATCTATCCTATATGTTTTTCTTATGTCTTGAACACCCTTGCTTGCTATAATGCTATTTTCTTGTTCATATGCCTTGTTTTTCGCTTGTTTTGGGTATTTTCCACAAACACTTGTTTTATCACAAAATAGTACCCAATGATGAGTGATATGTGACTAAGTATGTTTAAAATACAAAATGGACTAGAAAAATAAATTTAATTAACACTCAAAAATCTAGAAATTAAAATTTCTAATGATGGTTCAAGTTGACCATCAGTCGAGTTGGAAACTCGACCGATTTGTGGCCGAGGGATTTTATAAATAGCTATTCAGTCGAGTTTCCCAGTCACAAAACTCGACCGATGGCCGGGCTGGAGCAAACTTGAGTATGCTTTGGTCAACTTTTCTCCCTCTCAATTAGAGAAAAATTGATCGATCCAACCTCCAACTTCCTCAAGCTCTCAACCCTAGCCCCGACCATCCTCTCTCTAGCCCTAGTTTGACCTAGCTCAACCTCCCTTGACCTCTTGCTCATCAACCTAGGTGTTTGGTTGGTTTCTAGTGGTATTTCCTACATTTTTGACCTGGAGGTGATTATGCATCCTATGCATACAATCACTAGGTTGATGAATCTACCCATGCCCCTCCACTTGCTGCTTCTGCTGCTACACCCTCTACTGTTGATGAATCTACCCATGTTTTGCTAAATCTCCATGCTGGTCTCATAGATACCCTTCTTGCAAGACTTGGCACTTCTACTCCCTCTTATCCTCAAGCCCAAGAGTTACATGACCATGGTATGTCTTGGGCTGAGCAGAATGCCAGGTGGGCCGATCATGGTTTCAGTTCCTCTATCAATGAGGAGATGCCAGATCAGGATGACAAGGAAGCTATTGCTGATGAGGAGGCATTTAAGGATGATGGCGATGATGGTTTTGATGGCTAGACTGGTGACTTAGGTGACGAAGATGACATTGTTGTCTCTACTGCACCTTCAGATGGAGATGATGACTATGAGCCAGAAGCCTTTGTTGATGATGCTGATGCGGATGATGAAGAGCCTCTAGACTTAAATGATCTAGATGTTTAGATGTTTTAGCGTTTAGTCTCTAAATGTTGATCATATATATGTTTCTAGACTATTTTGTACTAAAAACATCTGGGCACATTATCTGAGATGTACTATTTATCATCATGTTGGTTTCATCGTTTGGTTTGTAGTTGCTTTTGAGGACATGCTCTCTGGGTTGTAATCTTAATCATATGTACACTTACTCTTTGATTTACTATATCTCATTAGTGGGTTCCATGTTTACAATATCTTGATATGATTATATTGCTTGTTTATCTCGCATCTCTGTTTGGTGTATGCTTTTAGGTTGCATGTTTTATGTTGTGGATGTATGTTTTGGTTGTTCTTGGAGAAGACATGTTTATATGTTCTTCTACACCCCCTTCATTTTTGATAATGTTAAAAGGGGGAGAGAAGTTCAATGTTTTGAAGCTCAACCATATTGCTTTTATTGCCTATGTGATCCTTTTCCTATTCAATATATGCTTTATCATGTGGCTTGCTAACATACCATGTAGTATATATGATATACTGCTTTGTGTAGAAATACTAGCTATGTAGATAAGAGTAAGCATAGATTGAGGGGGACTAATTCACATTGTTAAAATTCTAAATCCCCCTACAATGCACAAAGCTAATATATAACTTTACATAACCTTTTGAATAAGATTGATGAATGGTTTGTCATTATCAAAAAGAGAGAGAATGTTGACTTGAGAGTTAATACATTATCCATATTTTGATAATGACTTAACCATTCCATTCCTATGTATATAATATGTTTGTTCAAGATTGATTTCAGGCTTTAGGTACATGAGAAGGATCAAATTACACAAGTCCTAGCTTGTCCAATTCCAAGTCAAAAGCAATGCAAGTGTGCTTTTTGGGAAATCACTCCAAACCACCTCAGATTAATTTTGTAATCACTAGTATTGATGATATGACTTGTAACTAAGATGAGAAAAAATCAGGGACACTTAATTCCAATGTTTGGTCACTAAAAAATCAAATTAGAAAATTTGTCACAGGCTGTTTATCGGTCGAGCTGGAAACTTGACCGATCTAGTGATGGATTTTCTAAAATGATTAATCGGCCGAGTTGCATACTCACAAAACTCGACCGACCGACTCATTGACATAAACTGATTTTGACTCATCGGTTGAGTTTCCCAGAACAAACTCGGTCAATAGTTTGAAAATTGGCTTTGTTTGTTAGTGGATAGGTTGAGTTATCTTTATTGAAACTGGATCGAATGTATTGTATGGAAAATGCATAAAAAGTGACTATAACCATTGGAGAGTTGTTGTGAATGAAAATAGATCTGTTACAAGTTGTAAAATGGCCATTTTTTGTTGTTAAGTAATCCCACACTCAAAGGAACACGCCCACCTATAAATAGGACCTCTTGGAGTTCATTCCAAGTTTTCTCATTCATGCTATCCTAATTCCTTGCTACAGTTGAGTGTGTTTCAACCCTTTAAGCCCCTTTATCTCTCTCATTTACAAAGAACTTAGTGATTATGAATTAGTTAGGTATGTTGTAAGAGAGATACCTCCATGTTCTTGTAAAGCTCTCAGTCCTTCCATCTTCCAAATCCCCTTTCTCAAAGAAAAAAGGTTGAAGCAAGCTACTCCGAGTGAAGGTGTAGCTGTTGCTGGTCTTCTTCAAGGTTGAAGAAGAGGTGAAGATCTTCTCCAGGTGAAGGAGAAGGGCAAGTCCAAGATTCAAGAAGAGTGGATAATTCATTCAAGACCAAAGACTTGATGCAAGTGTGGGTAAGTCCTTGTTGAAGGCTGAAGATATCTTTATCAAGTGTCTAAGTCCTTGTATAGGTGAAAGACTCTTGTCTTGAGTAGGTAAGTCCTTGGATGTATGGTGGTCTCCTTGCATATCTTATGATGGAATGTAAGTATACACAGAGTGCAAAGTCCTAGAGGTTGACATCTCTAGGTAGTAGATTGACTATCTCCTAGTTTGGAGATTAGAACCACTCTAAACCACCTTGTCCAAGTGGATGTTTCAATCTCTCTCATCATTACTTTGCTTGCTTAGATAGGACTTCAAATATTTCTTAAGCTATTGGTTTTGATTGATATAATTTGAATTTCTAACTATTCTTGTGAGAATTTTGAAGCTCTATTCACCCCCCTCTAGAGCCCTAAATCCAACACATATTTCCTCAACTCTCTTGCCAAAGAGAGTCTTAGCAAATATATTTATAGTTAGCTCATGTGAAGGCAGAAAAATAGTATTAATATTTTTATCCATTACATGATCTCAGAGAATATGGCAGTCAACTTTACTATGCTTGGTCCTCTCATGGAAGACATGGTTATTGGCAATGAAGGTAGCAACATGATTATCAAAATACATTGAGATAGCATAACTTATAGGAAATTTAAAGTCTGCAAGAATAGATTTAGTCCATAACAACTCACAAGTAATATGCACTATTTCATGATACTCAGACTCTACACTAGATCTAGCAACAACATTTTGTTATTACTTCTCTAAGTAACTGGATTACCTTCTACAAAGATATAGTAATCATAAGTGTATCTCCTGTCTGACTTACACCTACCATTATCAACATTAGAAAATCCAATTACATCGAGGTGTCCATTTCTTTTATATAGTAGTCCCTCTCTAGGTGCATTCTTCAAATATTTTAGGACATGACATGTTGATTCCCAGTGACACTGACTAGGGCAATCCAAAACATGACTAAGAACTTCCACAACAAAATATATCTTGCCTAGTAATAATGAGATACACACATTTACCAACTAGTCGCTTGTAACAATATGCATCTTCTATGAGTTGATTAGACTGATCCCATAGATCATGCTCTTGATTCATAGGTGAGGCTACAAGCCAACAACCTTTCATTCCAGTTTCACTAAATAAGTCTAGAGTATACTTCCTCTGTAATAAAGATACTTCGGCCTTATTGTGTGCTACTTCAATGCCAAGAAAATACCGAAAACACAGAAGGTCTTTGGTTATGAAGTGCTTCATCAGATATTTCTTTGTATCAACAATCCTTGTGTCATCACTACCAGACAAAATGATATCATCCACATAAAATATGAGAATAATAATACCAGAGGTAGTGGTTTTGATAAAAAGAGAATGATCACACTGAAACTGTGTGAAATCAAATTTGTCCAGAATAAGGGATAGCTTGTCAAACCATGCTTCAAGACTCTACTTGAGGCCATAAATAGACTAATTAAGAAGGAAAAATTTCCCAAAATAATCTCCTTGAGCAACATAACCTAGAGGTTGTGATAGATAGACACTCTCCTATAAGTCATCATTCATAAAGGCATTCTTGACATCCAAATGGTGCAAGTGACATCCTTATCAACTACAACAAAAATAAGAATATGTATATAATTAAGACGAGCAAACGAAGAAAATGTTTCAAAGTAATCAACCACAGATTCCTGTGTGTATCCGTTAGCAACTAGTCTAGCCTTCAGACACTCAACTGTTCAATCAGGCAAGTATTTAACAACAAATATCCAGCGACAGCCAACATGATTAGTACATGTAGGGAGATCAACAAGTTCCCATGTCCCACATGATTGAAGAGGATCCATCTTCTCATTCATAGCCTATGTTCATTCAGGGTGTAGGAGTGCCTCCTGAATGTTCTTTGTAACAGAAACAACATATTATGCAGAAGTAAATTGAGCCATGGAAGCATTAATATGGGTTGTAGAACATGTTGAGAAATACAATATTTGGTTCCATACTATTGTCCTTCTACTAGTATAGTAGGTATGTTAGAATCAAAACCTAGAATAGAGGCATTAGTATTACCATCGTCTTGTGGTGGATCATTAGTCTCAAAATAGGCCATAGAAGGGGATACTATAGGTAGAGGTGTTTCATTTCTCTACTCATACACTTCTAGAATAAGGGTACAAAACTCATCCAAGGGTAGGGTAGTAGGAAGTGGCTCAATAGGAAATGGTGCATATTGAATAGGTTCAAAAAAGAAGGACGTAGTTATAAAAAAAGGTGACGTCCATACTGACACACAAACAATGTAAAACAAGATAAAAAAATTTACCCCTTTGTGTTCGAGAATAACCAAGGGAACAACAATGAAATTTTTTTGGAGACAATTTATCACGCCCATGTTGGTGATTGTGAACTAAGCATTGTAGCCAACACTTTTTTTGGTATGGAAAAAAAATCATTATTGAGGGTAGAGAAGTTGGCAGGAAATTTTATTTTGTATAATAGAGGAAGACATCCAATTGATGAGGTAATTTTCTAAAATAATGTCATCAACTCAATAGAACTTAGGAACTTTCATTTCAATTAGGAGTGTACGAGCTACATAAAGAAGATGTCCGTTTTCCCTTTTAGCCACACCATTTTGTTGTGGGCGATAGGGACAATAGGTTTGAGTGACAATTCCTTTAGAGATGCAAATCCTTTGAAAACCATGTTGCACATATTCAGAAGTAATATCAGTGTGAACAAACTTAGGATTTGCAGAAAATTGAGTCTTTATTTCATTCAAGAAATTGGAAAAACATTTAAAATTTCAGAATGATCTTTTAAAAGATAAAGCCAAGTGTCACGAAGCCATTCATAAATAAAGTTTACAAAATATTATGAACCAGTACGATTACCAATACAAAATGGTCCAAAGACATTAGAGTGAACTAAATAACATAAACTTGGACTCATGTTGTCATGACAAGGAGAAAACACTAAGCGATGGTGTTTTCCAAGTTAACAAGCTTGACATGTAAAATTTTTAGAAGACAGACTGGGAAATAAAGACATCAATCTAATGGTAGAAGGATGACTGATCCTTAGGTGACATTGATAAAGATAGGTAGACTGGGTCACAAAAGTAGTAGCATGAGAAGTGGACAAGGTTTGTAGGTAGTACAAACCATCTCCACGTTATCCACCATAATGTCTTCTTCATCCTAGATTATGGATGGAGATAGTGTAAGGTAAGAAGGTTAACCAGTAGTTTAAAGACTTAGTAATTTTACTAATAGACATCAAGTTCAAAGGAAATCTAGGCACAAACAAAATAGATTTAAAAAGGGTGTTATTAACATCTCCTATTCTAGTAACCAAAGAAGTACATTCATCTACCACGCATACATGAGGAGGATACAAATTTCTTAGGTAGGTGAAAAGATTCTTATTACTGGACATATGGGCTATAGTACTAGAGTCAATAATCCAATCTTCTTTTCACAAAGAGGAAGAAGCTTGAAGACATGAAAGATCAGTTGAGTGTTGGGCAATATATTCCTGAGGTGTAGCAGTAACAACAGAAGAAGCTTTGATTAGCTTGTCAAGGTCAAACGAACTCAGTGTTACCATCTGAGGATTGGTTCCACTATATGAAGATGTAGATTCTCCATCAACATTAGTGGTGGATACTTGATTTTCCCATTCTAGATTTCCATTCTTCTTCCAATATTTTTCTTTAGTGTGATTAGTCTGTTTACAGAAATTGCATGATCGAGAATGAAGAGGAGAGGACCCTCATCCACTATTATTGAGACCTCTGCTCTGACCACGAGTAGAATTACAACACCCTCATACAACAACAACTATAGAATTAGGCTCTACTTTAGTTGTAGAAGACATAGAGTGAGATAGCTGGAAATTGACATCATTTAAAATAGGTAAGGGTTCAGATGCCGTGATTTGTTGATGAATGACTTCATAACAAGGAGGTAGCAATGTTGAAAACTGACATAGTTGAACTTAATCTAGTTTAGGGAGATCAAACAAGGGATGATGGAGTTTGAGCTCTCCTCAAATCCCTCTGAAGTTATCAAAATGTGAAGCAAATGATGTGTTATCTTCAAGCCTTAGAGAATGAAGATGTTTATGAAGTTCAAATACTTGAGAGGCATTTCCTTTACTAGAATAAACCTAAAAAATATGATCCCAAGATTCCTTGTCCATGTTAGTGGAGAAGATTGGTGGAAACATGGGATTCATATCTATTTAGATTCTAGGAGAGAACTTGAGAGTCACGTTCCGCCCATTTCTTATATTCAACTTTCTTTTATTCAGCCACTTTATCTTTAGGAGGAGGAGGGTCGGTGAGATGATCAAGCTTTCCTGAGAAGTATGAAAAGATTTATAAAGATCATTCCCATAAGATATAATTAGAGTTCTTGAACTTAACAAACGGTTACACATCTAGCATGTGAGTCAAGGATCTCAGCAATGGAAGGGGATGAAACCATGATTCCAAAAAGAGAGAATAGCAGGAACAAGACACATAGTGTTTAAATCATACACGATGTCTAGATAGTACACCAATAGATCTAGAATAATAGCTACATATCCTGTGTAGTTTGAAAACAACATGTAGTCTCCAACAGAAGTGAAAAGGCAACAACATGGAATCAACAATAGGCAGTGACACGACGTGTCAAGAAAGCAACACATTGTGTTAGGTGTCGCAACAATAGTTTCTAGAAGTAGCGACACATCATGTCTAGAGTTGACATGTGATGTAATATTAGTAGCATGTAGCAACAAGGAATCAGCAACAAGCAACTACATGGTGTGTCAAGAAAGGAAGTCATCATGCTAGGTATCGGGGCAGTAGATTCTAGAGCAGATGGTGGCAATATGTCGTGTTAAATCACACACACAGTGTGTTAAGCGACGAATCAGCAGAATAAGGTCACAAATGACCAAGAATAAATGACAAACACTATGGTTCACCAAAAGAGATAGATATACGATGGATAGACCCAATCATATCAATAATGCGGATAGAGCCCTATAATAGGTGGTCAATAATGACCAAAAATGTGGAGGGCGGATTTCTAAATCAGTAACCTTCAAGGCCTAAGACCATTGGAAAGATCATCGGCCATGTCCCTAGATCCTCTTATTGAAGAAGAGGATAGGGCTAGAGAGGGGAGTACACCCCCTTTGGCATGAGAAAAAATGGTGATGGAGAAGGGAGAAACTAGAAGGAGGATGGAAAGAGAGATGGCGTCAATGGTGGCTCAGTGTGGAAGGCAACTGATTTGGTGTCCCACTCTGATTCCATGTCAAAGTGTGTCGTCTTTATATATTTTGAAAAGAAAAAACTCACCCCTACATATAGGAGGCGGCTATATAGGGAAGAAAATTGAAAAACCCTGATGGGCCTCTTATAGAAAGGCTCTTGTTACAAGATACTTAAGTAAGAATGAAAAGACTCAATCATGAAATACAACAATATATCTCAATAATAGTAATAGAGTGTATAAATTAATTTATGTTCCATTAGGCTAAAAATGGATGGGAAAGCATCAATCTAATCATCATGATTCATTGATTGCATACCTTCAGTGATACAATACATGACACTATCCTGATGATAATAATGAGTGACACCAACACTTTAAAGACTCCCAAATGTAATATTCCAAAAAAAAGGAATTTATAGAAAAGAATTGTCTTGTGTAGGTTCAAAATTTCATCTTTTTATATCATGAATCAATTTTATCATTGTATACCATATTGTGCATAAAAATTCAACTCGGAAATCCAAGGTATAAGTGTTTGATTTTGAAGTTTTTAACAAATGCAATACTATTAAGTTTAGTGTTTCTTTGAATATATCTAGCTTTAATAAATCCTTTATTTACAATTAACAATAAACATGTGAGAACATGTATATTTAATTCTAAAAAGCATTCATAAGTTGAGAATTAACATGAGTGAATATGCAAATGTGTGTTGTCTTGCATAAAAGGGTGGTAGAAGTCTAGTGGTCTCGTTTCTTTTGTATATAGGATATGGAATTCATGAATCAATAAATCACTATAAATTATTTGTGATACATTGATTTAGTTTTAGGTCAATAATCCAAATTTATTAGTTTTTTATTGTAGATATGCTGATCATTCTGCTAGAATATCTCAACTATGTCCTTTTAGAATACAATTCATTCTTATAAATTGCTATTGTAAGAAAATATGGTATTAGGTAAGGCATCAAAAAAAAATAGTCATATTCCCTAAAGACAGTAGATTGTGTCAAAAACTATGAGATGGGAAGGATAGTTGCAAGGTTATACCTAATCCTGGAGCAAATCTAGTGACAATTCCCTCACTATAGCGAGTGCAACTTTCTTCAAGTTACAACTGGACGTCAAGTGCCATCAGCCTCCTTGTCTGGCATCACAAATGGTGGCTGACCTTATTCACCTAGGTGCAGGAAACAACCTCTCACTTCTAGAGTAGTCCACGTGGACCACCGATAATTCCTGTCATTCTTATAGAACAAATAAGAAGGAGTTGTTCCTTCTAGTCAACGTACTAGTATCGACTTGCTCTCCCAGTTGTCTTTCCCTTGTTGTTCCTCCCTTTGACGGGTATAACTTGTTTGGGCTCTCTTGGTTACCACAACCAGAGAAAACAATAATTCTAAGAGAAATTTATGTGTTTGGGAAGACCCCAATACCCCTCTATTTATAGTAGGGCCATGGTCAGGGTTCCCAATCCATTTGGAGTTGAAGAGATGACTTTTATTGAATTTTCTAGAAACTCCGAGTGGCGAACAGATTGGTTCATACACCCAACCGGTCGGTTCCTCTGCAAACCGGTTGGTTCATTCCATGAACCATTCGGTTCATGTAGTTTCCTATTCTGAATCACATTGGTATTCAATACATGATTAATGCAAATCATGACGTCAACACTAATCCTTGATCCAATTGAATTACCATTGAACTGGGTGGTTCGTCGCATGAACTGATTGGTTGGGACCATGAACTGGTTGCTCATGCCCTAATTCTAGCATTATTCAACCAATGTTGCTTCCAATTGACCTGACACTCCATCCAATCGGTTTAACATTTGAACTGGTCGGTTCTGAATCCATTCGGTAAATTTTAAACTAGTATTGTTTAAATTGAATATTGAAACATATTTAGTAATAAAGGTAAACATCATTCATGATAAACTCCTATTCCAAGTGCTTCCAATACGTGTGACCCTATTGGTCCCAAGTTACGTTGGAAGTGAATGTCTATAACTAATTTTTAACATCATAAGCAATGATTGGTATCTAGAAAGACATCATTGCTACCCAAATAATTGGAAAGTTGGAGAACAACTTCAACCTACAATCTGTGATTGTTGTTATAGTGATCGTATAGTTCCTTTGTCTTTGATATCCATGTTGAACTCAAGGCATTGAATCGACATCCTCTTCAACTTTCATTCCATGTTACTTGAACTAGAGAAGATTGTCTGAGATATATGTAAACTCAACATCATATATTGATTCGCATGAGCATGGCCATGCTTTTCTCAATCTCTCTTATCCAGTCGCCAGGATATTAAACTCTTATAGGAGGACAAATCCCATCTACATTACTCACAATCATCCCCATGTGTCATAGTGCACCTAAGCAACATCATTATGGCAACCCTTATTCAGGATCATGTTGGATGATTTCAAAGTACATCAAATGACATGTGATGAGTGTAGTGATTTCAGGTATGAGAACCACAATCACCACCATCACTATGGAAGATGATTCTGAATACCATTCAATGGTTCCATGCATCACTCTCAAGTTGGTTCTGTATGATACACTATTCTCTAACAAGTATCTATGTATTTGGTTTGATATCACATATCATGACTTAATGTGATTTTTTTCATCAACTAACACACACTCTAGTCTTCTATGCTATTTTTGTCTATTAACCTTGTATAATAACAACTGACTAGGGACATAACAAGAATGTATATATACTCTTAACATCCATATGATCTCATTTTTCAAGTCATCAACTCGAAGACATACTTCATTGAGTAATATCATGCTTTAGACATCTACCATGTTACATCATTATCTCATAAATGAATTAAACATAATAAATTGGAAGATTGCCTTTATTATTAATAAAATTGTTTACAAGTGATTCCACTACAATCATCATATGATTGGATTCTGGGGATACATACCAATAGAATCCCACTTGCAGTTAGATCCAATCACCCATGAATTTAATCCCAACGGATCTAGCATAACCCTCATGCTTCTACTGTGAGAGTGCTTTTGTCAATGGGTTTGACACATTACTTTTAGTTGGTACTCTATAAATCATTACATCTCCTTGTTGTATGATCTCTCACATTAGTTGGAACTACCTTTGTAAGTTCTTGGAATGATGATGTGATCTAGGTTCCTTATCTTGTGCAATATCTCCATTGTTGTCACAATATAGCTTAATTGCATCGCTGATGCTTGGAACCACCCCAAGTTCAGAAATGTACTTCTTGTTCCAAACAACCTCTTTTGATGCATTGGAGGCAGAAATATACTTGACCTATGTTGTAGAATCTACAACTGTCTCTTGCTTGGAACTCTTCCAGCTCACAACTCTATTGTCGAGGCAAAACACAAATCCTGATCGTGATCTATAGTCATCTCTGTCAGTTTGGAAGCTTGCATCAATGTAACCTTTTATCACCATGTCTTCCTCACCACCGTAGACAAGGAATTGATCCTTAGTTCTTCTCAAGTACTTGAGGATGTTCTTCATGGTTATCTGGTGAGCTTTAGTGAGATCTGACTAATATCTGCTCGTCATGCTCAAGTCATACGAGACATCTGGGCAAGTGCATAACATTGTGTACATGATGGATCCAATTGCAGATGCATACAGAATCTTGGTCATGCATTCCCTTTCTTCATAAGAATTGGGACATTGAGCTCTAGAGATAGTAACACCATGACACATGGGCAGGTTGCCTCTCTTTGAGTTCTCCATGTTTAACCTCTTTCACACTTTATCAATGTATGTGCTCTGACTTAGTCCAAGAAGCATTCTGGATCTATCTCTAGAGATCTTTGTCCCTAAGATGTAGGATGCTTCTCCTAAGTCCTTCACAGACAATGTATTTTTAAGCTATGTCTTTACCATATGTAAAGTAGGTATGCCATTCCCCATCAATAGTATGTCATCCACATACAATATGAGGAATACAATCATACTCACACTAACCTTCTTGTAAACACATGGTTCAACTTCATTTTGACTGAAGCAACACTCTTTGATTGTTTCATCATATCAAAGATTCCAACTGCAAGATGTTTGCTTCAATCCATAGATTGACATTTGTAGCTTACAAACTTTATTTGCATCCTTTGAATTTATAAAACCCAGGTTGTATCATGTACACATTCTCAGGTGGATTCCTGTTAAGGAATATGGTTTTAACATCCATCTACCAAATTTCATAGTCATAATAAGCAGAAACAACAAGAATGATCCTAATGGACTTAAACAGGGCAACTGGAGAAAAGGTTTCGTCATGGTCAACACATTAAACTTTTCTAAAACCCTTTGCAACCAGTCGACCTTTGTAAGTTTGTATATTACCATCAATGACAGTCTTCTTCTTGAAGGCCCACTTGCACCCTACGGGTTTTACCCCTTTAGGTGGATCCACCCAGGTCCATACCTTATTGGTGCACATGGATTCCATCTCAGATCTCATGGCTTCTTGCCATTTCTCAAACTCTTATCCCTTAACAACTTCTAGGTAGGTTGTTGGCTCATCATCAATGACCAACTCATTGCCTTATTGAGTAGCAAGATAACCAAATATTTCTGGCTCAAGGCGTCTCCTGCTAGATCTGTGAGGTTCCCATGTTACTTGAGGAAATTGAGATTCCACAATAATTTGTGATTCTCCTTCTTCCTATAGTACCCCTATAGGTTCAATGTTCTCTTTTTTGTCTTTAACCTCTTCAAGTTCTACTTTTCTCCCAATGATTCCTTTGGAAACAAATTCCTTCTCAAGGAAGACACCAGTTCTGGCAACAAACACTTTGTTGTCAGATAGAGTGTAAAAGTAGTATCCCCTAGTTTCTTTAGGATATACAACAAAATAACATTTATCTAATTTGGGTCTGAGCTTTTTAGGAAACATTTTTGTAACATAAGCTTCACATCCTCAAATCTTCATAAAAGACATATCGGGACGTTTCCCATACCATAACTCATATGGTATCTTCTGAATTGATTTAGATGGTACACAGTTTAGTGTAAACATTGTGATTTCAAGAGCATAACCTAGAAGGAAGTTGAAAGATCAGTAAAACTCATCATTGATTGCACCATATCTAGTAATATGTGATTCTTTCTCTCTAATACTCCATTATGTTGTGTCTCGGGCGGAGTCTGTTGTGATACAATACCATGGTCTCATAGAAGGTCCTCAAACTCTTAGCTTAAGTATTTCACACCTCGATTAGAATGAAGTTCCTTAATACTTTTTCCAAGTTGGTTTTGTACTTCAATAATGAAATCCTTAAACTTACAAGAGTTTCTGATTTATGTTTCATCACGTAAACATAACCTTACCTACTGAAATCATCAATGAAGGTAATGAAGTATTAATGCCCACCTTTTGTATTTGTTCTAGAAGGGCCACACACATCAGTATGTATGAGTCCTAATAGATCACTATCTCTCTCACTATTACCAGTGAAGGGAGTTTCTGTCATCTTTCCCAACAAGCAAGACTCTCATGTCTCTATTGATTTGAAATAAAAAAGAGTCTAGATATCCATCTTTATGGAGTCTAAAGATGTGATTCTCATTGATGTTCCCAAGGAGATCATTCCAAAGATATGTTTGATTTGAGTTGTTGAGCTTTAAACTTTAGGTATTTACGTTCTAAACATTTGTATTAAGATATAATAAATAAAGATCATAAGACTTTGCAGCACTTCCATAAAATATCTCATCTTTTGAAATAAAACATTGACCTTTCTTTATATGAAATTCATATCCATCATTGTCCATACAAGATATAGAAATAATGTTTCTATTTATGGAGGGTACACAATATCAGCCTTTAACTCCACTACAAGCCCTGTGGGTAGAGATAAATCATAGGTTCCAACTGCAGTGGCAACAACCCTTACTCCATTTGCAACGCACAATTCAACCTCACCCTTTTGTAAAAGATTACTTCTTTTCAGATCCTACATATTCAAACATATGTGAGATCCACATCTAGTATCTAGTACCCAAGATGAAGAAGTAGACATATTTATCTCAATTACGTATATACCTATTGTGGAGATCACTATCCCCTCCTTTTTCTTCTTCAGTTCCTCCAGATAGAGAGGGCAATTTCTCTTCCAATTTCTAGGTTAGTGATTGTGGTGACAATTACCTCCTTTGGTAACCCCCATTTTGTCTTCAGTGCAGAAGAATTAGGCTTCAGGATAGCTTTAGTACTCTTCTTGGCTTTCCCTTTTCCCTTGGACTTTCCCTTTCCTCTGTTGATCATCATCACAAAATTTGGCTTGACTTTCTTCATTTGTGCTTCAGTTGTTTGATAGGTATTTTCTACATGCCCTAAAACATAAGTGTACACTATCAGAGTAGTATAGTTCAATAAGGACCAGATATCGAATACGAGGAAACATGAAATTCAAAAACTACTATTAACTGCAATACGATCAGCTAGATCGAAGAAAACGTTGATTGATTTGTTTAATTAACTAAGAATGCAGAAAGTGAATCTAATATTAATGGTGATTGATTGCAATTGGATGGTATTCCATAGGATTACAGTTTCACCTTGGTTAGCATTGCAGTTAATAGAATAACATTAATACATTTCTCTCCTATCCCTGAACTAAGAGCATGTAGCAAGAATTACCCACTCTCATCGTGTAATTCACTACCTAATCTAATGCCAATCACACTCTCGTATCGATTATCTAATTAGTCAGGCGCATTAACAAAACCTCTGGGTAATCTCTTCATATTCGTAAGTCACCTTTCTCAAAGGACAATATAAAATGTATGTTTCTATGATGATCCAACTGTTAATTATCTTTATCAAAGAAATTAAAGTTCTAATTAACTACCTATGGTGATCAAGCATGACTAGTTCATTACAATTGCATAGAAATAAGTCCAAAAATCGAGAGAAATTGATATATTAATTCATAACATCAATTACAATGCATCATCGGGCTACTCCCGGGTCCTAAGGAACAAGGGGTTTAGTCCTGCATAGTTTTCATAGTCAATAACATAGGAGAGGAGAAGAAAAATGTGGAAAACATTGATAGAATTAAAGAATCCCTGAAGAAGACGGTCCAAAACATCCCTTCTCGCTCACATGCCAATTTACTCCCTTCCGGCGGCAAATTTGTCCGTTGGAAGTGCCCAGACTGTCCAGAATGTAGTCTTCTTCTTTGCTTTCTCCTCTCTTTGCTCTCAGTTGTCATCCAATGCAAAAGAATATAATCCGTAGGGTTGGCCAAATTTCCCCTAAGTCATAGAAGTGACTTGGGGCAAAATAATCCCTCAACCGTTGGGTTATACACCATCTTCAGATCGGTGTGATCCCGACATTTCGGTACTACTGACTAGGTGTCGATACTACTGACTCTTTTGATTGTGCGGCCACCTGGAAAGTTTTCGGTACTACCGACATGGCTGTCTATAGTTATGAGTTGCTTTGATAAATCATGATCAAAATGATGTGATATTTTTGGTAGTATCGTCATGCAAAGTCGATACTACTGAGACTTCTCGATTCTTCTTTGCTGTAAATTAGGCATGTGTCAGTACCACCAAATCCAAAGTCGGTAGAACAGATCTGTGTAGGTTCTTTTAAAAATCCTTGAAATTTACAAAATCCTAACAAAAGCTCTTAGAATAAATTAAGTCATTCATAAACATTAAAATTACATTTATTTGATGCAAGTAAGTATCACAGGATAATGAGAGTAAATAATGCACAATTAATATGAAAATTATCAAATAGTGCACAAAAAGCAAATTGAAATAGCTTGTGAAAATGAAAAATAACCATTGCATCAAATTCCCCTAAGCTTAAGGACAAAAACTACGAATTTCATTTCTCAACCATCCCCACCTGGTGGTCCCAAACTGGCCTTCATTGACCACTGAAAAATCAGCTGATCTTAAGTGACCAAAAATTTCCATAAAATTTGTCCACCCTTAGATCAATGAAAACTATCAAGAGAGCAGTAAACATCATAATCAATTAGTCATTCACTTGGTGCATTATGTGATTCCCTATTCTACCTTGCTCTTTTCTAACTACCAACTACTTGGAAGTAGTTCTCCTTATAAGAATGGATGTTGAGAAGAATCATTTAAGTGGCCTACTGATAAGAGCAATGGATGGTATAAAATGGGTGTCAAATGAAGAATCACAAGTACATCTGAATTATTTATGCAAAAAAAAAATTGGATGAGCCTATATGGTGAAGAGAATGAAAAATGTATGAATCCTAATGCCTAATATTATTGGGTGAAATGATGCACGAATCAAAAGATTTTGTCAAATTGACGAACTTGAATTAAAGAAAAGAATGCATCATGTAAATGTTTCCTTTTTTCATGAAGAGTTTAGGGCATCCTTTCTCACTCTTAACTTTAAAACATTAATAAAATCTTTTTTATTCATTAATCCATTATTTTAGCATGATGGAACGTTATGATTGGGCTTTACTAACATATCACTCATTTTGTTTTCTTTTCTTTTCGATTTTTTTGAGGGTATGGATGTATATCCATGCACTCAAAGTTCAAAGGAAAATGAATACCCCCATGATATGGAAATGAATGATATGGAATGCATGTTATCTACATGTAAATGTTTATGCAACTACAATGATATGCACAAAAATTGTTTATGTGCATGATTTTTTTTTTCATTTTGTAATGAATGCAATAAAAGCAAACTAACTATCATGCCACATGTCATGTCATGTAATGCAAACAAGAGGAATTATTCAGACTACTTGATCATCTTAAGGTGGTGAGTCAACATCAATGGAAGATGAATGGATTGTTAAACAATAATTGTTGAATTATGTTGTTACAATTACTCGTGAAGTTATGTTTCCCCCACATAGTTGTATAACTTGTTATACTGACTGACATTTTGTTTGTCTGCGTCTTAGGTTAGTTTGCTTCAAGATGGAAACTGGAAAACAATATAAAAGACATTGAAAGTGAACCGGGTAGTCTAATATTTAGAGGATATAGCTAGTTGGTACATGTTATGGGTAACGTCCTGGAAACCTATATTTTGTAAACTTTCATGAAAAGAATTTTTATCCTGAATCAAACTTAGTTAGTTTAGTAGAATTTATTAATTATTTTTTATTATGTGCAAAACCAATTGATCCTATTTTTGGGATAACGACTCTAGTTTCTTGGCTTTCCTTAATTGGGGGTTGCTAGGATTGGGGTCATTACACACACGTCATTGAGTAATATTATTCTCTAGACATTTATAATGTTACATCATTATCTCATAACAAAATTGAACAGAATAAATTGGAAGCTTGCCTTTATTTATTAATCAAATCAATTACAAGTTATGCCATTATAATCATCATATGATTGGCTCTCTAGGCATACATACCAACAATTATGACTTTGGACTATAGGATGTAATTGGGTGACGAGGATGTTAAAGTAGTTGGATAAGGAGATCATGTATTGTCAATTTTTTGACTTGGTTCTTGTATATATTTTGAGCTCATCTTTTATTTATGTTGCATGATTTTTCAAAGAAAAACTTCTTTCCATTATACTACAATAGGTACAAAGAAAATCTCTAGATTTTATCAATGTTTTCTCTAACTAAATCACAATGAAGGAATGTATGAAGTATAGTGGATAAAACCCTAACACTTGTTAGAGTAGGACTCTACAATGTAGTTTGAGTATAGGGTAATGACTAGGAAGATGTGGCTTGTTTTGAAGTTTTTGTGGACCAACCATTTTGTCTTGCTTAAGTTGTTGAGAGTTGTACCTAATGACTTTGTAATGCTAACATGAACCTAGGTCTGTTAGGTTAGAATCTCAAGGACCTAAAACTTAATCGTAGATGATTATGACCTTTTAGTTGGAGGAATGACCTATGTATATCATAAACACATCCTACAACCTTCAGAGTTTTTTTTTTACTTATTAGGTTAAACCTTATTAATGGGTAGAGATTAGTTGTGGGTAACATAAGTATGGCTGGATTTTGGAGAAAAAAATACTCACTAAGGTGTGGAGTGTTGTAACATACCTTACCTAACTCCTAACCCTAGAAACTATAATCTTATTGTTTGGATGCGCTTGGAATTAGTTCAGGAATAAACCACCAAACATGGTATAAGTTTTACACTTCTAGAACTAAATAGGATTAATAAGTAAGTGGATGGAATGAAATTTGGATAAATGATTAAGGTAGTTTGAAACATACTTATTACATATTAGGAATCTTATAATGTACAAAATAAGTCCTTTTTCACCCCTAACCCTAATAGGATGGAAATAAATAATGGTCCATCTTGATGAAAAATAGATAACTAGACATTTGTATAAGAAATCATAATTCTTATTATGTCAATTAGTAATATTGATAACATTAAAAAGAGAGAAATACAATTTGATTTTCATTGTAATTATATACTACATGTTGGAAGGTTAAAAATTCCATATGATGGATAGTACATAATTACATTAATATCTCTTTATCCTAATGAGTTCACTACTGTTGAAAATAATATGGAACGTTTCTATATAAATAAATATGATAGGAAACACCATAATTGGCATAGAAGGGGATATAGAGATTTTTGAATAATTAAGGTTGTTCATGATCAAATATTAGTACCATTAAATATTATAAGAGGAGCATTGGGTTAAATAACTAATACAATTTCATATAGGAGTCAAGAAAGTAAGTCATAATGAGATAGTCCTAAAACTGGTCAAAAGTCAAAATATTTTCTATGGATATTTATTTGATAAATAAATATGGAAAGAACACCTTAGCCCCCTATTCATGAGATCACCTAACAACTAGTTTCAAAAGAAGAAATAAAATCGATATTGAAATTATCATATCTTAGTTTTCTAATGGGACAAGTTTAACATTAAATAAATAATCCTAGATGCCAAAGTTTATTTTAGGAAATAAAAAATAAGATAGACTCAAAAATATTAAATAGTATTGAATGAATTCAAAGGTGGATACTAATCTAAAATTCGAATTCTACAAGCCTTAGTTAATGTAGATATCAAATTACTACTCTTGAAATTTGTTTGATCTCTTGAATGAATTAGGAATGTAACAGGTTGTTAAATTATGTGAATTATTGTTTTAATACTCATAATATTTTGATTTCCTAAATTTGTGATGCCACATGGGTTTCCTTCTTTGTTTTTACTCGAACTGTTTTGAAAATGTTGGATTCTGATCGTGTGGCTCACCTTTGGTCTTCTACTTTCTGGCATTGGTTGTTTTGTCACGGGAACAAATCTCTCATTTTCTCTCCTATGCAACTCTCTCCTCTTTCTTCCTTTTCTCAAATTTCCTTCTTCATGTTCTTTTATTCTATTTCTTGAGTGCTTTCTCATTTCCTATTTAGGAAGTTACTAGTTCTTGTGGTTAGCATTTATCTGGCATGAGATGGCAATGCTTACTTCCCACCACTCCATCTATAAGTATCAAACAATAGAGGAACCTAACACCTCTTAGTATCCTCTGCCACAACTATTTTCTATCCTCTTGCCTCGTTCCCTCCCCCACAAACTCTATTCCATTGTTTGATGTTAGGTTCTCTGTCACAACACCTTGAACCACCCCCAAGCAATTATAACTTTGGTAAGCATCTATGTAACCATTTGTGCCTTTTCACATCTTAAAAACTTGTATCTATTGGGCTTGTTGGGATTCCAACCTCAAGCGCTTGAACCTACAACCATACTTGTTGTTATAGTGGTGTAGGTGGTCTCTAGTCTCAAAATTTCCTCTTCTTATTTTGATTAGCCTCCAGGGACACGTTTAACTTCAAAGTTTTGCTTCTTTATTCCTTCACTATTGACAGTGGAGGCTAGGCTTGTGTTTGTCTTTTTGCTCCTGTGTATGTTGTTGGAACTCCACATTATGGTTATGGTTGTTGTTTTGCATATTGTCATTATTGTTTGAGTCTTCTATTGTGTTTGTTGCTCAACCATGGTGGCAGCGACTGCCATCACTCCTGACTATCTTATCTCCCTCTACTTGACTCGTAGAGATCACAAGGGCATGGAGGGGTTGCGGGGATCATCTAATGATGCTACTAGGACATATTGTGAAGTTCAATTCCCCATAGGAGTGATGGTTGAAGCTATGGATTCTCAGTTGGAAGAGTGAAATGAAGAAGATGATCTTGTGTGCTTGGACGTACTAGACCCTATTTTGGTTTTATTTTTGTTACACCCCAATGGGAAAATCTTCATTTGACCACTTCTTTTGATTTTAATCATACTGAGTCATGCGATGGGCATGTTGTAGGCTCAGGACAGGTGGACAACCCCAAATAGGTATGATTCAGCTGAGTTTCAAAGAAACATGTAATGTTACATGCGCTTCTTGTTGGAATATTCTTATTGGTCAATAACTATAAAATTCACATTAAATTTTTATAAATTTGGATAATAAAAATATGCTTTCAAATTAGTGATTGATTCCCCATATGATGATATAGTTTGTATCACTTAATTATAATATAATAAATATGTGTGTTTATAAAGTTATTTTCTAATTGGTTAGAATTCATAAAATTCATATCTAATTTATGTAAGTAAGAAATATAAAGTAAAATATGTTTTGGGTTCAAGAAAATATAATCCTCAAGGTAGTGTAGTTTTGAGAATCGAATTTATTAATAACAACAAGACAATTTCTAAGGTTTAAGCAATTAAATGAACTCAAATGTAATTTTATATATGATATTCATAGGTGTCTTGTGACCTTGATATGAACCTAGGATTGGTTGTGGAGATGCCTAGACTCATTTTGAGGTATGTTGCGTTTTTCTATTCCATATTGAGCAATTACCTATGTTTTCTCTCTCTTGGTCCTTTGAGACATATCACCCTAAACACTGATCTATCATTTGTATGTTGAATCATATGAGTGGTTATGATCATTTGATCTATTAAACTGTAGGTTATGCTAGCTGGACTCTAAAGTTATATCTTGACCATCCTTCTTCATTTTGCAACTCAATTTGTGGATTAGAAATAACTTGTTCCTATTTTTTAAATGGAAGTGTAACCTCAGAGTTTTATGATGTATCTTAATTTTTGAGATGATTGAATATGTCCTTATGGGTCCTATGACTCCACTTGATAATATTTGAATGTTCTCATTCCTTACTTGACCTTAACAAAACTTAAACTTTACCTCTACATTTGTACATGTATTGTAGATTAAAATTATTCAGAGCAACATTACATTTGTTCCACAATAACATTCAAGTACATCTTTCCACCCTGAGTGCGCCTTTTCACCCCAATCGTGTCTTTCCACTCATAATTTATATATTGGGTGTTCCTTCCCGATCAGGATGCACCTTTCCACTTGATTTATTAGGCTTCATATTTAATGGCCCCAGTCTGCTGAAATAATGTTAGTCTAATTATTTGACATCCATTGTTAGTAATTTTGATATTTTTGGTGTGAGATTGTTTAAGGCAAGAAACCCTCTTATTAATCATATTCTTTGAATGTTCTCTTTGATAACAATTTGTATGTTCTTTTTCCCTCTTGATCTGGGAACCCTTGATAAAGTTTATTGAGGTCATTTTTTCAATATTATTCAATTGTTATTTCTATACGTATACATACATTATTATGCTAACAACATCCATGTTGTCTTATTTTATGGGGTATGCTTCCAACCCTTAGGTGAAGGACATGGAGGGACTCACATGATGGTATGAACTTGGCTTAGTTTAGCTAAATTTTTGGAGATAGATTTAAAATAGCTTCAACAATCCTCTGCTCATCAAACATGTTTCTTGTGTCATGTAAACTTAAGTGGGAGATTATTAGGTAACTTTATAAATTGAAAATTTTCATGATATTGTATTCCTCTGCTACATATTGGAATTTATAATATCTTTTCATGAAAGATTAAATAGAAATTATTCATCCATTGTAAAAATTTGGTATGTGTTTGTTATGGATGGTGACTCTTTAAGGATTTAGTGAGTAGTGAATCCCTTCTCGGGTCCAACTCCTTATGGATCGTCTCCACCAAATAATAAAATATGATACATATCAACTCGAACATTCAAAATTAAAAACCAACAACAATTGCATTTCTCTTGGATTCGTCTGCTTGACTATAGTGCATGGCCATAAAGTAAACATTTTGTCAAATATTTGGCCTCCTTTAGGCCTTATATCAAGGAAGGCCTCTGTGTCGGTGGCGTTAGTGATATTTTGTCAAACGGCCCATAAGAAGGGATAGCTTGAGAGCTCTATAACCATTTAAGACTTCACTTGTATCTTTGCCATGATTCCTAGTCAATGGCCCATTTTTGTAACATCTATCATATGTGAGAGACCAAGATGTTAGATTTTTATCTATCAAATAATTCTTAGCAGCTAGATCTATGGTTTATACATTATCCATTAGATAAGCAAACATAAGTGGATCAGTTGTAGAGCCCTAATTTCACATAAGTTCCTTTAACTCCTATGATTTAATGTTTTAGTTGAAGTTCTCACAAAAATGTCAAAGACAATATCGATGTGGGGCCCAGTCAAACTTTGTTCACAACACTAGAAAAATTCCACTCATCTGATAAGAAATATTACATAGATATAAGTGCCCTCAAAGGATGGAATTAAAGTTTATATATAACCAAATAACCACTCCCATGAATCCATGTATTCTGACTCCACAACTAACAAAGTGAGTACAAATACATTATCAACATCTATGTCACAAGCAACAAGAACTGTGTTACTATATTTTCCAGTAAGGAATGTGCCATAAATAGTAATAACAAGCATACACTATACTCATCCTGTAACTACTGGGTCGGAAGCCCAAAACACCCGCTTAAATCTAAGAGTATATTGGGTTTGTAGGGTATAATCATCCATAATGTGGATATAGTTCTTGGAATATATTGTGATAGAGATATCAAGAACGACAACTGATTGTGATATCATGATTTCCAATCTTTAAATATTTTATAGACAACCTTCCACTTAGCTAAAAATGCCTACTTATATGAGATGTGCAAGTTCACTTGAACATTCACCTTGTCACAAATTTCTCATGTGGTCATATGCAATCGTGACACTAGGTTTGGCATTATCATATGAGTAATATAAGACGATGTGCATTGGCGATGATCTTGATTCAAACAGTTAGATAGCAAGTGTGGTTTTCACAACAAAGCTTTACCTTCCACATTCCACCCTCTCTTTCGGATTGACAAGCATATAAACTCCAAGGACATTGTTGGTCTTGGATATAAGAAAGTCTGATAAATTGGATTATTTGGGTGTTGAGTCCGAAATTGGACATTGTTTTGTATCAACCATTTGTAATCTTCGCAATCATGAAACATTTGGATTCAAACCAAGCACCCTTATTGTTGGAAGGGTTGTAATTGAGATAAATTGGGTGAAGAAACCTTTCCATTCATCATCTTAGAAATATTCATCAGTATTATCAATTATACATTCTTTAAACAATCCTTTCAAATGTCTCTGGGGCAAATTCGAGTATGCTACAGTGTCAGGGATGGGATCCCAACTAATTTAGGATCATTCATGTCATGATCATCATCAGTTTTGGTTGTTGAGTAACCTTTATATTCAATATTTTCTTCCTCCTCCTCGACCTCCTGACCACTAAATTTATTCTCAATACTAGGATTTTGAGAAAATTTAGGTGATTGATTCGATGTGAAAGTTATATTACTATTCATTGTTTAAAATTGATTCAACATATTCATACAACTATAACTAGAATTCTTATGGATATGTATTTTTCATGAAAGACATCAATATATGTATTAGATGAAATTGAGAATAAAGTTTAAATGCATCATCATTGTCAACTCATATGGGCATACCATGTTCTCCATGGAAAAGATATGATATATTGATAAAGAAGTGATTTAGGTCGATGCCAAGTGTTATATATATATATATATATATATATATATATGACTTGAGTTCGGTCATAGTTTCATAAGTGTAATATATAGATGTCTAACAGATCGACTAGAATAACAACCATCAGAGAGAAATTGACCATCATATCGAAACTTGACAATTGTTTATGTGAACTAGATGTCATGTTCCTGTCATTGTAAAATACATTAATTTTTTATCAATCATATTTAGAATCGTTATATTTATAGAAATTTAATATTTATATTCATTATATTTATTAAATAAATGATAATTTAAATTTCATAATAGTAGTGCCATTTTCTTAAGTATAATCATTCTAAAATAAAATTATTTCACTTTTAGCAATGAATGGTAATTTTAAGTTTGCATCACTAAGAAATAATATAATATAATTCTATGTGATTTATACTAATAATCAAGGAGAAATTTAGTAGATAAATACCTAAAGTAGAAAGATCTCCCTTGTTAATGAGAAATCTAGAAAAAGAAGACAAGCAACTCAGCAACCAGAGAAAAAAGAGAAGCAGCTTCGAGGTCAGAGAATATAAAATAATTAAGTCCCCAAAATTAGTTAAAAAATCCGCCCGCAGAACACCAAACTCCAAGACACTCTAGAGCAGCTGAACATATTTGAAGAATAAGAGGATGAATGAATGAATTGTGTCTCTTGGGACGCTAATTTCAGCCACTATTTATAGGGAAACAATACGTTCACATTGGAGATGCATTGCCATCACGTGACGTCCGATCGTCGACGGTAAGGTGTGGCATGGAGGCAATATGTTCTGTATGGAGATGCACTATTCATGCAACACATCCTCCGTCGGGGCGCCTTGGTCCCAACACAATTAATATGTCCTTAAAGCTGACACATAGCGTTCAATGAGGATGATACATCACTAATCAGGATGTATTCCCCACTGGTGGGGTCAATGCGTATGTCATAGGACACATTGCTCTCTTTGAAGTAATTACGTTTCCACAGAAGATATATTGGCCTCACATCTAGACAATGCGTTCTGGAGGAAGTCATATTGCTCCCTAAGAGAGCAATGTATTACCCACATGGACACATTGTCCTCACTGGGGTATCCCTAGTTGTGACTTGTCATGCCATTTTGGGAATTAAAATCTGAACCATGCTATTTTCATATTTAAAATAACAAAATATACTATTTCAAATATTTATCCAATATTATAAGATTAATGAATATGGATTTGGTCCTGTCTGGTCTAATTGGGCATATCGATTCCTCAAACTGAGACTAGACCGTTGAGACATGAAAGAATTTTCAGACCATGTGAATAAACACATCCGAGCTAAACCAAACTAGTGTGTGTGGGGGGGGGGGACTACATGCTAAAGAACATTCAAAATCAGACAACGATTGCATTTCCTTTTTTGTTGCATGGCCATAAAAATTAACAAAAAGTCGAATATTTGCCCTCCTTTAGGCCTTGTATCAGATCATTAAGATTGTCCCACGATACACTTCCTTGGTTCACATTTCTCATGGCCTTTTCTTGAATCTCCAGAGAATAGAAAATATCCGCCCGCAGAGAATAGAAAATAATTAAGTCCCTAAAATTAGTTAAAAATATCCGCCCGCAGAGCACCAAACTCCAAGACACTCTAGAGAAGCTGAACATATTTGAAGAATAAGAGGATGAATTGTGTCTTTCAGCCACTATTTATAGGGGAACAATACGTTCACATTGGGGACGTATTGCCATCATCTGACGTCTGATCGTCGACGGTAGGGTGTGGCATGGAGGCAATATGTTCTGTATGGAGATGCACTATTCATGCAACACATCCTCCGTCGGGGCGCCTTGGTCCCACCATAATTAATATGTCCTTAAAGCTGACACATAGCGTTCAATGAGGACAATACATCACTAACGAGGATGTATTCCCGAGTGGTGGGGTCAATGCGTATGTCATAGGACACATTGCTCTCTCTGAAGTAATTACGTCTCCACAGAAGATATATTGGCCTCACATCTAGACAATGCGGAAGTCATATTGCTTCCTAAGAGAGCAATGTATTACCCACATGGACACATTGTCCTCGCTGGGGTAATATGTCCCTAGCTGTGACTTGTCATGCCATTTTGGAAATTAAAATCTCAACCATGCTATTTTCAAAACCAGACAACGATTGCATTTCCTTTATGTTGCATGGCCATAAAAATTAACAAAAAGACGAATATTTGCCCTCCTTTAGGCCTTGTATCAGATCATTAAGATTGTCCCACGATACACTTCCTTGGTTCACATTTCTCATGGCCTTTTCTTGAATCTCCACTACCCTCTCCATCAAGCTGTCATCAGCGAGCAACTCCTCTAGTTTCTCGATGAACTCCTCTTTGGTCAGCAGCCCAGTACTGTCAGGCTCGAGCCTTTTCCCAATCTTCCATTCATCACATATATAGTCACGGTTGAGGAACTGGTCGGTAAAGTAGGGCCAACAGAGGAAGGGTACGCCATTGTAGACGGCCTCCATGGTGGAGTTCCATCCACAGTGGCTTACAAAGCATGCCACAGCCGGGTGAGCAAGCACCTCCTCCTGCGGCGCCCATTTTACAACCCTCCCACGTCCACTCACTCTATCTACGAACTCATCCAAGAAGGCCTCCGCGTCGGCGTTGTCAGTGCCCTGCAATCCTCCGGTGACGTCCGGTCGAACAACCCACAAGAAGGGCCGGCCGGAGAGATCGAGGCCGATAGCGAGCTCGCGGAGTTGAGCCACGCCAAAGACGGTGAAGCTTCCAAATGCTACGTATACTACGGACCGATTATGCTGAGCGTCCAGCCAAGATTTGCAAGACAGATCCCGAGACCAGAAGTGCGCTGGTGCCGGCGTTTGGTCAGCGGCGCCGGCATAGAGCAGCGGTCCTATGGGACGGACGTGCGGCAGGTAGCTGAGTGCCGGGTGCTCGATCTCCGTGAAGGAGTTGCAGATGCTGAAGGCGGCGCGCTTCAAGTGGTGGTTGTTGTCAACAAAGAGCCGGAAAATTATGCGCTGTGCCTCCGGGCTGCCCATGTAGTTCCAGGAGAAGTTGGAGGCGTTCATGTGAGGCATTCCTGGTGCAAGCTGGAACGAGTCTTGTTTCAGAGGCAAACCTGCAAAAGACTCCAAACTATCACAAGAGTAATTGTAACTCTTACGGTGAAATAGGACTTTGTTACCGTCGGTTCCGATGTATCCTTCCTTCATCAACCATGGAATGCCGACCAACGACGCCTGCCCCGCGACTGAGGCCGGGCAAAACACGCCGGTAGGTACGCCTGTCTTTTCCCCGACCTCAACGACCCACCCGATAGTCACATCCGTGAACATGCACGTCGCCTCCCGACCCTCGCTCTTGAGCTGGCGAATGAGCTCCTCAAGCGCCGCCGGCATCACTTTGTTAATGCCTTCGGTGAGTCGGCCCAAGTTGTTCCTATCTTCTTCGGGACCCAGCCCGTCCGGGACGGACACCAGCCGGATCCTGCTTCTGCCACCGGCGCTATCATACGATAGGTTCTCAACCGCCGCCGCCTTGGTGATACGGGCATGGATGAACTCCGTGTTGACGAAGGTAACGTCGAAACCATACTGGTCGGAAGCCAGGACGCGTGCCAGCTTCATGAGTGGGATGACGTGGCCCTGCGCCGGATATGGGACCAACACGGCATGAGGACGGAGAACCGTGCTCTTGTGCTGCTGCTGCATCATCTCTCGAGCTGAGGTGGTTCTCCTATTTCGCTACTTTTCAGGCAACTGTTACTTTTTTATCGGACTAGCATAATATTGCCGTGGCGTGTACGAAACGTGCGTGGACTGCGTGGTTGGCATTCACGCTCGTTTGGCTAGCAAGCTCCCTCTTTGGCTAGCCACTTATATGGTGGACACCATGTTTGCCGTCTAGAAGCCGATGTCCGTAAGCTATTCATGGAGTTATTCGTTTCTCTTGCAACATGGTTTTTGAGGTGCGCTATGTGTATACGTGGTTCTCTAGATTCTTCGCTGGTTGATACATGTAACAACTGGCTCCTAGAGACGTGCAAATCATTGATTTTTTATGAATACAAAATTACCGGCCAAATTTTGTCCACCCAATGTAATAATCAGCTAGGCAATATTACTACGAGTTTTTTTTCCCAAAAACCCCATCTCCTTTCCACAAATTCCGAAAAAAACCCTCTACTTTTACAAATCCTAATAACCCCCTGCCACCTACAACAGCCGGTTGCGCCCATCCTTTGCGACCGCCTAGTTTATCTCCGGTTCCTACGTCAATCCTAATACGTTGTTCTAGTTATTTTTATACAATTATTTAAAAAAAATTACAGTTTACTCTTATGCACACATTATATAATAATATTGGGTGTGAGTATGTCTGTATGTCACAAATATTTCAGTTACGCACAATCGTCCAACCAGGACCCTTTCTGGCTCAAATTTTTTTTTTGAAATGTCAAACTAATGAATAGTACAATATGTAACATAGAGTAAGATGTAACTAACATATTTAACCCAAAATCAATAAAAAAATTCTCATAAGTTGGGCGTGTCAAAAAATTTTACATTTCTAACGCAAAACTGTCCCAAACCTTGATTTCTCCAAATCCAAAATTGACCCATATCGTTCTAATTTTGATGAGTTAGTATCAATTCCATGTTGAATAATCCGGCTAAAATATTGTCCCAGCTCGATTCTGAATTCCTCATTTAACATCTTTGTTCCAAATTATACATAATGGCCAAAATAGGGGCTCATGTCTGCTTAATTAGGTCTGTTAGAACTTATAGTCAACCTTTTCCGGTCGAAACTAAACCGCGTCTTTAGTTTATCATTCCTTATATAATACTTTATAAAATAACACACAATATTTATGAGTCCCTCTAATATATAGTAATAGCCACTTTAGTTCCAAAACTTGTAGTGAGAAGTAGAACTGAACTGATTTTTATTATATAGCATAGAACGAAACCTAATTATTAATTTAAAATATCTTTAAAGTATTATCTAACATACATCAAAGGGGCATAAATATTTTCTATTAATTATAATGCATGATACTAGGATTGTAAAAAAATCTGATGTGATTTAGTTTTGGATAAGAATAGGCTAACTAAATTTCCAGATAGCCAGAGTCAAAATTGACACGAGCCTAAACTTTGATCATTGTGCCCTATCTAAAAAAAGTGGTTAATTTTAGCATTAAATTCAAATAGGGCCCATATTGCGACCAAACTATTCTTATGGAAGTGGTATGAATTCATCAAAATTTGAACAATTCAAGTTCTAATTTTCACAAATTCAAGTTACTCTGAGTTTGGATAAATCCTAATGGAGAAAAGTTTGGAATTAGCTAGTAAAGTATTTTTAACACACCTAACTTGTAAGTGTTAATTTCCGCACATGCTAATCCATTTCGTGTTAGAAAGGCTATTCTAATTTCATTCCATGTTACGTATTGTGTAAACAAACTCGGTGACTGGTTTATCAAATTTGTACCCAAAACAATCCCGATTGACATTTGTACATACACTCAAAAACTTTTCAAGCTCGAACATACTCATGTCCAATATATTTCCTTAATGCTAGAATAAGAGAAGAATGTGAACTAATATAATTTAAAAGGTAGTTAAGATGGGTAATACAAGTAGCTATGTTGCATTTAGAAATAAGTTAGAAGGAGAAAACTAATCAGGTCGTCACGGGACATATGCAACCGGGTGTGGTAGGTTGTAGGGGGGTTATTAGGATTTGTCAAAGTAGAGGGGGTTTTCTGGAATATTTGCAAAATAAAGGGGGGTTTTAGGAAAAAAGCTCTATTACTAAGGTGCAAGAACAGATTTACAACATGAGGTGGAAACGATTGGCAATCAAATTGATTTCACAAAGAGATACAATATGATGTCGTGGGGTTTAGTGAAGGAAATTGTCACTATGATTGGATTACCCAATACCATTGTAAATTATATTATGAGGTCTATGAGGAGTGGTGAAGCAAAGATAGTAAATAATGGAGCTCTCACTCAAACCTTCAAATCCAAAAGAGGCCATAGACAAGGCAATCCCTTTTCACCTTACATGTTTGTCTTGTGTCTTTAGAGACTACACCAATGAATGAAAATCAGTAAAAGTTTCAGCAAAGGGCCCATATATATCTCATGTCTACTTTACCACAATCTAATTCTCTTTGAATAATCTTTGGTAGATCATATCAATACTATCATAAAAGCTTCATAAGGTTTGAGATGCGTCAGGAAATATTGTCTGATAAATATATGAAGAATTTATTTCTCTAGAGAAATTCCTTATAGAGCTAGAAGGAACATTTGTAGGAAAAGAAACATTGAATCTACCAAAGATGTGAGTAGTAGTTGGGAGTTCTGATTGTGCACAAGAAAATAAGTAAGACTTCCTATATTGAAGTCTTAGAAAGAGTCACAAGAATGATCAAAGTGTGGTCCTTCTAATATATGTCCTTAGCAAGTAGAACTTCCAAAGCAAAACTCGAATCAATACCATCATATGTAATGCAAAGAGTCATGAGCCCTTTAGGGATATGTGATGGAATAAATGGTACCATCATGAGACTATTCTAGGGCGGTGGTCATAAAGAACACCCTCTGTCCTCAGTGTCATGGAACATAGGGATCAGGCAAGAAAATTGGTAGGCTTGAGAAAAGATCTATGAGCGATTCAAGTGGGGCCTTGGTTATAAGAAGTAGCTGGGAACTTACCTCTAATAGGAAAACAATGTGAGTTGATGGTATGAAACTCAAATACAAATCATAAAATTCAAAACCAACCAGGTTCATTAAGAGATTTGGCAGAGCGATTCTAGATCATGGAGAGTTGATTAATAGAATTTCTTACAAAACTCTTGTAAGAGGATGTGACACCAATGTATGGAGATATGTCTAGCTCAGAAGAGGTCCAGGTTCATAGACATTTATGTGAAACCTATTCTGGTGGCTCTGAATGACCTAAATGTAGGAATCTTGGAACCAAAAAATGTCATAGAGTATTTTTTCCCAAAAATACTTTGATGAATATCCATTTAATGTAACAAAACCATATCATAGTTTACATGTTTATTCTTTATTGTAGAAGACGTTCTAATGAATAAACTAATAACACTTGTTGTACATCTCGACACTCCTATATGCATCTCTTTTGAATTTCACCATACCAACAACTGAAACTCATTTATGGTGTCTCTAACACTTTGGAAATTTCCTTGGGATGTGTAAGATCCTCAAATTTGATTAATTTGTATTTAAGATATTATTAGACAAAAGTCTTAATATATTAATTAAAAGGTGATAAGGCTATTGAGGCCTGTGTTTGAGTCATGGCCTTAGAATCCAAATTAAGCCCAACTGGGCTATTTGTGTGGCAACTAGACCCATTGGTAGATAAGATAAAGGAACTGAAATTTTGTGCATATTTATGAATATATTAGCATTGTGAGGGTTGAAAAACTCATAATGATATAATTAGCAAGTTTCTAGAAGATTCCAAAGTGAGAAATATCCTGGATATATAAAGTAGCACTTATCTAGTCTTTACCTAGATTCCAAGAATTTAGATATTAAATAAACCCAAATTCATCTAACACTTTCCACCACATGCAATAATGGACAAAAGAAGATAAATCTAAGATTTGAGATAATTATGTGCTTATGTGTTACCTAGGAGGCTAAATCTTATAAATACATGAAGATCAAGAAGAAGGTACTTATAATACAATATTTAAGGATGACTTTTCCTAAATATAGATAAAGGTGAAATAGAGAAAATACTAAAATTTGGAGTCAATTGGATAATTCTATTGGTCTATAAGGTTTTCAAATATTTGTTACATTTTGAATAATGTGAAGGATTATGATGATTATACAATTTAAATGATGCACTTACCCTATGGTCTAGATAATTTGGAACGTTAGGCGTGTGACAAGGCATTAGACTGCACATCCCAACCATCGATCATAGATCAATTGGATAGTGGATAATCCTTTTCCTCCAGCAAAAGTCACATAACAACCAGACTACCAAGATCCTGATCTCTAATCCGGCTCTCTCTCTCCTCTCAACCTATTTCCTTGAAAACTAGTAGTCTATCTTTGGAAGATCATGTTGAGATCAACGAGCCCTAGGACGGTCATCATTATTGCATTCCTAGGTAATGCCCAAATCAAAGTTGTAGATAATCTCCTACATATAGGGCAATAGAAGGTTGTGGGAAGGATGCACCTATAAAGGGGGATCACAGTCTCTGTCGAGACCCCTATAGTCTCAAGAAACCCTCAGCTATACTCAAGAGACCCCTATAGTCTCATGAGCAGGATCACATGGCCCTACGCCAGATATGGGACCATGACAGCATGAGGACGGAGAACCATGCTCTTGTAGTGCTACTCCTGCTGCATCATCTCTCGAGCTCAATTAAGTCCCAGGCTGCTGCAATTAAGTGTTTCTCCTATTTGGCTGCTTTTGAGGCAACTGTTGCTTTTAAAGCAGACTAGCATAATACCGCCCCAGGTTGGCCGTGGCGCATAGGAAATATGATTTTTTTTAATTGATTAACAAATGAGCTGCATCAAGGCTTGTACGAAATAATATTTGATAATTAATACTCCTCTATTTTGTTGTACAATAGTAGTGCAAGTAAGATACTACAACGAAGAGTACAGCGGTGCGAGTGACTGCCAACTCAAGGCTAATTTTCTGGAGTGGTTGGCAGGTAGGTAGACAACAAGTTGAGCAATATTAAGGAAAACTGACATCAAGGCTTACCTGATCAAGAGGGGAAAACGAATCTTTGTCAAAGAGAATATTAAAAAAAATGATTAACAAAAGGGTTTCTTGCTTTAAACAATCTCACAGTTAAAATATTACAATGATTAGTCGGTATATGTCTAAGTAATTATACTAAGTTAGGTTGAGATCTATTAAATATCAAGCCTAATAAGTCGGGTAGAAAGATGCACCCTTGGAAAGAATGGTGTCCAATATATATAATACAAGTGGAAAAGCAAACTCAGAGTGGAAAGAATTGTATCTTTGAAAAGCCTCTAGTATCTCTCTATTTATAGGAGGGTCAGGGTCAAAGTTCTCAATCTGTATGAGTGACAGCCAACTCAAGGCTCTTTTTTTTTGGAGTGATAGGCAGTTAGGTAGACCGCCCATTGGCAATTGGGAAGTAGTTGTCTTCCTTCTGATGTCGCTGAAGCTAAACGTTACTGTGATGTTTACGTTGAAGATGTATAATTGTGAAATACAAGCAGACTACTTCACCTCTCTTTAACTAGGGTTGTCAATGGGGAGGGTATGGGGAGTGTAAGGCTCTATACTTACCCTTACCCTCTAGAAGATAGCGGATAAGGATAATTACCCTTCTTACGAATCCTCTTACCCTCATCTTACGCTTACCCTCTTCCCCACAGGGTAAATGGGGAGGGTAAAGGGCAAATGGGTAATTTTGATATAAAACAAATTTATAAAAATATAACTTATTTTAAGGTGGTGGTTGGGTGATAAAGATTAAGTCATGTCTTTCTTAATTTGTATTTTCAAAAATGTGAATAGTAGCATGACAATGTTTTACTTGCATAATATGTTTAGATATTGGTCCAAGAATAACTTATTTAGGTAGAGCGGTCATCCCTTTTCCATTATTCAGTGACCCTATCAACTAATTCAACATTTAATAATAATTTATTATAAGCAATAGAGTGTGAATGGGGGTGGGAAGCAAGGCACAACCTACAAGCTTTCCTATTAGAAAAAATGAGTGAAATTAAACTAGAAGTCTCAATATAGTTATATAACTTCTTAAAATAAATGTGGGTAAAAGGGTATGGACAATGTCCATACTTTACCCTTCCCTTTCAATGTAGCGGGGAAACGAATAAAGGGTAAATGGAGAATGGGTAACAAAAAACTTTACCTTTATCCTTACCTTACAGGATATGGATAAAGGATAAACGGGTAATACTCTCCCATTAACAACATCCAACAATTAAACATATAGGGCCAGATTTAACCCGACAAGAAGGCTCCTTGTTTTACCTATATGTCGTCTTCCATCTCTTTTGGTGATGACATCATTCAAGGAAACTAGATAGTCTGATGTAAAGCTATAGTTTCTTCTACAAGTCTTCCCAATTCAAAGTCTTTCATAGATATACATTAGAAAGTTCCTTAACGCCAACAAGTGGGAAAGAAAACAAGAGATGAAAGAATAATAAAAAAATTTAGTTAAATTAATACAAAATAGACTGGCAGTGCAACTTATTGTCCGTGTGTCATTTTTTCAATGTAATTGATTTATCTTATTAAATATAGTAAAACAAAAAAGTGTAGTTTGTTCATTTACAGTCGTTTGGCTGGCAAGCTCACTCTTTGGCTTATTCTCCACATCCACTTGTATGGATACCATGGTTACCGTCTTGAAGTCAATGTCTGTAAGCTATTTATGGAGTTATTTGTTCCTCTTGCAACATAGTTTTTGAGGTGTGCTATGTGTATACGTGGTTCTTTTGATTTTCCAACCTTTGTCACACATACGATGGTGACAATTGGCTCCTAGAGACATTCTAATCATAGATATTTTGTGAATGAAAAAATTAGCGGCCAAATTTTGTCCACCTAATATAATAATTAGCTACGCAATACAAACGATGAGGTGCAAGAATAAATTTACTGTGGTGCAAGAATAAATTTACAACATGAGGAGGAAAGGATCAACACAAACGATGGTAATCAAATTGATCTCGCTAGGGCATACAATGGGATGTCGTGAGTTTTTATGAAGGAAACCGTCACTGTGATTTATTTGCCCAATAACATTATAAACTATATTATGGGGTCCATGAAGAGTGGTGAGCAAACATAGTAAATAATGGAGTGCTGAATCAACCCTGTAGATCCAGTTGAGGCATTAGACAAGGCAATCTGTTATAATCCTATATTTTTATCACCTACATGTTTCTCTTATGTCTTGAGAGAATTAACCACCTCATAAATGCAAAGGTGGTAACCGAAGAATGGAAACCAGTAAATATTTTAGCAAAGGGTTCATATATTTCATACGTCTTTTCTGTGGATGATCCAATTCGCTTTGCCAAAGCTTCGATAAATCAAATCAATACTAACGTGGACTGCTTCATTAGGTTTAAAGAGGTATCAAGCTAGACATATCAAATGATAAATCAAGAATTTATTTTCACTAGGGAAATTGCTAGTAGATCTGATAAATCAAGCCTTTGCTACAAATACAATGGTGATAATTGGATCCTAGAGATTTTATGAATGCAGAAATTACCGGCCAAATTTTGGCCACCTAACATAATAATCAACTAGGCAAATCCTCTGCATTGCACAAATTAGAAAATATTAGATTAGTTTGAAGACCGCAAATATAATATACATACCTTATCCATAACTATAGTGTTTAATTTCTTTAGAAACAAGTTCATGGCACATTATGTCAGTCAAGCAAACATTACTACCACATCATCTGTTGTTGGTTCAAACACTTGACCCCCAGTAATAATGACGACAGGCCATCAGAGTAATACCTACGAAGAATGAACATTATAATATTATGATGTCTGTGAACCCTTACAAGGTAATTGGCCCAATTGAAGTCAAATGGCTCTCTATTAGGCAAAACTAGGAAATCATCAAGAATTATATAATGAAACAATCCAAGTTGCCATCTCTAGTTCTCAATTTACCTAGGACTTTCCAATGTCATTTTGTTTCTTATTCCCAAGACCCCAAAAGAAGAGAATTGCAAATTTTGCTCAATATCCCTAAATAACTCCATCCTGAAACTTACATCTAAAATCATTACTGCATGATTGAAACATTAAACGCCTGACCAAATAAGCCTAGCCTAAAGCAACTTTCTACCAGGTTCAAGAACAACTGACAATATAATATATATAACGCAAGAATGAATTCATGACATGAGAAGAAAAAGATCAACACAAACGACGGCAATCAATTTGATCTCACAAAACAATAAGATGTCTTGGGGTTTTGTGAAGGAAACCATCACCATGATTGGATTACCCAATAACATTGTAGATTATATTATGGGGTCTATGAGGAGTGGTGAAACAAAGATAGTAAATAATGGAGAGATGAATCAAGCCTTCAAAGCCAGTAGAGGCCTTAGAAAAGGAGATCCCTTTTTACCTTACATGTTTGTCTTGTGCTTTAGGGATTAAACCAACTCATTAATGTGAAAGTTGAGACCAAAGAATGAAACCAGTAAAAGTTTCAATAAAGGGCCCATATATCTCATCTCAACTTTGTGGAAAATCCAATTCTCTTTGACAAAGCTTCACTAGATCAGACCAATACTATCATGGAAGATTTAAAAGGTTTGAGAGGTACCAAGCAATATTGTCTGATACATGAAGAATTTATTTCTCTAGAGAAATTCCTTGTAGAACTACAAGGAACATTCACAGGAGAAGCAACATTGAATCTACCAAAGATGTAGAGAAATAATTGGGAGTTTTGATTTTACACAAGTTAATAAGCAAAACTTCCTACATTGAAGTATTAGATAGAGTCACAAGAAAGACCAAAGTGTGGTCATCTTGATATTTGTCCTTAGAAGGTAGAACTTGGTAAGCATATCTCCCACAAATACCAACATATGTAATGCAAACACTCATGCTTCCTTTTAGGTATATATGATGGAATAGAGGGTACCATCAAGAGATTTTTCTAGGGCGGAGGCCATAAAAAACACCAACTATCTTTAATTTCAGGGAGCATAGGCCAAGAAAAATGGCAAGGTTGAGAAAAGATTTATGAAATATTAGAATGGAGCCATGATTATAAAAAGTAGCTAGGAACTTACCTCTAATAGGAAAACAATGTGGATTGGTGTTATTAAACTCAAATACAAATCATAAAATTCACAACCAAACAGGTTCGTCGGGAGACTTGGCACAGTGATTCGAGATCATAGAAAGTTGATTAATAGCAATTCTTATAAAAGTTTTTAAAGCGGATGTGACATCAATGTATGGAGATTTGTCTGGCTTGGAAGAGGTCAAAGTTGATACACGTTTCCACGAAACCTATTCTAGTGGCTTTGAATGACCTACATGTAGGAATCTTAGAAGCAGAAAATGTAATGCAATAATTTTTCACAAAATCATTTGAGCAAGATCCATTAATGCAACAATACTAGATTAGGGTTTACATGTTTATTCCTTATTGTGGAAGAGGTTCTAGTGATTTAAATTATAAAACTTATTATAGATTTGGATGCTCCTATGTATGTATCTTTTGGATTTCACCAGATCAACAATTGAAACTCATTTATGGTGTTTCTGACACTTTGGGAATCACCTTCAGTTATGCATAATTTTTTAGTGGCTAATCATACAAATCCAATGGCTATTGTAAATGGTATATTTTTGATCCAAAGGACAATTTGCAAAGATCCCAAGTTCATGGAGTTAGCTCTGTTGAACCTAGATGTGCTCCTAAACTTGGCTCTGGTAGATTACACTGTTTAGTAGTGGGCATGTGCGGCAGACCATGTTGTAATTCCATAGAGACCTTCTCATTCATTTGTGTGCATAGTGGATCACATCGTTCTTCTATGGGTACCTTCTTATCAATTTGTCCTAGCTATGGACTCCCTCATAGAATGAGGGAATTGCCATGAACCAGGTCCTGCAGTGCACACAGTTTTGTGAGTCCTGGTGTCATGCGGATTTCCTCTTTCTCGAGGGGTGGGTCCCTAACTTATGGAAGCTTCTTAAGTCTGGATCTATATTTTATTTAGGTCCTCAAAACTTACTTTTAGGTCCCTAGATTTATGGTAACAATTAGAATAAGGTTCACTTCCTCCTTTCTTCAAGCTATCTTTATCTTTCTGACCATGTAGGCACCATACTATGTTGATAATGGATTATCTAATCAATATTAAGATCCATAATCAATTAGTGGTTTCTAGATGCACATCATGACTTTGAACCAATTATCCTAAGGATATCATAATGTAGATTAATATCTCAATAAATTAAATGTTCATCAATAAACATGAATTGTATTTATTAATCAAATCAAAAGTACAAAATATCCCTATAGAAGCCATCTAACTATTGGCTTCTAGGTCATATACACCAACAGTCTCCCACTTACACTAAAACTAATCACTCAAGTATCTAATACATAGTTATCTAACATGACCATCATGATTTTGATTGCTAAAAAACCTTTTTCAAGGGGTCACCAATATTTCTCTCTTTCAGTACCTTTCTATGTTCACATCCCCTCGCTCAACAATCTCTCCCATGAAATGGAAGTTTTATAGAATATTCTTGAAGAGGGATGGGATTTGGGTTCCTTGCATGCACGATAGCCCTATTGTTGTCGTAGTATACTTTGACTACATCAGAAATGCTAGGAACAACTCCAAGTTTGCCAGTGAAATCCTTCATCCATATAGCTTCCTTTGCAACATCTGATGTAATAATATATTTAGCTTGTGTTAACGATTCAGCTATTGTTGCTTGCTTGAAACTCTTCCAAATGACAATACTAGCATTAAGACAAAAGATATAATCAAATTTATAATCGTCATTTGAGATTTGGAAGATTGCATTAGTGTAACCTCTTACAACCAACTCTCCCTCACCTCCATATATTAGGAAAGCATGTTTATTTCTTCTCATGTACATAAGGATGTTCTTTACCACATTCTAGTGCACCCTGGTCTGCTTTATATCTTCTCATTATGATCAAAGCATATGAGACGTCTGGATGTGTACATAACACTACATACATGATAGATGCAGTTTTGGAGTCATATGGAATCCTACTTATGTGGTCCCTTTCTTCAAAAGATTTGGAAAATTTTCCCTTAGAAATACTTACCCCTCCCTTTCCTAGACTTTGCATGTTGAACCATTTTAGTACTTTTTCAAGGTATATACTTTGACTTAAGCTAAGAAGCCTTCTAGATATATTTTTTATAGATCTAGATACCTGGTGCGATTTCACAAACACACTTGGATCTTTCAAAATTATAATGGACCTAGTTTAACATACTCATTTAAACCAGTTACACTTCGCCTGCAAGTGCACGGTGTTGTTTTGTAGTATAGGTAATAGGAAAATAAGGATCGATCTGTAAGGAGAAAGGGGGCACTAGAGCTAGGTTAGAGTGGGCTGCGTACCTAAAGTGGAGAGTAGGATTTTTAGGGTTTAAACTTGGTTTTGGTTTGATTACACTAATGATGCAAGAAATTGAAAGAAAAAGGGAAGACAAGACAAGAAAACCCCTAAATTAACCCTAAACAAGCAATTCTAATAAACAAGATGACAAATTTTTAAGCAAAGGAAAGAGAGTACACTAGACTAGCAAGTAAAGCACTAAAGCAGTTAGAGACCTGAATTACAACTATCTAGATTAAGCAAGTACAAAGGTGCACTAACTACATTAGCAAGGGTTAACTACCAAGACTAAGCAATTAATATAAGGAGCAATTAACTAATAAACTAAGCAAGCATGAAATAGCAAGAAACCAAGATGGGTTTTAAGCAAGTTATGGGAAGAGTGGGCCATCTGGGGGAATGTCCCATGAATCCAAGTTGAGGGGTCATATATTACGCAAATCCTATATTTTCATTCTATATTGGCAAACCAAATAATAAGATAAGTGTTATTTGATTTACCCTAATCTACTAGTTGGCCATGGATGGTATGGAGTGTGTGTAGGGGAACTACACCCTTGCACACCCATCCACCTTACGAGGCTCAATTGAACTAGGGCTAGGTATAATTCTAATAGGAGTAGGCAAGTCTAGGTTTCTAGGGTAAGTGTTACTAGGGTAATTTAGAGCCAATGGTAGGAAGGAGATAATATATAAGGGTGTTCCACCTCGTGTTTCTCACCATCTAGCCGTTAGAAAACTCTAGGCAATTATACTAATCACTCTTATACAAGATGCTTAGATATCACACCTAGTTGTAGAAGGAGATTTGTATGTAGGAAGATAGGTTCTATCTAGGGATCCACTAGTTGGACCTAGGAGAAATTCCTAAGATAGACACATACAATCTGTTTTCCCCTAGAAGCTAGGTTCTTTCAAGCATCAAACAAAAAACAATTCATATATTTAGACACAAACCACAAGTAGAAGCACGGAAAATAAGATAGAAGTAGAAAGTAATCATCATGAAATGAAAATATAGAGTTTTGCAAGATAAATCCCCCTAACATGGTATCAAAGTATTATTTTACTCCAAACAACACAGCAAGGGGGCTTAGATAGACATAAAACAAGAAAAGAAAGAGAAAGAAGAAGGAGTATAGGAGTGTGGGGCCATAGAACATGGTGAAGACTCCTCCTTCTTCACCTCCTAGTTGTTATAGCATGAGCTACTTCCTCCAAGGTGTATGGATGGCATGGAAGTATGCAGTTTTGTGGTGGAAACGCTAGAAAAGTAGGGTTTTGCAGTAGTAGAAGGTGGAAATGGAGTAGGGGATGGATGAATGTAGGTGAGAACTCTTGAATGCTAAGGAGGGTTGCAATAAAGGCTAACCTCCGTGCTTTGGCCGCCACTCTAGTATATATAGGTGGTGGGGAAGCACTTGGGCAAGTGGGGGGGAATGGGAATTGGTGTAGAAAAAGTAGGGTTTGTTGGC
Source organism: Alisma plantago-aquatica (assembly GCA_963693085.1). Classification (NCBI taxonomy): domain Eukaryota; kingdom Viridiplantae; phylum Streptophyta; class Magnoliopsida; order Alismatales; family Alismataceae; genus Alisma; species Alisma plantago-aquatica. Next base: position 4,197,878 of record OY856411.1, read on the forward strand.
TAAATGGACATCTATAAATCCCTTTGTTTTGATTATGACAAACATTTCATTCTTATTGATCTAACGAGCTACTTGAGTGTGCAGGATTAAGGTGGATGACAAAGCAACTAGGGAAAATCCACAAGCTTACATATTTATATTTCCATGCAATGTAATCACTATTGTAAAAGCTTGTACAAATATATAATGTACAAGTACTTAGATTGCATGTAAATCAAGCGTTAGATTCTCCCTAGCTAAACACCACATTTAGACAAGTCATCCCATTCAAATAGGATCACATTTGCACACTCATACATATAGTTAGTGCCTAAATTGAAACATTGAAACAGGATCAATCTCGGTCGACAAACTCCTCGACCGAGACACTCTCGGTCGACAAACTCCTCGACCGAGACACTCTCGGTCGACAATCTTCTCGACCGAGAAAGATCCAAAGTAGCCGTTAGACACAACAGACAAGTTAGTTGGCAGTTGGAGAAAGACGTTGCAAATCACTTGTTCCAGAGTGCCTGTCGGTCGACAAAAGTTCGACCGAGTAGGTGTCTCGGTCGACCATTCCTCGACCGAGATGATCTCTGACAGCAACTGCAGAATTAATCAATTAGCCATTGTTAAAGCAACAACTTTGTACCTAACGGCTAGTTAAGCACTTAGAAACCCCTAGAAGTTGTCTAGAACGTCCTTAAGCATCCTTAGGCCATTCCTATAAATAGGACAAGCCATAAGACACTCAAATTCACTTGCTACACTTGAGAAATCCTTGAGCATACTTTGAGCAATCTGTTTGTGAGCAAATTGAGCTTTGTGAACATTGGCTACTTTCTTCTTTAGCTCATAATTCGTGTCCTATAGGCTAGTATCTCCTATCCACTGCAATCACAAGTCCACACACTTAGTTACGAGATCTATACGCTTGATCTAGGCAAATCAAGCCTTGGGCTACAAAGGATAAGTTGTAATTTCCTTTTTCTTTCTTGTTCCCTATTATTGTTTGTACTCTCCTTGCTACTCCTAGGTTGGAGGCTGCGGATTGGAGAGGGTGAAGATCTTCTTGGCGAAGAAGGAGACTTTGAGCTACTTCAGAAGGCTGGTGCAACAGGAGGTTACTTCTAGAGAGGAAGGCTACTTCAAGGGGGAGCTTGGAGTTACTTCATAGAAGGCTACCTCAAAGTTGGTGCACCTACTTTAAGTGAAGCCTGTTCAAAGGGTGTAAAGGAAAGTATTGTATTTTGTATAAATCCTCGAGAGGTAATAAAATAAATACTTTCAAATCCCGGTTGGGTAAGCAACCGGGTAGTGGACTGACAACTATAGTATTTGCTATAGTTGGAACCACTCTAAACATCTGTCTCTTTCTTCCAATTTCAATTGTGGTTGTTTGAATTCAATAAATTGTTAAAATAATTCAAAAACTCTATTCACCCCCCCTCTAGTAGTTTTTCAATTGGTATCAGAGCGGGCTTCAAGGAACCCTAACAAGGTCTTGAAGAAATGGGTGATGGAGTGCTCAACAACCTCAACCTCGAAGGGACACTTGTTGCTAGGCCTCCAGCGTTCGATGGAACAAACTACCAATATTGGAAGAGAAGGATGCAGTTCTACTTCCAAGGCATCAATTGGGACTTATGGAGAATGGTGTCAACCCCATATGAGCTCCCTCAAACTCAATTTGCAGAATGGGATGCAAATACGGTAAAGCTGGCTCAAATGAATGCAAAAGTTGTAAGCATTTTATATTGTTCTATTTCGGTAGGAGAATTTAATAGAATATCTAATTGTGACACAGCCTATGATATTTGGCATAGACTGTCCATAACCTATGAAGGTACAGTCCAAGTCAAAAATTCCAAAATTAGCATGTTTAAACAAAAGTTTGAACACTTTTGTATGGATCCTGATGAATCTATTAGTGAAATGTTTGCAAAATTTTCTACTATTGTTAATGGTTTAAGTGCTCTAGGAAAACCTATCCTTGAAGAAGATCAGGTATCAAAGATCCTTCGTTCACTTCCTCCAAAATACAAGCCAAAGGTGACAGCCATCGAAGAAGCAAACGACCTCACTCGACTGAAAATGGAGCAACTTATTGGCAACTTAGAAGCTCATGAAGCAACCCTAGAAGAGGAAGAAAGAAGAGAACGTGAACTTCAGCAAGGAAAGAAGAAGGATGTGGCTCTAAAAGCTTCAAAGGCTATCATACAAGAAAGTGAGGAGTCAAGTGAAGAAGAGGGAGAAGAAGCCTTGATAGTAAATGGTAAGAAATACAAAAGATTTAAATCTAACAAAATTTCCAGCTCTTCTTCTACCCCTCCTAGGTGCTTTGAATGTGGGAAGAAAGGGCATTTCAAAAATGAATGTCCTAAAGCAAAGAAAGGAAAGAAAAGTTCACACAAGAAGAAGGGAGAAAAAGCCTATAAAGCTGCATGGGACGAGTCAAGTAGTGAAAGCAGAGAAGAAACGGTGGATTGTCTAATGGCAAGAGAAGATGATGAAGACTCTCAAGAGGTAAGCCTACTTGATCTTTCTAAAGAAGAATTAGTTACTAGTCTACAAGAAATTCATGATAAGTATGTTGATGTCAAGAAGAAACTAAAGAAGGTTATCAAATCAAATGATGAGCTAAGTGCTAAATTAGATACTCTTTCCTCTGACAAGAATAACATTGATCTTGAAAATTTGTCTTTAAAAACATCTTTGGATGATTGCACTAGAAAGTTGCTCACTTTAGAAACAAATGTTGATCTTCTTTCTAAAGAAAAGACTGACTTGTTATCTAAACTAAAAGATTTTCATACTCAACCTATTTTGTGTAACCATCTAGACTATGATAATGTTATAAAAGAAAAAGATTCATTGCTATCTGAATTAGATCAAGCAAGAAAAGATTTACACAAGAAAACAAATGATATTGCTCAACTGCAAAGAGAAATTTATGAGTTAAGAAGAAAAGATATACTTGATAACATTCTAAGCATTGGTACTGTTTTCAACGGAAGAAAAGGTTTGGGATATGCTCCAAAGAAAAATCAACCCAAAAGAACTCAAACTATGTTTGTACCCAAGAACACAATGGCTAGAAAGAGAAATGAAGTTGATTCTATTACTTGCCATTTTTGTTTACGCCTTGGACACTGTTCTTTTTCATGCCCTTATAAAACTAAGGATTCTGAATTAGTTTGGGTCCCAAAACCTCAAACTTAGTAGAATCAAATAGAATTTAGTTGAGATATGACCAAAAAGCTCCATCTTGCTATTTATATTGTCTTATCTCAACTAAACAAAAGATTTTATGCTTATTGTTAATTTTCTGCATTATTGTACTGAAACAGAAACTTTGTCGGTCGAAGTATTGTCGACCGAACCATTAATCGGTCGAAGTATTGTCGACCGACCGAATGTTTGTAACATATCAAAATTTACAGCAATTATTTCGGTCAAAAATTGGTCAACCGAGCTACATATCTGTGTTTTCTAGTTTGAAATCCAGTAATCTTCTCGATCAACAATTTGTCGACCGAGACATTTGTCGGTCGAACAATTGTCGACCGACTGGACTTCTGATTCAGAACTCTTATACAAATCTGTACTTAAATGATTCTAACCATATCGGACCATCACATGGGTACCAAAATCTACATTTTAATGCAGGAATGGGTGGTTGACAGTGGATGTTCCAAACATATGACCGGAAACAAGGATGCATTCCAAACCTTTGAAGAAAAGAAAAGTGGAACAGTCACCTTTGGAGACAATGGTAAGGGAAAAATCGTTGGAATAGGTAATGTTGGTACAAACCTTAAAATAAAGAATGTTCTACTCGTTGATGGTTTGCACCATAATTTGATAAGTGTTAGTCAATTATGTGATAGTGGTTATGATGTGTTATTTAACAAAACTTGCTGCAAGTTATTGATAGAAAACACTACAAATGTTGTTTATGAAGGAAATAGAGTTGGAAATCTTTATATTCTTAAACCTAACAAGTATGGCACAAAAAGCTAGGACATGCTAGTTCACATGTTATTAAAAAGTTAGTGAAATATGATCTTGTTCGTGGATTGCCTACTTTATCTTTTGATCAAGTTGAAAACTGTGAACCATGCATAATGGGAAAGCAAACCAAAACCTCTTTTAAAACAAAACATGTACTTAGCACCAGTAGGTCCTTAGAATTAATTCATATGGATTTATTTGGACCCATGAGGACACAATCTATTGGTGGTAAAAGATATTGTTTTGTTATTGTTGATGATTATAGTAGATACACATGGGTACACTTTATTGCAACTAAAGATGATACTATTCATGTTTTTATACAATTTTGTTCCAAAATTGAAAATCTTTTACAAAGCAAAATATGTACCATTAGAAGTGATCATGGTGGAGAATTTGAAAACCATACATTTGAAGAGTTTTGTACATCTCAAGGGTACACTCATAATTTTTCTGCTCCACGCACCCCACAACAAAATGGTATAGTTTAAAGGAAAAATCAATCACTGCAAGAAATGGCTAGAACTATGATGCTTGAACATAACACACCCAAAACCTTTTGGGCTGAAGCTGTAAACACTGCATGCTATGTGCTAAATAGAGTAACTGTTCACTCTCATTTAAAGAAAACTCCATATGAACTAATACATTCTAAGAAACCTAGAGTTGACTATTTTCATACCTTTGGCTCCACATGCTATATCTTAAATACCAAAGATGATAGAGATAAGTTTGACTCAAAATCACACAAAGCATTCTTTTTGGGATATTCCACTTCTAGCAAAGCTTTTAGAGTATATAACACTATATCTAGAAAAGTTGAGGAATCTATTCATGTTTCTTTTCATGAAGAATCCAAATCTGAAAATCTAGAAATCATAGATCTCACTAATCGATTCGAAAATTTAAACATACCAAACGATAGTGAGAAAGGTGCTACAAATAATCACCAAGTTGAACCACAACCTACACCTAGACTTATTAAAGATCATCCTCAAGAATTAATTATTGGAGATCCTAATGATAAAGTCAAAACTCGGTCTTCCTTTAAAGATGTTGCAAACATGGCTTTTGTTTCTATCATTGAACCTAAAAAGATATCTGAAGCTCTTAAAGATGACTATTGGATAATAGCCATGCAAGAAGAATTGAATCAATTCACTAAAAATGATGTATGGGATTTAGTTCCTAAACCACAAGATAAAACCATAATAGGAACTAAATGGGTTTTTAGGAACAAGCTAAATGAGGCAGGAGAAGTAATAAGGAATAAAGCTCGGTTAGTAGCACAAGGATATAATCAACAAGAAGGAATAGATTTTGATGAAACGTATGCATCGGTAGCTAGACTTGAAGCTATTAGAATGTTACTAGCTATTGCTGCACATAAAAACATCAAACTCTACCAAATGGATGTAAAAAGTGCATTTCTAAATGGCATCATTCAAGAAGAAGTATATGTTGCCCAACCACCTGGTTTTGAAATACCGGAAAAAGGTGACTATGTTTATAAACTTAAGAAAGCACTTTATGGTTTAAAACAAGCACCTAGAAATTGGTATGAAAGGCTCAAGACATATCTTTTTGATAATGGTTTTTCTATTGGAAATTCAGATTCTACTTTATTTTTCAAAACATATACATCTGATTTCCTTGTTGTGCAAATATATGTTGATGATATTATTTTTGGAGCTTCTAATGATTCATTGTGCACACAATTTAGTGATATTATGCAAAAAGAATTTGAAATGAGCCTCATGGGTGAACTAACCTTCTTTCTTGGTTTTCAAATTAAGCAAACACCTGCCGGAATATTCATAAGCCAAGAAAAATATACTAAAGAACTCTTAAAACGTTTTGGGATGGATCAGTGCAAACATGCTACTACTCCTATGGCTACTTCTATTAAAGTTGATAAGGATGAAAATGGGGAACCTATTGATGATTCCTTATATAGAGCCATGATTGGTAGTTTGCTTTACTTAACTGCTTCTAGACCGGACATTATGTTTCCAGTTGGTCTTTGTGCTCGATTTCAATCGCAACCTATGCACTCTCATTTTCTAGCAGTTAAACGAATTCTTCGTTATCTAGCCGGCACTACTTGTTTTGGTTTATGGTATCCAAAAGGACAATCCTTGGATTTTAAAGCTTATACTGATGCGGATTATGCTGGTTGTCGCCTTGATCGCAAAAGTACTAGTGGTGGTTGTTTCTTGTTAGGGAGAGCTTTAGTATCTTGGTTTAGCAAGAAACAAAATGCGGTTGCCCTATCTACAACTGAAGCTGAATATATGGCAGCTGGATCTTGTTGTGCTCAAGTGCTCTATATGCAACAAGTATTAAACGATTATGGTTTTACTCTTTCATCTACGCCTATTTTTTGTGACAACACGAGCGCTATAAACTTAGCACACAATCCTATTTTACACAGCCGAGCTAAACATATTGAAATCCGTCATCATTTTTTTAAGGGATCACATCTCCAAGAATCATGTTTCCCTTCATCATGTTGATACGGAAGATCAATTGGCTGATATTTTTACAAAACCTCTTCCACTAGATCAATTTAACAAAATTAGGAAGCAATTACTTATCACTCCTTTGGAAGATGTTTTCTTTGATATTTGTGCTACTTAAACAAAAACTCTTAATTACATCATGATATTTTGGCTTTTAAATGGACATCTTTTTCATTAGATTTAATGGGACATCTAATTAAGGGGGAGTTTTATTTCTAAACGGATATTTTTTTGAAATGACAAAGGGGGAGAAATAAATACAAAACTAAAACTTAGAAAAACTCAATCAATGAGTTTCATAAATAAACTCTTGGCTTTACATTGAAAGTTGCTATATTCCCTAGTGAATTGGATTTCATGTTCCATAATTCAAGGGGAATAATAAGCACACATTTTATAAACAAAAGGAAAAGCTAAAAAAGGTAATCTAAAGGTATGAAACTCATATGGTTTATATTTCCTTTATTTTTATATTTAGGAAATGTTTGTCATCTTCAAAAAGGGGGAGATTGTTGGCTAAATGGACATCTATAAATCCCTTTGTTTTGATTATGACAAACATTTCATTCTTATTGATCTAACGAGCTACTTGAGTGTGCAGGATTAAGGTGGATGACAAAGCAACTAGGGAAAATCCACAAGCTTACATATTTATATTTCCATGCAATGTAATCACTGTTGTAAAAACTTGAACAAATATATAATGTACAAGTACTTAGATTGCATGTAAATCAAGCGTTAGATTCTCCCTAGCTAAACACCGCATTTAGACAAGTCATCCCATTCAAATAGGATCACATTTGCACACTCATACATATAGTTAGTGCCTAAATTGAAACATTGAAACAGGATCAATCTCGGTCGACAAACTCCTCGACCGAGACACTCTCGCTCGACAATCTTCTCGACCGAGAAAGATCCAAAGTAGCCGTTAGACACAACAGACAAGTTAGTTGGCAGTTGGAGAAAGACGTTGCAAATCACTTGTTCCAGAGTGCCTGTCGGTCGACAAAAGTTCGATCGAGTAGGTGTCTCGGTCGACCATTCCTCGACCGAGATGATCTCTGACAGCAACTGCAGAATTAATTAATTAGTCGTTGTTAAAGAAACAAATTTGTACCTAACGGCTAGTTAAGCACTTAGAAACCCCTAGAAGTTTTCTATAACATCCTTAAGCATCCTTAGGCCATTCCTATAAATAGGACAAGCCATAGGACACTCAAATTCACTTGCTACACTTGAGAAATCCTTGAGCATACTTTGAGCAATCTGTTTGTGAGCAAATTGAGCTTTGTGAACATTGGCTACTTTCTTCTTTAGCTCATAATTCGTGTCCTATAGGCTAGTATCTCCTATCCACTGCAATCACAAGTCCACACACTTGGTTAGGAGATCTATACGCTTGATCTAGGCAAATCAAGCCTTGGGCTACAAAGGATAAGTTGTAATTTCCTTTTTCTTTCTTGTTCCCTATTATTGTTTGTACTCTCCTTTCTACTCCTAGGTTGGAGGCTGCGGATTGGAGAGGGTGAAGATCTTCTTGGCGAAGAAGGAGACTTTGAGCTACTTCAGAAGGCTGGTGCAACGGGAGGTTACTTCTAGAGAGGAAGGCTACTTCAAGGGGGAGCTTGGAGTTACTTCATAGAAGGCTACCTCAAAGTTGGTGCACCTACTTCAAGTGAAGGCTGTTCAAAGGGTGTAAAGGAAAGTATTGTATTTTGTATAAATCCTCGAGAGGTAATAAAATAAATACTTTTAAATCCCGGTTGGGTAAGCAACCGGGTAGTGGACTGACAACTATAGTATTTGCTATAGTTGGAACCACTCTAAACACCTGTCTCTTTCTTCCAAATTCAATTGTGGTTGTTTGAATTCAATAAATTGTTAAAATAATTCAAAAACTCTATTCACCCCCACTAGTAGTTTTTCAGGGTTTTGGGTGGCATCATAGTCGTGGTGGGTGAGGTTTAGAACGGTTGTGCTAGGAGGAGGCAAAGTTACCATATGAATGTGGGAAAATGGAGGATGGTAGCATGGTGATGTTAGGCAGCATGACCGTTGTGGGGGCTAGGTAGTACGGTCATGTTGGGTAGCATGAATGTGTTGGGTGACATGGTTGGAGGTCATTCTCTTCAACTCGCCTATTTTAATCTTTGACAACAGGACCGTGTTGGCTGGCATGGACATTTTGAATCTCCATGGCACGGCCTCATAGGCTATAATGGTCATTCTACTGAGGTTGCTATAGCTTGTCAAACGTTGTGATGCAACTATGATTTTTCCATTTGTCAGCACGATCGTTCCTTGGCACCACAGTCATGTTGGGGTCTTTAGTAGCACTTTGTACTTTATTTTTGAGATCTATGGACTTCTTTACTTGGGCTGACTTTTGGCCACTAGGGGTAGGTTGAGGGAGCTTGGGGCCTTCTTTTAACCCCTCCATGGGTGTAGGAATCCTATAATACCTTCCTTCTCTCTCATCCATCCAAGGTGTGGTCCAAGTACCTGAAAAACATGCAAAGAACATCCATAAGTGTATTTGACAAAAATATGTGTATTGAGGGAATTAACTTACATTCTAACATATTTAGATGTCCTTAAGATACAAAAAGACACAAGATGAAACCCTAAAATAGGTTTGCATCACCACCCCCCAAACTTAAAGCATACTTGTACTCAAGTATGATTCAACTTAATCTCTCTTCAATTTCTTTCAACAAACAAGAACGATAAATGCATTGCAACAAATGATTGTTTACTAAATGGGCTTAAAGGTGACTAAGTACATGTGTTCCACCTCTCTCCTCTCCACTTTCACAAACCAATCATGAAAAAAACATTGAACATGCAAACTTAAAATATAGGGCATAGCACACACAATCAACCAATATGGCTTTCATGTATCTCCCGGTAGACTGTTTCATGATGGTGTTAATAAAAATGACTAGGAGTGTTGTTTCTCTTTCATGAATTCAATCTTATGCTTCAAACCACACAAAGTGACCCACGTGGTTGTGGAAAATGGTGAAGTGATATAGGTTTGATTTCCTAGCTCAATGGGTATGAAATTTGAAGAAAAGATTGCGTTAAGAGATTGGAGTGCTATTACATAGGATCATCTTTTTTCCTTTCTTTTTTCTTCTCATTTATTTTTCTTTTCTTTGCCCTTGTTGTAGGTAGGGAATATGGTGGTGATAATTAAGTGGGGAGACATAGATATGGCAACCCCAACCTTTTGGAGGTGGCCAAGGCTGAATATGTGCACTTTGGCATCCTTTCATGAGATGGAGGGGTAAGAAGATGATGAAAGAAAAGTCGAGTCAAAAGGGGGGTCACTAGTGTTGTTCTCCACATAAAATCTCCTGTATGAAAGCTATTCTAACACTTCATCAAGTAATATCACACCACATGAGTGAACAACATGAGATTCATAATTCTATCATGTGATTCAATAGGCACTAAGCGTTCATAGCTTGCTCAAATCACAATTCAACCAAACTTCAAAAACATAAGAGAGGTGATTCACATGTAAAAAGTCAACAATAAAGACCATTTAGCAATAGAACATAGAAACTTAGCATGCATTTGTCATAGATCAAGATTGTCGGTTCAAAAAGTGGAGATTAATTTAAAACATGCTTTTAGACAAGGAGTTCCAAATTTGGGCAAAATTGGCCAAAATGGTGCAAACTTTCATTTTGATCACATCCAAACCTACTTTAGGGGATTTAAAGCATAAAGAAACAAATCTTAAATAAAACACACAAGAATTACCAAAATCTACATGAAAATACAAAACATTTTTTTGAAAAATTACTCAAAAATGAATATAATTAAACAACATGATATGCATGAATGAAAGAAAAAGAAAATCTACACTAGATAGGGTAATGTCATCAAAAAATGGGTAGGACAAGGTGAAATAGGAATAATAAAAATAAGTTGAGAAAGAAAATAGGGCATACCACCCTACCAATCCAAACTTTTGAATCATGTTGTCCTCAGCATGAACATAAAGTTTAGGAATGATAGGGTAGATGTCATTGTTGTGGCGATGGTGGATCCTATAGTGGATCCCCATATGGTGGAGGGTTCTAGTAATAGTTACCCCAGTAATCTTCTTGTGGGGGCAGGTATGTCTCCATGTACCCAGACAGTGCTCCCAGAAGTCCTTCCCCATTGGGGGTTTCTCTGAGCTTGTACATGCTGGTAGCGATACATGTGGTTTATCTAGTGATGGATCTATTGCTGGTCCAACCACATGGATTGTTGTGTCTGTTGTATCCCCTCCAACAGTGTATATAAATGGCTGATATATCATATGTGTGTGTTGGAGGTGGTTGTGTGTCAAAATTCTCCTCTCTCTCTGACGGGTGCGGCGAGGTTGTTCAAGAACACACTGCTTCTTTGGAATGTATGTTTCTCCTAACTCCTCATGTAAATAAACTAGTGGTGCCATGTATCCTTCTCTGGGATTTTCCTCCTCCCACCTTGCTATCTACCCAAAAAAATCATTCAGTGGTCCCACATCCATAAGTAAACTGCTAGTATGATATGGGAGTTCTAAAGTGGTGCCAGGATACCAAGGGTTCAAGATATAGTTAATCTTGTTATTTTTTAGGGAGATCATTTAGAATCTTGCTAGGTAGTGTAAATCAACGAGTTTGTGTGAGTCCCTCCAAATCACAATTATTATTATTGTTTCTAATTTTTGATATTATTTAATATATAGTCATGTCATTTTTATATTTGGGCCTAAGTGTCCATTATGTAAGATTCTAATTGTCAGTGAGATAAAATGTGATTTGTACGCCTTTTTGGTATGGTATATGATGTTGATTATATTTACCTCTTATTGCATAATTAGATCAATAACATTAGTATATGTGAGTATGTTTACGTGTGCTCAAATTTAATGATGTATGTACCCATAAATTAGGGCTTAAGATGAGTAATCTGCTTTATGTGGGTATACCAGTATATGGATGCTATATTATATGTGATTTTGGATATACATTGAACTCTAAGATTTCTATCATGGTTTTGAATCAGAGTTTTGTTTAGTCTAAACAAGAGATCTTGTTTGGTTTATGGTGATAGGATATTGGGATTAGGGTTTAGGATGTAATTGAGGTGATAATCAATATAAACCATGTTAGTTTAGGGAGACTTAGGTTTGACACAAGATCAAAGAAACTAAGTTAGAATCTACTTTGCTCCAGGTAAACGGGTCATGTTGTTACACATAGTTTTTCATGGTTGATTAATGGTTTATATTAAGTAGAAATTATGGTTTCAAGTTCAATGTTCTAGATCATGTTCATAATATCAATTACTTGATGATCTCTATATCTTATGTCTTATGGTTACCATGATCACTAAGATTAGAGATTAAGAATTAACAATTAATGAATTCTAGTTTATATTTTAGGAGGGAGAAATCCCTTAAAGTTTGAGAGTATTTTCATGTTCATGTTAGTGCTAATGATAATTAAAAATTGAATCAGTTTTCATATTCTTCTCGATTCATGGAAATCAAGAAGTCATCAAGGGATTTCCTAGCAATCATGTACTCTTAAGTGGCATTATAAAGATATGCATATATTGACTATTCAATTGTTCATATTATTAAAATACTCAAGAATGTATGAAGTTAATTTATATCAAGTCTTCTTCATGTCAAGCATATATATAGTTTATCTTCTATAAAGTGCCATTATTGTTTATTTATGTTGTTTCTTTCTTTTGTATGGCTGACAAAATGTCCCTAGGTATTGGAGAAAATAAGGTATAAAGAAGAGAAAACCAAGGATTAGAAGACCTTCAAGTGTAACCTGGTGGGGTGCCATCTACCTCAGAGGATCCTAATATTTAGAATGTTTCCTTTTATGTTTTAGTTGTTCCATTTTTAGATATTAGAACTTAGACTGGTAAAAAAGTCAGTTGTTGGCATAACAATGAACAATGTATAAATCTGTTTAGTACAATGTATGGTAATTTATTTATTTATATGCAATGATTATCATGATGTATCATCACCTTTCAAGATGAATGTGTCTTCTCAATTAGTGTATGTATTCAAAAAGTGGGGTATTATTGAAACCCTATTATTGATCATCTTCTTCAAATGTTCTCTTTGACATCCATTTATATGTTCTTTTCCTCTCTTGATCTAGGAATATTTATGAAGTTTATTGATGTCATCTTTTCTTTATATTATTCAATCCATATAAATTTGCACATACCAACATTTTTATGCTAACAACATCCATCTAGTCTTATTTTTTGGGGTGTATTCCAAACCCTTAGGTGAAAGACATGGGAGGACTCGCATGATGACCTGGACATAGCTTACTGGATCTAACTTTTGGGAGATAGATATGAAATAGCTTGGACATCCCTCTACTTAGCAAAGAAGTTGTTTCTTTCATGTAGACCCCAAGTGGATCATTTTGTAACCTTGTAAATTGAAAATTGTTACACCCTCATCCTATGATAACCTCTAATCATGATATTAGGACATAAGTTGAGGATAAAACATAATACAAAGATCACCCTTAACTTTTCTTTATATTTCAATATATTTGTTTTCTCACAACCAATCACATACTAACTATACAAGAGGGTGCAAAACTTTATTACTCTAATCTGAATTCAACAATAATGATACATATTTCATTCATTCCTTTTCTCACACTTCCATACATTTAACTTGATAAAAAACGCATACACAGTCAAGAAGAAACCAAAGTTACACATCATCATTTGCAACTCTCTCAACTCTATACAAGGATCTAGAGTGACAAGGACCGACTGAACTAGACTAATCTGATACTTAGCTCTTGTGGAAGATCTACACACCATTAACATCCTTCAATCCTTGTGGCTTCCTAAAAATTGTGAGTAGAGGGGTGAGCATGCTCGCTCAAAGAATGAGTACTTCTAAGAAATAGTATAAAGCATTTTAATATCAAAAGATATATTATTGAGAAAATGAAATAAAGTAGGACAATAATGAACTATTGAGGAACTAATCATTCACAGACATACATATCACAAGACATTCTAAATATCCAAAGGTGTACATCATTATTTGAGCATACTTGATTACTCACATAAAAAACTAGTAATTCAGAAACATACAAAGGGAAAGTTATTGGATATAACCACAAATAATATATGAATAACTACACACTCTTGATTAATCTCTCATTCGTATTATTATGCATTGAACCCACCAAAGTGTACCACGACATGTGAAAGCATTGCAGCAAGCTATGATCTCATTGTACAAGTCTTAGAAGCATGCTTGGGTTCCTAATCCTATAGTCTCATCTGCCCCGTCTATAGCAGGTAGTCGCCATGTCTAGCTCTTGGGGGCTAATGGGAGCGGCCATATATCTGGAATCCTATGAATCTGGGTACGCATACGGTGAGTCAAAGCACTCCAGCTTATTGTGCATCAGTGGACCTACTGATCATATCACTACAACTTTTCATACAGGTACCACTGACATCCCCAATTGGTGTTGGCTACCACACAATTCATAAGGAGTTTTCCCTACCGGTCAAGACCCCCGCACCCTTCTAGTATGGACCATCTTATCCTGATCTAAACTACCTCCAATTGGTAAGTCGTTTCCCCCTCACAGTGCAGGCCTCATCCTATGAATATTCTATAGTGTTCATGGCATCGAAATGTCTAATACACTCTTTAAATTTATGATTCAATCATCACATCCATTCTTAGTTCAGCTTTGTAAACAGTTCATTTCATTGATAATCTGTGATATGTAATGCAAACTAAACTACAAAGCATCACCACATCTCATACTGAGAAACATTGATATCAAAATATTTGATTCACTGAATGCCCTATCCTTAGGGTTTCATTTGCCTCATTCACAAATCACATGACTCGAATAAGGATTTTATACATCAGAATTTATCACTGATAAAAGATTTAATTCGACAATTCACATACAATCAACATATATATGAAATCTTAGAATTAATTAAACTAGGTCTTCAAGCCATTCATTGGAATATCATGCATCAAGAATAACCTTGAATTAATGAATTTCTCATATAAAAAAGAATCATTTTTTGTTGGACTTCATGATGTATGTTCGCAAACCTTCAAATTTTTACACACATAAGTTTATCCCTCTTTACTGAGATATCAAGCAAACACTAATAACATTAATAGAATTCCAAGATTATAAATGAAATATCGGCTCTAAGAATTAAGATAAAATAGTTATGTACAATTAATGATATTCTAATAGGAAAAGTTCATCATTTAGTTATACATCAATTAAGCTATGATCTCACTGTATAAGACTTAGCTGACACACTCGGGATGCTAAGCCTGACAACGTCGCTGGTCTGATATAGGAAAATGTCTCTCTGGCCTCGGCACACCTATGGGCTATAAAACTAGACTCCACCTCTCAACTTGGGTACACAGGCGGTGAGTCAAGCCACATATTGGCTTTCCTGTACTCTAGTGCCACCAGGATCTCTGTTTGATGTTGGACACTACATACTGTATTTTTAAGGAGACTTCCACTAGGGCTTCGTCCCCTGTACCACCTATTAGTACATTCTGACCCCCGTATATTGGACACTGTCAGGGTTAGGTCATTTCATCCCTACGGTGTAGACCTCTCATAGGGAATCTACAGTGTTCAGGGCATCTACATGTCTAATTCACTCTTTACATTCACAATTCAATCATCACATTACATGTCTTAGTTTAGCTCTGTAAACCATTTGTTTCACATACCATCTGATAAATTTACCACAACTGAATTGTTAAGCATCACACATCTCATATTGAGAACATTGATATCACAATACTTGATTCATTGAATACCCTATCCCTAGGGTTTCATTTACCTCATTCACTTATCACATGGCTCTCATAAAGATTTCATGGGACATAAACATTCACTAAATAAAGACTACTATCAACAAATCATATAAAATCAATATATGTATGAAACCTTGGAACTGAGCTAAATTTGGGTTTCCATGCCATTCACTGAGATAACATGCATTAATAATAAAATTGAATAAATAAAGTCTATCATGTCAACAAAATCTATTTAAATGGATTTCACGATATCTATTTGTAAATATCCAACTTTCCTCGCATCTAGGGTTTCACCCTCTTTACTGAGATATCAAACAAACACTATTCACCTTAAATGAAATCCAAAATAGTATCTGACATATATATACTATGAATTTAGATAAACAATCATTCATAACCAAGGGGATCCAGATAAACAAATTTCTCTATTTAATTATACAGCAATTTCAGTCATAGACAAATTCCCTATATTTTAGTTTACTCTTATAACCTCTGTGAATACTTAGGAAATTCTCATTAGGATCTATTATATATACTTCTAATATTAATTTATCATATGAAATTCATCCAAATAGAGGAAGAATCCATTTCATGTCATTTTGCAACAACTTAGATCAAACAGACAATTCAGGGTTTGTAGTCGCATACTAAGCAATTAAAGATTATGGATGATTTAACCAATTTTCGTGCAATATACTGTTTAAAGGAAGTTCCCACTCACCCTAAGGTGTGAAAACACCTTTAAAATGCAGCTCATCCCTGAAAATATCGATCTCATATCAAATCCCTAGCAATTCACCTGATTCTTCTTCCTTTCAACTCGAAAACCCTAGAAATGATGGATTATGAAGAAAGAGTGAGAAAAGGGGAAGTTTTGATACCATTTCAGATCAAATCAAAGGAGGGACGGAATCTTGACATGTGAGAGAAGATTCACCATTAAATTATATGCAAAGAAGCTAAAATTTCATGATTTCATCATTCCTCGGACTGCAAAACCCTAGGTCAGCATCTCCATCACTTTCTCCTCTCAAACCCTAACTCTCCCTCTCCCTCTAGGATTTCATTTCTATGGATTGAATCACAAATTATGAGAGATCCTTGTGTGTTAGGTTGACCATATAGAGAAATTGAGTTGCTTGGGTCAATTGCACATTGTCCCCTCACTATACTTTCTCTTATTTTAGCTGAATTTTCTGTCATAAAAATATTACTATAATTCATCTACTGATAAGGTCTAAACACATCCAAATATTATGAAAATTTTACATGTTGTTTATGATTGAGTTTCAGATCTCTAATTTCAGATCATTTGTTATTACCAATAAATAACTAAAAATAAAACACTACACTGTTGAAAAACACTCTATCAGCATTTTGGTCGAAGTATAGTTTGACCGAGAATCACATTCAAAGAACACTCAAATATTCTGAAATTTTTCTCCAATATGAATGATTGAGTTATCCATATCATATCCAAAATTCAATTAAATACAAAATTTGTAGAAAATATGAAAAATTATTTACCACATTTCTATCCTGATCAAATTCCATATTCATGTACTATCAAAACCCTAATTTTTACCGATTAGGGTTTACATTTCTCAAACCCTAATTCTTCAAACTAAAATCATAGTTAGAATTTTTTCTTAGGTTTGAAACATCACAATTGATCTACTATCATTAATCAAGTCTAAACGATGTTCAATCTAATCAAGCATGTAATCATTCAGGTAAACCCTAGTTTACCAATTAAGCACAAATGTGGTCATTACAAGGCTAGACAGTAGAAACCGTAGTCATTTGACAGAGGCACCTGCTGAGGGCTCCTATGGTAGAACGGTGTCTTCTTGAAGTCTTTGCCTATTGTATGCTTGTACCCTTTGTCGTGACTTTTCATCATATCAACAATCGCCTCCGCGCATGTGACAACCTTTTCTTCGGTTGGAGTCTTTGCAGTAGTCATGTTTGTCTTCTTGTTCAACCCAAAGGCTGTGTTTGAGCTGTTATATAATACTGCAATCCTTTTTATGATGTTGACCACCAGCAAGTCCAATGATTGTCATGAAGAATCGGCAAGAAAATGTAGTCTGGGAGGGACGTCGTGAGGCATTGTTGTAGGCGTTCCTTCTCACATGATCTTTTATCTTTTATGGTTTCATCTACCAGCAGGAAGTATGCCATGTGTGCATTTGGCATGCACTACTACAGAAAATGCTTTTTACAACGGGAGATAGACAACAGTTCTGATGATTGTGTTGTAGTTAGCATACTTATCACAACAAGCCCATTTTTGTGTTGTATATTGTATATTTTATAAAACACAAGTCATTTACAACATGCCAAACCTGTTGTAGTATAGGGGGATACTACAACAACTACTAAAGTGTTGTAATAGGTTATAATATCACAACATATTCAAAACCGTTATAAAAGATGTTATTTACACAACATATTTTGACCCGTTGTAATAGTCACATGTTGTAATAGACCATCATTACACAACACAGACTCACCCGTTGTAGTATGTATTAATTATACAACATGCCTTTACATGTTGTATTTGGTATATGTTATAATAGACCACCATAATACAACATATTAAAACTCGTTGTTATATCCCAACATGAGACAACAGACTCCGACCTGTTGTTATATATTATAATTACACAACATGTTGTAACCTGTTGTAATATCCACACATAAAACATCGTTGTAATAGACCTCCATTACACAACGTAAACTAAACCATTGTAATATACTATTATTACACAACATGATATCACCTGTTGTACTAGCTACATATTGTAAAAGACCATAGTTAAACAACACGTCATATTCACATAATTCTTTGAAATTTTCAATTATTTGCGTATAATATGCAAATTTTTTATTAGATGTATGGTACACCTAAATTTTGTATTAAACCCGTATTTTTCCCAAATTTTATGAATTATTCGTGTTTTATTCGTCATTTATGTATTTTCACGTATTATCCCGAACAAAACAATTTATTTCCGAATTGTTTAAAAAAATACTCACTTAGCATTGTTCCATGTTTCAATATTTTCTAAAGACTATTTTCCCTCAATCACTACTATAAAACTCAACAAGGCCGAAAGATTTTTCCTCAAGTACATAATCCCTGACATGTGTATCAATTTTTCCGAAGGCTTATCCCTGACCCTTGTGATGCTATCCTTGATGAGTATATTAAATTTTCCCAAAGGCTTATCCCTGACCTTATGGAAATGTATCCCAGACTATTATTTAATTTACCCAAGGATTGTTCCTGACCCTCATTAAATTTTTTCCTATCCAATATTAACTATATTAAACCAACCATTATCTCTTTTACCACTACAAGAAAAATGTGATTTAGCTACAATCAGTTTGCTTACATTTTTATTATATGTAGCCTAAACACACTATTTCCTACATGTCAACTATATGTAAGGAAAGCAATTATAGTTAAATGTATTGTGTATGATCTAGATACAATTTTTGTGTACAATTATATTCCCGCCACCATCATCCACCATTCTACGAAATTTGGCTGAATATTTCTTTGGCGTCATGCCTCCAAAATTTTAAACAAGATGTTCCCTCCCGTCACTCCCTTTTCCCCCTTTTCCCCTCCTCTTCCTCAACCGCATTTCCTCTTATCGGAAACCTTGGAGGCCAGGAAATGAAACCCTCAATGTAGAATGCCTTCATGGTGCAGATGCTGGGGAAGGTGATCTAATTTGTGGTGGAAAACTCCGAAGGAGGGGGCCAGACAATGCCCTAATCTTGATTAGAATCACAAAGCAAGATCATGTGATTGTGGTGTCCCCTAGATCCGAGCGCTTTGCCTATATTTTCACAATCATTGTGAGGGCTCCAGGACCGACAGCGACGTTGGTGAGCGTGTCCATGTGGATGATCTTGAGGAGCCAGAGGAAGCTGAAGATGAGGCCAATTGTGGAGTAGAATGACATGATGGTTGCTACAGAGGAGAGCTACCATATGAGAACAAACCTGGGATCTAGGAGAGGACAATCTAGACGATGTCGAAGAGGAGCATGAATGGGTTGTCGGGATGAAGCATGAGCTATGGTGGCATTTTGTGTGGAAGTAGTTTGCACCCACCACGGCCCTGCATTTGTGTGATTGTCAATATTTTAGTCGGTAACAGACGTACACAAGATTGGAATTTTTAGCTACAGAAAAAGCAACAGGAAAGATTGCACTTTTTTGTGTATGATGACTAAAGCTTCCTACTTGAAATACTACTTTGATCCCAACTATTTCTAGTTGATGGAGTGAAAAGGTAACATATGTCGTTTTGATTTAAAGAACTTACTTCAAGCTAATTTCCGTGGCTATGGTGTAACTAATGTTGGTGCCTAACAGGTCAAGATGTAGAAACCACCCACGCACCTAATATTGCACACCCCCTACATTCATTCATCCACACCCAGAAGCATCAAGTAATATAGATTGAACTGCACCACACATCCTTCTAAACCAAAAACAAACTCCACCCAATTACATCCTCTTATCCAATGTTGAACTAACTCAACACAACCAAACTTTCAACACCACTACTTACCCAAAAACCACCTACCTTCATTCTCCCATTCTCATTCCCTATTCCTTATTTAATGCTACATGTTCCCTCTTCTCCTCTGTACATTCCCAGTCTGGGTAGTGGATCCATTTCTGCTTAATATGGGAAGACAAATGATGGTTTAGAGCCTGACTTGAAATGTGGCTCCAACTCCCGCTTGAGCCCTGTACCAGATGAATAACATTAACCCCATGATCATGTATGGTGACCAGATTAATCATGACTAGCACACACAATACTTATTTTTATAATCTCTTGTTTATAAATGTTAGGTGAAAAATTGGAAAATCCCACATGCTAATGCATCAATTATCCAGCTTGTCATTGTTTTTGTTATCCCATACATGACGACCTTTGCTCGTTGGCTTTGAAAATATAGGTTGTTCAATTGTTCCCCTCTATTGAATCAATCAATTTTAAATTTATTAATGTATCACACCTCTTATGTAAATTGATGTACATAAAGGTTTGAGTGATTATCTTTCACATATATTAGGATATGAAGTTTATATAACACTCCAACACCTTTGAGCTATTGAAAAAGGATCTATTTGTGAATGTTTTTATGTTGGCAAGGTAAACGGTCTTTGAATTTGTTGTATGCTTTGTCTCTTGGCCCAAAAAATACTTATGTATGCTTTGTCTCTTATACCTTAAATACATTGTCAGTCATTTCTATGACCACAGGGCTACTGCTATATTCAGTACTTTCAATGTACTGAATCTCTTAGACTTTCAACTGAAAAGATTCGAATAATCATCATATTAGAGAGCCAATAAGTTTTTTAATGTAATTATAGTAGGCAATTCAAAAATGCTAGGGGTTGGAGGTGACTATGGTGTGGCTGTGGATTAGGGGTTTAAGGGATCTTGGCATAATTGTAAAAAAGCCTTGTGATGTAGATGTAGTATGCAATTCTAAAATGGCAGATAGGATGACATGGGTGTTGGTATCGAGAAGAGGTTGGAGCTTATGTGACTGTGGATGTGAAATTATCTAGTTTGCAGGTCAATGCTAAGAACAAGGTTATGTCCTCATTGTGATACTATGCTCTGGATTCATCATTATACATGCACCTGCCTCATTGTGTGGTAGTTCTAATTGGGAAGAGCTAGCTATGAACCAAAGAAAAATCTTTTGCACATATATTAATAACTTGTCTATGGAAATTTGTAAGGAAAAATTTTCCTTGTATCATGCTGAGGAATTTCTAATAGTGGTAAGACTTACCTTCAATGAAGTTGACGTATCACCTCAAAGAGGACATTCTACATGTTATAAATGAGATGTTTCACCTCAAAGAGGATATTCCACATGTTACAAATAGTTGAAGTAATGGATATTATATTCCCATCTGACAATTTTTGCAGAAATCTAACTTCTTAGACCTCAAAATTTGAGTTGTGACTTTACTTTTAACTTATGGTATTTATTGTGGTCATTCATGTTTGTATTGTAAACATATAGATACTTCAAAATGCATAATGCTTATGCAAAGTTATATTTTTCACCTTCTACCTAGTCTGGTTTTCTATTGAATATGCTCCTATGATGTGCTTGTTGTGGATAACATTGCAGCTAGCAGTGATTATTATGAACCTGTTGCCCAAATAAAGAATTCACACTGAAAGCCTGAAAGGTATGTTTCTTGATATGAATTTATCGGATTTTCCATTTTTTGGTAGGCTCAAATGTCAATGGGGACAAAGAGTTAACAAAATTTCAAGGACGTCTAAAATAAATAAAAAATGAGAAGCAGTAAGATAGAGAGACCAAAAGACCTAAATATGAATATATTGAGTCGACCCATCTACAGTAAAAAATCAAGGTGATTTATTTCAATAAAAATGCAAACTAATACTGAATTTCCTAATTCATTTTTTGTAGTTAATTTCTTTGTGTGGTAAAATTTTAAAAATAGATCCAATAAAAAAGCTAATGGAGAAGCATTCATTTATTTCCCTCATTACCCTGCTTGACATTGCTTCATGAGATGGTCATTGGCAGTTGTTGCTTGAAATGGAAAAGTTTAGCTGACTTTACTTACTATTTCATGTTATAGTATGATAATTTCTAATTATTTCTAGGGCTCTTATTAAATTATTCATGGTCCCTACTAACCATATTTGTATAGATATTTCTATCCATGCTATCATGTTTGTGAAATCCAAATAGGGGGGATATTACTGATTTAATCCTTGGTTGATTTTGGGAGGCAGAAAAGGAGGGTCCCTATTAACAAATTATTATTCGACATCCTTATTTTGACAGTATAAGCATGAGCTTATCAACTTTAACTGGTTTCTAGGTTTTCATTCCACTATTTCATCCTCTTATAATCATATTAGTAGACACTTGGGGTGTATATTTGTATACTACTTGTTTTCTTCCACTTGAAGAGAAGAATTGTTGATGATTTCTTAAATTACTATCAAGGTGACAACCAAAAATCTACGAAGAGTAGTTTATTTCACACATAAGGCTCCTTCAGGATGGAGATTATTAAAAATGTAGTTACTGGATGCAAGGCCCAGGCCATTGGACAAACAGTTGGGGATCTTGCATGGTGTCCTTTCTTTCCTATAACACTTGTTCTTTGGTTCATGTGGATAACTAGAGGTAGTAGTGTATATATATTAGGATAGAATCAGATGCCCTGAGAGGATTTGTCCCATAACTTTGTATGTGAGCTTTAGTTTTATCCATATATGCAGTAAATATGTCTGCTTGATTATCTATATTTCAAATTTAACCTATCTTCTTCTAGTTCGAAGGGAACATCCTACATTTCTGCAAGAGGGATACTACTATTGTTGATCTGCTTCTAGGGACACCTTACAACCAAAAGATTGCTAACTATTGTAAAAGCGGGCTCATCAAGTCATTTCAATTTGGGGCTCACTAGGATGAACAACAAGACATACCATGTGCTGAAGAGATTCACTATCAATGCACTAGGTCCTGGTTAAATTTGTGGACCTGCAAAACTAGGGAAGCCCACTAATTTCTGATGCTAGATGGAAGGAGGATGACTCAGATGATGTAAGTGCTCTATAATGCATTTACATATGTGTACACGTTTACTTCAAAAAATACCACAAAATGATAGAATACTTGGCTTTTATAGGAATTTGCATTGGTATAAGATTAGACAATGAAGGAGATCCTCATACATTACGTAGATTGGTAGACGCAATAAGAAACTACATCAAAAGTAGTCTAGATGTTTGGATGTTTATTGGGGTTTTAGGTGAGAAATCTGAAGAATAGGCATTGTATTTGTCTCGATCATTGAGATTCAGTCCATTTTTAGGTTCAGTTTCCTGTAATTGCTCATTGTCATCAGTCTGAAATGCTAATCCACATAACTTGAATTTTTTTCCCAAGTGCCTTTATTCCTTTAGGACGAGCACTCATCTCCTCTTTCTTTATGGTACTATCTTCAAGCAGCTGGAATCTTGCTCGATAGCAGTATAGAACAAAAGTACTTCAAGTAATCAATATTAACGTACACATGATCTTTGGAAAACAAACATAAATAAGTACTAACTAGAGTATGATCGTCAAAAAAGTAAATTTTAATATAAAATACAAATGTATACATGAAGTTATTATTCCTTTTTAACATCAATCTATAATAAATGTGATTTAAAAAATGGCTTCAAGACTTCATGGACAACACGTAATATAAGGGGTAGTGCATGGTTTTTGAATGAACTTAATACACAACCAAAGTAGAAAGAGCATACTAAGAGGCCATTCAAACACAAATGGCATGGCTGAGAATTTAAACATTAAGCAATCATTCTGCCATTCATAGGATGCTTAACTAGCTCTCTAAACAGCTCAAAAAAGATACTTACTGAATCTTCTTAGGAGTTAGCACTATCTTGTTGTGTTGAGGTTTGTTTAAGACTGAATTCATGCATGTATCTTGTTGATGTGCCAAAATCAAATAATTGTGTTGTACTCCCTCCAAAAACATGGTTGTGCTCTTTGATTTCCAATATAGTTGCAGCTTCAGAAATATTCTGGATCCCTGGAGTCTTTTCACATGGATTTAGTATAATCTCTTAAACTGTGTGTATTCCTAAGTGTGGTTTAGCATAATCGTTTGGAAATTCTGTTCAGGCCTGGCCACTTGAGCTTCTTAAAATATGGTTCTTTCCATCATTTTCAGCCTTGTGAGGTTTTGTTCGTACATGGTCTTGGATGCTAGTGGTGCTTCAGATTCAGTTTTCTCCAGAATAGGAATCAATATGTGAATGCTCTTTCAAAATTCATAGCAGTCTATGGGCCTTACCACATAATGGCAACTGGGGCATATACCCCATCCATGACTTCAATCAGGTTAGGTATGTGGATCACTCAATTTTAGCTACAATATTTCATATACCAAATCATCATAAATAAGAATTTGAATGGAATGAACCTCCACTTTCAGTCGAGATGCCTTAGAAAATCCAATCTGGAGGTTTCCATAGTCAAAGGCAGTGAATACACACCCATGAAAATATCTCTGAGAAGTTG
This sequence comes from Alisma plantago-aquatica, assembly GCA_963693085.1. Classification (NCBI taxonomy): domain Eukaryota; kingdom Viridiplantae; phylum Streptophyta; class Magnoliopsida; order Alismatales; family Alismataceae; genus Alisma; species Alisma plantago-aquatica. Next base: position 4,222,417 of record OY856411.1, read on the forward strand.
TTGGAGAGATTTGTATGCTCTTCGAGTACATGACTGGATCCTGGTGAACAGAGCATCTTGGTGAAGAGAGGCTACTGTACGTGTACATGCATTTTGTTTAAGAAGGTGATAATCTATTAATTTCTATGATACCAATGCTTGAGTACAATTGATACTATTATTCAAATTTTGATTCAATATGACACCATTTTTGTCATTTACATCGAGTAGTCCCCTTGTGGTTTAAACTTGCAAGACGCATTTATTTGTGACTGTTGGAATGACCATCCAAAGAATCTAAAAAAAGTGTCATAGTTGTGATAGAAAGATTGGTAACATGCATATTTTATGGTAAAGATATTGGTTCTTCTATATTTTAAAGATTACTAATAAGTTTCTAGGCTACTAATATGTTGTGTATCCATGGGGAAGTCATGCCATGGTTTTAGTTCTTCTCCTAGCCCTCTACCCACTAAATCTTAATTTTCTTAATCGGTTATGGACAAATTAACGTGTTATAAAAAATAAAACGATTGTGGCATATTTAGATGTCCATTCCCATAGTGGTGAATGAATTTAGTAGATTTCTGTTTAATGGTTTCGATCATTCAGTCCTTGGCATAGTAGGAAAATACAATTGTCTTATAAGTCCCAAACATGTTCACTAGACATGAAGGTGTGTCTAAGCGTAATGGCTTTCTAATCTCCAACAAACCTGAAGTAGTGGGACTGCAACATCTTTTTTTATTTACAATAATCATTTGAGACATCCATATAAAATCATTATCAATCATCAACTGATATATCAAAAACATTGTGATGCATTATTGTTCTTAAAGTTGTACTATGCAGTTCAGCCTTGCTCTGCACCAAATTATATTTGAGCCAGTGATGCATGTTATACAATTCATGTGCCTCATCTAGTATGGGGCAACGACCACACATGCACTTATGTGCCACTTCGGACAAAATGGAATGAAAATTATGTGTGCATGTTAATATCATATACACTTGTTGTATTATTAAATTTAGAACTGCTTTCAACAAATATTCATTGATAGTTATTCACTTACAGTTTTCATAGTTCTGAAATTACTTGTTTCTGAGTTTCCCAATGAGTGATAAATAATTATTATAATTAATTATGTGTTGTTACATTGCATCAGAATATCTCAGGTGTGTTCTAATCACTACCCTCTATGAACGAGTAATGCATACCTCAGTGCATGCATAGTGTTACAGACCTCTTTTAGATGTTTTTGTTTTCTACAATTTTAGAGATCGTCATCGATGATCTAAGCAGGTAAATTCAGCACATGAACTGCATCCTTTCCACAAATAAGGTGACCATGACTAGCTATGTAACAGTTATGTAACGAAGGGAAGAGCAGCTGCAATCTTCAGTTGGGTATAGCTTTGGTCTCTTCAAAGCTGCACTTCCCTATCATAAATCCAACTGAACCTTAACCTTGGCGCCTTCTTAGCCCTCCCATGAGCCCTCTCTTCCATCCTCCTAATCCTCGGTGCCAGAGTACACACAAAATCCCGATCTCTGTTTCCTTCACCCGAGAGGCCACTAAGGTTCTCCACATCCCACCTCCCCACCAGAAAATCAAGGATGTCGGAGTAATCCTTAGCCGTGTAGATCCCCAGGCGTTGTGCAACGGACGAGAAGTGTTCGAACAGATTGTTGTCACGGCCGTCGTACATGAGATGCGCTGGCATGGATATCTTCTTCTTCATCATGTCTGCAAATGCCAGAACCGTACCGTCTGGATCGATCTCGAACAGTTTCTCTACGATCTTGGTGTAGGCCGTTTCATGACGTTTCTCATTAGAAGCTATGGTGCCGCAAACCTGTGCCAGCTTTACATCTCCGTGCTCCTTGGCCAACCTAGCAGTGTTCCCATAAGAGATAAAGGATGCACGCTCCTGGAAGGAGGTATAGATGAAGCTAAGGTAGGGGATGTTCTCTATTCTAGGATCCATTCCTGACCCAATGAGATACTGAATGGTCTTCTCGACCTGCCTCATGTCAACTCTTCCAGTGAGATACATGTACTTGTTGAGAAGATCCCCATGCATGTTCTCTTCAGCAGTCCACGCCCTAGTCCAAACAGCCCATGATGTGAGGCTAGCACCGGTCTCACCCTGAACCCCATCTAGAGTGTTAAGCATGGTCTAGTAAGTAGGCAGAGCCTCCTCGGTGATCATATCCCCAATCAAGCAGACAAAGTAGTCATCAGGTAACTCCCTGGACCGTGCTTTCAATTCCTTAACCTCTTCATAGAAGCTCTCAGCCGACGAATCCGGCAGGAAATCTTGGGGCTGCCAGTTCTTCTCAACTGGCTTTAGTAGGGTGAGTATGTTGTCTTCAGCCCAGTTCTCTAGTGACTTGAAGATCTCTATCGTCTGAGCAGGCATGAAGTGTGTGACATGAGGCATATTCACATATTCATTGTTCCTTATTAGTTAAAAGTATGATCAATTTAGTAATTTTTAAGAGAGAGATAATTTTCTCTGTGTAGCATCAAGCAATCTTTTGTCAAGTCTAACATTCTCCACCTAATCTATATGGTAATTTCTGGATGAATTACTAAGTGTTTAGCTGTAGCTCGAGCAGGTCTCTATAATTCTCTTGTTTGAGTTAGAACTTGTATTCCAATAGGATCTATTTACCAGTTTATGTCTTAGTTTAATGCTCCTTTTTGGGGTACACATGGCTGGTTTATGTTCTTAATCAACATCTTCTTCTTATCTTTGATCAATTACCTTCACAAACTCACTATGGGAGTTGTTTAACATGTGGTACACTTATTTGAATCATTTTCTGTGTTTACTTATTCTCTATCCCGGTTGCTGGGTTCTGAATTAGTACAGAGTGTTACCCAAACCAACAACTATAGATGGAATCCTTGATCTTTCCAAGTTATATTCAGTTTTTCTTTATTATTAAAATGACATCCATGACTATCACTTACTCCTAATTCTTGTAACGAGATCAGATTGTTGAATAGGCATGTATTGTTAGTGAGATACAATAGATATACTTTCAAATAAATTGTAAATAAACTTTTTTGGAACAACTATGGGTGCCCCTAAGCACAGGTGATACATTTTTTTTGTTTAATACACTTTGATTTTATGATGCCTACTGTAAGAGGACATGTCCACAATTTAGGAAATTGGGAAGTTTAAGCTAGGCGTAATGACTTGGAGTTTATCTTAAGTGAAAAAAACGAGTTGTGTCTTGGCTATGCACTTATTTACTTATTAAACTAGGCACTTGAGATCCATAACATACAAAAGTACTAAACATGAGATGAAATGGCAATGTGTTCTGATCTGGGGGGGTTCGCTAACAAAAACTAACCATGGTTGAACCTCTACATTAGTTGCCAACAAGAACGGCTGAAACTCCAACTAATGCCCCAAGTTCACTAACTAAGGCCCCAAGTTTTTAACTAGTAAGTGTGCCCATACCATTCATTGTCATCTTCTGAAATCATTTTGTAGATTACTTAATGGTGCTTACTGCTGCTCCGAAGTATTAGGATCTGTGGGTTGTCGAATGCAGTTAAACCAGATAAGTATAATACTCAGTTGAAGAACAACACCAACAACACGTTTTAGAAAAACAGATTTGGTTGACTGGCTTGTGAAAATATGCACAAAATACTTGGGACACGGCTCAAACATTCTCAGGAGATCAAAAAAGTTTCAACAGAAGTAGAGCGCAAATCAGTCATGGGATAAGCATGTTTTTTTCTTGAACTTTCATCTATTTGTCTTGTTGACTTCTTATTACTGAATTCTCAATTACCACAAAGGGTTGATAAGGAAATGTTTGCTTTGAAGTTTATAAGGGTTCTTCTTGGGTGCAAGTTCTTTGATGTTGTCATTCATTTATGGCATTATGCACTGTGCATATAGGTACAATCTAGTTGTTAAGTCCATGCTTCCTTGATGTGAAGCCATTTTTCCATAGAGCATGTAACCAACTAGGAGATCAAAAAGAATGTGAAAAAGTGGAATTTAGCATTATTATGAATTAATTAATCTTTCACCCTCCTTGTGCTCCACTCATGGTCACAAATTATTTTTATTGGCTTTATAATCATTGTTGACACTCAAATTCAAAATATGGTGACCAATGTGAATTTTATACACTTTGAAACCCCACATATTTGATTTATTTGTTACTTTGTCCAATTAAGTAAATTGATATATCAAACTTCATATGTTCGTTCTCAAACTTTTTCTAAAGATTCTACACGTTTTTGTGAAGCTGCAGTCCAAATTTGAGAACAATTGGACATTCTTACGATTTTCTATGAAGTTTTGAAGTTTATGTGTTGAAAACCCATTTATTCCACTTTTATTTGCTCCTTTCTTGACTTATCCAAGTCATCTATCTGTGGCAAGGGATCGGGGGTGCCTCTCAGCCCTTGGATCTCCTACCCACGGATTAGGGCCGGATCCTATGGCCATGGAATCATCTTCTACCTCTGCAATCAGCGGGGAGAAGTAAATGAGGACCCGATTGAGAGATCGCGCGCTCTTGACTATGAATCAAAATTCTAAGTGAGCCAAGATGCTCCTCTCACGATTTTGAATGGATCTAGCCCTACTTTTGACCACTGTTCGTGCTCTACCCAGTTGCCAAAATGAGTTCATTGCATCTCCCTCTCACTACGGCGGCCATGGCTTCCACCATGGACCTATCTAGCCCTAAACCTAGCCCCAACCCTATATAAACACCCCCGAGATCCGCAGAAAGTACACCTCTCTCAAGGCCACGATCTCGTGCACTCTCCCAGCCCCGAGAACCCCTAATTTCCTTCCCGTCCTTCTCCTTCCTGTATGGCGCCGCCGCAAATCTTAGATCGGGTGCCCCTGCTACTCGCGTCCTCTTCCTATTTTTCTAGACCCCATCAAGTTAGCGGGGCCGAGGCAAGCTCGGTCGGCACCTTGTCTGACTTCCTCGCCCACTCCTTCTTCCAAAGCTGCTCCACGCCGGCGAGCCCCTACGCCCTGTTCTTGGGCTCGTGCAAGGCTCTGTGCAGACAGAAGACAGAGCCCTGAACCGCCGACTCAGCGCAAGATCGGCCGGCCCAAATGACCAAGCTGAACCGGTGATTGAACCGTGAATCTGAGTTTGAACCGCCGACTCAGCGTAAGATCGGCCAGCCCAAATGACCACCTCGATTGCATGGTGCAATCGGGACCGCTCATATTGAATCGAACGATCATGGAATTTCCCAATTTAAGGTATTCCCTTTTTCCTCTCTACTCAAAAATCAATAAATTGGCCTGATCTTGTTTAAATCATATCTCATGATTCTTAACTCCAAAAATTATGTATAAATAGTCAATTTTGATCAAAAAAATCCAATGAACCTGTTAAAAATACTTTTGAACCCTGATTCTAAATGATTCTCACTGATATCCCTAGATCATACACTCTTGCTCATTTAATTTGTCATATGGCTCAATAATGACGTTTAATCTTTGAAAACTCTATAGTTGGACTCTGATGATATTTTGTAACCTAGATCCGGTCTATTTGAATCATCTACTCTTGAGAGTGAATTATTAGTGATCTAGATCGATTTATTTGATTCAATCTTGATTATAATGAATAATGAGTAATCTTGATATTGATCTAAATCTTGCAAAAGCTTGGTATATTCTTGAACCATCAATATGATCCTGAATTCCAATTATACTAAGTATGATGATGATGATTTAGAAATTTGATGATGACTTGGATAATGATCATAAATTAGGGTTAAACATATGATCCTAGAAAACCTAGATAAGTCATTCACACTCGAATATATTGTATACTTGAAATAGTGTTGAACATATTGAAATATTGATTATAAGTGGATGACCTAACCCCAAGGTTGACCTAGGAAAGTGTAACCCTAATCTCAAATATTGAAACATGATCTCCAAATATCATGATCCTGACCCTTGATCCAAACTCTTATTTTCTAACAAGTTCTCACAATTATTTGGATAACAAATTAATATTTATTTTGTACAGTGTCCAAAGCAGCCGAACAATAAAGATTGCGGGTATTATGTGCTAAAGTATATGAAAGACATCTTTGATACGAGAAATAGAAATATTCCTGAATGTGTAAGCTACTTAACATTATATTCTTTTAGTTTGTTCAAATTTCTAAATAAATTGAAAAAATCACAATATGTTGATATATTTGTCATATGATTGCAGTATTATTCGAAGTATATTGGTCATTGCTTCAACCAAGAAGAAATCGATGACGTCCGAAACGAGTGGGCGACATGTGTTCTTGAGCACACATAAAATTATGTGACATGTGGGGGAGACATTTGTTCTTTAGCATAGACCAATGTGTGAAACTTTTTTAGTTAGTTTTCAGTTCGATTCTAGAGTGGATACTCAGTACTTTGTATTATTGAATTGTTATATGGATGATTTAATATTAATTAAATTTTGTACAAGTTTCTTTCAAGATTTGATGGAAATTTGGTTCAACTATGTGTTTGTTTGTGAAATGAAAAAGTATAATTGCATATTTATTATAATTTATTAATAATATGGTTAATTTGATCAATACAATTGGTTCGATATATGACCTGTCAAACTCCAATCAAAGACAACAGTTAATGATATGTTGTAAAATGTATGATTCTACAACAAACAACACATGTTGTGTTATCCACACCTATTACAACATGTTTGTCAGGAAAAAAATACACCTATTACAACAGGTGTTTCTAGTGAACTACAACATGCATATCCTGTTGTATAAATTGTGTATATTACAACAGATACACACCATGTTGTCTAAACAATCCTATTACAACGGTTAAATGTATGGAAAGACAACATACTCCAACTGTTGTATAAACATGTATATTACAACAGGTGCATTGCATGTTATAATAGACCTACCTATTACAACGGGTGTGTTTAGTGAAAGACAACACACTTCGACTGTTGTATAATATATATTACAACGGGTGAACCGCATGTTGTAGAAAATACCCCTATTACAACGGGTGTGTTTAGAGAAAGACAACATTGTTCAACTGTTGTATAATATATATTACAATAGGTGCACCACATGTTGTGTAAAATACCCATATTACAACAGGCCATTCCTTAAAAGACAACATGTTTCAACTGTTGTATAAAATACATCTATTACAACATGCGATCACATGTTATGTAAAGCACCCCCCCATAAGACCACGCGATCTAATACAACGGTTAACACCTGTTGTAAATTGAGAAAAGGAACTGTTGTAAAAAGCATTTTCTGTAGTAGTGATGCTGTCACTTAAAAGGGCTTGGTAGGCTGACATTTTGCTTACTGATAGATACCCTCCTATTCTCAGTGTATCCCGAAGGTTGTCCTTTAGCACACATATCCCTTCTCTTTCAAATAAAACTTCTCCCAGCATGTCATCATCTTTCAAGGACTTCATTATGATGTTTTGTGATTCTAAAGATAGGCTGATGCAGCTCCATCTGTCGAAGTCCTTAGAAGTTGGTATTATCTTCCCATCGATATGTTTAGTTTTTCTTATGACAAATCATCTTCCTCTACTTCTCCTTCTTCTGGTTGTTCTACTGAAGGTTGTTCTCCTTCTATCTCTGGTATGCTTGCTGCAGCAGCTTCAATATCTGTGTTCTAGTCTTCTTTCCATGATTTAGTCCTGGCTGGCTCTATTGGATCGATCCATAGGGTACTTAGTTGTTCCCTCCAAGTTACCTTTTCAGGTAGAGGGATCTCCTTATGAAGTCTGTGCCTGAAGGCATCACCGGGTCACTAAAGAAGCGACGATTGTAGATGACCTCTATTATGTAAACACCGCACAGCTTGTGTAGATCTTCTATGCATAAGTCCTCCAGTGGGATGCCCTTGTTGATGGCTTCCATCATCCTTAGGACGATGAAGGCACAATCCCCTGAGCCAGATTCTTCTTGTAGAACTTTCTTACAGATAGAAAATAGTTTCCAGATGCCATTGAATATGTCATCTACTGATTGTATCACTCTCTATAGACGTAACGGTATCTTTAGGACATATTTGGCTTCTTTCCTTTTATATAGCAGGGCAGTACTGTCTAGTTCATCCACACAGTAGCTGAGCATTGTCGTCTTTCGTTCGTATAGATTGACAACGATCAGAGCCTAGTGCTTCACATTCCTTACGGGCAAAACTATGAACTTTGTCCCCTTTCTACGTACTACTTCCTTCAACTCAGTCACATCAGCATCCTTGTAGTCCTCATTGTATAAGAGGCTTTCTAGATGTGTGGTATCATTGAACACTGGTTGCACCTTGTCTGAGTGAGGAGGGTGGCACACATCACTTTAAATAGTTTCTTTTTAAGAAGATCCCTATGAAGTGTTCTCTAGTTAGACTTCTGCTCTTGTTGTGATATATGACATCTGCTCTAGGTAGATTGTCGTCTAGGATATCCGCTAAGATGTGGACATCTTTGCATATGATTCTTGATAGCGCAGTCATGTCCATTCCTATCATCTTGCACGGCAGAGGAGGAGCTACACCTAATTCTATTCTTTAACCAGTGTGCTCTGCTCCCTGGCGGGCTCGTTCGTGAAGAAAGTAGTGAGTCTGCCTTCCTCGTCATCTAAGGTTCCATCCTGTGTTGCAGGGATGGGTGTTTTTCCAATTGTATGTGGGCCCTTTGTGCTTGTTGGCATCAGTGTAGTCACCTTTACTGCCACCTCTGAGGAAGATTTTGCAGTTGTGCCATCCTTGACATTGCTTTCCTCATATGTGTGACCCAACTTGGTAGCGGCCAGTTCTGCTAGAGTTGCCTCCATTTTCCTATCATAGATGTGGTTGTTCTGCTCATTGTAGACTGGGGATTGTAGGAAGCCACTGCACATTTCCATCCCAGATGTCAGGTCATCCAGCAATGTATGTATATCTTTGAGCTCTCTAGACGTTAGATCTTCTGTCCTTACTCTCTCTGCTCTGGTGACGATTGCTTATGTTGGTTCTTTTGATGCAGTATTTCCAGTGGTCGGGGTAGTTTTGTCTTCTGCTGGTTCCCCCTTCCCCTTATCAGATTTTTCCTTGTCCTCTTTAGGATTGTTGTTCAAATCCAGCTCCCTTGACAACGTAGTAGTCTTCTTCTTTATTTTGTTGTCTTTGGGAGAGTTCAATAACGGAGGTGCTTCTTTTACTTTAGGTTTAGCTACTGAGGTAGTTTTTACATTGGTGCTTTCTTCTTTTTGGTTTGAACCTGCACTTGTCCCTCCCATGTTGTCATCGTCTTCATCGGGGTTTGGAGGGCTAGATGAAGCTTGTGATGTCAAGGGACATGCCACATGCTTTCTCTTCTTCCTCCGCCGCTGGTTGTCCAACTCTTTGCGTTCGACTTCCAGCTACTTGCGGTCTTGTTCTAGATGCTGACGCTCCTGCTCGAGGTCATTCATCACCGCCTTGTATCCACTTGTTAAGTGATCTCTGTCATCCTACAGAGCATCTCTCTCCTGAGGGTTGCCATTTCCTCCATGAGGGTCTTCAATGCTACCATCATTGCGTTCTGCGTGTCTAGCACCCCTTGCATGAACTGGGGTAATGCCTCGATCCTCTCATTCAGTGATTGCACCTATGTGGTTAGCGTACATAGGGTAGAGGTTATGCTTGAATTAAATTTAAATGTTTGATGCATGTGTTGCCACAGTGCATCAAACTTATTACCCAGTATGTCTCTAAAGGTTGGAAGGTGTCGTGGTTGTGACTCCACATATGTTGTGGATGTGTGTGCTTCCTTCAGCTGTGGAATTGGCAGTGACGGGTTGGGCACTCTATGCTCTGATTGTCATGGCATTTGAAGGATCACTTATGGAATTGCCGTTTCAGGTACAACTTCAGAGTCTTTGCCTTGCTGGTGGGTTCTTGTTCGTCCGTAGCCTATTGTTCTGCGGCTGCCGCCTCAAGGCATGGACTTTTACTTATTGTGTCATCCAAGTTTTCTTGGAGGTCTAGCTCTATTGTTTCTTCATGAGGTTGGCATTCCTCACTCACTATTGTTCCAGTGGCTTTGGGTGGTGAGGTTGCCTTCAGAGTTGTGGGCTTGTCTACTACTTCTTTATTGACAGCTCTTTCTTCTCCTCTGGCTTCTTCTTTTCTATTTCTACATATTTGTCTTTACTGTCTTCTTCATCAGCTGTTGATGTCTTTTCTGCGATATTGTGAATGGTCCCTGAGCACATATTGTTGATGTCTTCTTGGGTGGGCCGCATCTTGTGGGCGTCGTAATATGCCATCTCTGGGAGGGGAAGGAGTTTCTTTGAGTTGCTCTTCTTATAGTACAGCTTATCTCCTTTTTGTGTTAGGATTCCCGCATTGATTAGGGTCTTGATATCAATCTTCGCATGTCCCTCTATTGCTTTATACCTCTTCAACGCTTCTGTACCCATAAAACGGTAAGCTATCTTTGTTATCTGGCCTCCCATGCAGAACTCATGGTTCCACTTAGACTCTCCTCCCACAGCTACTGACAGCCTTTCGATTAGTATTTTCCCTATGTTCACAGGCTTTCTCTTCAGTATTGACCATATTATGAACAAATCTCCCTTGGTTACCCCCCTATCTCTAACCTTGTATATATTATGTTAGCCGTTATCTTTTTTTCACTCTAATAAAGCATGAGGTGATCAGGGTAGCCTTGGAGTTCTTGGAGTGATGTTCATCTTATCCCGCCAGGTCTTCCCACATCTTGTGGCTATCATATTTGATGGTCTCCTTCTCTCCCAGGGCAGAGGAGCAAGCTTGGGCTTCTGTTGTTGTCTTTGTAAAGATAGTATTCAACATTGCTTCTATGATTGTGTGAGACTTTCCCCTAGTCTCACCTCCATCTTGTAGTCTCTGCCACCCTTTTTGCATTCTTCATCATCTAGCAGGAGCTTCTCCAGTGAAGACAGGAATTCGGCCATCAACTGCTTCAAGGACGGGGCTTTCGAGGTGCATAGGGTGCACAGATTTGTACCCTCTAAGAACTTGATAACCCTATCGTAGACTCCCATCCTTTTGAATTCATCTACGTCCAGGTACCTTGTGGGCCTGAAGATCTTGACCTGTGACATCCAGTCATATTGTGAGTGGTGTACAATGTCCCTTGGTACAAATGGGGGGCCGCTCTACTCTAGGGCTTCCTCCTTAATATCTTCTCCCTCCTTGTGGGTTGTCTCTGTCTCTTGCCTTTTTGTCTTTTTAGAAGCTATTACCTTTACCTTTTTGCTGCTTTATGCTGCCTTGGGCTCAGCCTTCCTCGTGCTCATACTTCTTAGCTCAGACTCGGTGGGTTGGTACTCTGAGGTTCCTGTCTGTGTCACACTCTGTGAAGGCTCTGACTCTTCTGGTGTTTGGTGCCCCAGAATGTTCTGATATTGTTGCATCTATAGTTGTAGATATAGCCTCTTGGATGGTGGCAGGCTTGTATTGGTCTTCAAGGCGTTTGCTAACTTCTCCACAATCTTCTCTACCTCTTTCAATGATGTTTCCCTCTTTTCCAGTGAGTCGTTAGTTGAAGCAGACATCCTGAAAAATTTCAAATTAATATATCATTCAATTCATCAGTGATTTCATTTAACTTTTCTCATATAATATGTATATGTATGTTGTATTTTTTTGCTATATCCCTTGAGACCACGGCCCACGGTCATTACTTATGAAATGAAGAACACAGTGACCACGGTATATGTTGATGAAAATGAAGCGGTCGCGGTCAAAAGGGAAACGACTAAGGGAGACCGCGACCCGCGGTCAAAAGTTCTTCAACAAGTCTCCACCGCGACTCACGGTCTACTCCATTTTCAACTCATTTGTAGAACATCGTGACCCACAGACAAAACTAGGTGCATCCGTGCGTTGAAAAATACCACAGCCGCGGTCAAGGATTTTTCACCGTGACCACAAAGTTGGGGTTTAGCCCTGTTCCATTGAGAAGGAGGGTTGGGAGGAAGTTCAAGACCTCGATTGGCAGGTTGTTGAAGGTAGCTAAAACGTTGATCTTTTGAGGTTGAAACGTGCTCAAAAATGCCGCCCTAGGGCGGGCAGGGGCACCACGAAAACAATCAGCGAGAGGGAGGGGAAAGACGATTGGCGGATCTCAAACCATCAGAAGGGGTTAAGGCATGTGAAAATGGCGAGTGAAAGAGAGGACTAGGTCTGATGATGGCCGCGGCGGTAGGCGGTGAATCGGAAAACTGAAACAAAAGGTGTTTATAGGATTACCTTGGTGGTGGAAAAATCAGCAAAATGTGGGGGTGAAGGGCTAGTAGCAGTGGCGATTTGTTTTTCTATTGTGGCAGCTAAGCGAGCTCAGTCAGTGTCGGCATCGTCGACGAGAGCACTGGTGATTCATTCTTATTTTCAAGAAAAACTGAGATTTTAGGCGAGGGGTACAGTGTTCCAAGGGTTTTAGAATATATAGGAGAGACACCACAACTCGCAGCGTAAATAAGGACCGCGATCGCGGTTGGATCTCTCTATAGCATGTTCCCCGCGGTCGCGGTCTAGTTGGTTTAAGGACAAACACTGCGGTCGCAGTCTGGTTGGTTTAAGGACAAACACCACGGTCGCGGTCTGGTTGGTTTAAGGACAAACACAATGGTCGTGGTGCATTTCCCTACATTGAGCGAGGTTAACACCTCAACCGTTGTCATGACCATGACCCGCAGTCCACCCAAACTAACTCAACACTTAAACCAAAACATAAACTTGATCCTTCAATCAAACCATTTTTCAAAGAGAACATAAGATATATACAAGCTTACTAGAAAAGGGGAAATTAACAATCTAAATAGCACGAAAATCACAAGTTCAAAATAAAGGAAAAACATAAACTCAGGAAATCAGCAAAAACTTAGGTTGCCTCTGAAGAAGTGCTTGTTTAGAGTCTCGAGCTCGACTTCATAATCATTCACTTTTTGACTTCCTCAGCTGACCATGGTGTCTCCTCATTATTTTCATTTCCTGGCTGGTTGGGTTCCTCCAAACTAATTTCTAACCTTCTTACAAAGGCTTCATCTTCATAGAATCTCTTTACCCTATGTCCATTAACCTTAAAAGTGCCTGTCTTTTCCTCTAAAATTTCCATCATTCCTGATGGGTATATCTTCACTACAGAGAAAGGATCTGACCACCTCGTTCTTAGCTTTTCTGGAAACAGTCTGATGCTCGAGTTAAACAAAAGGACCTTGTCCCCCTCGTGCACATCTTTTCTTTTCAAGTGGGAATCATGCCAGACCTTTGTCCTTTGTTTATAAATTCTTGCGTTCTCATAGGCATGCAGTCTCAGTTGCTCAAGCACCTGAAGCTGTAGAAATCTTTTCTGGCCCACTTTGTCAATGTCCATATCTTAAATTTGATGGCCCATAGAAATTTGTGTTCAAGCTCAAGCGATAAATGACAGAACTTTCTATAAATAAGCTTGTAGGATGTTGTCCCTGTATGTGTCTTGTACGCAGTTCGATAAGCCCATAGAGCATTGTCTAGCTTCATCAACTAGTCCTTTCTTGTCTGACTCACTGTCTTCTCTAAAATTTGCTTGATCTGTCTATTGGACACCTCTACTTGTCATGATGTCTGTGGTGGTATGGTGTTGCGACTTTGTGCTTCACTCCATACTTCCTTAGAAGCACTTCAAATTGTTTCTCACTAAAACACAACCTCATGTCACTTATGTTTGTGGCACCCCAAAGCGTGGGAAGATAGTATTTTCAAACAGCTTAATCACTACCTTGGAGTCACATGTCTGGGTGGCCATCGCCTCAACCCACTTTGAAACATAATCAACAGCAGTAAGAATGTACTGTTTCCCTTTGACGAGGAGAAGGCCCCATGTAATCAATTCCCCAAACATCAAAAATTTCAACTTCTACCCAATCTTCCATGGGCATCTCATTCCTCTTGCTCATATATCCCATTAGTTGACATTCCTTGCATGATTTGGCAAAAGAAGCAGCATCTTTGAAGAGTGTGGGCCAATATAATCCAGACTGTAGGACCTTTTCTGCTGTCCTATCCCCACCATGGTGCCCACCATAAGGCGAAGAATGGCACTCTTTCATAATCAAAGGAACCTCCTCCTCTGGTATGCACCTACGGTTTAGATTGTTAGAACACCTCTTGAATAGCAATGGGTCATCCTAGTAATAGTTCTTGATGTCAGAAAATAGTTTCTTCTTCTGGTTGTATGTGATCTCTGGTGGCAATCGGCCACAGGCTAAATAATTACAGATATCGGCAAACCAAGGCAATCTCTTTTCTTCAGACTGAGCCATTAGTAGAGCTTTATCAGCATAATTTTTGTTCACAGGTAACTGATTCTCTTCATCAAAAACTATTCTATACAAGTGGTATGTGACCACATTCTCTTTCCCCTTCTTATCAATGATTCCATGATCAAATTCCTATAATAGTAGAGCCCACCGCAAAATCTGTGGTTTGGTATCCTTTTTCTGCATCAGGTATTTAATTACTCCATGGTCTGTATATACCTTCATCTTTGATCCTATTAGGTATGACCTAAACTTGTCAAAAGTAAAAACTATTGCTAACATCTCCTTCTCAATTGTGGTATAGTTTACATGTGTCTCATCTAATGTGTGACTGGCATAGCAGATTACATGGTGCTTTTTGTCTTTCTTTTGGCCTAGGACAATGCCTATTGCGTAATCACTAGTGTCGCACATTATCTCGAATGGTAACTCCCAATCCAGGGCTTGTAGGATCAGCACAGTTGTTAATGCCTGCTTCAGGGTGTCGAAAGCCTCCAAACATTCGTTGATGAAATGGAATTCAGCATCTTTGAGTAAAAGATTGGATAAGGGTTTTGAAATCTTCGAAAAGTCTTTTATTAACCTCCTATAGTATCCAGTGTGACCAAGAAAACTTCTTACTCCTGTTACAGGCTTCGGTGGTGAGTTTCAGTATGGTTTCTATTTTACTCACGTCCGCTTCGATACCCTTTTTAGAAATTTTGTGTCCCAAAACTATGCCATTCTGTACCATGAAGTGGCACTTTTCCCAATTCAAAACTAGATGTTTCTCTTCACATCTTTTCAGGACCATGGACAAATTTCTCAGACAAGTGTTGAAATTTGTTCCATAAATCGAGAAGTCGTCCATAAAGACTTCCACTATATCTTTCAGGAAATCGGAGAACATCGAGATCATGTAACGCTAGAATGTTGCAGGTATGTTGCATAATCTGAATGGCATTCGTCTGAACGCATATGTGTCATAGATGCACGTGAATGAAATTTTTCTTGGTCATCCTGATGAATGGGGACCTGGTAAAAACCTGAATAGCCGTCCAAAAAGCAAAAATAGTCATGATGAGCCAACCTTTCCAGAACTTGATCAATGAATGGCAAGGGGAAGTGATCCTTCCTTGTGGCAGCATTTAGTTTCATATAATCTATACACATTTTCCATCCTATAACGGTTCTAGTAGCAACTTCATCACCATTCTCTCCCTTTACTACTATCATTCCTCCATTATTAAGCACGACGTGAATGGGGCTCATCCAATTACTATGGCTAATCAGGTAGATAATTCCGGTGTCACACACTTTTAGGATTTCCTTCTATACAACTTCTTTCAACGTTTGATTTAGCTTTCGTTGGGGTTGAACTAGAAGCTTAGCGGACTCTTCCAAATGTATTATGTGCAAGCATAGAGTCGGGTTAAGCCCTTTGATGTCCTCTATAGAATGTCCCATCGCCTTTCTATGTTCTTTCAGCTCCTTTAGCAATCTTTCCATTTATTCTTCCGTCAGGCTTGCATTCACAATAATAGGGTTCCTCTCCTCATGGTCTAGAAACTCATACTTTAGCCCTTCTGGAAGTGGTTTCAATTCAAGCTTCGGCTTAGGTGCCTCTTTCTCTTTGGGAGATTGTTCGAGTGTAGCATACTTAACTATTTTGATAATTTCTTCTTTGTCACTAAGGTCACTTCATCATGATTCAGATAGTTGAGGATTTCAACCATCTCGGGGTCTTCTATAGTAGGATTGGGGTTGTTCAAGGCCCTCATCAGGGGGTCCACAGTTTCCTTTTCTTCTTGCACTTCCTTGCAGTATTGGTTGTAACTATCCATAAAGTAGATTGACTCAAAAAGAGACGGTCCCTTCATGGCATCTTGAACTCAGAAGTCTATGTGGTCATTGCCCACACGTAGGGTAATAATCCCCTCTACAACATCTATCAATTCTCTTCCAGTTGCCAAGAATGGTCTTCTAAATATCATCGGGCACCTTGGGTCTTCAATTGTGTAAATCACCACGATATCATAGGGAATAAAGAATCTTCCGACGTGAATGGGTACATCTTTGACTACTAACAGGTCATTTAAAAGTGTGATCAGTCAATTCAATCCTCATGATTGTTTTAACCATATCCTTCAACCCAAGCCTTTGGGCTAGACTTAAAGGCATAAGATTGATGCTCGCTCTGAAATCTGCCAAACCTTTTCTCTCTATATTGTCCCCAACACAGAACTGTAACACCCCTGACTTGGGTTATACTCTAACCCTGGGTGTTTTGATTAAGAAAGGTGATTAAATGCTTAATCTCATCTTGTGAAAAGTAATTAGGCCTCAAGAGGAACCTATGTTGCAATTATAGTCCTTTTTGAACATTGTTGAAATCAATGTTTTGTTTGTTTTGGACTAAAGTGCAAATTACCCAAGTTGAGGGGTTTATGTGCATGATAATATGTTCCTCATGTGTTGAAGCATCATGAGAATGAAGATGATGCAAAGGTATGACTTATGGTAGCCTGAGTACCAAGAAAGAGTTGATAAAGTAAGGTTTGTGCATTAAAACCTAGTTTTGGTGTAAAGTGCAATTTACCCAAAACCTAGGGTTCAATATGTAAATTACCACTTCAATAAGGTCCCTAAATGTTTCTTGTCATCAAGTAGAGCAAAGAAAATGATAGGGGTTCCTCATTTGAATTAAGTTGGAGGAGAGAGAATTTTGATATTAAAATAATCAAGATTTAATCCTAATTGAAACCCTAATTTGATTTAGGGCAAAAATAAATGTATTAATTAAAGGGCCTTCAACCAAAACCAAAATGGTTGGATTCAGATGTTTGTGTGACGTCCTTGAACCTTGCAAGGACCATGAAAATATCCAAGGGAGTGGATAACTCACACACAATTTTACAAGAAAAAGAAATATCCACTCACATATGGATATTAATATAATATGATTTAAGGTGCTTGATTTGCTTTTCTTTAAATCATGGATAATTGAGAGGGATAAGAGGCAAACAAGATAGCCTCGTCCCTAAGGAAGATCAGGGGGGAAGAGGCGGCCACATTTTTGGGATTAATTGGATTTTTGTAAAGTACATTCTCTCTCCTTGAATTTCTTATAAAAGACCCTTTACAAGCCAAATGGAAGGCTTTTTCGACCACACTTCTTCTCCTTGCTTGGGAAACGACCAAGGGAGCTTGGGAGGGTCAGGAGGACGACCCCCAACCTGTTGGTAAGGTTCTTTATCCATTTTACCTTGATTCCATGGTGGAAATCGAAAATAAATTATGGATTTCTTCCTATTTCGATTTCCTCTTCAATTATAACCATTCATTTTCACTCAAACCTTGAGGACGAGCCTTGGAATTATGAAAGGAGTTGCATCCACCATTGTTTCCGTGGACATGGAGCTTTGGAGATCAATTGGAGGCGGGTTTTATAACTTGAACCCTTTTTCATTATTATTCAACCATTAATCTTGCAATTTCAATGATTCCTTCATTATCTTGTTTAATTGCTGGTTGAAAATGGTTATTTCATGAAATCAGAAGTTATTAGAACTTCAGGGACGAAGTTAGATGATGGTGACATCATCTTGGATACTTTTTCCAAAGAAATCATGGTTCATACGGTTTTGAGTTAATTGGTCATGTGGTTTCACCAAACCGTTTGAGAGCAAACGGTTTGAAACCGTTTGGGAGCAAACGGTTTCAAAACCATTTGAGTGAGTTGACCAAGGGTTGACCGTTTGCGATTACTGTTCCTAATGGTGTTGGTTAATGACTCACCAAATTTTATGGGTTAACTCCCAAGGAATCGTGAGTTGAAGGGTAATCAATTAGGCAAACCTAATTGGATTAAGTGCTGATTTTTTCAGCTTGATTAATTTAACTTTTTGGGCAAACGGTTTCAAAACCGTTTGAGAGGGTTGACCAAGGGTTGACCGTTTGATATTCCTGTTCCTAATGATTTTGGTTAATATCTAACCAAATTTTATGGATTAGTTCCAAAGGAATCATGAGTTGAAGGCTAATCAATTGGGCAAACCCTAATTGAAATTAGTGCTGAAATTTCAATGAGTTGATTTGAGATTTTGGGTTGATTAGCCCAAACAGTTTCAAAACCGTTTGGGGATCACCCAAACGGTCTAAAAACCGTTTGGGGATCACCCAAGACCATTTGGAGGTATAGGGTTAAGTATGGATGACCAATTGAAGGTCTAAAGGTACCAAATCACTTTGCAATTAAGTGTTGATTTGATGATCAACTCAATAGCTCAAACCCTAATGATTTTTCACTAGAATCCAAGGGTTGGATGAGCCAAACGGTCTCAAGACCGTTTGGAGCTCATCCAAATGGTATCAAGACCGTTTGGAGGTCACCCAAGACCGTTTGGAGGTCTATAGGGTGAGTATGGTTAAGCAATTGATGATCCAATGTTACTAAGTTAAAGTATTATCAATTGTTGATTTGGTGATCAATCCAATGATCCAAACCTTAATTGGTTGACTTGGATTTTGACGATATGATGGGAAAACGGTCTCAAGACCGTTTTGTGGTCATCCAAACGACCTCAAGACCGTTTGGGGTCAGGTCATGTTCAATTTGGATGATGGTTCAATGATTTCAAAGTAACTAATCTTGCATTGATTAGTGTTGAAGGATCATCGATTCCAAACCCTAATTCAATTGATTCAAACCCTAATTGAGGAATAATTGAGGGTTAATTGAGGGTCAAATCAGTTGAAGGTTGACCTATTTAACTCAATTGAAGTATGAGGATAGGTCAAATTGATGATTGGTTCCATGAATTCAATGATTGAAGGAATCAATATTGAGAACCCTAAACCAATTGGTGTAGTTGAAACCATCTTTGGTCCATGCGGTTTTGAGGAGGTTTGGACCAAACGGTCTCAAGACTGTTTGAGTCCAAATGGTCTCAAGACCGTTTGGGACCAAATTATCCCAAACTGTTTGTGCCCATGCGGTTTCAAAAGTCAAACTTGGGCAAACGGTCTTCACCTACTTGCTTGGGCAAACGGTCTCAAGCACCATCTTTACCAAACGGTTTCAAACCGTTTGAACCTTGAAAGACCAAGACCGTTTGGGGCTCAAGTAGTCAAAGTTTATTGAGCACTCAATTGGTTAATCCACTTAGACACTTGTTGTAATTGAGGACTCAATTGATCAATTCAATTGGATACCTTATGTAATGGAGGTGCAAGGTGATTGAATCTCTTGAGAATGGAGATGATGAATGACTCATTAATCCAATGATGATTAGTAATGATAATCAATGAAGGTACAAAGGTTGAAACCCTAATATTACCTAAGTGATTAGTGCCAATTAGGGGATGAACCCTAACTGCTTATAGGATCAATGACTTGGTACACTATGTTAATCATAGTTGTATGTACTTGATTGAAGGGTTGATATGACCTAATCAAGTTGAGTACATGTTAGCATGAATTCATACATGAAAATGATTCATGTGGTGATTAAGGGTATGATCCTCAAGTAGAGAGATCATGAAACCCTAATCATGAACATAAAACCTAATTGACAGGGCTAATGAACTCTAACCCTAATTGAGGGAAATTCTAAATGAAATCCTAATCCAGGGTAAGGATGTAGCCCTAATCTAGGGTAATGATAAGTGAAACTCTAATTTAGGGAAATGAGATGTAAATCCCTAATTGAGATGAATAGTGAATCTCCAATTATGGATAATTGAATGAAATCCTAATGGAGATGAATAGTAGACCCAAATTGTGGGAAACTATGGTGGAAACCCTAGTTGAGGGTGATTCCATGAGAAACCCTAACTAAGTATTAACACCACATGATGTAATAATGTTATGTTGTGATGAGAGGCCCTAAGAAGGGTGAAGGCATGTGAGACTCTAATGAGGAGTCATAATACATAAAGTCCTAATCTTGGACAATATGACAATGAATCATATTTCTAATCTTAAGCAAGGGTATAAAGAAACCCTAATGATGATATAGAAGGAATGGCCTTATAAAGGTGAAACATTTCATGTGGTTGATTATAAGCAACCTTATTGTAAACAATTTCTTATCATTAGACAAGTCCTTATCATTAAAGATAGTTGGACAATTCTAATGTGTGGCCTATGCATTATATGCTATAGGTGAGTGATTAATGATGGAATGTATTAAGAAGGGAAATACCTTAATACAAGATAAGATGGCTAATTTAGGAGAGTCAGAAGTGATGAGTAGGTGATACATCAAAATATGAT
Source organism: Alisma plantago-aquatica (assembly GCA_963693085.1). Lineage (NCBI taxonomy): Eukaryota > Viridiplantae > Streptophyta > Magnoliopsida > Alismatales > Alismataceae > Alisma > Alisma plantago-aquatica. The sequence goes on from OY856411.1 coordinate 4,242,978, forward strand.
AGTTATCACATTCACCACTTCAGGGTTTATATACCTTGATGTACTCCAAATCCAATATAATTGGGTAAGAAACATATGAAGTGTGTTATGCACCCTATTACAATGAAATGTAATGAGTTGTTGCACTTGATGTGTGTTAATTAATGCACCTTGAGAATGGGGTTAAGCCCAAATGATGTGTATGATATAATCATACCATGATGAGGATGAGAAATGAACTCATACCTTGAATTGATGATCATTAATGTTATATGATGAAAGTAATGTTCTTGAATAATAAAATATGATACCTTTGAATGCCCCAGAGGTATGGATTAATGAATTAAGGGTTGGATACATTATATAATCATGAAACCCTAATTAATGAGAAAAGGGGGAACCCTAACCCTGACTTGGGTAAAGGGAATGATAAGCCATGTTTGATAGTAAACCCTAATTCCTGGTAAAGGAATAATGGCGTTACTATTGTGTCACATGATGTGATGAATATCTTGTATGACTGTTATCATGCCTAATAACCATACAGATATTATGAGGTGATGTATATAGCTAGTTTGAGCTGTGACATTATATAATAAATGTTGATTGGCATTATGTGCCTTAATGTTGTTGTTGCTTAGTAAAAGAAGCAATATGCATGGACTTTTATGAGTCACATGAGTAAGCTGTTACCTAGAAAGAGGTGACAAGATATTTCATGGCCTTGTGAGCCAGGTGTGATGCTTGTGTAACAAGTATCATGAATGCCTTGGTCAGATGACCTGAAGGTGATAGTTACCTAATAAATGGTAATGATGCTCAATGATGAATTAAGGGTTTGAATACCCAGAACCATATGATTATGGTGATGAGAATGTGAAGGGATGAGAATTCCCAATTTTGAAATGAGGGACTGAGTTCCCAAGGTCTTTGAAAGTCTGATAAGTATCTGATGAATGTAATACATGTTTCTTTATAGCATTGTTGTAATAAGTTATGTTTGAGAACTTGACTGATGCTAAAAGAATGCCATAATGTACTTAAATAATCAAGTATAATGATATCATGTAGAGCCCTGACCATAGATCCATCATTGTCAGAAGTTAAATGATGGTGAAACAGGTTTTCCTAAGGGAACTCCTGGAGAGCATACTTTTGAGTATGTGGGGGTTATGGGCACGAATATCCTTATGCCCTAATGGAGGAATTGATGTGAGATAAACATTAAATCTCTCAATCCTTCATTATATGTACCGGGATGGATGTATCACGAATCTCCCGATGATTGGGTTAGATGTCGTACACATATCCCAATAATGTTAATGTCAGATCGGTGGAGATAAACATGAAATCTCATGATCGCGAAGAGAGTGCAGCTCGCCACTGTAACTCTGATAGCGAAGTTGCCAGTATACTCTGGAAAGCTATATTTAGCAGAGACACAAGATGTCCTGCATGTGATCTCACACTGATCGAGATGTGGGAGGTCATGGGAATCCGGCTCTTCCATTGACCTTGTATGGTACCGATTTTGACTTCGCAGTGGTCGGTTGGAGCATGAGCGGTATATTTCATCTCCTCAGGGCATAAGTGTGTTTGTAAAATGAAATCAGCTGTATAGCATGTTTGCTTAAGGATTGAATACGGAAATTCATTGGCTGATGTTACATTTCTGTTATATATTTGTAGTTCTTTGATGTTATTCATATCTATTCTATTCATTACAAGTAGATGAATGAACTATGAGTCTACCATGAGTAGATGCAACATTATCCTTGAAAAAGGAGTTTACTTCACTTTGTTCATACAAGTGACTTACCTACTATTGATTAAATATATAAATCCTTCTACTCAATTTATTTTATTAAACTGCTATAATAATGTTTTGGCGGAGAGTTATATCTCCCGCTGGGGCAATTTACAATTGTCTCACCCCCGTGGGATCCAACTTTTTTTTAGGTGGACGTGGACAAAGAAGCAGAATCTCATTACAAGGAATAGACAGTAGAAGTGACAGCAAGGACAGCAGTAATATCTCAGGTGGAGATATTGCCTATCAAGTTATGTAGTTAGAAAGTCCTATGTGTCGTCTCTGTACTCACAGGTCCTCGGAGTTTTTAGTCAGTGTTTTATGAATCAATCTGAGGTTTTGGCTTAATGCCTCGAGATTCGTATATTGTCTATATATAATGTTTATAAGACAGTTGATAATGTAATCTCTGAAAAGAGATGGTACATGTTATGTACGTTTGAACCAGAATGTAAATGTTATGCAATGGTTCTTGTTGGAAAAGATTTCCTATGTGAGGATCTCTTTGCAAAAAGTTTTAATTTTCAGTGATTTTCAGTAATCCGCTGCAAATAATTCGCTTCCGCATTAGTTAATCATGTTTTCGCGAGACGGTCGTTACAATTAGTGGTATCAGAGCTCTAGGTTCGCTGAGTCTACAGAGACATAGGACTAAGGTAGTAGAGTTTGTTCTAGTGTCATCTAGTGTATCTGATAGTGTCTTCTTCTCGTATAAGAGAAGAAGAACTTAAAGATGACTGGGTCACATGAGGAGATTGTTGTTGAGAGTAGCAATGTTGCACCAAGAAGAGGTGCATGGGAATAGGAAAGAGAGAGACAAATGCCTAAGAATCCCCTAGTTGATCCATCTATGATAAGAAAATCCTTCTTTAAGTATTACTGTTGGAGAATTTAGGGCAACAGTAATGAATATAATGGATCAAGCATCGGCAGAGTAACCTAGATTACCAGCCTCAATGATGATGTTTTAGATATCAATAAGTTTTATAATCAGCATTTGCAGGTTGAAGCAGAAGGAAATGATGAATTTCTGGACTTAAATTGAGTTTTTACTCAACCTTAACTTGTTGAATCAATCTTTGAGGCAGAGTTAGCTTGAGACAGTGAATAATCCATGAATTATGACAACTTAGACAAGATAATGTCATTTAAATATGTAAATTTATGAATTCCTGGATTAACTGAGAAAGGAATTGATTGAACTTTCCTTGATTAGTCCTATGAGGACTTATGTTTTGCATAGTAAAACATTACAAATGTTTTATGTTGTTCTTACCTCTTTGAGAAAAGATGAGGTATAGAAGAGATGCCTGGATAAAATCCAGAGATGTTAGGCCTTATGCTTATGATAATATGAAAAGAAGGAATATGATAGTATACAAAGTGCATACCACTTAATCTCAGTATTTATATACCCTGGCCAGGTATACAACTATTGATGATAAAGTGGGTATGGAAACTCTTAGATTGTTGTCTTTTTTATTGCTCTGGTCAAGTAGTCATTCTGAGACAATCTAATGAGTATCATGAAATCAGAAATCTGGAATGAATAAATGTGTCATATCCCATGTATAAGAAAGAGAGTCTGAGATAATCTCAGATGAGCATGTTTTATGAGGAACTAAAAGTGTACTCCTCATAAGATAAGAATAAAGAATAAGGGAGATGAACCTTGTTCAGTAATGCTGCCAGCATAATAAAGATCTTTCCCATAATGAGGAAATGGGAAATGTGATGAGATCATGAGATGATCATAAACATGCTAGATAATAATAAAGAAAGTGATAATGACATGTAATCATCCTTACAAATTCCAATGCTAAAGGCAAGGAACCTAGGATGAGATAAAGAGTAAATGGTTCATGAATAGTTGAAAATACATGAATTAATAAGAGGAATATGAATCCTTGTTTTCTTTCCTTTCAGGGACATGGCAATCAAGTGGGTCTTAGGACACTTGATGTGCATAAGATAAATATGTTCATGTGATGGATACTTAGAAAAGTATCAGTTATCTTGGACTTTGGTCCCAAGATGAGGACATATGAAGCAATTAATGTTCCAAGATGAAAGGAAGGGATATATATGATGTGTTTCCAACACATGTGATAGATACCAAGGTGAAATATTCTGGTATCTGAGAGTTATCAGATGGGTTAGATTGGCTACCTGGAGTGGTCAACTGTGAAATTAGTCTGAATATATAAAACAATATGAACATCATATGTTTGGGGTTTATGCTCTGCATAAACATGATATTAATAAAGAATGCATGATGTTCCTCTGAACAAGAAAAGTGTTGTTTGACACAAAGTTGACTCTGTAGTCAATGGTGAGGAACAATGGAGCATGTGCCTTATGTGTTGATTCTATGAGAATCTTGTATGGAAACACTTTGTTCTGATCAAACTTTTATGGTGTCTCCATAATAAGGAGATGTTATGTGAATACTAGATAGTATGATGAATGAAATACATCTGTCTTCCTTTATCTGGGATTTTGGGGACGAAATCCTTATTAGGGGTTTATAATTTGTAACACCCCTGACCTGGGTTATACTCTAACCCTAGGTGTTTTGATTAAGAAAGGTGATTAAATGCTTAATCTCATCTTGTGAAAAGTAATTAGGCCTCAAGAGGAACCTATGTTGCAATTCTAGTCCTTTTCGAACATTGTTGAAATCAATATTTTGTTTGTTTTGGACTAAAGTGCAAATTACCCAAGTTGAGGGGTTTAAGTGCAAATTGTGCATGATAATATGTTCCTCATGTTTTGAAGCATCGTGAGAATGAAGATGATGCAAAGGTATGGCTTATGGTAGCCTGAGTACCAAGAAAGAGCTGATAAAGCAAGGTTTGTGCATTAAAACCTAATTTTGGTGTAAAGTGCAATTTACCCAAAACCTAGGGTTCAATATGTAAATTACCACTTCAATAAGGTCCCTAATGTTTCTTGTCATCAATTAGAGCAAAGAAAATGAGAGGGTTGCCTCATTTGAATTAAGTTGGAGGAGAGAGAATTTTGATATTAAAATAATCAAGATTTAATCCTAATTGAAACCCTAATTTGATTTAGGGCAAAAATAAATGTATTAATTAAAGGGCCTTCAACCAAAACCAAAATGGTTGGATTCATATGTGTGTGTGACATCCTTGAGCCTTGCAAGGACCACGAAAATATCCAAGAGAGTGGATAACTCACACACAATTTTATAAGAAAAAGAAATATCCACTCACATATGGATATTAATATAATATGATTTAAGGTGCTTGATTTGCTTTTCTTTAAATCATGGATAATTGAGAGGGATAAGATGCAAACAAGATAGCCTCGTCCCTAAGGAAGATAAGGGGGAAGAGGCGGCCACATTTTTGGGATTAATTGGATTTTTGTAAAGAACATTCTCTCTCCTTGAATTTCTTATAAAAAGACCCTTTACAGGCCAAATGGAAGGCTTTTTCGACCCCACTTCTTCTCCTTGCTTTGGAAACGACCAAGGGAGCTTGGGAGGATCAGGAGGACGACCCCCAACCTGTTGGTAAGGTTCTTGATCCATTTTACCTTGATTCCATGGTGGAAATTAAAAAACAATAATGGGTTTCTTCCTATTTCGATCACCTCTTCAATTCTAACCATTCCTTTTCACTCAAACCTTGAGGACGAGCCTTTGAATGGTGAAAGGAGTTGCATCCACCATTGTTTCCGTATACATGGAGCTTTGGATCTCAATTGGAGGCAGGTTTTATAACTTAAACCCTTTTTCATTGTTATTCAACCATTAATCTTGCAATTTCAATGATTCCTTCATTATCTTGTTTAATTGCTGGTTGAAAATGGTTATTTCATGAAATCAGAAGTTATTAGAACTTCAGGGACGAAGGTATATGATTATTACATCATCTTGGATACTTTTTCCAAAGAAATCATGGTTCATACGGTTTTGCGTTAATTGTTCATGCGGTTTCACCAAACCGTTTGAGAGCAAACAGTTTGAAACCGTTTGGGAGCAAACGGTTTCAAAACCGTTTGAGTGAGTTGACCAAGGGTTGACCGTTTGATATTACTGTTCCTCATTATGTTGGTTAATGACTCACCAAATTTTATGGGTTAACTCCCAAGGAATCGTGAGTTGAAGGGTAATCAATTAGGCAAACCTAATTGGATTAAGTGCTGATTTTTCAGCTTGATTAATTTAACTTTTTGGGAAAACGGTTTCAAAACCATTTGAGATGGTTGACCAAGGGTTTACCGTTTGATATTCCTGTTCCTAATGATGTTGGTTAATAACTCATCAAATTTTATGGATTAGTTCCAAAGGAATCATGAGTTGAAGGCTAATCCATTGGGCAAACCGTAATTGAAATTAGTGCTGAAATTCCAATGAGTTGATTTGAGATTTTGGGTTGATTAGCCCAAACGGTTTCAAAACCGTTTGGGGATCACCCAAACGGTCTCAAAACCGTTTGGGGATCACCCAAGACCGTTTAGAGGTCTAGGGTTAAGTATAGTTGACCAATTGAAGGTCTAAAGGTACCAAATCACTTTGCAATTAAGTGTTGATTTGATGATCAACTCAATAGCTCAAACCCTAATGATTTTTCACTAGAATCCAAGGGTTGGATGAGCCAAACGGTCTCAAGACCGTTTGGAGATCATCCAAACGGTCTCAAGACCGTTTGGAGGTCACCCAAGACCGTTTGGAGGTCTAGGGGTGAGTATGGTTAAGCAATTGATGATTTAATGTTACTAAGTTAAAGTATTATCAATTGCTGATTTGGTGATCAATCCAATGATCCAAACCTTAATTGGTTGACTTGGATTTTGATGATATGATGGGAAAACGGTCTCAAGACCGTTTTGTGGTCATCCAAAAGACCTCAAGACCGTTTGGGTTCAGGTCATGTTCAATTTGGATGATGGTTCAATGATTTCAAAGTAACTAATCTTGCATTGATTAGTGTTGAAGGATCATCGATTTCAAACCCTAATTCAATTGATCCAAACCCTAATTGAGGACTAATTGAGGGTTAATTGAGGGTGAAATCAGTTGAAGGTTGACCTATTTAACTCAATTGAAGTATGAGGATAGGTCCAATTGATGATTGGTTCCATGAATTCAATGATTGAAGGAATCAATATTGAGAACCCTAAACCAATTGGTGTAGTTGAGACCATCTTTGGTCCATGCGGTTTTGAGGAGGTTTGGACCAAACGATCTCAAGACTGTTTGAGTCCAAATGGTCTCAAGACCGTTTGGGGCCAAACGATCCCAAACCGTTTGTGCCCATGCGGTTTCAAAAGTCAAACTTGGGCAAACGGTCTTCACCTACTTGCTTGGGCAAACGGTCTCAAGAACCATCTTTACCAAACGGTTTCAAACCATTTGAACCTTGAAAGACCAAGACCGTTTGGGGCTCAAGTAGTCAAAGTTGATTGAGCACTCAATTGGTTAATCCACTTAGACACTTGTTGTAATTGAGGACTCAATTGATCAATTCAATTGGATACCTTATGTAATGGAGGTGCAAGGTGATTGAATCTCTTGAGAATAGAGATGATGAATGACTCATTGATCCAATGATGATTAGTAATGATAATAAATGAAGGTACAAAGGTTGAAACCCTAATAGTACCTAAGTGATTAGTGCCAATTAGGGGATGAACCCTAACTGCTTATAGGATCAATGACTTGGTACACTGTGTTAATCATAGTCGTATGTACTTGATTGAAGGGTTGATATGACCTAATCAAGTTGAGTAGATGTTAGCATGAATTCATACATGAATATGATTCATGTGGTGATTAAGGGTATGATCCTCAAGTAGAGAGATCATGAAACCCTAATCATGAACATAAAACCTAATTGACAGGGCTAATGAACTCTATCCCTAATTGAGGGTAATTCTAAATGAAATCCTAATCCAGGGTAAGGATGTAGCCCTAATCTAGAGTAATGATAAGTGAAACTCTAATTTAGGGAAATGAGATGTAAATCCCTAACTGGGATGAATAGTGAATCTCCAATTATGGATAATTGAATGAAATCCTAATGGATATGAATAGTAGACCCAAATTGTGGGAAACTATGGTGGAAACCCTAGTTGAGGGTGATTTCATGAGAAACCCTAACTAAGTATTAACACCACATGATGTACTAATGTTATGTTGTGATGAGAGGCCCTAAGAAGGGTGAAGGCATGTGAGACTCTAATGAGGAGTCATAATACATAAATTCCTAATCTTGGACAATATGACAATGAATCATATTTCTAATCTTAAGCAAGGGTATAAAGAAACCCTAATGATGAGATAGAAGGAATGGCCTTATAAAGGTGAAACATTTCATGTGGTTGATTATAAGCAACCTTATTGTAAACAATTTCTTATCATTAGACAAGTCCATATCATTAAAGATAGTTGGACAATTCTAATGTGTGGCCTATGCATTATATGCTATAGGTGAGTAATTAATGATGGAATGTATTAAGAAGGGAAATACCTTAATACAAGATAAGATGGCTAATTCAGGAGAGTCAAAAGTGATGAGAAGGTGATACATCAAAATATGATAGTTATCACATTCACCACTTTAGGGTTTATATACCTTGATGTACTCCAAATCCAATATAATTGGGTAAGAAACATATGAAGTGTGTTATGCACCCTATTACAATGAAATGTAATGAGTTGTTGCACTTGATGAGTGTTAATTAATGCACCTTGAGAATGGGGTTAAGCCCAAATGATGTGTATGATATAATCATGCCATGATGAGGATGAGAAATGAACTCATACCTTGAATTGATGATCATTAATGTTATATGATGAAACTAATGTTCTTGAATAATAAAATATGATACCTTTGAATGCCCCAGAGGTATGGATTAATGAATTAAGGGTTGGATAGATTATATAATCATGAAACCCTAATTAATGAGAAAAGGGGGAACCCTAACCCTGACTTGGGTAAAGGGAATGATAAGCCATGTTTGATAGTAAACCCTAATTCCTGGTAAAGGAATAATGGTGTTACTATTGTGTCACATGATGTGATGAATATCTTGTATGACTGTTATCATGCCTAATAACCATACAGATATTATGAGGTGATGTATATAGCTAGTTTGAGCTGTGACATTATATAATAAATGTTGATTGCCATTATGTGCCTTAATGTTGTTGTTGCTTAGTAAAAGAAGCAATATGCATGGACTTTTATGAGTCACATGAGTAAGTTGTTACCTAGAAAGAGGTGACAAGATATTTTATGGCCTTGTGAGCCGGGTGTGATGCTTGTGTAACAAGTATCATGAATGCCTTGGTTAGATGACCTGAAGGTGATAGTTACCTAATAAATGGTAATGATGCTCAATGATGAATTAAGGGTTTGAATACCCAGAACCATATGATTATGGTGATGAGAATGTGAAGGGATGAGAATTCCCAATTTTGAAATGAGGGACTGAGTTCCCAAGGTCTTTGAAAGGCTGATAAGTATCTGATGAAAGTAATACATGTTTCTTTATAGCATTGTTGTAATAAGTTATGTTTGAGAACTTGATTGATGCTAAAACAATGCCATAATGTACTTAAATAATCAAGTATAATGATATCATGTAGAGCCCTAACCATAGATCCATCATTGTCAGAAGATAAATGATGGTGAAATAGGTTTTCCTAAGGGAACTCCTGGAGAGCATACTTTTGAGTATGTGGGGGTTATGGGCGTGAATATCCTTACGCCCTAATGGAGGAATTGATGTGAGATAAACATTAAATCTCTCAATCCTTCATTATATGTACCAGGATGGATGTATCACGAATCTCCCGATGATTGGGTTAGATGTCGTACACATCTCCCAATGATGTTAATGTCGGATCGGTGGAGATAAACATTAAATCTCACGATCGCGAAGAGAGTGCAGCACGCCACTGTAACTCTGATGACGAAGTTGCCAGTATACTCTGGAAAGCTATATTTAGCAGAGACACAAGATGTCCTGCATGTGATCTCACACTGGCCGAGATGTGGGAGGTCATGGGAATCCGGCTCTTCCATTGACCTTGTATGGTACCGATTTTGACTTTGCAGTGGTCGGTTGGAGAATGAGTGGTATATTTCATCTCCTCAGGGCATAAGTGTGTTTGTAAAATGAAATCAGCTGTATAGCATGTTTGCTTAAGGATTGAATATGGAAATTCATTGGTTGATGTTACATTTCTGTTATATATCTGCAATTCTTTGATGTTATTCATATCTGTTGTATTCATTACAAGTAGATGAATGAACTATGAGTCTACCATGAGTAGATGCAACGTTATCCTTGAAAAAGGAGTTTACTTCACTTTGTTCATACAAGTGACTTACCTATTGTTGATTAAATATATAAATCCTTCTACTCAGTTTATTTTATTAAACTGCTATAACAATGTTTTGGCGGAGAGTTATATCTCCCGCTGGGGCAATTTACAATTGTCTCACCCCCGTGGGATCTAACTTTTTTTTAGGTGGACGCGGACAAAGAAGCAAAATCTCATTACAGGGAATAGACAGTAGCAGTGACAGCAAAGACAGTAGTAATATCTCAGGTGGAGATATTGCTTGTCAAGTTATGTAGTTAGAAAGGCATATGTGTCGTCTCTGTACTCTCAGGTCCTCGGAGTTTTTAGTCAGTGTTTTATGAATCAATCTGAGGTTTTGGCTTAATGCCTCGAGATTCGTATACTGTCTGTATATAATGTTTATAAGATAGTTGATAATGTAATCTCTGAAAAGAGATGGTACATGTTATGTACGTTTGAACCAGAATGTAAATGTTATGCAATGGTTCTTGTTGGAAAAGATTTCCTATGTGAGGATCTCTTTGCAAAAAGTTTTAATTTTCAGTGATTTTCAATAATCCGCTGCAAATAATTCGCTTCCGCATTAGTTAATCCTATTTTCGTGAGATGCTCTTTACAAGAATGGTATATTGAAGGCTCTGGAGTCCTTCTTTGTTGGCAGTTCTTCCTAGACAAAAGCACTTGTCATATTAGCTAACTGCATTGTCTCGATATGGTACCCTCTCCTCCTTTTGGTGATGAGATCCTTAAAGAACTTGGCATAGGTCGGCATCTCCTCTATAGCATCCAGGAATGGAACGTCCAGATGCAGTTTATGTACCGCTTCCATGAACTTCTCGTATCTTCTCTTTAGGTGCACTTTAATGAATTTATATGGGAATGGGACTCTTGGTGCATATCGACTCTTCTTTGTGAAAATCTCCTCGACAACATCTGGTTTCCTAGCTTCTTCACCTTTCTTCTTATTTTCTTCCACTTTTTTCTTTATCAACAGATTTTTCAAGAGTGACCTCTTTCTCATATGGTTGTTTATCATCTCTTCTTTCTTCGTTGTCGCTTCCAGTTCCTGAGTTACTTAGCATCCTCCCAGATTGGAGGGTAGCCATCTTTGCAGTTTCGGTGTTTGATGGAATTTTCCCAGAAGGATTCTTTACCAGCTCTGCCAACTACGATAGTTGTTGGTCGATTTGACGTTGATGGGTCTGCATATCAGCCATATGAACTTGCATATTGGTCAAAACTCTAGAGTTAGCAAGAGCGCTTTGAGCTAACTGGTCATTCATTGTAGCTTGCCTTTTAGCGAAATCAAATAGTTGGGTGACTAAATCCTGCTGGTTGTTATATGTTCCCTGATCTGACCCTTGGTTTTGGTTGTACCCTTGACTCGGTCATGTGCCTTGATGGTTCAAATTCTTACCTTGACCATGATAGTTGTTCTTATTTGTCTAATAGTTTTTTGTTCGTGTATATTGGGTCTGTCCACTTCTCTTTTCAAACCCTGGGGGCGGTTTCATTGGGTTGTTCAGTTGGTGTGAATTCTTAGCTGCATCTTTGTTTCCGTAACTAAAACTGGGGTGGTTTGGCCTCTTGAAGTTTGCATAAGAGACATTTTGTGTCTCTTCACTTTCACTTTCATCACTTTCCTAGGGCTTGGTGTAGATACAGTTATTGATTCCATTCCCTCCTTCTCCACAGGTGACACACTTCATTACTTTCTCTATGTGTTTCTTGCCCTTACTCCCTGAGTCCTTCAATTGTTGGACATCAGTTGCTATTTTCTTAATCTGTGCCATTATGATCTCTAAAGACTTGGCTTCAACAGACGATCCTTCAGACCCTACTTTCCTCGTTGACCCTTTATCATTCCTATCATAGTCTATGCCTGCTTGTAGCGCAGCCATGTTGTCTATTATCTTCATGGTTCTGCTTGGCTTCTTCCTAATGAAATCACTGCCAGCGGCTGTGTTTAATAAAGTCCTTTTAGTAGGAGTTAGTCCATTATAAAAAGTGGTCACGGATAACCCCTTTTGATAATTGTGGTATGGACAATCTCTCTGGAACTCCTGGAAATGTTCCCATGCTTCGTGCAAGTTCTCTCCTGGCTTCTGTGCAAAAGAAGTGATCTTCTGCATGTTGCGGATGGTCCTCTCTATAGGATAAAACTTAGTAAAGAAAGCATCTTCCAGGGGTCTCCACCCATATATAGATTGGTGAGGGAGATTGAGGTACCAAGATAGAGCCTTGTCTTCCAAAGAGAAATTGAAGCATTTACAGTATATCACCTCTTACAGGACTCCCCTCATTTTGATGGTATCATAGATATTTTTAAATGCATTGAGATGATGGTATGGGTTTTCACTCCTCAAAATCCTGCGAAAAGGTTTATTCTAGATCATCGAGATGACAGTTGGTTTTAACTCAAAATTTGTTTCGTTGAAGTGTGGTATGACGATCAGGCATCTAGACTCGTTGGCCCTTGTTGCTACCATCTCCCTAAGAGTCTTCCCCTCTTCATCATCCTCGTTGTCTCTATCCTGACCATATTGCTCTAATTCATTGTCATGATGGTTGTGGTTGTGCCTTCTTCGATGTCTGTAGAGTCATTCTTCGTTGCGTTGATCTTCTTCATGGCGATCTTCATCACGATGATCATCATCACAACGATCTTTATCCTTACGTTCTTCTTCACGTTGACGACCGTCATTGTAACGGTCATCTCTATCTTCGTCTGACCCTGGTGGTGGTGGGTTGTGTTGAATCCTCACATCCCGCTCGTCCCCGGTGAGAGTAACGTCCACGTGAGACGGCATGTTAACTCAAGGTTGAGGAGCTAAGTCAAACGAGTCTGCTTTCTTCCAGAGTACCTGAATAGACCCATAGTCGAGTTAGTAAACTAGACGTGTTAAAATGAACTATTCTACACAAACGCAGGGTAGCAGACTTAAAGTGACGGTGTGGTCAAGCTTATTACTAAGCTTGAGGCATGTGAGTAGAGTGAGTGGACTCAAGTTCTTAACAGTTCTATTTTTCCTTGTCCCCGGCAACGGCACAAAAAAGTTGACCGGCCTAAATCACACGTCCAAAAAGGAGCGGATCTAGAGTAGTCATACTCTTAAAATAGTAACCTGACACTTAAGCCCCAATAACTATTATATGGGGTCTGATGTAGTAATCATGGTTGAACCACAGGGACAAGGTTAGTAAGTGTTAAGCACACAAGGTCTCACACTCATATACTCTAGATAAAAAGGTAGTTTAAAAGGGTGTTCCCAAAGGAATGATGGTACTCAAACCAAAGTAAAATGAATAAACCAAAGAAAAGAAGAACAACCTATAACAAAATAAGATGGAAACAAAGATATGGAGGGAAACTTGGATTGGATTTCACCTACTAAGACTTCTCACCAACATGCAACATCATCTCTCCCTCTCACATTCTCCTATCAAGATTACAAGCAATATTCATACATGGTGTCTATTCCCTTCTCTCTCGAAATAAGGATAGATCTAAGTCTAAGGGTAAACTCTCTCTCAAGATGAATACACAAAAACCACATAAAAGAACGTATGATCTCAAGTTTTAGTATTCTAACATCCTCATGCATTAGTACTACTCTATAACACAAGATAAAAGTGATATTACTCTCTCGGGATATCAACAATCAAATATCACAAGATGGTAGCTAAGCATACAAGTGAAGCATTAAAACCAGTGCATGGAGATTATCTTGACAAGAGTATATATATTCAAAATGGAGAGACAATATACATGTTGGGAGAGCCTTAGTGGCTACTCCCAACCTAAGTTAAGATGTTTAGCTGCACATGTTCATGGGCAGCATAACAGCGTTACAAGAAGATAGATACATCAAGTTCCACGAAGTGATGAGGGAAGTATAGTGAGAATGGAGTGATAGATCTAGATAGAGAGAGAAGAATGTGATACAAAATAGTACTTCTTCAAATCCATACCTGGGGTCGATGGCATGAATGGTCTTCTTCTCTCAAAGAAGATGTAGCCTTTAGTCTTCTCTCTCCTCAGCTTCTGCCTTTGGAGATCCAAGACTGATTGGATGGATGGATGGAGATGAGTCTACAAATTGGCAGCACTTTGTGGTACCTTCAGATCTAATGATTTCATAGGACGGGTGGGTGGCCTATTTATAGGTACACTCCACCAACTTAACTGCGTTCGAGGTCTGGTCTTGGATGAAGCTTGATCGCGATCGAGGCTTCATTGTTATTCTTTTCTCGATCGAGGTCAGTTGAACCCCTTCCTCGTTTGTGGTATGGATGTTGCATTCTTAGGTGAGGTTCGTAGTCGAGGTCGACTTAGCAACCCCCTCAGTTGTGGTTTAGCTGGCCACCTTCTTGATCATGGTTTATTTGACCACCTTCTGTCAAGACCACATTCGAGGTCGAGGTGTGCCTTGCTTTGGAAAAGTCGAGGTCACGGTCTTCATGTTGATCGCGGTCCCCATGTTGATCGCGGTCATGATGTACTTGAGTGCAAATTGACCACGAGCGCAAGGTATTAGGGTGAACTTGGAGACCTCGACCATGGTGAGACGGTCCTTGTTGGATGAATGAGTCATGGTCGAGGTGATGAATGTGGCATGGGCTAAATATGTACCTGAAATTAAGGGGAAATGTGTAAGTGAAGTATTTGACATAAGATGTTAAAATAGTGGGGAAAATTAGCAAAATATATGCTAGGAAGGTATAAAATGTATACAAAAAGTGTGTAAAATGAAGTGTTATCAACTGCTAGTCAGATTATGAGTACTCCCAGACCCGTGCATCCTACCTATCCAAAGTTAGAGGATTTTACTTAAAATGAAGTACCTCTAGGAGTTCTAGTCATCAAAATTCATCCCTTCTTACCCCCTTCACTCACCAAAACCCTAGGACATAAAGGCTACTTCCGCTACCCCTTCTTGAGACATTAGGGTTATGATTATTAGGGTTAAAACATCCTCTTCCAAATCATAAAATGTATGTAACCAAGATATCATGGACATAATTTGTGATTCTATAATACCCTAAAATTTTAGACTGGGATTAATTATATATTTATGTGAACCAGCATGGCATGTACCAAGAACACCAGCATCCCCTATGACACTCCCTAGGATCATTCAAAGGGTAGGTCCTTCTGTATAAATAGGAGGTCCTTAGAGGGGAAAAGGAGGGCTATGGAGGAAGAGTCCTCCAAGAAGTGGAAGAGGTCAGAAGAGGCCTTCGAGGAAGGCATCGATCCTAAGCATGTCCCCTTCGACATCCCGAACCCAAATAATGACCAGAAAGGTGACATATGTCAAACGACGAGGCCAAACCATAGGAGAACCCTTCTGGTGGCATGGATACACAGTTGGGCAAGTGGTGGTGCACACCCTTGATGCAGTCTGGATGGAACAACAAAAGAAGATCATTGAGGCCATTACTGCCTTGTCCCTCAAGGATATCGCTAGAGATGAGAATGGGGAACCTCTACCTATCCTCCCTTGTCTAGGAGCTATCATTTTAGATTTTGTCAAGCTAAATATAGAAAACTTTTGGGGTGAATATAAGACTGAGGTGGTTAACAAAGAGGATGCATGGATCCTGGAAGTGGAGAATTTCTTTCATATTATGGAGATACAATCAGGCAAGAAGGTTCTATTCGCCACTCACCTTCTTGAATGAATAGCAAAGATATGGTGGGAGAATTATACCATGGGCTGAAATATATATGAGGAACCAATGGTTTGGATAGACTTTCATACTATCTTCTCTACAAGGTTCATACCTACCTCCACCAAGAAAGAAAAGGAAAAGCAGTTCACTTTCCTTTACCAAGGCAACATGATAATTACATATTACACTCACAAGTTTCACCTCGTGGAGCATTTTGGGTACATGATGATTGAAGAACACTCAGTGGATCATTTTGTAGAGTGCCTGAACCCTTTGATCAAGCCCCATGTGATGACAAGTAAAATCTACAAGTTTCACTGAGGCTTATAAATTTACCCTAGACATGGAGAAGCTAGTCATGCCTGCACATAACTCGCCCAAAGGATACATAGGGTTCGTTGAAGGTATTTCTGCCCCAAGGAATGATTACAAAAAAGGTACGTACACAACAATGGAAAAGGAAGTAATGGAGGCAAGGGAAATCCCCATCAAGAGAATCGTCATCCTGATTGTCGCACATGCAAGAAGAGACACCCTGGAAAGTGTCGCTATGAAAAGTGAGTGTGCTTTCATTGTCATTAGGAGGGATACTTTGTGGCCAACTATCCCCTCCCTCCTCTACCAGGTGAGGAAATAGCGGCAGCACAACTAGTAGCAACATCACCACCAATAGTTGTCGTACCACCAGGATGGCTACAACTGTAGGAGAGCATCGGCAAGCCTAGTATTTGTTATTGATAATGAAGAATCTCAAAGGAATGTCAACCGTATGATAGAGGGTAATCAACCCTAGAGTTTTGTCCCAATCCATCAATATGAATTGTTTTGTATTTT
Organism: Alisma plantago-aquatica; assembly: GCA_963693085.1. Lineage (NCBI taxonomy): Eukaryota > Viridiplantae > Streptophyta > Magnoliopsida > Alismatales > Alismataceae > Alisma > Alisma plantago-aquatica. Next base: position 4,259,621 of record OY856411.1, read on the forward strand.
AACTATTTTGTATTTTAACTATCATGAATTCAATGTAGGCATGTTTGATATCATAGGACAGAATGTAAAAGCTTTGTTTGACTCTGGATCTACCAATACTTTTATTTCAAAAAATCTCACAACTATGCTTTATCTAGATTTCAAGGATTTAGGATATGTTTTAGAAGTCACTACTCATAGTGGTCAAATCTTCTCATCTCTCTTGAGAACACCAGTCATACCAGTTAAATATATGAATAATGAACTCCATACAGATTTATCCTCCTTGGTATGAATGACTTTGATGTAATCACTAGCATGGATTAGTTTTATATTTATAATGCTAAAATATACTGTAAGGAAAGAAAATAAGAATAGAGAGACCAAGTCACCCACCTTTTACCATTAGAGGTAGGAAGGATGCTACCACTAGCCTTTATGTGTTAGTTGTGAAGGTAGAAAAAATGATAGCCAAAGGTTGCCATGCCTTCCTACCAGTAGTTACCGAGCCGGAGCCTAATGTTTAGCCCTTGGAGGAAATAGAGGTAGTCTGGGACTATATAGATGTGTTCCCGGATGATTTTACCGTCGTACCTCTGGAGAGAGGAGTAGGCTTATCAATAAAATTTGCTCCTGAAACTTATCCCATTTCCAGGGAGCCTTACAAGATGGTCCCTGCTGAGTTGATTGAGCTGAAAAAACAACTATAGGAACTTCTAGACAAAGGCTTCATCAGACCTAGCACTTCTCCATGGGAAGCACTGGTCCTCTTTGTGAAAAAGAAGGATGGATCACTTCGTATGTACGTAGACTATAGAATGATAAATAAGGCTACCATTAAGAATAGGTATCCTCTACCCCGTATAGATAACCTGTTTGACCATCTCAAGTTAGTCGTTGTTTTCTCAAAGGTTGATTTGAGATCGAGATCCCAACGGTTGCAAGTGAAGAAATGATATATTCTAAAAATCACTTTTCAGACCCTATATGGCCATTATGAGTTACTGGTCATGCATTTTGGGTTGTCCAATGCCCTGACTATGTTTATGAGCCTTATGAATAGTGTGTTCCAACCTTTCCTTGACTCCTTTGTCATAGTGTTCATATATGACATCCTGGTATACTTTGATGAGTTAGAATAACATTGTGACCACCTTCTAGAGTCCTTGATTTCCTAAAAAAGATGAATTTCTATGGGAAGTTCTTGAAATGTGAATTTTAGATAGACCGTGTCATGTTCCTCGAACACATTATATCCAAAGGGACCATCTCAGTGGATTTTACCAAAGTGTCAGTTGTACGTGATTGGCCAACATAAAGAACCCTTTTGAGATTTGCAGCTTCCTCAGATTGGTCGGGTATTACTAAAAATTCATCAAGGATTTCTCAAAGACCGCTTTGCCTCTCGCCAAGATCACCCTAAAGGACGAGAAGTTCATGTGGAGTGACTTCTGTGAAGCGTGATTATAGGAGTTTAAGGAGAAGTTGACCTTAGCTCCCGTGTTGACTCTACCATTAGGAAATGAAGGATTTATGATCTTCACTAACGAATCAAAGATGGGGCTTGGATGTGAGCTAGAGCAGAATAAACATGTTGTCACCTATGCCTTCAGACAACTCAAGTTGAACGAATTGAACTACCTAAGACATTATTTGGAATTAGAAACAATTTATTCATGCCCTAAAGATTTGGAAACACTATCTATATGAGCTACCTTTGAAATCCTCACTGACCACAAGAGCATGAAGTATATCTTGACTCGAAAAGACCAAAACTTAAGACAAAGATGATGGATGGAGTACATGAAAGACTATGATTTCACCATCGCCTACCACCTGAGAAAGGCTAATGTGGTAGCAGATACCCTTAGTCATAAACAACTGTGATGTGTGATTGTCTTGTCCTCCGAGTGGAGAGAACTGGAGGACTTTTCTAGATGGACTATGCAACCATTAGAAGACCGAATCCATTTTGCCAATATTCAAATAAAGCAGGACCTATTGTTGAGTTGTTAGCTGCCTAGTTAGCCAGCCCAGAGCTTGAAAAGATGAAAGGTTTGTTGGAGACACCTCAAACACACCTTTTGGTGGGTGTGGATGGTGGGATCCGATACAAGAGTCGTATCTGGGTTCTTGAGGATTCTCCCTTAAAGACTCATATCTTGCAAGAGTCTCATGGTTCTAAGTATACAGTACACCCTGGCACCACAAAGATGTTTAAAGATCTACAGTGATACTTTTAGTGTTCAGGGATGAAGAGAGACATAGATTTGTATGTGGCCAGTTGTTTCACGTACCAGATGGTGAAGGCTAAACACCAACAACTCGGTGGATTACTACAATAAATTGAGATTCTTGAGTGGAAATGGGACTAGATCACTATGAATTTTGTGTTGAGTCTCCCCAAGACAAAGAAAGGTCATGATGCAATATGGATTGTAGTGGACCACCTAGCCAAGTCCGCACATTTCCTTGCCCTAAAGATGATTGCCAAGGTGTCTGAGCTAGTTGAACTATATGTTTGAGAGATATTTTGTTTGCATGGTGTTTCGAGTTTGATTATTTTGGATCATGATCCTAAGTTCACTTCAAAGTTATGGAAATAAGTGCATGAAGACCTCAGTATGAGGTTGAAATTTAGTATGTCTTATCACCCCCAGACTAATGGATAGTCAGAAAGAACAATCCAAACTTTGGAAGATATGTTGAGAGCATATGTGCTCGATTAGGGTAGATCGTGGGAGAAGTACTTGCCCTTAGCTGAGTTTGCCTATAATAATAGCTACCAAACCAATATCGAAATGCCTCTGTATGGAGATCTTTATGAAGGCAGTGTCGATAACAACTTCACTAGAATGGGAGGACCTTGATCTATTCATAAGAACTACGATTATATGTCGATAAAGTCACTTTGATCAAGCAAATGTTGAACAGAGCCCAGGATCAATAGAAATAGTATGTTGTTGCAAAGCAGACTGATGTGCACTTCGTTGTAGGTGAACATATGTTTCTAAAAAATTTGACCCCGTCGGGCTATAGCTAAGAACATAGGAAAACTGATTCCTTGATACATGGGTCCATTTGTGATTCTAGAATGAATTGGTGAAGTTGTTTATCATCTAGCAGTACCCCCACAGTATAGTATGATGCATGATGTGTTCTATGTGTCCAATTTGAAGTGTAATGTGAAGGATCCTAGACATGTGCTGATCATCGAGCCTATTGAACTCCAAGGGAGGTTGACATACCATGTGTCACCTATGAGGATACTGAATACGAAGGTGAAAGAGCTCAAGAATAAAAAGATAGAGATGGTAAAGGTTCTATAGAAGCACCATGGAGAGGATGAAGTCACATGGGAGCTAAAGATAGACATGGAAAAGTCCCATCCTGAATTGTTTGTATGATTAGTCGAAATTTGAGGACAAAATTCCTATCATAGGGGAAGAATGTTATAACCTGGTTTTCACTTGTATTTTACTTAGTTGAAATGCAATGATTTCAATAAAAAGACATATTGGAAATTTGTGTGCCTTTTTTTAAAGTATGGCTTTATTTTGAAAATTCCATTTCCTATAAATTTCGTAATTTCTACTAATTTTGTTATTCCAATAATGGATATAAAGGAAAAGGAAGAGAAGAAAATCCAATATTAAAAAAAAGGCAAAAGATAATAGATAATAGATAATATACTTGTGAGAATTGTGTGGAATTCTCTAGAAAGTGGTATGGATGGCCACTTTAATGGTTTGATGTCAGTTTCACATGGTTTCTAATAAGAAAAGTAGTCAAAAAAAAGAATATAGAAAAGATAGAAAGAGAAAAGGTCTATTTTAATGGCTAAAATGTGCCTTATAAGAAGATGACTTGGATATTAAGAAAAGTATCTTTTCTTTTCATGTATTGGTCTCAAACCTTTCACACAGTTAGATAAAGTCATTATAGACTTCCCATTAAAATTTGGCACTAAATGGATTGATAGAATAGTAATCATCAATTTTCTTGGATTCCTAGAGTGAGTGGTTTACAATGGAATTGTATTAAATGTCACGAAATGAAATTCATATTAGATATATATATATATATATATATATATCCAGATATTTAAAAAAAACATTAGATATATATAAATCCAGATAATTGGATGTCACGTGTCACACCAGCTATTGGATCTTGATCGAATGGTGGATGGGTCGTCTCCTAGCTCACGTTGAATCAAGAAAGGAGGAGCATGTATGCAGAGACTTCCAAACCAATTATCTCACCATTCAATGTGTGAATAAGATTGTAAAGTTGTCCTTTGGCTTTGTTGGATAAAGGAGAACCCACCTATCCTAGGTTTTTTCTGGTTTAGAGATTTCTTGAATATTTGTCCAAATTGCCCGAAGCAACAGGACCAACCCCTATAACCCTAACATATATAAGGGGGTATAAGTCTCCCTGTGAGATCACAATTGCACTCATAAGACTCCTCTCTATTTCTCATTTTTCTCCCTGATCTCAATTTCCCTCATATCCCTGTCCTAACCTCCTACACCTCCTCAGGTCTTCGTTGGAATTCCCTACTAATGTGCTCACGACACCAATCATCCCTAGGGCAATTGAACCCTTTGGTAACTTTGTCACAGCACGATGAAGGTCGATGTTACTTCACCCAATATTTAGAAGGACGAGACCGCAAAGTCAACTTCTTATGTTGATTGTCCAAGCATTGCTCATGAGAAAGAAAAGGTTGAAGATGACTGGGAGACAAATTACCCTTCTGCCCTGCCTCCTCTTCAGAATAGGTAAGTCCATATTGACCTTTTCTCCCTTACTCCAACCCAACTAGCATGAAGACACACAAGCTCACTTAGCCTAGGTGGCGTGAGCCCACTGTTGGCCCAGTCTAGTTGGCAAGGCCGGGACCAGGGTGTGCTGCCTAGATGGTGGCTTGTGATGGTTGAAACTAATTGAATAAGAAAAAATTGTAATAAATAATAGGAAGGTATAATTTTTGGATCTAAGAGGGTGAATATACTTCAAAACTTACACAAGAATAGTTAGACCTTCAAATTATATAAATTAAGACCAGATTCTAAAAGTGAATTTGAAGTCCTATCTAAACAAGCATAGCAAGGATAAGATAGATTAAAATAGACACTTGGACAAGGTTTTAGAGTGGTTCCAATCTCTAAACTAGGAGACTATTAGTCCTATACCTAGAGAGGTCAAGCTCTAGGATTTGTAAGATGTCTACTCCTTATATTACTTATAAGAGTTACAACAATTGACCTTCCTTTTTCGGGACAAGGATACCCAACTTTCCTTTTAGGCCAAGGGAGCCAATAACCTTACAAACAAGGTCTTACTATCCAAGAGATGGTCTTCTACCTCACAATAGGTCTTACCCATTCTTGTAATTAGTTGGATTCCTTCACTAAGGTCCTCCTCCTCATCTAATGAGTCTTTGGCCTTGAGGATTTATCCAACCAACCTCCTTGGATCTTCCGCCTTGTCCTTCTCCTTCACTTGGAGAATATCTTCACACATTCTTCGGCCTTGAAGAAGAGCAGCAACTCCTCCTTCACTCAGAGAAGTTCACTTTAGCCTTTGCTTCTTGAAGAAAGGGGATTGGTAAGTGAAGAGATGAAGAGCTTTACAAAGTAACAATGTTGTATCTCTCTTACAACATGCCTAACTCACTCATAATCATGAAATGCTTTGTAAATGAGAGAGAGAAAGGGGATCAAAGGGGTTTAGCGCACTCAACTATAGCAAGGACCAAGGATAGCATGAATGAGCAACCTTGGAATGTACTCTAAGGGGTCCTATTTATAGTTGGGGGTGTTTTTTGAGTGTGGGATCACTTAAGAATGAAAAATAGGCATTTTACAAATTGCAACGGATCTATTTTCATCTCTGAAAACTCTCCAATAGTTGGAATTACTTTTTCTACATTTTCCATACAGTGTATTTGGTTTTCAATAAAGGTAACTTGACCGATCCACTATATGACAAAGCCAATTTTCAAATGATCGGTCGAATATGTCCCGGGGAAACTCGACCGATTCACTAAAGTCAACTTTGGATGGAAATTTGGTCGGTCGAGTTCTGTGAGTGTACAACTCGACCGATCCAAACCATTTCGAAAATCCATCATGGATCGGTCGAGATTCAAACTCGACCGATTAAGTTATTGTGATGAATTTTCCAAAATGGTTTTAAAGTGATCAAACGATGGAATCAAGTGTCCCAGATTTTTTCTCATCTTAGTTACAAGTCATTTCATCAATAAAAATGTTTACAAAATTGTTCTAAGGTGATTTGGAGTGTTTTCCACAAAAATGCATTTTGCATTGCTTTTGACTTGAACTTTGACAAGCTAAGGCTTGATGAAATTGATCGTTTTCATGTACCTAATGCCTGAAATTAATATCTTTCAAACATATTAGATATATATGAATGGAATGGTTAAGTCATTATCAAAATATGAATAATGTTCAACATTTAGGTCAATATTCTCACCCTTTTTGACAATGACAAACCATTTCTCTACATATTGAAAAGGATATGAAAATTTAACCTTTACCTTTAGAAAAAGCATAAGAAAGTTAACCATTTACCTTGTGAATTACAAGGGGATACATGAGTGAACAGTGTGAATTGCTCCCCTTCAATTTATGCTTACCTATTCCTGCATGGTTAGCTTTTCCAAAAAATAACCAGAGCATGTATACATACTATATGGTCCTCTAGTAAGTCACGTGATATAAGATATTTGACAAGAAAAGGATCATACAAGCGATAAACCAATATGGATGAGACCATTTCTACCCCTTTGTCATATCAAAAAAATAGGTAGGTAGAAAGATCTAAAAACACGTCTTCTCCACAAACACAGGATAAAGCAATCAACCACATAACACACATCAAACAGAGACAAGGTCAAGAGAAACAAGCAACCCAATGTCATAATCAAAATATGGGTAACATACCAACAACTCATGAGATACTTTCAACCAGAGAGTTAAAGGTACACTTGATTAAGATTACAACACTGGACCATGTCCTCCCTACAAGAACCAAGGAACAAAATAGCATGCTTATGAAAATAGTACAACTCAGATAATGTGCCCAGATGTCTTTAGTACAAAATAGTCCAGAAAGATATATATGATCAACATATGATAACTAAAAATTAAACCATCTAAACATCTAAGCTATATATGTCCATGGGGTCATCATGAGCAGCAGCTTCAGGCTCATAGTCCTCATCACTATCTGAAGGTGTAGCAGTGACATCATCATCACCATCGTTGCCAGAGGCACCAACAAAACCATCATCAGGGCCATCATCCTCAGTGGCCTCCTCATCATCATCAACATCCTCCTCAGTAGCCCGGTCAGGCATCTCCTCATCGGCAGAAGGATCGAAACCACGATTGGGTAAAAGTGCATTCTGCTCATCCCAAGACATGCCAATATCATATGGCTCCTCTCTTTTTTTCCGAAGCCAGGGGGACTTTTTATTCATCCCACCCCCCTCACGTGGGCAAAAACGCTGTCAAAAAAGATACATCTCCTGCTTATAAATGCAGGTGTATACCCAATCATAAGCACCCCAGCATAAAAAAAGGCATATCAGACCAAAAAAGAAACCAACCTTTATCAAGAACAGAGACCTATCTTCTTTTACCAATATATGGCACCGCTCGCCTATCCAGAATAAGATAACCCCTGATCTTCATGGGCAGAAGCATGGTAGCATGGTAGAAAGAGGGAGTAGAAGTGACAATGTTGGCAAGCATGGTAGCAAGGGGGGCAGTAGGCAACACCAAGGTAGGAAGCACACTAGGGGTAGGCACAGGTCCACTAGCAGCAGAGGGTGTGGCAGAGGAAGCAGCAGGCGGAGGGTTTAGGTAAAAGTGATTGTATGTAAAGGAAGCATAATCACAACTTGGGTAGGGCTGGTAGGAGGGGTAAGGTTGGGAACAGGATAGGTTCATGTTAGACATGATCTGACACAGGTCCTGATGCATGTGCTCCTGAAGTTATAGGTTGTACGCTTGTTGATGTATCATATATCCCATAAGGGTTTCATTAGATACATGGAACGAGGTGCGGGAAGGTCAGGATGGAGGTGGAGGTGGAGGAGCCTGGGTGGAGGTAGAGGCTCTAGTGTGGTGGCAGAGGATGTAGAAAAAAATATTTTCTTGATTTTGGTCTTGTTGATACAGACTCCTTTTCTAGAGGGTTTGTAATGAAGATCATGAAAAAGAGACTCTCAATCATAAAGGTAAACAGACCATAGATCAGGGCTCGGTAGGGTGGGTGGGTACCTCATGTATTCTTCCCAGAGTCAAGGTAGGTCATGTGATGTAGAATGTATCTAGACTACTTGACTCCTATTTTCTTCAAAAGATAGTACATAATCACTATGGTATTCTTTGCAATTTTAGTTTGATTCTTCTTGGGATGAATATTGCAGTTGACTACCAAAGTGAGTATAGGGTTTTTGAGATCCAGGGAAGAGGGTGTCATGGTGGACTTCTTCCTATAGGGTGTCTGAGGCTTCTTTAAGAACTTATGAATATCAGTAATTATGATATTGTAGTGCTTATAGAGAGACTCAGGGTCAAGCAAGTCAAAATACTTAGGGTAATCTTTCCTCCATGTGTTGGTGACCTCAGTACCATTGAGAAACATGTTCAAGGTATCTTCTGAGATAGTGAATTTCTTACCAGCAATCATGGAAGTGATGATCACTTGGGTATTAGGAGGGGGTACAAGAGAGTCGTAGTTCCATGAAAGATTGGCATAAAATTCATAGACCGCTTTGGTGCTTGTAATGGAATTATGAAAGCACTGGCATTCTACGCTCAGGGCGGATAGGTGATGGTCATAAACCAACTCAACTACCTACCTATGACCTTTTTCTTAGTAGTGCGAGGTTCAAACAAAGCTCAAAAGGGGAAAGGGTTCCTAGGAAGGAACTCCTTATACTTGTTTATAGCTTCGGTTGAAACAAAAAAGATGTCATCATAAGGAATGAGGTGTGAGTGGAAGATGACGATGGAGCTCCAGCAGATGTGGCCCTATTTCTTCTATTTGAAGCCATCAATAGCGAGAGAGAGTCATAACTAGAGGAAACCACCACCAAAGGTCACCTAACCACCTAGGACTGATAGGAAAAAGGTGTTAGGTAGGTCAAACGGGAGTTGTCTAGGGCTAGGAGAGGGAAGGTCAAGGCAAGGGTTGAGGGTTTATGAGAGTTGGAGTAAGATTTGATCGATTTTTCTCTAGTTAAGAGGGAGAATATTCAGTCGAAACCTATTTAACATTTGGTCCAGCCCAGCCATCGGTCGAGTTTTAGAGAAAGAAACTCGACTGAATGACTTTTTACATAAGCCCTCAGTCATGGATCAGTCGAATTGGCAACTCGACCAATTGTTAGTCTGACCTAACATTAGAAATTCTAGATTCTAGCCATTTGAGTGCTAATTATATTTATTTTTCTAGTCCATTTTGTATTTTATACATACTAAGGAACATTTCACTCATCATAGGGTATTATTTTGCAATAAAACAAGTGTTTGCAAAAAATACCCAAAAACGAGCAAAACAAGATAACTATAGCACATTCAAGCAAAAGATAATCAAATTGAGTAGGAAACATATAGGAAAGATAAAAACTATATAGAAGGCATGTCAATATCATCTAGAGTAGTTATAAATAGTTTGATCTAATGAAAGTAAATTGCTCTCTAGCTAGAGGTTTAGTGAAAATGTTCACTAACTGGTTCTTCGTATCCACATGTGAGATATAAGTATCCTTATTGGAAATGTGGTCACGAAGAAAGTGATGATGTACCTCTATATGTTTATCTCTACTATGAAATGTAGGATTATATGACAAGTGAATTGCACTAGTATTATCATGAAAGATAGGAGAAGCATCAAAATAAATGTTAAAGTCTTGGAGCATTTGCTTCATCTATAGGACTTGGGCACAACAACTTCCAGCTGTAATGTATTCAGCCTCGGTAGTTGATAGAGCCACAATGTGTTACTTCTTGGAAAACCAAGAAACTAGGCAAGATCCTAGGAAGAAGCAACTGCCACTTGTGCATTTTCTATCAATCAAGCTCACTGTGTAATCCGCATCACTATAAGCAGTAAGAGTAAAGTCTTTTGACCTAGGATACCATAGTCCAAAATTTGAGGTTTTGTATAGATACCTTTAAATCCTCTTAACCACTATAACATGTGATTTCCTAGGACTTGATTGAAAGCGAGCCCACAAGCTGATACTAAACATCATGCTAGGTCTAGAGGCAGTTAAGTAAAGTAAACTTCCAATCATACCTCTATAGAGCTTCTCATCTACCTTTTCACCTTCTTTATCTCTATCAAGCTTGGTGGCGTTTGACATGGGGTGTCCATTGGCTTGGTGTTCTCCTAACCAAAGCGCTTAAGTTGCTCACTTGTGTACTTGCCTTGGTTGATGAAGTTCCCATTCTTTGTTTTCTTGATTTGAAAGCCAACGAAGAATGCAAGCTCCCCTATCATGCTCATCTCGAACTCATTCTACATAAGATCACTAAACTCCTTGTAAAGATCAAAATTAGTTCTGCCAAAAATGATATCAACATATATTTAAATGATAAGAAAATTATTAGGAGTGTGCTTTAGAAATAAGGTAGAATCTACTTTGCCCATAATATAGCCATGATCTAAAAAAAGTTCTTTCGTTTCTCATACCAAGCTCAAGGTGTTTGTTTGAGACCATAGAGAGCTTTTTGCAACAAATAAACATGGTTAGGCAAGTTATCATGTTCAAAGCTTGGGGGTTGTGCAATATACACTTTCTCCTCAATTGTACCATTCAAAAACACACTTTTGACATCCATTTAATAAAAAAGAAAGTTTTGTGACTAGCAAAAGCAAGCAACATTCTAATTGACTCAAGTCTATCTACATGTGCATATGTTTCATCAAAATATATACCTTCATGTTGATTGTAGCCTTGAGCAACTAACATTGATTTTTTCCTTATCACTTTACCGCTTTCATCCAATTTGTTGCGGTATACCCATTTGGTGCCAATGATCTTTCTATCACTTGGTCTTGGCACAAGATTCCACACTTTGTTTCTTTTGAACTGCTCCAATTCTTCTTGCATTGCTTGGATCCATTCATCATCCTTTAGAGCTTCTTTGACATCTTTTGGCTCTATTTGAGAGATGAAGGAACTTTCTGCATGTTCTTTGTTGAGTGCAGTATGTGTCTTCACCCTTTGAAAATGATTTCCTAAGATGAGCTCCTTTGTATGATTCTTTGGGAAGTGGGGAGTTGGATCCTTCTTTTCTTCACTCTTTTTCTCTTCATCAACTAGCACCTCTTTTCCTTTATCACCCGTGTTGATATCTTTTAAGAGAGGAATCACTCACCTGCAACATCATCATGTGGAACAATATCTTTGGAAATAGAGGGGTTAGTCTCAACAAGTCTAACATTTATAGATATTCTACTTTTCACAGTTCTATATTATATAGTCTATATGCCTTGTTGGTGGTGCTATAGCCAAGAAAGAAAGTCTTATACGATTTTAGATCAAACTTGTCAAGAGAATCCTTGGTGTTCAAAACAAAACAAGGACATCCAAAAACATGAAATAAGTCAATGGAGGGATTTCTACCACGTCATAGCTCATAGGTGGTTTTCTTAAGCAAAGAATGAGTAAAAATCTAGTTTTGCACAAAAATGAAGTACTAACGGATTTGGCCCAAAAATTCTTTGGAGTGTTGCACTCTAGAAGAATAGTCCTAGCCATTTCCTATAGAGACCTATTATTCCTCTCTACAACCCCATTTTGTTGAGTCATTCGAGGTGAAGAAAATTTATGTGCATAGCTGAATTCCTCATAGAAGCATTCAAACAATTCATTTTCAAACTCTCTCCTATGGTCACTGTAGATAGAAACAATTTGGAAAGAAGCTTCATTTTCAACCTATTTGTAAAAGGCTGAGAAAACATTTAGAGTATCACTTTTTGAAATGAGAAAGAAGATCCAAGTAAAGTAAGATAAATCATCGCCAATCACCAAACAATACTTGCTACCACGAAGCGATTCTGTATGCTTTGGTTCAAATAGATCAATGTAAAGAAGCACAAGAGCTCTCTTGGTGCCAAGGACTCCTTTGTATTTGAAGGAAGACTTGGATTGCTTTCCTTGGGTGCAAGATTGGCATTCCTCATCCTTTTCAAGATCTAATTTGGGGAGTCCCTTCACCAAGTCCTTTTTTCTCAACTTCTTCATTTGTACATGACCAAGCCTACGATGCCATAAAGATACATCATTTGAATTGGCAACAAGACATCTACCAACAATAGGATTTATAGAGTCGAGCACAATAATATAAATATTACCATTTCTAGTTCCCTTATAAATGACATTATAGGAGAGGGAATCTAGAAGCAAGCATTCTACAGAAGTAAAAAGAACAAGGAAACCATTATCACAAAGTTGACTAACACTTATTAAATTGTGATGTAGGCCATCCAGAAGAAGCAGATTCTTGATTCAAAGTGAATTGTCCACATCACCCTCACCTATTACCTTACCCTTGTTGTTATCTACAAAACTCATTGATCCACCTTTCTTCTTTGTGAATTGCTTGAAGAGGTTAATTTCACCAGTCATGTGTTTAGAATATCCACTATCAACAATCAATTGGTATTTAACCTACAACAAAGGAAGATAATTGGTGCCCAATTCAAACTTTGGAATCCAGGGTTAGATTGGGGACCCACTTCATCTTGGGGTTGGTCCCCTTCTCCCTATAAGGACAATAAGTAGAATAATGATCATCACTCTTACAATGAGAACAAACCATAGGGTTCTTTGATCCAGATGACTCTCCATGAAAGATTGGAGGTTCCTTGCTCTTCTTTTTCTTATCCTTACCTTTTCCTTTTGAAGTACCCTCATATTCAAGACCACCCTTACCACTATGTTTGGTGGAGTGATCTAAGACTTCATTAAGGGACTTCTTCCATTTGAGGAATGTTTGCAAGGAAGCTCTCAACTTATGGTTGTCCTCAGTAAGAGTAATGATGGTAGAAGTCAAATTAGCAATATCATCATTAGCATGTTCATGGCAGCCTCAAGATAGAGGGCTTTAGTGAAATATGAATCTTTTTTAAGAGTAATAGAAGCAACATATTTACTAGGAAAAATAGGTCTAGAAGATAAATCATTTACTTGAGCAAGTAACCTACCATTTTTAGTTTTGAGAAATTGAATCTCTTTAAGATAAACTCTCTTTCATCTCTACGAGCATCACTAATAAGCTTAAGTTATACATTTTTAGTTTTAAGAAACTCAAGCTCATCAAGTAACTTTTGGTTCTTTTCCTTAAGACTAGTGATATTCGTAAGGTAGACCCCATTCTCAGCTTCAACCCCATTGTATTAGAGCTCAATATCAAGAAATTGGCCTTGCAAAGAGTCAATGCTCTCAAGATGAACTTTCTCATTTTGATTAAGAATTTCAATTTTAGCATAATGATCATCAATAATTTTACCCAACCTATTCTTCTTAGATTTACATTTGAAATAAGAAGACCAAGTAGCATTAAGCATTTCTATAAGAGTTTCTTTGGACAACTCATGCAAGCTAACCTCACTTACCTCACCTATATTTTCACTTGTGGAGGCCATGAGTGCAAGATGGAAATCACCTTTGTCGGATCTTGAGCTGCTTGAAGATGAGTCTTCCCAAGCCACATGAGTTGCATCCTAGCTTCTCTTGTCCTTCTTATCTTTCCTCTTGTACTTGCCTTCTTTCTTATAATCATCCTTCTTCTTGTGGCTGCTCTTGCGGTGGCTCTCTTTGGCCTTTGGGCATTCATTCTTGTAGTGCCCCTTTTGTCCACACTCATAGCACCTTGGAGTAGAGGATGAAGAAGGCTTTCCTTTGAAGTGTTTGCCCTTAGAGTAGTTAGCTACATGATCACTAGGGCCATCATATTCACTTGAGGAGTTAGAAGAGGACTGACAAGCAAGTTGTTATTGAAGGATCATTACCTCCACTTGAGTTTTGAAGGCATTATCTTTGACTTTCTTTGACTCCTTCTCTTCTTGCTTTTCTTCTTCCTCTTGCTTGTACAGACTTGGCTCATGGGCTTGAAGGTTGCCAATGAGTTCCTCTGTGGCTAAGTCTCTAAGACTTCTCACTTCTTCAATAGAAGTACCTTTGATTCTCATCTCTTGGAAGAGACCTAAGTATCTTGAAGTTGATTGCACCTCTATCCAAAGGTTGTCCCAAAGCTGCAAGTCCATTGACAATAGTGTTGAGCCTTGAGTACATGTTTGCCACTCTCTCCTTATTGCCCATCTTGAAGTTCTCAAGAAGCCCATTTAGCATATATGTAGATCTTAGACTCCTTGACTTGTTGTGTGCCTTCATATGTGATGCACCACTTGTTCCAAATCTAATGGGTTGTGTCCCAAGATGAGATTCAGTTGAACTCAGATGGAGTGAGGGAAGCATAGATGATGTTAACCACCTTGGCATTGAGATGTGCCTTCTTGACATTGGCTTCATCCCAAGTGGCTACATCCCTGGTTGGCTCTTTGTAGGGAGAATAACCACCTTTCACATGTCGTACTTGGTTTCTTGGAGGAAGAAATGCATCCTTCTTTTTTAATAAAGGAAATTGGTGTCGTCGAAGACTGATGGCCTCATGGAGAATCTTCCTTTTAAGTTGAGTGACCTGAGTAAGGCGCTTATTTTCTCATTTTGTGGGAGATGTGTCGGAGAAGTCTGTAACTCTGATACCACTTGTCGGATCTAAGAGCTCTAGAGGGGGTGAATAGAGCTTCAAAACTTGTACAAGAATAGTTATACCTTCAAATTATATCAATTAAGATGAAAAACTAAAAGTGAATTTGAAGTCCTATCTAAACAAGCATAGGAAGGATAAAAGATATTGAAACAAATAATTGGACAAGGTGTTTAGAGTGGTTCTAATCTCTAAACTAGGAGATTGTCAGTCCACTACCTAGAGAGGTAAAGCTCTGAGATTTCTAAGATATTTACTCCTTATATTTCTTATAAGAGTTACAAAAATTGACCTTCCTTTTCCAGGACAAGATTTTTAGCTTCCCTTTTAGGCCAAGTGAGTCAATAACCTTACAAACAAAGTCTTGCCCATCCAATAGATGGTCTTCTACCTCACAACACGTCTTACCCACTCTTGCAATCAGCCAGATGCCTTCACTAAGGTCCTCCCCTTCATGCAACAAGTCTTTGTCCTTGAGGATTTACCCACCAACCTCCTTGGATCTTACACCTTGTCCTTCTCCTTCACTTGGAGAAGATCTTCACACCTTCTTCAGCCTTGAAGAAGAGAAGCAACTCCTCCTTCACTCAAAGAAGATCACTTCAGCCTTTGCTTCTTGAAGAAAGGGGATTGGGAAGTGGAGAGATGAAGAGCTTTACAAAGTAACAATGAGGTATCTCACTCATAATCATGAAATTCTTTGTAAATGAGAGAGAGAAAGGGGTTCAAAGGGGTTTAGCACACTCAACTATATCAAGGATCAAGGATAGCATGAATGAGAAACCTTAGAATGTACTCCAAGGGGTTCTATTTATAGCTAGGGGTGTTCCTTTGAGTGTGAGATCATTTAAGAATGAAAAATAGTTGTTTTACAACTTGCAACAAATCTATTTTCATTTCTAACAACTCCCCAATGATCACTTTTTCTATATTTTCCGTACAGTGTATTCGGTTGAGTTCCAATAAAGGTAGCTCGACCAATCCACTATCCGATAAAGTCAATTTTCAAATGATAGGTTGAGTCTGTCATGGGGTAACTTGAATGATTCACTAAAATCAACTTTGGATAGAAAGTTGGTTGGTCGAGTTTTGTGAGTGTACCACTCAACCGATCCAAGCCATTTCCAATATCCATCATGGATCAGTTAAGATTCAAACTCAACCGATTAAGTTGTTGTGATGAATTTTCCAAAATAATTTTAAAGTAATCAAACAATGAAATTAAGTATCCCTTATTTTTTTCTCATCTTATTTACAAGTCATATCATCAATACAAATGATTACAAAAATTGTTCTAAGGTGATTTGAAATGTTTTCCACAAAAGTGCATTTTTCATTGCTTTTGACTTGAACTTCGACAAGCTAGGGCTTGATGAATTTGATCTTTTTCATGTACCTAATGCCTAAAATCAATCTCTAACAAACATATTAGATGCACATGAATGGAAATATTAAGTCATTAGAAAAATATGAGCAATATTCAACACTTAGGTCAACAATAATGATAGAATGTAATATATGAATCTTGCTTAGAAGAATTCAAGGAATGCACTAAATATATGTCTCTAGATCAAAAGTGCCCAAAGTTTACATTGTTAGTGGTTTAATATATCAAACCCTAATTTCTAGATTTTAATGATCTTAATATGTTCAATTGATCTTAATAATCAAATATTGATCTTGTAGGATAAAAAGGACAACTTGTATCCAATTTGAGATTAGCAATCCATAAATTGATGAATTAGGGTTTCCTTGAGTTAAAAAAGTGCATATGATGATAAAATTAGGGTTTGTAAATCAAAAGAGCATGAAAAGTGATAATTAGGATTTGGGAAGCCAAAACCATAATGAAACCCTAAGTTGACCCCAAAACCCTAACTTGAAACCCAAGTTAGTCTTAATGGTAGATTTTGGATAAAATCATAATACACGGGTTGTATGCTTTAATTTCAGGATAGTTGCTTGATTGGTTGCACTTATTACCTTTTTCTTGGACATCAAGTACTCCTAAGAAAGGTATGTGGTTACGCCTATAACTAATTGACTTAACTGAATTTCGTGGTTTTCTCAAGGCTTTTACGAATGGATTGCAAATTAATTGGTTGCTTGTTTATTTAATTCATGGAATCTATAAAGCCCATATGGTTATCACGTTATATAGAAATGACTTTCTCAAGCCCATGATATCATCTCTGAGTAACTACATGCATGGTAATTAAGAAAGCACCCCTACAAAGTGGGTTGGCTAATAAATATTTCAAGAGAGTGAGTATGATATCATGAATACCCCCAGTGAGTGGGTATAGATGGAAATCACCCCCAGTGAGTGGGTAGATCATATATATACTCTAACGAGTATGGTAAGATTTGGTACCCCCAATGAGTGGGTATGCCACAGCGATTAAGGGTTGATAAATTAAAGAAATCAAAAGGTGTTTTGATTATTTTGTTAATTTAAAATATGGTTGTTTACATTGTTATCCATAGATGTGCATATTTTTGCTTCCCCCACATACAAATATAACTTTTTATATTGACTGTGTTTTTATTTCATGACGTTTTAGGAAAACCTGCTAGTAACCTGCAATTAATGATGAAAGATGGGCATCCGGAAAGAAGGCACCAAAAGAAAAGATTTAATGTAATCCTGGAGGATATAGATAGATAGATCTTTGTTTCTGCAACAAACATTATATTCCATGTAAACTCCCTTGAGGGTGATTATCTTGTTACAAACGTATTTTCCATATAATAAAATTTATTGATTATTATTAACTACTTGGTAATCTTGATCGTAGAATTATGATTATGGCTCTTGCCCTCTCGGTCCTCCTTTTAGGGGATAACAGGGGGTGGGGGTCGTAACAGTGTGTGTGTGTGTGTGTACATATTTGTCTTGATATATAAAAAGTTATTTTAAAGCTTAGGGATTCAATTTCTATCTACAGTGGCAAGAAATTTTATTTAAACAAGTGATATTTTATATAATTTTCTAATAAAAATGATATATCAACAAGTTAGGGTTTAAGAAAATATTTAAAAAATAAATAAATACAAAGTTATGACTATGGGATGATATAAATGGTCTTTCCTAAACTCACTTTACATAACATATATTTCTATGGATACTCTACTTTTAGCCTTTAGAAAAAATAGCAATTTTATTAAGTTCAACAAAAATTTGTCAGAGAGTTATTTGTAAACTATAGAAGTTGGAGACGAATTAGAATTTTGAAATTTATATACGACTATAAACAAAGATTATTCTTATAAATATTTATTTGATGGCAAGTATTTGAGTAGAATTACCTAAATAATGAGGAGTTGCAAAAAAGTGAAAAAAAATGGTGTTTTGATAGGGGGTTTTTGAAGTTTGAAAAAAAATAGAAATAATTGCTTACGTTTTTTTACATTAGAAGGTATTTTAATATCCATTTAGCAATATATGAGCGTAAGTTGCGTGTATGCACTATTATTTAGATCGTGGAAACTTAAAAAATGTGAAACTTTGACAAGTTGGGCTACGAACAATATATTATTAAAAAATATTGGTTAATGTGGATAAAAGATATTTTGTAGACATGCTTTATATTGTCATTTTTAAGACTCTCTAGTTGTAGAATTTGTAGAGTTATCTAAACTACAAGATTTTACTATGAAATAAATGACACTAGAAGGTGTCATATATAAAGTAGACATACAAAACAAAATTACAAGACACCATCGGGCCATGGCTTCCAATTTGTTATAATAGTATATCAATAGCTACAAATATTTATAACATATATAGTACATTGTCAAATTATATGTGGTATATAATATAACTGCCTAATTTTGTTGGGGGTGGGGGTATGTCCCATGTTGGCCTCCATCTGGCTCTACCACCTGGTGGAAGTAGAAATCCACAGTTCCACAAAGTAGAATTCACCAGTCTCTTATGATCTGATTTCTTAACAGGGACGGTGGGCACGATTGACGGGCACAAAGCCTCGTAAGAAAATAGCAACAACCTCCCCATGAAAGGTTTCTAGAATTAGAACCAAACAATTGCCCCGGAGAGTCTAAAGAGTTGTAGCATCTAGTCAATCGGGGTGGACTATCAGAGAAGACGACGAGACCCTAAAGGATTGTGATAGTGTAATGTGATTTTTCCCTTCATGCTTAAAATGGTGGGTGGTAAATGTGGAACTTTCATATCCTACGTTCTCTTCAATAACTTGCATTGATAAGGACAAACTGTCCAATATATGTTCCCACCTCACCATGTGCAATTGCACACAAATATTGCACGGCCTATTCTACACTTCACGGTTGAAGGCATGTTTAATAGGGTATAGTCGGATGACAAATTATGAATTTGAAGTATATTTTTTTGTTGCAAGTTCACACCTACACCTGACCAAAATAGCCCTTGAACATTTTTCTATGGCTTTTGTTAAAGCGCCACGAGCACTCATATACGGTCTTGCGGCACATATTCCTAGACCCTTTTTAGCATGTGTATGCCCAATGGGAGCTGACCATGCACACTTCAAAAAAAATATCAAAAGGATCTCGTAGAGCAAAGGATATACAATGCCTGCTGAGCGTGTGAGGTCAAAGTGATAAAAAATTCATTACAAATTTTTTACCTTTTTATTAAACTTATGTTAATCGGTACCTATTGTATATCCACTACCACAAAAATTAGAAGTACACAATATATAGAAAAGCTATACAAAGTATACAACAATACACAAAGTATCCATTAGAGTAGATAAAATTGAATAGTGCAGATTGTTATCATGTCGTAATTGAGTTGTTAGCTCGTAATGATTGAATTTAGTACACTTTTTGAAATATAAAATATACAAAGAGAAGTACACACAATATACATGGTCGGTAGATAAAATATTTAGTAAAGTACACAAAAAGAAAAGGTTGATTGTTAACGTACAGTTGTTATGTTGTGGTTAAATTGTCACCTCATAACGTTGAACTTCTTTTCAAGAGAACCCCCCCCCCCCACCCCGGCGGAGAGACATAGCCACTTATTAACCCACCCAAAAATGTAAACTCTCGGGTCCATGATCGCCATGTCCACCTGGTCAATTTTACAAGTGACCGGTTTGCACAACAGGTAAGCCATTTTGCTCTACTCACAGTAGGTCGAATTTTGACCCTTCATCGAGGTTTGTTGAGTTGCATGGCTTGAGTTACTCCTTATTTGGTTAATTTTGTATGTTTTTCAAATACATCATTCTATGTAAAAATTGCACAAGTAGGCATAAACGTGAGTAATTATTTATTATTCGACTATCAGTATACTTTGTGTTAGGAAATGTTTTTTAGTATGTGAATCGCCGCTCTTTTGTTAATATGTATCCACTTATTCGTGGTGTATCTTCAGTTGTTATGGGTACACGGGCATCTGCCCACGCTTGGCACATCTTTCTAATCTGACCACATAAACGACCACCATGGTACCTTTTTTTTTTCCTAATGTGCCCTTGATGTGTAGGAGTGCTTAGTCCAAAGAGCAAGTAATGTCATAACCAAATAATGCTTTTCGCAGCATTGCGTATTGTCTTTGGCAAGTGGAAAACATATGTATTACGCTGACATGTCATGCTTTCCCCAACTTCTGTATAACTCCCACAGGACAGCTTTGATCATCAATATCTCAGCCGTTAGTTTCGCAACATATGCCTATTAAAGATACTCTTCTAGACGGTCAATCTCATAGAGGTAACAATTTGCTAGAACTTGTGATGCTCTCAGAATTGCCCCTTAATCGGCAGACATGGTTAAGGTCAGGGACACCTTTAATTAAGTGACTAAATGATCCAAGATCGTTTCGCAAAACACAAGTAAACAAGCAATCAGCTGAAACTGAATCACACCATCTTCTACGGACTTGATGTTTCGCTTTACCGCAAACACCAAACAGCAGGATACACATGGGTCACTACTGAAATTACATTTTCTGAAGAAAGCATAAACAAGACTAAATGAGTCCAGTGTTTCACAACACTCAAAATACCACGTAACAAGGGCAAAGAATCCTTTAGTTTGCTTTCTACAACCTCTCCGAGAAAGAACAAACAAGGTTCCACGTGTTAATAACGTACTCGATAAATTTTGAGTTTTTTTCCCAAAACCCCCCTCTGCTTTCACATAATTCCAGAAAACCCCTCTAGTTTCAGTAATTCCAGCCACACCCCTCTCTCTTTACCCAAATTCCCATTTACCCCCCTCTCCTACTCATTCCGTCACCTGCCGTGACGGAATAGCACCTGTTCTTTTTTTTTTTTTACATTTCATTCTTTAACCTTCTATTAAATGATATCAATGAAAAATATTTTAGCGATGTTTTGGTGCGTGCTTTGATTTTGGATTCGCCGGATTAAATAAGTTTTTGACCAATCCCAGTTGGATTTGGTCGGTCTACTTCATGTCCACATTTTGTCTCATTCAGTTTGGGGTTAGCATATGTCTGAAATCGGAATGAACCGGACCAATGATCGAATTAGTAAAAAAAATTATAGATCGTAGGTTGTACCGGTTTAAGGTGGGACAAGACCGACTTTTGAAAATAGACTAGAATTGGACTTGACCGTTGGGACGGTAACCAGATTTTTTATTTTTTTACCTTATTTAAAAGTGAAAATTAATTCACGTTAATCAGTTATAACACTAATATAAAAAAGATAATATTTTTTATGTTATGTGTTAATATTTGTATTCATTAGTTAGTATTGTATATTTGCATCGGATATCGATCCGGCTTACATTCTTATTGATTTTGGACCGGATCAAACCTACTGAACTTTCAAAATTTATAGAATGGGACAAATCAATCTTGAAATGGTTCGGGAATGGACCTGACTTCTCTGGTCTGATTTTATGGCTAAACTGATATTTGCACGAGCTCGGTGAGCATACGTCTGAAATCAGAACGAACCGAACCAATGATCGAATTAGTAAAAAAAATTATAGATCATAGGTTATACCGGTTTAAGGTGTGACAAGACCGTTTTGAAAATAGACTAAAAATGGACTTCATCGTTGAAACCGCAACCAAACTTTCTATTTTTTTAACTTATTTAAAAGTAAAAAATTAAATCACCTTAATTAGTTGTAACACCAATATAAAAAAAATAATAAATTTTTACGCTATTAGTGTTAATATTTGTAATTTATAAATAATCGTTACTTAGTATTGTATATCTACATTGGATATCAATTCCAATTCGGCTCACATTCTGAGTGATTTTAGATCGGACCGAACCGGAGATTGAGCTTCCAAAATTTATGAAATGAGACAAATCAATCTTAAAACGGTTCGAGAATGGACTTGACGTCTCTAGTCTGGTTTTATGACTAGACTGATATTTTATGACTAAAATGTACTTAATCCGACGAAATCCAAAATTAAAGCACACACTAAAACATCGTTAAAATATTTTTATTTCATCATTGAGATCATTTAATAGGAGGTGAAAGAATGAAATGAAAAAAAAAATAGCAGCTATTCCGTCACGGCAGGTAACGGAGTGAATAGAAGAGGGGGTAAATGGGAATTTGGGCAGAGAGGGGGTTGGCTGGAATTACTGAAACTAGAGGGGATTTTCTGGAATTATGGGAAAACAGAGGGGGGGTTTGGGAAAAAACTCATAAATTTTCAAGCCATCATCGGTATAGTTAGAAATATATTTAAAGCTTATCTTACGGTTTACAGCATAAAAAAGTATTCTATAACGTACTAATGATATTTTATAAATAAGGGATACAGTAAAGCCTAATCTCTAGATTAGATTTCAAAATATATAAAAAAGAATTGATAATGAGCCCTTGTCGTAAAGATAACTCAAATTAGATATCAGTAGACCTGGTAGGTCTAACAATTTGTTTTACCCGGTACTCTTTTATTAGCCAATTTACAGCAATAGCTTATTAGCTATGCACAAATACACGTTGGATCATGATTAAAAAAAAAATCACCAGAAAATATTATTCAAACAGCTGTCGTTCAAATGGGTAAAGACGGCTGGTCGGTTCAACTGAGGTGCTACCAATATGTAACTCAAAAGTTGGAATCCCAAAAACATCCTTAATTTACCTCTCTAGCACACTTTCCCGAGTTTGTGCGGTCATTAGGACACCGGAGGGATGACTGTTGCTCCAGAGTTAATGGCTGTCGAACTCTCATCATCTCAACGGAGGGATATATTTATTAAAAGCTGAACAGTCTACGACGTTCTTGGATTTGAATTGATCAGCAGAGGACACACCCCAACCGAAGTTGCAAACTACATCACGCCTCATTTTTTTCGAAAGTGATTTCTCATATTAACGCTGGCAGTTCAAATGGCTACTGGGACAAATCCAAACGTGGGAAATTCCAACAAAGAACTTGATGGGCGACGCAAAAAAACTAAGTTGTCTACTTCAGAAATAATTTTGAGAGACGTGCTTATCTTGAGTCATTCTAGTAACTTCACATTGTAATTATAAAGGTCATAATCCTTGGTCCGGTAAGGAGTTACATGACAGAAGTACCGCGTCAACTATTAAGCCAAAAAAAAAACCAGATTAATTGGGCCAGAGGAAGGGGTAATACAATTGTTAGTATGGATATGATTAGCGTGCTTGTGGCCCAGTCAAAATTTTCAACGTTCTATACAAATTTATTCCATCACGATGAATCACCATCTATACAAATGGGGGAAATGTGTACCTACCCTAATCTGTAGAGTCAATCATATTGCCAATGTTCCCTCAGCGATTTGGTTGTCTTCAGAATCAGAGAGTACAGCAGACTTGGGTTTGGACATTACTCGAGAAAAGCCATACCCTAATGAACTCCCACTGGCCTCGCACAGCTATGATAATTAAAAAATAAACATTCAGTATCAAGAGGATATCAATTGTGCAGGGAGAAAAAAAATAGATTAAAAAATCACATAACAGTTAAGGCAGTTGGAAATCAGCGAAGCACGGATAGAAAGTGTTATCTTGGAATTTTTTATTACTGAATTTTTTGTTTCACAGTTAATGCTCGTACATACCTCAGTCAGCTCTGAGAGGTGGCGTGATCTAAATTCATTGATCGTTGCTGCAATTTCTTGTGTTGGCAATTTTGCCTGCAATAAGTACAGAAAATACGAAAACTAGTCAATAGACAAAGGAATATAAAGCAATATTGGAAAAAACACCCTGACAGCCACATAAGCAAAGCTCCCGCTTATACACAGGTTGCTTCGAGAGAGCTTTCTGCCCTCAACTTCTCACGACTCGTAGCAGTAATTTACTCGTAGGGAGAAACAAATGCAATTACGTGATACACCACTGCAACAGAACTCACCTGTGCCAAAACCGCAGCTGCTAGTTGTAAACTTGGTTCTAGAGTCTCAGGAACAACCTTCCAAACAAGGCAAAAGTGAGATGTTCGTTTACTCCCCAGGAATCTTATGTTCTAATAATCAGGGAGTGACTAAAAGAAATTAACTTCACAAGAAAAAATGCAACTTTGAAATTGGTAACTGATTAGCACCACATAAAAACTTCCCCGTGGGAGTATAAAATTTACTACAAGACTTACTGCAGAAGCACCAGCCTTCTCCAAGTTGATACCATGATCCACGTCATGGGCTCGAACAAATGTTTTGACGTTGGGAAAATATTTACTTAGAGCCCAAACAGTTCTGTAATTAGCACCGGGTGTGTCTAGAGTTATAGCAGCAGCACAAGCTCTGTCTGCTCCAACTTTGTGAAGAACCTGATAAGTATGTACATGTATTCCTTCATATGGATCTTTGAAATATGATAACAGACTTGTGTATATTATGATAACACGAAAAGGAAAAAAACATTCATTGTCATTTAGCTAGTCAAGAGTGGTTAGACACGGAAAATATGACTCTTATAAGTAGTAGATTAGTAGTCAAGTCAGCTTCTCTTGTAAGTAGCCTAGTTGGCTGCTGACTGAAGCAAGACGCAGGAGATATACTGCATTCAAGAGAACGTATGATATTTAAAAAATGACGAATTTTATTTAAAGTTAACACTCACCTCTCGGCTACCTGCGTCTCCAAAATACACGGGAAGGTCAAGTGCCCGCCCAACTGCTACGCGATCACTGGATTCAAAATATGGAAGTATGGTAAATATAGGCTTGTATTGAACTAACAAAAATTGCCCCTCTCCGAATAAAAATCAGCAGTATGGTCAAAAGTATACATGCGAAGTGATAATATGCTGAACCAATTTGTTAATCAGTAACAGCTATAAATTTTCAATTTCTAAAGAAATTTTGAATTTGTTACCTTCTCACATCAAGAGCAACAAATGGAATTAACCGTTCAGAAAGAAGTTGTGCAATAATCTGTCAAACAAATTGGAAATACTCAACAAGGAAATTCAGAATGATGTGTTCACCTATTGCAGCATAGATATTGAATAGAGAGAAGATTTATGAGCAAACCTGTCCAACCCGGCCAAACCCACATATAATTATATGATCTTGCAGGTCATCTGTCTGCATTTGTCAAAATCAGAACCAATAGTTATCAATAGGCTTGAGAGACAATACATGCATATATTTATTGAAAGAAGCAGTATATAGCAACATCGGCCTTGAGAATCACATCAAGGATACAAACTACAGTTACTTGGATGATGATATGCATTTGAGTACTGGTATAAAAAATACAATAATTTTAGGTAGGGGGCAGGGTATTTAGTAGAGTCAGATCCTACAATTGATCCTAGGTCTTGGAAAGGGCACTCTTTTCCTTATTAAGGTGAGCTTTAGCTAATCCCTTACTTGTCAAGGCCCCTTTTGTTTGAGCCTTCAAGGTGGTGGTGCCCATTCCTTTTTTCTGAGCCAGCCTCTCACTGCACATGGACTGCTCGACTTTACCAACAGCTCCATGTGACTTTTCCTTTCTTGCCAATATACAAGGAGGTTTTGTAAAGATAGTTCATATATGAAAAAGGATTGGGTACTGTTAGAGAGTCTATATTAGCCGATTTAGTTAATAGGTTAATTAGTTATTAGGCTTTTGTATTTCAGCCCGTTTAGATTACTTGCGTCCTAAGTCTGAGGGCGTCTTCCCTCTCCTATATAAAGAAGAGGGCGTCCAATCTTGTATTCATCTCATTGCATTCAATCCAATCTTATATTTTTCACATGGTATCAGAGTGGTGAACAAAAACGACGACGTGAACAGTAATTCCGACGGTGAACAGTAACTCCGGCGTGAACAGTAATTTCTGTGTGAACATAGCGCGTTCGTTCCTGAGGGAAACCTAGCCGCCGCCCCTACCTCTCCTTTCCGGCGCGCACGCAGCCCTAGCCGCCGTCGCTCGTCTTTTCCAGAGAGCAACCGAGGAGAAGAACCCCTGCCTGTGGGCGGCCGCCGCCGTTGCTATGGCTTAGGCCCACTTCCGGCCTCCATGGCTTTCCTTCCACTTTCGCATAGATCAGTATGTCGGTGCTATTTCCCGACCTGCGATCTATGTTTTCCAAATCCAAACCTTAAAGCCGGTGATCTCCTTTTCGACCATCGCATATCCACTGCCATCGTTGCATCATTACCCGCCTTCCACCTCTGCTGCCCGTATTCTACAAACATCAGCAGTGACGCTATATTCTCAGCGCCTCCGATCGACATCCGTCCAGCAGCAATCAGCCGTCGTCAACCTGCTACCTGCCGCCCAGAAAGATCTCGCTACTACCGACATCAATTCGGTAGTACCGAACTCAGTACAGGCGCAATTATCGACGGCGACATCAACTCGGTAGTACCGAGTTCTACACAGGCTATCTCCTGACGTCCTCAGCATCAGCCTTCATCGTCGCTCGTGGAGAGGCTCCACCCTTGGCTCTGCATGCATCCTCTTGGCATGCAATATCTCCAGAGCCGTGCAGGAGACCCTTTGTCATCTCCTCCGTTACGACCAAGTGCTACATCAACTGAGTAACACAATCCGACCATTTTTTTTGCTACATCCCGCAAGTTGCTGCTCTTCATCACCTTCCCGGCTATCTTCATCACTCCACCATCACCTCCCATCTATGTCTACTCCCAGTTATTAATTCCCCCCATATTCATCATGCCTATTCGAATCCTTAATCGGTCATGTCTTTGCTAATCGGATCCAAGTTTTAGCCTAATCAGATTTTTCGGGATTAGATCCATTTATTTTTCTATCTGAATCTTACATTGACCCATTTAGCATATTCTCTCCGGTTATCAGTTTCATTCTCCACATATTACACATCTCCATATCACAAAATCCTCTCAAATCCACCTATTCCTTTTCCACCCACCCATATCATGTGTATCCCTTTCCACAGTGTGGGGGGCTCATATATCCATTTCTCCACACCAAACACTCACTCTCGTCGTATTTGGTGTGCGGGGGGGATAGAGAGGAGAAGAAGAGATGAGAAGAGAGAGAGAGAGAGTGAGAGAATATGTATGAGAGAGAGAGTATGAGAAGAGATGATATATGTATTCAGGCTATATATGTTCCAGGCTATTATCCTCATGGAACTTCGCATTGTTCAGCACATTCGTTCTCTACTTCCAGACAACATTGAAGGATCTTCATTCAGCGTCAACACCGAGCTATCTGCGTTCGTACCGCGTTATGTACGTCAGGTGTTGATGGTGTACTTCTTCAGCTGCATTTACATGAGACAGATGGGTGCTTCTTCAGATTTTCAAAAGCTCAGCAAGCCTGTCAATCTACTTCTGCAAGGTTGATTCATCCAGTTTATCTTCACCGAGCTGCTTCATCACGTCTTCTCCGAGCTGCATCTGCTGTATTAGCATCGTCTTCCGCTGATCCTTTTGGGTATTTCCTTGATGGATGATATCTCCTTTCCCATCAAGCACCCAAGGTTCATGCGACAGAGTCATGGTACCTGCATCGTATCACCAGCACATCGTCCGTTCGTGTTCGTGCCACGTTATGCACGTCTTTCCAGACAATTTGAAGATTCCGCTACTGCTACATCGACATTGTGTATCCGCGTTCATGCCGCGTGAAGTACGTATTCCAGTGAAGTTGTCATAGTCATGGTATTGATGATCGTCTGCTCCAAGTGGTGAATTATTGCTGCAGTATTCAGGTTCCATTTCAGATGTTTTTCATTCCAGATGCGCTCCACAAGACCATCTCCAAAGCTCGAGAATCTCCAGCCTGCAGAATACAATTCCAAAGAAGAAAAGAGGCGTCGGCATATGATTCAGGGGGAGTTTTGTTTAAGGGGGAGTATCCATCTTTTGTAGGGGGAGTGATATTTATCTTTTATCTTTCATTTATCTTTTATTTTATCATTTTATCGAGTCTTGTAGCCTCCAAGCTTTGGACATGTGTTTCACCCATGCTCCAGCTTGAGGGGGAGTGTTAGAGAGTCTATATTAGCCTATTTAGTTAATAGGTTAATTAGTTATTGGGCTTTTGTATTTCAGCCCGTTTAGATTACTTGTGTCCTAAGTCTTAGGGCGTCTCCCCTCTCTTATATAAAGAAGAGGGCGTCCAGTCTTGTATTCATCCCATTGCATTCAATCCAATCTTATATTTTTCACAGGTACATTTTAGAAAATGGGAGAAAATGGATAATGTAAAAGGCCCTCCAATAGCCACCCACTCTGCACGTGCCAAAAGCAGTCTTCACCGCTAAGGGCGATCTAAACATAGAGAGCAAGGAAAAGAATCTTGGTACATAAAAAGATGATCCCCTCTCACACCTGTCCTGCCACACCTTTACATGCTAGCCATTGTGGGTCTTTTAATGGGTTCCCAGACCTATGTATACGTACTAATTTTCTTTATCAGGTTCTATTGTCCAATTTAATGTTGATATATAGGTGTCTTATACCATAATTATTTAGGATTCATACTCGAAACATTTTTTGATATGCCTTGGTCGGCATCTGTAACAACTTCTTTGCTGAAGACCATTTTTATCCATATTAACCCCTCTTGGATGTCGTAAAAACTCCAAATACCATATTCAAGACAAAAAATACGTACATAGACCTTGTAAGGATAAAAAAAACATCAAGTAAAAAAAGTGGTTCCTCATGCTATGTAACGACGTGTTATTCATCTTGGGGTCTTAACTGCAATGCAACATAAATGCTCATAGTATCTACAACTGAGGGTTCCTTGCATATTAAAAATCCCCAAACGCTGCCATTTATCATCGTAAAGCACGTGGTTATGAACTGTGAAAACCATAAAATATAAGTATACAAGGAGCAGAATTACTCATGTTTAGCGAAAGAAATGTGTTACATACACGTATATAACAAAGAAACTGATCTGAAAATACGATAAGCACATAGGCCTGCCAAGGTGCCCAAGCATGCCAGCTTGTTGCAATAATAAGTATGCCCTCCCCCTTATACAATCAATTGATCCCTAGAAACTCTCTCCTTAGCCAAACTCTTAGAAGAAGAGAAAAATATGTCCTCTTAAACATAACATTTGATCCTAGCATCCAAGAACTACACAAAAGTATATTTCAGATGGGTAAATCTTTGACTCCTTTAGGGCCCAACACCATAATAAGGACAAGTCCTTTGTACTAATCTTTGATATCGCATAATCCCTTTGCCTACCCTTAAGCACTCCCCGGTCCCCCTCCCTACTCATATCACGAGGGATAGGAATCTCCTATGATACCATCAAAACAAAAGCATATGCCTCTGCATTGCAACTAGAAGAGAAAAACCATTGGGATAACACTCACAGTCCGATATGGCTACATCACCACTTTGAGCTATTGTACGACATGGAGGTCATCAACACAAACCATAGATCGCCCTTTCGCCGTCATTCCAAGTGCCCCTCTTGCAAGGTGGTTCTGAACTCCCAAGAAACAACCACCAATGTTGAGAGATAAAATTTGTCCATCCACACAGCCCCCCCCCCCCCCGCGCTATTCAGGCACAAGCACGGGAGGCTAAGAACCTCAAACACCCAAGGGCCTGCTTCAAACTCCGACTAGTTTACAAGGATCATCCCTACCACCTTCTCTCCTTATCCTCTAAGGAGAACAAAATTAGAATTTAAAACACCCAAGTCATTCACAGAGATCACATAACCCATGTGACATATTCCCCTAGCACTTCCATATAGAGCTTTTAGGAGCATCTATAAACTTCCATTTCAGCAAGGAAATAAAGAAAGTCATCAACTTCCTACATGCAATAACCTCTTTATATTTCCTAAACAGGTAACGGAGGCACCATATGGTGCCTAGCCAATAACATGTGATCCAAGTTCAGAAACATCAACCCCCGCCCATCCTCTGTCTCCCACCACTCCAAGGTTAACCAATGAATAGCCACCGTCAGGCCCTCAATCCTTCTAGTTCCTAGGAACAAATCCAATAAGGAGATAGTTCATTAGCAAGGGAATAATCCTTTTTCCAGATCTTTGAACCTCATGGAAATTAGCCCATCTCAAACTCCTAATTGATGATTTTTGACCTTACAACCCTCAACTCCTCCGAATTCAATTTTTCAAACAGAAATGTCCAAAACGAGGGAATCATTCTAAAGCTTCAACAAAAATTGTTAAAAACTCAACATGTAGCCAACCTATCTGAGAAAAACTCAAGATTTATTCGAACATAATTCATAACATGTTCACATAGATATGATGTTTGTCAACTGCTATAACACAGAAAACAACATGAAATTCTTGATATTGAAACATTTAGGGATGAATTATGAAAAAGATATATATTCAATTCAGTAGACATTATTGAGACAAAAAAATGCAAGAATAAATACATGAATAATCACAAATAAAGTATGATATTTTAGCATAATGGAAATCATCTACGAAACTTATGTATAATCGGCTAATCAAAATATATATAGACATAATGTGCAAAAATCTAGGCATTATATTTGTTGTATCGAAGAAAAAAACATTCTATGAGCTCCCAATATAGAGGAGCCCCTCCGGCCATCTAAATGCCAAAAGACCTCTTAGAACCCTAACAGGATTATGCCACCTTTCCAACTCCCTTGTCCATTCCAAACATTCTACACCCTACACAACATTACTCGGTTACCCTAGACCTATCAAACTAGGTCAAAGTCCGCAGGCACCCATGGCACGACATGTTTAAGTCGGGTTTGGGTGATGAAAGTTGCTACCTGCTGAAATTACCCAATCTTATACACACATGTATGAGTGGCCCACAGGCACCCACATGTAACCCGCTTAAATAAATTACATCAAATAAATCTGAGGATCTACTACTACATAAAGTAAATATAATGACCTACTACTACCCATTAATTGTTAATGAGTTTCAGTTCAAATTCGAACGTGCCCGACAAGAGATAAAAACTGAGAAAGAGAAATGGGAAAAACGAATCCACGTCTACTATATTTTCAAATTGCTCAATCAAAATTAATCTGAAGTTGTACTATAAATTATTAACCGGTCCGCCGAGCATAATCATACATTAGATAATTTTACCAAAGAAAAAGCATGTGATTGAATGGTTGTAAAAAATGAACAATAAACCTTTTTGGTTGATAGCACTAATGTTATTAGTTGGTTGTTTTTGTGTCATAGTTCATGTAAAAACACTATAGAACCATTCATTTTTACCTTTAGATTAGCATCTTGCAGAGCATTTTTTATTAAACACATTATATGGGCAGTGGCACCCACGGGTCGACCCGCAACCCGCTGGGTCGGGTTTGGATTTATCTTTTGGTCCACCAGTTTAAACGGGGTCTTTTTGACCCAAACTCGTAATGATCCAACCCACCCACCCGTCTGATAGGTCTAGATTATCCTCTATAACAACCTTGAACAACCACTTGGGTTGGAGAAGAGGCAATAAATCAACCCAAGCCATCAACCAAAGGGGAGATGCTAGGCACACCATAGCAAGACCCCCTCTCCCACGGAAGGCAGTCAACCTCAATATGCATGTTGTGCTAAAATCACATGAATTGCCAAGTGCATGAAGTTAGGAACATGAGTGTGTCAATGACTCAATATGTTATTTTTATGATCCACATTAGAAAAACTTATAACCTCAATAAAGATGATTAGATATACAAATTAAGAATAGAATGAAAAATTGCCCTGTTAGTTCTCATATATAGGGAGGACTATATGATGCACAACCAATTCTCTTGTTTCCTTGGCCTGGGTCGTCCAACATGAGATCTGGCTTAATATCAGTACTCTGTAGTTCATACCCATTGTAGCAAAGTAGTCGGTTGTGATCAAACACACCTCTCATCAAAGGTCCTTCTTGAAGATATGAGGATATATCAACCACTATGTGAAGAATGGTCTCTCTACAAACTACAGATTCCAACTGGATCCAAAACTCAACCAACAATTGGGCATAGGCATCGAGATAGAGCCCAAGCTACATCCACCTTTCCAATTACCTTTATAATCAGGTGACCTTTCAACTCCTTCAAGATGCACCTTTGGGAAATAGAGAAGACATTTAAGAAATTCTTGCCTTCGATTAATTTGGACGGTTTATCAGATGTCTATGTCCGGCGGGTGTGGATCCGATGCAAGCCTTACGGTTTGAGTCCCACGATAAGATTGGTTGTTGCTTGGGGTGAGTATCAGATATATTTTGATAGAATGTGGTGTTCTGTTACAGAAAACTATGCACTTGAAGTGGGGCATTCAAAACAGCCATCTAGTCACCAAACATGTAACTGTGTATGACTGGAGTAACAAAACAAAGTTACCATTACTTTTTGCAAGAATTGATTAACATAAAGATCATTGTGAGTCTGTCCTAGATGATTGTCAGAAACAGAGGTCAAACCTGTCAGTCTTAAGGGGCAAATAGGAAATTAATTGTAAAATTACTTCTTGAGTTTTTATAGACATCATAACAAGTTTTACAAATAGTACATTTATATCCAATTTGAGGGGTTGTTGAATATAGTAGTTATGATAATCATGGTATTTTCCAAGTAACATTTAGTTTATCACTACTTGTCAGTGCAAACTGCTATAAACAAGTGTTAAACCGTAGGGGATCGTCCTGCAGAGCTATGTCCTCAATACTACAAATCTGCAATTAACCATTCTTGGTAGTGCCATGCTTACCCACCCTCATTGTATTGTATGAATCACTCAAATTGAACCCAAAGTTACATCACTTTTGCATATGTTCTGTCCTATTAGGCCGTGAAATGGTTCACGGAACCTCAGATGGGAAGAGACTTATATCCTACTAAAAAGTGCAATCCTATGTTTGTTAGTGCATAAAGTGCTTTGAGATTTTACTCCCCTGGGAAGTGAACAGAAGTCCCAGTCGAATGGGTTTATGCCATACCCCACACCCCGGGTACTAGTGCGGCATACACACGGTCCAGATTCCGTCGCCCGACTTCGCAGCCATGACAACCCCCCCCCCCCCTCCTCTTGAGGAGCCTTCCCAACATCAGCCTTCTCTGACCTTTTGCGATACAGTACGATAACCTGACAGGGATCACCATCACTGGCTCCCCTCCAAAGGTCCAACTGTTTCCACAGGCACAGTCATCTTTGACGAGTTGCAGGTCATGCCGTTGCAGATTCCCGACTTTCTATAAGCTCGATGACTGTCCATTTTTTTTATGATGTCATCTCATTCACGTCTGATCTGTGGGGTTGAAGCGCTCCATGGCAAGTTTAGCAGGTTGTGGACAACAATATAATAGCCGGTTCACTATTTCTTGGGTCATTCAATGTAAATCTGTCGCCGCTGAATCATATTTTTATTTTAATTATAAGAACGAACTGTAGCACTTATCTAACGGATTTTCTATACTCCCAAACCCTGCCGCATTAACCCATTTGATCAGCTGCACTAATCTCCAGTGAACGAGAAAACAGAGGATGACCTGCTACCGTTGTTAATTTTAGCTGTGCATCCTATCCACAGTTGATCCTTTCTCCGTCCAAACATAGGATGATAAACGTACCATCCTACCCGGCACAATTACCATATAATCAAATATTGTGACACAAACCTTCTTAAACCCTTACAACAAAACCGAACACGCCATAGAATAAAAATCTAGCAAGTGCAGAATTACGAAAAGGAAATAGAAGCAGTGGTAAAATAGCTAGCAGAATTTTTCATGACTATTACATAAGGCCATATTAAGAAAAAGACGATCTACTTGGAAATACATTAGCATAGATATTTACAGCAGTTTAAGAGTGCCAAAACATGAGGACGAAAGCATCTCAAAAGAAATTTAATAAAAAAATTGATGTAAAACTGTATGACATGGAGACATGTATTATAATTAAATTTAACCAAAGAAGCCAGAAAAATAATCAATTAAGGAGTACGAAAATGGAAAGTAAAGGGAGATGGCACGGGTTTTCGAAGTCCACCTCACTAGCCACAGGCAACAAACTTCGCACATCATGCTGTTCAAACCGAGATGCGAGTAGTTGGCCTCCCGCAGCCAAATAAGGAGTGAGAGCCATTGAAATACCAACCACCAAAAATAACAATGAAGAAAGCTGAGAAGACATTATACCCTGCAAAAGAATGTATCAGGTATGATGGCAATGACCAGTAGCAGAATTTTTAAGCTGATACTACTCACCACAAAAGTGCATAAAATCCTAAAGATGGTAGTATCTTCCATAAGTTTTTTAATTTAACAAATCATTTTTACAAGTATATTATAGTCAAAAGATAGTTGTTAATGTCTCAAAATGAAATTATATAAACTGACCGGTAAGAAAGATTAACATTTAACACATTCTTGCTAAGAATCTATTTCACACCCAAAAATATAACTTAGAAAAAATACAACGTGGAAGAGGGCTCAGAGCTTTGTAAGGTTTTTAGACATTCAATTCACCTGATTTACAGCTTCACCAAATGCTACAAAAGCAAACTCTCCACCAGGAGCAAGAAGAAGACCAACTCTTGTTGAGGCTATGGTTGAAACTCCAAATATTCTACCTATAACAGCAACTAATATAGCTTTGCCGATAATTAGGGAGCTCAATGTCCCCATGATGACAGGGAAATTCGATATCAGAAGCTTCGGGTCAATAGACATTCCAACCTGAGACGGTGTTTTAATCAGAAAAGGCAAATCAGAGTTATATTGTATAAAAAGAAAATTTTCACACAGTGAGCAGTAGTATTCAATTATAGCTGATATAAACTGTAGTAGCATAGGTTTTATCGTCAAAGACTCAAAGACAGCATCTCAACCCTAACGAGTATATTTCTTATATATTAGCAGATTATACGTTGTTTTGGTTACTATATAACATCTACTGCAGGTTTTGTAGCTTAGTTACTTATATCGCTAGGGTGCATGGGTGTATGCATGTGCAGGCGTGTGTTTGATACAGCTACATGTTTATCAGTACCCCATAATGCAAATAAATATGGCTCTGGAATGCAATCAATGAGAGCAATACGCAAAATACTTGAAGGCAATTTCTCTGTCATACCTGCAAACAAGTAAAATAGATTTATAGACATTTTGGACAAATCCACGTCCCATATCAACATAGAGGGTGTACAAATTGTCAGCACCATATTGTGCCTAGGCATCAAGTCAGTCCAATGGGTATACCTATGACTGTGGTTTTGACTTGTTAAGCCTTCAATCATTTTTAGTGAGTCTCAGTGCCTATCTATGAGTATTAACATAACATCCTTTTTCAGGCCATATGTTTGAATTTAAGATTGCAGTCAAAATTGGTTTCCCAATACCTTAAATATTCATTTTCAAGCTTTGGAAGGACTCTTTTATCAGGCTTACACATCAGAACTTTATTTTCCTTGTGAGGTTTTCATTGCAATAGAAGATAACAGTATCTAATTTAGAACCCCTCTTGCATATTCGACTTGTTAGGTGGATTGCAGTGGGAGTGCAAAGTGTCGTTTTGTCATATAAGTGCTTATAGGAACCCTAACTACCCTTGTTATCTGGATATCATGGTGTGACCGTATTACGGTGCCAAATTAATTTAAACTAGTTTTAAGGAAATTTTGCTTTTAGTTTCCTTGCATCTTTAGGCACTTTAATTAGTATCAGTATTTTCGAATTCTTTACAGTTTGCAAAACACATTGAAACTTCAGTCAACATCCCATCCTGAAATAGGTCAAAGATATATGGTTAGTAGAAAGAAATCTTTTTTTTTTTAACCCATATGTAATTTTCCACACAAAAATAACTGTCCAGTTGGAGGCTGGTATGCGGCCAATAAAACCATTCCCCACTAATAGAGAATGATGGCCCTGCCTACAGGGAGCATGTGTCAGACAAGTCCAATGCATTCAGAGCATATTTGGCAGCCATAGCAAGCCCCACAGATGGGAAATATCCTCCAGCAACTCTCAGTGGGACCTAGCCAACTACTGAGGCAATGAGCCCACATGCTAGCTTCCAACAGGTGAGTTGCCAGCAATGGCTGACTTGCGTGGCCATCACTCTGTCCTAGCTGTAGCAGCTATGATCCTTAAATGGTGGAGGATCCTGCCAATCTTACTATAGATTATAGAAGCAGCCATGAGTTATTCAGTTGATGCCTCTCCTCCTCCTTCCTTGAGGAACAAAGATAAAGTTATCATCTTTCCCCCAATACTACAGAATCCCCTTAAACTGTGTTCCTCCCCTCAGCGTTTCCTCTGCAGATGCATATCTAGGACAAGGGTGAGTCCAGATCATCAACTACGAATTTTATGGAGGTTACAAAGGTTCGGTTACATTTTTAGGACACAAAATATATTTACATCCAAAAGAGTTTAACCTTAACACTTTCGCTTCACTCTATTCCTAACATGTATTTTCCTATATATCTCATAGTGACCTCTCACTCTAGATTTTCTTCACAATTATAGATATCTTTCCACATTTCAGTTTCTAAGAAAATTTCATCTTTATTATATATCAGAGTATATGAAAATATTCTACTCTCTCTTTCCTCTTTCCAAAAGCTCCATCAAAAAAAATATGGTTAGATACACTCTCTTCAGTTTTATAACTTTCTTCAAAGCATAGAGTTTTCTTCTAGGTTCTCCAAGGAGGGTGTGAAGAGAAATTCTTATTATATTCTCAGAGAGGTAAAGAGAGTCATATATATAGACTCGTCTCATGGTACGGTGTACGGGAGACACAAGTCACACAACATAACATAAACTAAACTAACGGGTTTAAGTAGAGTCAGCCCATTTAACATAAACTAGACCAACGCTAATGGCCTTAAATAGAGTTTATATATATATATATATATATATATATATATATATATATATATATATATATATACACTCATCTGATGGTATAGTGAAGATATCAGCAGTCTGTTCTCCAGTCTTCACATATGGTGTGATGATCTTTTTGGCATAAATTAGGTCTCATGAAGTCGCAATCAAACTCAATGTGCTTGGTACATTCATGAATAACTAGATTATTAGCTATATGAATAGTTGCCTGATTGTCACATTTGAAAGTTGTTGAAGATGAGAAAGGGGGACCTGGTTCTTGAAAAATGGATGTCACCCACTAAAATTAATTTCACAGCAGGCATGTGCCATGGCACGATATTCTTCCTCAGTGTTGGGACGAGCAACAACAGACTGCTTGATGTAGGACAGCCTGCTCATCCTGAGCCTGGCTAGGATTCGGTGCCACTTGATTAAGATATGTCATGAGTTATCTTTTATTAATGCTTGTCTTTTGATTAGTTGTTGTGTCTTTGTTTCCATTCAAGGTTTACAATGCAATTGTTTCAATTTTAGGACCTAAATACCGTATTAGAGACTTACTTGTAAGTTATTAATTAGTTTTTAATTCTTATTTTAGTTGGGTATCCAGGGGTAATAAGTTGGATACCAAACTAAAATAAGAGTTTAAAACTAATTAATTAGTAACTTACAAGTCCCTAATATGAAACTTAGGTCCTAAATCAAAACAATTGGGTTACTTGGGTTCTATTATTCAAATAGATAGGGATGTCCAAAATAACGTTTGTCATAGGATCACTGCAGGATGGTTGAAATGGAGGACAACTGGAGTATTATCTGATCGGAAGATCCCTCTCAGATTAAAAAGCAAATTTTATAGAACAGCTATACGGGCAGCCATGCTCTACGGGAGTGAATGTTGGGCAGTGAAGAAACAAGGTCTCAACAAGATGAACGTGGCTGAAATGTGTGCGCTAAGATGGATGTGTGGGAAGACAAGAAAAGATTGCTTGAGAAATGACTATTTCAGGAATAAAGTGGGGGTGGCAAGCATTGAGGACAAGTTGCGCGAGGGCCGACTCAGATGGTATGGACATATGCAACGCAGACCGACTAATGTGCCTATATAAAGCAATGCTATTGAGTCGAGCACAATTAATAGAAGAGGAAGGCCTAAATTAACATGGGAAGAGCTTATAAAGAGAGATTTTGAATCTCTACATCTCGGCCAGAATATGACCCATGATAGAGCTGAATGGAAACGAAGGATCCATGTAGCCGACCCAAACATAGATCAAACTGAGGCATACATGATGATGATGATGATCCAACGGTTATAAGCCAATTAGGGCTTCCTACAAGTTTTCTATATAAGCATATGCTCAGGGATCTTGTCTAGTAGTGTCGAATTATGAATTGACTTTTGTTTGCAACATTGTTTCCATCAAATGGTATTAAAGCTTGAGATCTAAACCCTATGTCTAGATCCTACACCATGAGAAACCGCCAAAACCCTAGGTGCGACCCAACCCACCTATCCTTCACTACTTGTTGGTATCCTAAACCCTAGGTCTAGCCATATCCACCGTCCAGTAGATCCAAATCCTAGGTTAGATATGTTGATTAATCTCAAACCCTAGGTTAGGATTAATCTCACCCATCCACCAAATTTTGCCCGCCACCCTTAATTTTGCAACAAGAAAATATTCACAGAGAACAATCTGTCGTTGCACTATTCTTCACCAGAGTCTTCTTATTCCTTTTGATCTTCCTTCCCCCTTCTTCAGATCTTCCTCTCGCATGTTCTTACCCCCGCTTAACTAGATAACCCCTAAAAGGCCAGCAACCCCCACTTCACCCATGACGCCTGTAACCCAAGCACGGCAGTCCCCATCCCTACACACGCACGCCATCTTGATCCCAACTCCCTCCCAAGCATCCGTCAACATATGACCCCTCCCACGTTTCTCGACTTCCGATTCCTACTCCTTCACAGCATTTGTCATCAGATAACCACGTTTCCCACTCAAATTCTTCTACTACCCTTGAGGATATCGTGCCACTCCTAAGGGTAACAGTGTTGCAGTTCCCGTAGTAGCACCCCGTTAGGGAATAGCATAATAGCAGAACTTTAATGCCATCCGCCTCCCTTTGTTTTTAGCAACATTATAGGCTGGTCGTTTGCCACCTCCAGACCCTAGAGGGATGTCAGGGGTCTTACCTTCTTCATCCAACGGCAACCTACAAACCAACGACAACATGTCTTCTTCATCCGCAGTTGATGTAATCATTGACCCTAAAGCCTTTACGGTAAGAAGAACTGTAAATTGATCTAGTGTATGAGGTTCACATGGTAGTTGAGGTTAATATACTTGGTGAGTAGGTAAATAAAAAAAAGCAAATCTGAAGGTGAACAGACATAAATCTTTTAGAGCATTCATACACAGTAAAGACAAAAATAAAAACATATAGTAATATTAGCTATCCTCCTAACGTATAAAACAACATTGAGCAACTTAATGCATCCTATAAGAAATCCAGGAGTTTAAATAACATATGAAAGGTGATTACCGTCATGAAAAAGAGGCCTAACAGAAGACCACGGTATGGAGCAATATCGGACTCAACCTGTAAAGAAAATTCGGTTTCTGCTAGGAGCAAACCAGCTAAAAATGCCCCTAGAGCCATAGAAAGCCCAGCCTGCAAAGAAAAAACAAGAAAACAAATTACATTATATATGTAGAATGAATGTGTTTGTGAGTGTGGTGGCGGTGGCTGGGTGTCGGGAATATGGGGGGAGGGGGGGTTATATCATATATGAAGTAGTATGTTGGCTCACCCTTGCTGTAAGAAGGCTGGTTCCTAATATAACTAAAAGTGTATTTGCAGAAAAAATTTCTGCATTTTGATTCTCTGCAATTTGCTTGTAGATTGGCCGTAGCAGCTGTAAAAATGGAAGAGTTACCATCAGTATGTTAGTAAGACCATGTTGGCTGGTTTCATAGCATGAGTTATATGTTAATATAAGAACACCTCTGTCTCTATTTTAGCTTATTCTTTTAGTACCCGGAAGGATCTGTATTTGATTACTCCGGGAAAAAAGGTCCGTAAGCGACAGCTAGGCAGTATTTAGCTTGTTATTTTATCAATTTCAAAGTATGTAACTAAGAGTCTGCAGGTGTCTTATAAGATATATACTGTTGCAAGAATCCCAACCATTTGACCATGATGCCTTTGTATTCTTGGCAGTGACATTGTAAAAAGATAATTTTCTTGTCCAACTATATTTCAAACATAGATGGACAATTAGGTCACTATCTCCCGCCACTCGTCCCGGGGTTTGGATGGTTTGCATGGGCGGTAGGGGGGTCACCTCCTTCAGTAACTCATTTTTTATAAATAATTAGGTCACATACAATCTGAGCATTAAATAGAAATCATCCATCAGGAATGGTTTAGTCATGGGAAGTCATACTATATACTCGTTATAAACGGCCCTCTAGTACACTCACATTCTAACGGGTATCTCCTTCAGAGCAAAACTATGTTTCTGTTATGGTTACTACTTAATTATCACCGTATATGGCTACGATTTATCAACATTATGACATATAATGGGATCCAATTTTGCTGCATAGTTGTGGGCTACTATTGCGCATTTACAGACATTGCTTAACCATATTTAGCCTATATAACGCCGCATAATCAAGATCTCAAGGCTGCAAAATAATTAGGAAACTGAATAGATCTTTCAAAGATTTAGAACCTACTCATACAGTTGTAATTCACCCATCAAGAGGATAAACATGATTTTAAGAGTTTACCTATAGACTTACAATTGTTCAGAAGTATGATTATGATAAATGATTCAGAATTGAAAAAGACTGTTAATTGATATACCAAGCGCCCCCCAGCAATAATGGCAGTGATGGCTACAGCTGCTTTCACAGCCGCCATTCCAAGAGCTTCTGCTATGGCTTGAAAGCCAATCTGCAAAAAGATAAAGCAGTGAACATCACACACTCTAACTTCTAAATAAGGAAGCATATGCATTTAACAAAAAGACCAACAAACTAGGCATTAATAATGATAATCAAATGGTCTATTTAATAATGAGAACCAAAATCAGTGAACATCACATGTTCTAACTTCCTTATAAGGTTCAGTAGTAACATTATAACTTAACTGGACACGGATTGCCTGTTGGTTCAGATGAAGTACCAATGAAGCAACCCCGGTTCAAGCCTGGAAGCCAGCCCTGATTTACCTCCAGTTGCACATCCTAGGGTTTGTGCGATTATTGAAGCAGCATGGGGGTCACCACCCTATTGTTCCAAATAGTGCACACATCTATACTGCATGTGATAAATGATGGTACTGTCTTATTTTAGTGGCAGGTAAAACCTATGATGGGGGAATAACATAAATACATTAAGGAATAATAGATAAAATATCAGAAACTGATATCCACGGCGCCCGGCTCATCAGTGACCAGTCAACATAGTAACGGCCTTTTTGACAAAATCAGCCACCTGATCTCCAAACTTCACATGATAGCTATCTTCTTGGACATAATGTCCTCAACAAAATGATGATTTGCCTCTACATACCTAGTTCTTTCCTGAATAAACCTGGAAGCCAGCCCTAATTTACCTCCCGGCCACACATCCCAAGGTTTGTGCAGTTATTGGGACAGCAGGGGTGTCACCGCCCTGTTGTTCCAAATAGTAACATTATTACTATAATGTTCAATGTATGTGTACACACATCTATACTGTATGCAGTAAATGATGGTACTTTGTCCTATTTTAGTGGCAGGAAAAACCTATTAGGGGGGAATAACAAAAATACATTAAGAAACGATAGATAGAATATCAGAAACTGAAATGTTCTAATACTCGCATCTGGAGCACAGAAACACGCCTGGCTCATCAGTCAGTAAAGGTCTTTCTGATAAAGTTTGCAACCTGATCTTAAAACTTCACATCAATGCAATCTTCTTGGGCATAATGCCGTCAACAAGATGGAGCTCCGCCTCAACATACGTAGTTCTTTAATGAAAAAGATGATCGTTGGCAATAGAAATAGCGTGAGCCATGGCATAGCATTAGAGATATACCACACTCTGCTTCTTACATCACCCAGGTAACTAGATTGCCTACCAAAAAGTCTTGTGTCCAGAAGTGGGCTTCCTATCAGTGTGACTGCTAGCATAACTGGAATTAATAGTAGTCACAGACAATAATGCAAAGTTTTCTTGTATAGCAACAATAAAAGTGATTCAACTGATTTTGGACCTTTTCCTGCAAAAGAAAGTGAAGCTTGCTCGAGTTTAACACCACTACAAGCTTATGGAGGCAAAGGGTTGGCAAAATGTATCAAATGATTCTCCTGAATCGGATGACAGCCTGTCCCGTTCCTCTTGGGAATAGCACTTTAAAAGATTCACTGCACCAGCACCAAGTCCTCCCCACTCTTAGTTCCCAGACCTTAGAGAGTCATAAAAGACCAAGAAAAGAAAATCATCCTCCAAGGTCTCACAAAAAAAAGTAATAAAGAAAAGAGAAGTACAAGAGTACTAGGCTAGGGGGCACGATCACGGAAACAGGGATACGGCGAGTTCTTGAAATCTAGGACACATACACGACTTTAGATGCTAAACAATATAAATTAATATAAACTAATTCTTGAGTGGACTGTAAGGGTTAGGGTACACAATGTGTGTACCCCGTATATTTATAAAGAGAACAATTACATAGAGGTCCTTGTAGAATAGGAAAATAACAAGAGGAAATAAAGAACTTAAATAAAAAAACTAGTTAATACTCCCCCTCAAGTTGGAGCATAGATATCAATCATGCCCAACTTATCCACAAGACAGCAGAAATGTTTCTTGGCCAGCAACTTTGTAAAGATATCAGCAACTTGGTCTTCTGAGCGAGTAAATGGAGTGCAGATACGACCAGTCAGAATAGATTCTCTGATGAAGTGGCAATCAACTTCAATGTGCTTGGTCCGCTCATAAAAGACATGATTATTTGCAATAAAAATAGCTGCTTTATTATCACAGTGCATAGGAATAGGAGCAGAAGATCCCACATCAAGTTCTTTTAGAAGAGATTCCACCCACAGAAGCTCGCATGTAGTATGAGCCATAGCAAGGTACTCAGCCTCAGCACTAAATCTGGCTACAACATTTTTCTTTTTGTTCCGCTAGGTAACCAGATCCCCACCAACAAAGGTGCAATAACCAGAGGTAAATTTTCTGTCTATGTTACTTCCAGCATAGTCTGAATCAGAATAGCCTTCAAGAGAGCAATGACCATGTTTTCTGTAAAATAGGCCTTTAGCAGGAGATTTCTTCAGATATCTCAAGATATGACACAGTGCTTCCCAATGACATTGTCTAGGTTTGTCAAGATACATGCTAACAAGACCAACAGTAGTAGAAATGTCAGCTCTAGTGACAGTCAAATAGATCAGTTTGTCAACCAGTCTTCTATATCTTTTACTGTCAAGATACAGAGGAGATTCATCATTATCCCAATTCGCATTAGGATCTAGAGGTGTATCAGCAGGCCGAGCTCCGATCATGCCAGTTTCTTTTAGAAGATCAAGAACATACTTGCGTTGTGATAGAACAAGAGCATTAGTAGTCCTAGAAACTTCAATCCCCAGACAATATCTCAATTTTCCCAGATCTTTAGTGACAAAATGTTTGCATAAATAGGCTTTGATAGCATTAATTTAATAGAGATCACTATCAGATAAAATAATGTCGTCAACGTACACAATAAGAACTACAATACCAGTGGACGTCTTTTTAATAAAGGCAGAATGATCAACATGAGATCTGAGAAAGCCATAAGTAGACAGAATCTTGCTTAGTTTGTCAAACCAGGCACGCGGACTCTGTTTGAGTCCATAAATAGACTTTTTGAGGCGGCACACTTTGTGTGACTCCCCCTGAGCAACAAACTCAGGTAGTTGCTCCATATAGACCTCCTATAGATCACCATAAAGAAAGGCATTTTTCACGTCCAGCTAGATAAGAGGCCAATCCAGATTGATTGCCACAGAGAGCAGAACCCACACATAATTTAGCCTGGCAACAGGAGAAAAAGTTTCAAAATAATCAATACCA
Source organism: Alisma plantago-aquatica (assembly GCA_963693085.1). Lineage (NCBI taxonomy): Eukaryota > Viridiplantae > Streptophyta > Magnoliopsida > Alismatales > Alismataceae > Alisma > Alisma plantago-aquatica. Next base: position 4,303,802 of record OY856411.1, read on the forward strand.
TAGGTCCGAGTGTACCCTTTTGCCACTAGGCGAGCCTTCAAGCGTTCAACTGTGACATCAGGATGATACTTAACAGTATAAACCCAACGACATCCAACAGGTTTGCAATCAGACAGAGGATCAACCAGATCTTAGGTACCCCTGACAGTCAGAGCTGCCATGTCCTCGGTCATGGGTTGTGCCCAGGCCTTACTATGTAAGGCATCATGCACATTTTTGGGTACAAAAATAGCAGATAGAGCAGCAACAAAATTACTAACATGAACACTCAGGTGAGCAGTGGAGACATAATTAGCAATATTATGAGATGTACATGATCTAGTCTATTTCCTGAGAGCAATAGGTAAATCTAGATCAGAAGTTACCTCAGTAGGGGCAGAACCTTCTAAAGGAGAAGATTGGTTGTCAGTGTGGGGGTCTTGAGTAGTAAACTGCGGCGGCCGATTTCTACGTTGATAAACAATGAGAGGAGATGTAGTCTCATCCGGTTGAACAGCAGAGGTAGAATCCGCAATAATAGGCAGAGATTTTGTAATCAAATCTGAACTCAACCTAGTCCCTTTAGTAGAGTGTTAATATATGTGTTGCTTTATTTATGTTATGTTATTTTCCATTATATCTAGACCTTTTTGTAATTGTTACTTTTCTATAAATAGAAGGGTGCACACATTGTGCAACCCTAAGCTCTCCAAATCTCATTGTCTTTCACATGGTATCAGAGCGGGCCGATCCACCTTAAACCTAATCCCTCTCTCTCCACCAACCCTAGCCGCCACCACACTCCGAAATCTCCTTTTTTCCGCCGCTACAGTACTGCTACAGTAGAGCCGCCACTGCTACAATAGCGTCGTCGCTACAATAACGTCGTCCACCCCTCCACAGCCCTCCATCCACCTCTAATCCCCTAATAACCTCCATCCTTGTGGCCTAATCCACCACAGGCCCCTCCGTCTAGCTACGTTTCTCTTTCCGAAATCTTCGGACAGCCTCAGTAACTTTCCAGTTCTGACACGTTGACGGCGTAACGGGCTTCATCCTCTCTGTCTGCCTGCGCCTCATGGTGGAGTGACTGATCCTCCATGTTGGCGTAGGTTTTTTCTCTTCTCTACTGCCCCTACGTGGGTTTTTTTTTACGATCCATGTGTGGATCTTCTACCTTCTACTACTAGTCCATGTGTTGGACTTCTGCCTCTGACTGCTGACTTCTACTGCCTGTGCCTGACTGCTGCTGCATGCCTGTAACTCTACGTCTGCATCTGTTTCTTCCTGATGGCGTCTACTCATGAAGATCTGCGACGTCAGGTGACAAGTGTGAAGCTGGATGGGCGAAACTACCAGCACTGGGTGTGCTCTATGTAGATATATGTTAAATCACAAGGAAAAATGTCGCACCTGACGCGAGATCCACCACCCGTGCCTCCTGCAACAGCCGATTCGAAGGATGTGAAAGCCTATGATGATTGGGTGAAGGACGACTCCACAGTCATGACATGGATTCTGAATAGTAGTGAGACCAAGATTAGTGTCACACTATTGTACCTGCAGACGGCAAAGCAAATGTGGGATCAACTTGCCAGCACATATTCACACAGTCAAAATCCAAAGAAGGTGTTTGATATCAACAAGCAACTCAGCCGTCTGCATTTCTCTAGTTTTGATCTGACGGATTATTTCTCTACTTTCAAGGGATTGTGGGGGGAGTTGGAAGCCTACCATCCCTTGTCTACTGATCTGGCTACTATGCAACGACAGCGACAGGAGTTGCAAGTAGTCCAGTTCCTCTGCGGCTTACCTGATTCCTATGTCGAGGTGGTGGATCAGATTCTCGCCAGTGATCCGCTGCCTACTCTTCAGACTGCCTTTCAGAGACTACAGCGCTTGCATGCATCGTCATCTGAGACTCCTACTGATACTGGGGATTCGACTGCTTTTGCTGCGATGTCTGGTCGTGGTCGTAGCCGTGGATGCGGTCGTTCATATGATGCTCGTCCTCTTGGTACTGGCAGGGGGAGGAATTCTGTGGGCCGTGGAGCATCCTCTGGATCTACTACTGTTGTTGCTCGTCCTCAGACTGGCCAACGCTTCTGCAACTTCTGTGGCCGGTCTAATCATGTTGAAGACAAGTGCTGAGAAAAGTATGATAAACCTGCATGGGCCAATGCGGCCAGTGACACTACTGCTACTTCAGAGACACCTACCCAGCCTATTCTGTCTGATGACTCGGGTACTGCCACTGTGGATTACATTCGTGTTGAGGTGGAGCGCCTATTACGTGAGCGTACTGGCTCCTCTTCTACTGCCACTACAAGTGGAGCCCATGCTGCGACCTACTCCGATTGTGATACTGCCTTCCTCAGTACTCCATCTTCTAGTGTTGTTAATACAAAATGGGTTATCGATTCGGGCGCATCGTCTCACATTTCTGGAAATCGAGCTTTATTTAGAAATTTATCTAGACCAACTACTGCTTCTTCTGTCATGCTTGCTGATGGTTCTAAGTCTGCAGTTTCTGGAGTTGGAGACATTGTATCTAAGTTTCTTCTGAAGTCGGTTTTATATGTGCCTCGTTTTCCGCTGGATTTATTATATGTTAGCAAAATCTTACGCAGCCTGCAATGTAGCCTGACCTTTATACCTGGTTCGTGTGTTTTTCAGGGCCTTCGCACGAGGACGAAGATTGGTGGGGGGCATGAAGGATCTGATGGCCTCTTTTATCTGGATGATCTGCCAAGACTGGACAAGGTTGCATTGGCTTCTACTTTATCGGGATTATCTGCATCAGTCTCTGCATTACAATGGCACTACCGTCTTGGACACCCTTCTTCTGAAAAACTAAGACATGTCATTTCTAGTGTTGGCACTCATAAGTTTCAGTGTGAATCATGTCAGTTAGGGAAACAGACTAGGGCTATTTACCCTAAACGTCCTCAGAGTAGTAGCCAAAAAATGTTTGATCTTGTTCATGCTGATGTATGGGGTCCTTGTAATGTGCCTAATTTGTCTGGCTACAAATACTTTTTACTATTTATTGATGATTTCTCTCGGACCACTTGGTTGTTTCTGTTGAAAAGTAGGTCTGAAATGATGTCTACTATTAAAAACAAATTGCTGAGGTGAAAACACAATATGATCTGCCTATTACTACTGAATGAGTGTCTGAGAATTCTGATCAAATGCCACCTAAGAATACGACACCACCTCTTATTGTTTATCAGCGCAGGAACAGGCCTCCACCTGAACAAGTATCCCCCACTCAACACCAATCTCCTCCTCAAGAAGGTCCTGCCACACCTGAGGTAATTTCTGACCTGGATATACCTATTGCTCTTAGAAAGGGAACTCGTTCCTGCACTTCGCATAACATTGCTAACCATGTATCTACTGCACATCTGAGTATTCATGCTAGCAATTTTGTCTCTGCTTTATCTGCTGTCACTATTCCGAAAAATACTCATGATGCCTTGCAAAGTACAGTCTGGACTTCTGCTATGCAAGAAGAGATGTGTGCTCTTACTGACAGACAAACTTGGGAGTTGGTGGATCCACCTCAATGTAAGCCTGTAGGTTGCAGATGGGTATATGTTGTTAAATATCAACCTGATGGTACTATAGAACGGATGAAGGCACGCTTGGTTGCAAAAGGGTATACACAGACTTATGGTAATGATTACTTTGAAACTTTTTCTCCTGTTGCCCGCCTTAATTCAGTCAGAATTCTTCTTTCTGTTGCTATTAATCTGGATTGGCCTCTGCTGCAATTAGATGTTAAGAATGCTTTCCTGTATGGTGATCTGCAAGAGGAAGTGTATATGGAGCAACCCCCTGGATTTGTTGCTCAGGGGGAGTCACACAAAGTCTGCAGGTTGAAGAAGTCTATTTATGGGCTCAAACAGAGCCCTCGTGCCTGGTTCGATAAATTAAGCAAAATTCTGATTGCTTTTGGTTTTCTGAGATCTCAAGTGGATCATTCTGTTTTTACTAAGAAGACCTCTACTGGCATTGTAATTCTTATTGTCTATGTGGATGATATTGTTCTTTCTGGCAGTGACTCTATTGCTATTCAGGATACTAAAGCCCATCTCTGCAAGCACTTTGCTACTAAAGACTTGGGTAAACTGCGGTATTTTCTGGGCATAGAGGTATCCAGAACCTCTAATGCACTAGTGTTGTCTCAGAGGAAATATGTTCTAGATCTTTTACAGGAAACTGGTATGCTTGGAGCTAGACCTGCTGACACTCCTCTAGATCCCAATGTCAATTGGGATGATGATTCGTCTCCATCTTTTGCTGATAATAAAAAGTATAGGAGATTGATTGGTAAAATGATATACTTAACTGTGACTAAAGCTGACATATCTACTTCTGTGGGACTTCTTAGCAGGTACCTAGATAAACCCAGACAGTGCCACTGGGATGCACTGTCATATTCTGCGATATCTAAAAAAGTCTCTTGGCAAGGGACTTCATTACAGGAAAAATGGGCACTGCTCTCTAGAAGGGTATTCTAATTCTGATTATGCAGGGAGTCGGATTGACAGGAAATCCACTTCTGGCTATTGTACCTATGTTGGAGGCAATCTAGTCACATGGAGATCCAAGAAACAAAATGTGGTTGCCAGATCTAGTGCTGAAGCTGAATATAGGGCTATGACCCATACTACTTGTGAGCTGCTTTGGGTACGCTCTCTTCTTAAAGACTTCGGTGTTGAGTCTTCTTCTTCTATACCCATGTACTGTGATAATAAAGCTGCTATCTTTATTGCCAACAATCCTGTCTATCATGAGCGCAAAAGCATATCGAGGTCGACTGTCATTTTATTCGGAAATCTATTCTTACTGACAAGATCTGCACACCTTTTACTCGATCTGAAGACCAGGTTGCCGATATCTTCACCAAACTGCTGCCTTAGAAGCATTTCAGCGCTTTGATTGACAAGTTGGGCATGATTGACATCTATGCTCCAACTTGAGGGGAGTGTTAATATATGCGTTGCTTTATTTATGTTATGTTATTTTCAATTATATCTGGACCTTTCTGTAATTGTTACTTTTCTATAAATAGAAGGGTGCACACATTGTGCAACCCTAAGCTCTCCAAATCTCATTGTCTTTCACATAGAGTAGTATGGAGTATCCTCAAAGAAAACGACATCATTACTCGTGAACCACTTTTTATTAACAGGGCTATAGCAGCGGTATCCTTTCTGAGTTCTTGAGTATCCCAGAAAAATACATTTTTCAGCTCGAGGGGACAACTTGTCTTGAGTAGGACCGAGTAAGAGAACAAAACAAGTCGACCCAAAAATTCTCGGAGGAACATAAAACAGAGGAAGATTTGGTTGTAGTACTTGTACAGGAATTTTATTCCCAATAACAGAGGAAGGCATACGATTTATCAAAAAACAGGCAGTAAGAACGGCTTCCGGCCAAAAGTGTTTGGGAACATTAGAATGCAACATTATAGTTCTAGTAACTTCAAGTAAATGCCTATTCTTCCTCTCAGCCAAGGAAGAAAATGTCCGATTTCGATACCGTTTTGGTGGCCACAGAAATAGAAATTTCGACAAATTTCGACAGAAATTTCGATAAATGCGTTCCTGGCGTTTCGACGGCAAAATAAACGAATCAATTTATAAAATTTTACCAGAATGATCTACTAGTGTAGATCTACTCAAATATGTAATAATATTTCATATTGGATATGTGGGGGTGTGGTCTCGTCATTTTTTAGTGAATGACCATGAACTGTTTCGATGGGGATTTTTGATGTCAATTTTCAATGACAAAATCAATGAACTAAGTCATTATAGTTTGCAAACACAATATATAGACTTAAAGACACAAAACTGTGCAAAACAATATGCTCAAGCTAGTACATAGTATATAAAAAAGTAATAAAAAAATCGATGATCTGCCTGTTTCGAGAGTTTCGTCAGTCAATTTCGATGTCTGATTGCCACAGAAACAGAAATTTAGCCAAAAATTTTGACACTTTCGTCAAAATTTTGAACATTGCTCTCAGCCACACCATTCTGTTGAGGTGTATAAGCACAAGATGTTTGATGAATTGTCTCCACAGAACGACAAAACAACTCCACATTTTTTTGAACGAATTCCAATGCATTATCAATACGCAGAATTTTAATAGGCATAGAATACTAAGTTTTAATTTCAGCAAAGAAGAATTTCATAGTGGGCAGAACTTGGGATATAACTTTCAACAGAAATAACCAGGTAGCACGAGAGTAATCATTGTTAATATATATGTCTTTATTTAGTGTTTTGTTAATTTACTTTTATATATGGACCTCACTGCAACAGCGTCACGCGGCCGCCGTGCCGCCGGGCAGGCTGAGCAGCCGGGGCTGCTAGGCCTCCGGGGCAGCCCACCGCCGAGCCAGTCCGCCAGTGTTGGGCTCCGATCTGCCCGCGGTTGTCCGGTGGCCTGACTCCCTACTGAAGAACACCTTCGGATCTACTTTTTTTGTGCCTACCCGCGTGATCGGTTGAGCCACCGGGTTCCTTACTGCGCTCCGGTGTAGCCCGTATGTGAGGGATCCATCCAATCTGTAGATCTGTGCCTACTGCTGCCAACCTGAGGACGTAGGCAGCCTTCTTCTACCTGTTCCTGCCTTCTGCTGCCTGCCTGTTACTCCGGGGGTTGGTCTGCTTCTACCTCATGGCGTCTACACATGAGGATCTGCGTCGTCAGGTTACAACGGTGAAACTGGATGGGAGAAACTACCAGCACCGGGTGTTTTCCATGCAGATATATGTCAAATCACAAGGCAAAATGTCTCACTTGACGCGTGATCCGCCTCTGGTGCCTCCTGCAACAGTCGACTCAAAAGATGTAAAAGCCTATGATGACTGGGTAAAAGATGATTCTACAGTTATGACATGGATTCTGAATAGTAATGAGACCAAGATCAGTGTCATGCTACTATACCTGCAGACGACAAAGCAGATGTGGGATCAGCTTGCCAGTACCTATTCACATAGTCAGAACCCCAAGAAAGTGTTTGATATCAACAAGCAGCTCAGCCGCCTACACTTCTCGGGATCTGACTACTTTTCTGCTTTCAAGGGATTGTGGGGGGAATTGGAAGCCTATCATCCCTTGTCTACTGATTTGGCTACTATGCAACGTCAGCGCCAAGAGTTGCAAGTAGTTCAGTTTCTCTGTGGTTTACCTGATTCCTTTGTTGGAGTGGTGGATCAAATTCTAGCCAGTGATCCGCTGCCTACTCTACATAGTGCCTTTCAGCGGCTACAGCGCTTGTCTGCATCGTCATCTGAGACACCCACTGACACTGGAGATACTACTGCATTTGTTGCAATGTCTGGTCGTGGTTGTGGTTGTGGACGCGATCGGTCTCACGACACTCGCCCTCCCCTTGGTGCTGGCAGGGGGAGGAATTCTTCAGGTCGTGGAGCATCTTCTGGACCTGCTACTGCTGCTGCTCGCCCTCAAACGGGCCAACGCTTCTGTAACTTCTGTGGTCGGTCTAACCATATTGAAGAGAAATACTGGGAAAAATACGGCAAACTGGCTTGGGCCAATTCGGCCACTGATGCTACTACCTCTTCAGAAATGTCTACCCAGCCTGATGCCCCGGGTACTTCTACTGCTGACTTCATTCGTGCTGAGGTCGAGCGCTTGTTGCTTGAGCGTACTGGCTCATCGTCTACTGCCACCACCTCTGGAGCACATGCTGCGACGTACTCTGGTTGTGACACTGCCTTCCTCACTGCACCGTCTTCTAGTTCTGGTAATACGAAATGGGTTATTGATTCGGGTGCATTGTCTCATATTTCTGGGAATCGGTCGTTGTTTAGAAATTTGTCTAGACCGATTGCTAATTCGTCTGTTATGCTTGTTGATGGCTCCAAGTCTGTTGTTTCGGGGATTGGAGACATTGTGTCTGATATCATGTTGAAATCTGCTCTTTATGTGCCTCTTTTTCCGCTGAATTTATTATTTGTTAGCAAGACTTTGCGTAGCCTAAACTGTAGCCTGACTTTAGTTCCTGGTTCATGTGTTTTTCAGGACATTCGCATGAGGATGAAGATTGGTGGGGGGCATGAAGGATCTGATGGCGTGTACTACCTGGACAATCTGAAAAGGATGGACGATGTGGCTCTGGCTTCCGCAGTATCTTCTTTAGTATCGTCTTTACAGTGGCACTACAGACTTGGGCACCCATCATCTGAGAAATTGTGCCATATTGTATCTGATGTAGGGACAAATGTGTTTCAATGTGAATCATGTCAGTTAGGCAAACAGACTAGGGTTGTTTATCCTAAACGTTCTCAGATTAGTAGTAAAAATGTTTTTGATCTTATTCATGCTGATGTATGGGGTCCATGTCATGTCCCTAGTCTATCTGGCAACAAATATTTTATTCTGTTTATTGATGATTTTTCTCAGGCCACTTGGTTATTTCTTCTGAAAAGTCGATCTGAAGTTTTGTTCACAATTAAATTCTTTTTTGCTGAGGTGAAAACACAATACTCTATGCTTGTTAAAATTTTTAGAACTGATAATGCACTTGAATTTGTTCAAAAAGATGTCGAGTTGTTGTGTAAATCAGTTGGCACTATACACCAGACTTCTTGTGTGTACACACCTCAGCAGAATGGCATTGCTGAAAGGAAGAATAGACACTTGCTAGAGGTTGCTATAACTATTATGTTGCATGCTAATGTACCTCGGTTATTCTGGCCAGAAGCCATCTTGACTGCCTGCTTTCTAATAAATCGGATGCCCTCTTCGGTGATTGGAAATAAAATACCTGTACAAATTTTGCACCCTGATAAACCCTTGTTTGCTGTACCTACTCGTATATTTGGCTCTACATGCTTTGTAAAATTGCTTGGTCCTACTCAAGATAAACTATCTCCACAAGCTGAAAAATGTATCTTTTTGGGGTATTCTCGTACACAGAAAGGGTATAGATGTTATAGTCCAACTACAAAGAGATGGTTTACAAGCAGCGATGTTGTCTTTTTTGAGGGTACACCGTACTACTCTACTAAAGGAGATAGTCTTCATTCTGAGCTTATTGCTTCTCCGCTGCCTATTACTAGTGATTGTGTTTCTGATGCCACTACTCCTGTACAACCGGCACCTCTTATTGTTTATCAGCGTAGGAACAAATCTCAACCTGCTCAAGAACCCCCCAATCCAAGCCAATCTTCTCCTTCAGAAGGTTCTGCGTCACCTGAGGTAATCTCTGATCTTGATGTACCTATTGCTCTTAGGAAGGGTACTCGTTCCTGCACTATCCACAATATTGCTAACCATGTATCTACTGATCATTTAAGTGTTCATGCTAGCAACTTTGTCACTGCTTTATCTGTGATTGCCATTCCAAAGACTGTACAGGATGCCTTGCAAAGTACAGCTTGGACTACCGCTATGAAGGAGGAGATGCTTGCTCTTGCTGACAGACAGACTTGGGAGTTGGTGGATCCACCTCGTCAGTGTAAGCCAGTAGGCTGCAGATGGGTTTATGCTGTCAAATATCAACCAGATGTATTGTAGAACGTCTGAAGGCACGCCTTGTTGCTAAAGGGTATACACAGACTTATGGTATTGATTACTTTGAAACCTTTTCACCTGTTGCCCGTCTTATTTCTGTCAGAGTCCTACTATCTGTTGTTGTTAACCTTGACTGACCTCTAGTACAACTGGATGTTAAAAATGCTTTCTTATATGGTGATCTGCAAGAGGAGGTTTATATGGAGCAACCTCCTGGGTCTGTTGCTCAGGGGGAGTCACATAAAGTCTACCGGCTGAAGAAATCTATCTATGGGCTCAAACAGAGTCCCCGGGCTTGGTTTGATAAGTTGAGCAAAATTTTGACTACCTTTGGTTTTCTGAGATCGCAGGTTGATCATTCTGTCTTTACAAAGAAGACTTCCTCTGGTATTGTGATACTTATAGTATACGTTGATGATATCATCCTATCTGGCAGTGATTCTATTGCTATTCAGGCTACTAAAGCCCATCTCTGCAAGCATTTTGCTACTAAAGATCTGGGAAAACTATGATATTTTCTGGGCATAGAGGTGTCTAGAACTTCTAATGCTCTTGCTCTATCTCAAAGGAAATATGTAATGGATCTGTTACAGGAAACGGGTATGCTTGGTGCAAGGCCAGCTGACACTCCTCTAGATCCCATTGTTAATTGGGATGATGATTCTTCTCCGCTGTTTGCTGATAACAAAAAGTACAAGAGATTGATTGGTAAGATGATCTATCTAACTGTGACTAGAGCTGACATATCTACTGCTGTGGGACTTCTTAGCAGGTACTTGGATAAACCCAGACAGTGTCACTGGGATGCTCTGTGTAATATTTTGCGATATCTAAAGAAGTCACCTGGCAAGGGCCTCCATTACAGGAAAAATGGGCACTGCTCTCTAGAAGGCTATTTTGATTCTGACTATGCAGAGAGCAAGATTGACAGGAAATCCACTTATGGCTACTGCACATATGTAGGGGGTAATCTTGTCACCTGGCGCAGCAAGAAACAAAATGTTGTTGCTAGATCTAGTGCTGAAGTTGAATACAGGGTCATGGCCCATACTGCCTGTGAACTCCTGTGGGTGCAGTCTCTTCTGAAAGACTTTGGTATTGAGTCTTCTTCTGCTATTCCGATGCACTGTGATAACAAAGCTGCTATTTTTATTGCCAGCAATCCTGTCTATCATGAGCGCACAAAACATATTGAGGCTGACTGCCACTTCATCAGGGAAGCTATTCTATCTGGGAAAATTTGCACTCCTTTCACCCGTTCTGAAGATCAGGTTGCTAACATATTTACAAAGCTGCTGGCGAAGAAGCACTTCTGTTCTCTGATGGACAAGTTGGGCATGATTGACATCTATGCTCCAACTTGAGGGGGAGTGTTAATATATATATGTCTTTATTTAGTGTTTTGTTAATTTACTTTTATATATGGACCTCACTATAAATGTTCTGTTATTATAAATACAAGGGTACACACATTGTGTAACTCTAAGCTCTCCATTTTCACTTGTTCTGTTTCAATCATCAATGAACAAAATAAAATATTTATTGCCAGATAAACTTGGAATATGACAGGTACCCCATACATCAGCATGCACCAAATCAAAAAAAAATATGCTACCAATCTGAGTTTTTTTGGGAAATATAGTTCTAGACTGTTTGCCTAATTGACATGCCTTACACTGAAAACTATGCAAGCCTACACCAGAAATAACATGTTTTAATTTCTCAGCTAACGGATGCCCAAGTCTGAAATGCCATTGTAATGCAGAAACAGAAGATGATAGAGTTGAAGCCAGAGTTGTAGTGCCAATCTGTTTCAACTCATCCAAGTAGTAGAGTCCATCAGGTCCTCCATGCCCCCCACCAATCTTCATCCTCGTGCGAAGGTCTTGAAAAACACAAGTACTCAGTGCAAATGTTAGACTGCAGTTAAGATTGCGGGAAATTTTATTGACAAATAATATATTCATTGGAAAATTTGGCACATATAAAGTAGAACGCAGAAGGACTTGAGCAAAGATATCGCCAATCCCAGATACAGCAGATTTAGAACCATCAGCAACCATAACAGTAGACTTGGAACAAGGTTTAGACAGTTTATAAAACAGAGAACGGTTGCCAGATATATGAGAAGAGGCTCCAGAGTTAATCAGGTATTACCAGCACTAGAAGGAGCATTCAAGAAGGCAGAATCACAACCAGAGTAAGTGGCCGCGTGAGCTCCAGATTCAGCAGCAAATGAGGAGGAAGCACCAGTCCTCTCAAGCAGAAGACGTTCCGCCTCGAAGTGGATGAACTCAACATTGGACGCAGTCGAGGGAGCAGCAGTAGTCGTCTGAGAAGCAACTTCAGACACAGCATTGGCCCACTCAGGTGTGCCACGTTTCTTCCAACACTTGTCTTCAGTATGGTTGGTGCAGCCACAGAAGTCACAGTACCGCTGAGCAGCGGCTCCTCCAAAAGCATCAGCAGATGAGCCACAACCAAGGGAGCCACAGCCAGATGATCCACGTCCCCATCCAGGAGCAGTAGAACGATTGCCCGGAGGTCGACCACGACCCCTACCACGACCACGACCACGGTCAGACATAGCAGCAAGAGCAGTAGGGTCAGCCGTGTCAGAAGGTAGATCTGATGAGGAAGCCGACAGGCGTTGGAGATGTTGAAAGGCACTCTCCAATGTAGGTAACGGATCGCTGGAGAGCATCTGGTCAACCACCCCATCATATGAGTCAGGAAGGCCGCAGAGGAACTGGACAACTTGGAGTTCCTGTCGTTATCGTTGCATCGTGGCCAAGTTAGTAGATAAGGGATGAAGATTCTCAAGCTTAGCCCAGACACCTTTAAAGGTGGAAAAGTAGTCAGCAATATCAGGTCCAATAAAGTGCAGACGAGACAGTTGTTTGTTCAGATCAAACACCTTCGGATTTTTGCTATGAGAGTAGGTGTTGGCCAGTTGGTCCCACATCTCCTTGGCAGTCGGGAGACGAAGTAGAGTGATGCTGATGTGAGTTTCGCTGCTGTTCAAAATCCACGTCATCACAGTCGAGTCATCCTTGACCCAGTCCTCATAGATCTTTTTGTCCTTGGACTCGGCAGTAGTAGGCGGAGCAGGAGGCTGAGCCTCAGTCAGATGGGAATGTTTGCTTTGTGACTTCGCAAAGATCACCATGGAGCAAACTCAATGTTGGTAGTTGCGTCCGTCTAGCTTCACAGTGGTCACCTGATGACGAAAATCTTCATGGGAGGAAGTTATGAGGGAGACCGAGTCCACAAGCAGTAGAAAACAGTAGTAGGGGTTAGAACCGCCTAGATCCTCCGACTAGGCAGCAAGCAGAGAGAGAGCAACTGGAAGGACCAGCCTACATGTAGACTACGCCGAGGCGTAGCAGAGAACCCAGCGGCTCAAGAGCCGACGCGGGCAGACAGAAAGAAAAGATCTTTGAAGACCTTCAATCGAACAGCCAGAGACGAACAACGAACGATCGGGCTGCACTAGCAGGCCAGCTCCGCACACGGAGGACCACCTGGTGGCGCAGCAGAGGCGCATGGCCACCAGCGGCGGGCTTAGCAACCCAGCAGCTGCGTGCGACGGCCGGCCGGGGCACGCGGGAGGCGACCACGGGGCAGCGGCAGGCGAGGGGGGTTGGGGGGGGGGGGCGCCGGCAAGGGGGAGAGAGAGAGAAATAAAGGGTCGCGGTTGGGGAGGGTGGCAGCTATCGAACCCACTCTGGTACCATCTTGAGTGGACTGTAAGGGTTGGGGTACACAATGTGTGTACCACGTATATTTATAAAGAGAAAAATTAAATAGAGGTCCTTTTAGAATTAGGAAAATAACAACAGGAAATAAAGAACTTAAATAAAAACACTAGTTAACACTAATATTATATACTGACAAGTATATATTCATAATGTCCACTTCTAAATCCATGTCGATCGGATTTATAAGAAATATAGAACCAAAATATGACATGTTTGGGGAGGTTGCAAAAGAATTTTATGCATCCATTATATTAATCGCAACATAGCAAATCTCACATATTTACGTTTTCTCTATTTTCTAAGGAACTCAGTGCACAAATTAGCAACTAGTAAGGAGCGCTAACAAATAAAATATAAACCACTATCGGCTTTCAAACTAAAAAACAAATGTGAGAAAGGTGATGTCATGAATAGATGAGAACAATAAATAAGAAGAGAATATGGTTTACTATCAGCATTTTCAATGTCGCCTACTTGAAGATTGCACTTCCCTTAATAGTGTCTCATATAGTCACCTATGCAGTAGAATCTCCCAGTTGCCCTTAAAGGCCACTAGAGGTTTCTTGTACCGAAGGAGGAACGAAGTGCAATGTGGGGAAAAACAAAATCAAATGCAAAATGTGCGATAGTAGAAGTTGGCACCGCAAGGTCTGCAACATAATACATTATGTGGAAATGTATCTACCCTACGATCCCTAGATATCCGCCTCTAGGTTGCATGCCCTTCCCATTATAAATGAGGACAGAAAAAATGGGATTGACTATAAAAGTACTCGATACACCCAACATTCAAAGAAGGAAAAAACATGTTGGACACAGTTGGTATGTATCGAATACATATATAGGAGTATCCAAGAAGTGTCGTTCAATTTCTATCCAATGTAGATCCGAGACTGTTTTGAAGTGTATATGCAACAGTGTTTTAAAAAGCGGTATGCGTTATGCGTTCGGAGAGGTCACCTTGTAGAGTATATGCGGTATGCAGGAGTATATGCGGAAGTATATGCGGTTTTGGATTTTTTTAATTAATTATATATATATATATATATATATATATATATTAATCATGATTTACATATTTAATTTGTGCAATTGTGTATCTAAATAGTACAATTACAAGAATAATGGATGCAATTATGCAAATATGCAATCATCACAACTTAAATAAATATAAATATGCACTATAATCTAAATTTAAACAAACATAGATGAATGTAAATGTATAAAAGAAGAAATCAGAATATCTCTAACTAAAAATCGGGGTTTAATCGGCCTTGTATGCGGCCATACAACCGATTATGCGGCTTGGTCCGCTTTTTGAAGGGATTTCCATTATGCATTTTTTGGAGGTCCGCACCTTGTATGCGGCCGCATAGACCGATTTTTAAAACACTGATATGCAAGGCTTTGAAAAGCGTCCCAGGTGCCCACCTAAGCAGCCAAGAGGCCCAGTCGCCTGATCAAGGCCTTGAGTGGCCTCTTAGGCGCCAGCCCATTAAGCGGCCACCTGAGACCCGCTTAGCCCGCCTATGCGCCCGCCTGTTTCCCTGCTTTGGGTGCCCGCTATTGGCCGGCTAACTTTTAGGCGCTAGATTTTGTGTTGTTGCTTTCCTTTTTCATTTTTTTTGTAGTCAAATGTTGTTGTTGCTACCATATTGACTTTCGTAGTATCTATGTACGTGTATGACTGACTATATGTGCATGTAATATAATACCTATACTACTAAAAAAAGTGAACCTTTCTAGCTAATTACAACTCTCGCACTACCAAAACCCTCTAGCCAATCAGATTGCACCAATTTCAAAATACTTCAACATGGTTAACTCTCTTCCCAGAATGTTTCGCCCCTTTTTCTCTTATTTTTATTCAGATTCTCTCTTTTCAACACTCACCATATTCTTACTCCACCAAACCACCACTACACATTTATAGGACAAATAAATTGTCCACGTTCAACAACAGTGACATCACTATTGAATAAATTTCAAAACGAAGCGGCCTCTACATAAACTGCCCATGTTCATCGTCCACAAAATAGGAACGTGGAAATACAAATAATTGTTTCCTTTTACACCCCCTATCCCGACTTCATCAGCATATAATTTGCCTCTTTCTCCCATCCCCTCATCCTTAGCATCTTCCCCTTGTCACTTGAGAGAGAGTGAGGGAGTCAATCTCGTGATAGCGCAAAGCGGTTTGTTGTTGGTAGTTGATGAGGATTTGTGGCAACTCAGAGAGTTCAGGCTGCATCAAAGTAAAATTTCTAATATTCTAGGTTTCCTGATTTTCTACTGTGACAAAACCCTGAACGTCTACCTTTCTATGCGGCTCTCTATGTGTTCTGGGGAGAAAGTGACGACGACATCCCCATTTTTCTAGGTTGATACTCATGCATAGTCTGTATCCATCACGCAAATGATGCGTAATGCGACCCCACACTTGGTCTTGAACAGTTGATGACGCAGCTTTACCTTGCCTTGCTGCATAGGGTAGTACTAACGCCTCTACCTCTTGGTCGAGACCCTCGACAATCTACATTGTCCCTTCTAATTGGGCCCCGGAAGAACACTTCAGGATTAGGAAAGCAGACGAAACATGGGCCCAATGACCGTCCATTGTGTGCTTTGTGACGTTTCAGTGAAGCAGGAAAGGGTGAAAGGGAGGTCGGCCAGACGCGGGAACAGGGTCTGCTAGTGGAAGGCGGGGTTGAATGTTGTCGGCGTCGCTTCTTCGTGGCACGAACGGAGTTGAGATTCCGTAAGGGAAAACACGGCGGGAGGAGCCGGGTGGAATGTCCAACCACCGGGGATGCGGAAACAGCCAAGGAGTTCTTGAATCCTGACCGGTTCAGTGTGGGACAGAAGTCGCGGTAATGGCACGGCTACGGATGCATCGAGGATGGTGGGACCTGTGAATCATGGCAGGGTTGTGCAGCTTGGGGTGGGTTGGAGTAGAGAATAACATAGTAGTTGAGTAATAGAGAGAAGAGGAGGGTGGTTGGCTGGCGGGACAGTGCAAAGAAAAGAGAGTTTGGTCAAGCCTATGTTGTGTGTGGGGAAGAGGTTGACTGGAACGCCTTTATTAAGCATCCAAGAAAAGTGGCATTGGTGGTGGCATGGCAGGCAGGAAGGCAACGTCATGAAACGGCATTCAAGTGGGGCAAATTTTTGTATTCCATCGATGGTGTGTGTTGTTTTCATCTTTCACAATGGAGGCTGGAGGTTGTTTGGATTTTCATGTCTTTGGCCATGATAATTGCTTCCTACTGATCGTCCTATTTTAGTGTGGCATTACACAATTGAAGTTGCAAATGTTTCATTTTTGGTGCCTTTCATGTTAGCTTTCTCTATTATATTTCTGATTTTGAGGCAGAAGGTAACTCGGTAGAGATTAATCTATGGGACAGCAAAGCTTAGAAAAGTGCTTTGATTTGTAATCCCTCTTAAAAGTTTATTTTCAGTCTATAGATTGACTGAGTCTATGGAAAATATTATTTCTTTGGTTCTGTTGAATTCTTTTCTTATATGAGATCAATTAGAAACAAGTGAATCCTAAGAATCAAGATGATGATGGTCTTTATCTGTTGCAAAAGTCTACGATTTATGTTGATTGGAATTACTGACTAGATTTGCATGTTTGTGTTGTTGCTCTGAACAGTAAGATGGATTGAGCCGTGAGTATCCCAGGAAGGAAACCATGGAGCTGACAGAGCTTCTGATTGCTTCATTCATGTCAGTTCTGAAAGTGCTCTTGGTGACTAGTGTGGGATGCATTCTCACGACCAGCTATGTGGACATCCTCGAGGAAGATGCTAAGAAGCATATGAATAATGTAAGTCGTGTTTGTGGTTGATTTATTGACAAACCGTTTTCTTTGCTATTCGACTAGGTCGTAGTGAGATGTTTGATATTTCTAAATACACAAGCAGACGACGTGTGCAAGTGGTTGCACGTGAGCAGGTTGGGATTTATTTAACGTAAGATGTCTTAAGTCTGGTCCTGGAAAATCACAAGCGTGGGGGATTGGCAAAATGCCTTTTCAGTCGCCAACTATACGATATGATACAAATTCTAGTATACGAGAATGTGGTCTCCTAAGTAAGCCCGGACAGTGCTTCGTGACGCAGCCTTCCCTGAACGGGCAGAGGCAGCACCAGCGATTCGGACCCTGCCTCCTTTGTCGTATAGCATTTGGTATAGAATTGGTCACCTCCCAGTCTAAAGATACTGACCAGGTTATTACTCCACGCCCTTTTCCCACATGCATGCCATTATCTGTCGAACTCTAATATTGCCTTCTCCCCTGTGTACAGTTCAGTTTGCTTTATCATCAAGAATTGATGGTAGTTAAGGCTAGGTTCAAGCTGCATTATGAATGGTTCAACGCCTAAAATAACCCAATGGGGGAAGGAGGTTGCAGGGTCTACGACTAGGGGATGCAAAAGAAAACCACATTTATCTTATCAACAAAGATAATGACAACAATGAAAACAGTATGCCTCTTGCTTCTTCTACATAGAAGGTAACTGCTGACGGGGCCATAACATTCAATGAGTCACAGACCAGGAGATGTCATGGATCTTATGATATTTGTTACCAGCGGTTCAGTTTGATATTTTGTTGTAAGGAAATAGATGAGGTGGTCAAAGGGACAGTGTATGTGCATTATTGGTCCTACTAAATGTTAAATTTAGGAGCAAATACTTTCTTTAAATGACAAAATAAAGTAAACATAGTGTTCAATCCATGTGTCACTATTCGCCATCTTGCTATATCTGTTGTATGACTACTTTGCATATATATTTTTCTTGGTATAACATAACCTCTCTCTTGATTAAACATAAGAATTTTTTAGTGTTGTTATCTAACTATAGCATAGTGGTTTTTCAACAAAAAAAATAAATGGTTAATACTTTCTATTAAGTTGTAGTGTAGGCTTAGAAAATAGTTTCTCTTATGAAAAACATATTACATATTTTATGTATATGTAGGCTTATAAAGGAGCTTCTCTTATGGCAAACATATTACATATTTTATGTATATGGAGGCTTAGAAAATACTAGAGATAGCTATTACTTTATATGTATGTGTTGCTTTGTCATCAAGTGGGTTTAATGGGGTGGACGAACATGCTTGAAAACCAATTCCACATATTGTATGTAACATTAACGTCAAAGAACGAAGCAACAATAACATTTTTAACAATGGATTCATTTGATGTGTGGGAACACTTCGATACAACCATTCTTAACCGTATTCTACACTTTTTTCTCCACAACCCTTCAGCTTCCCACTTTTAAAAACATTTTGTATATGCTTCATATATGAGACCCAGGCATCTCAAGAACAATGCAAATTTTGCTTTTGTGGACCAATTTTAGCATTGGAAGCCGTGGATATAGCATAGCACCTAAGCATTACCAAATATGTGACAATAGTTGTTAAGGCGGCTAGGCACTAGGGTGTTTTACTTTTTTATTAAATAATGTTCATATTTAGATATTTACATTCACAATTTCAACATTTTGTAAATATGTAACAATGACATTAATACATAGTATTTAGGCTAAATCGCAGCAAACATAACCAAATCTAGACTTGATCGGCCCTGTTTTGAAATAACCAGTGTTTTGAAAAGTGTCCCGGGTGCCCGCCTGAGCGGCCAAGAGGCCCAACCGCCTGGTTCAGACCTTGAGCGGCCATTCAAGCAGGAGCCCATTAAGCGGCCGCTTGAGACCCACCTAGCTCGCCTGTGCGCCCGCACGTGTAGCTGCTTTAGGCGCCCACTTTTGGCCGCCTATTTCCTGGGCGTCGGATTTTTGTATTGTTGCTTTCTTTTTTCATTTTTTTGTAGTCAAATGTTGTTGCTGCTACTATATGCTGACTTTCTATATGTGCATGACTTACTATATGTGCATGTAATATATTATACAATACTAGAAGTTTCTAATAGTATATAATACATTTCTTCTGTACATTGTAAAATATGAAACATCACTGTATTATACATTCTGAAATACATTAACATATACATTACGTATCTAGTTATATATTGCATCGTGTATTTTTGTATAATATGAAACATTACTCTGTATTATACATTCTACAATACATTACATACATTATATATCTAGTTATCTATTGCATATTGTATTTTTGTACCTTTCTACCTTATATAATACATTAATACATTCTATAGTACAACATATATTCTATTGTTTATTGGATATTAATAAATTATATAAAATATTGCATGTATTGTATTGTTTATGACATAATGTACATTAATAGATTATATATTTTTCTACTGCTTACTGCATTTTAGTATATACAGTTATAAATATATCTACTACAACAACAGTAATCTATTTAGGACAGCTGTCTCAAAAACTAATTGGGAGTCTTATTTTGTTGTGTAGGGTGTCTATAAGTATACAATTTTCTTATGAATATATTACTTATATACAAATATGTATATTTTTCTATTAAATTATATAAGAATTTATGTACCCGTTTTTTCAAAAAGTGCCTGCCTGAACGCCCTCCTGGCGCTTAAGAAGCCACACGGTGTTGTCCGCACACCTACCCGCTTCCCTCTTTCTAAAACATTGGAAATAACTTGATCTAAATCTGATCTAAATTGACCTAGTTTGCCCTAATTTTGCCTAAATCAGACATAAATTTTGTATTATGACTTAATAAGACCTAACAAAAACATATATAACATCTATTCCATGCATATACATATATATGTTACATATATAATTATACATATATGTATTTACACACACATATATGCTTAAACCAAGTATTAATCGGTATACAGGAAAACACGGGGGGACCATATAAAACAAGAAAAAACTTAAAATGTGAATAATGCTTGAATAATACGGGAACCGTAATTCAGGATTTGGTAGTTGTTCGGCCGTATGATACGTGTAAAAAGTTTGTGTTTTAAACGTGATGTTTTCCAAAAGTCAAAGTATATTGTGACTAGGCCTGTAAATGGATATTCGAAATCCGCATATTCGATTCGTATTCGAGTTCGAAATCAAGAAAAAAATCCGTATCCGCCAGCTATCCGTTCGGATTCGGATATCGGAGTTGATATCCGAATATTTTCGGATCGAATTTCGGATATAACACTATCCGCTCCGAAAAATATCCGTATTCGACAATATACATAAATGTTAGTAGAAGAAGTATACTAAGTGTACACTTAATATTTTAGTTCTTGGCGCAATGCAGCCGGCGTCCGCTTGTCCTCGCAGCGTAAGATATGTGGTTCCTTCTCTTTTCATTTTCTATTAATGCGTAACCCTATGTATATAAACATCCGTCATTGCCCTACTCCCCGCTCTCACGCACTACACCCCACCCCGCTCCTGTCCACTTCTGTTCTTGCTCTTTCTATCTAAAACAACAAACCCTAGTGGCGGCTAGGCTAGCAAAAGTGCCATCTTTTCCAGCATCATCACCTCGCCGCTAGAGTCGTGCTCATCTGGAGTAGCGTGATGTACGAGGTCTTCTTGTAAGGTTGGACAATGTCCAATAAAAGACGGATCTTCAAGAAGGGTAGAGATGGCGTCCGGCTAAAAGACGGATCTTCAAGAAGGGTGGAGGTGGTAAACTTTTTACAGATCTTCATTTCGCAAACACATTTTCCGGGTAAGGCGGCAAGTAGACAGTGGTAAAGGGAGCATCAATCGGAATGCCTGGTGCGCGGCTGGATGTTGTGGAGCCTGCGATCAAAGCTACTCTCAGGATCTTCGACGAATATCATCAATGTTTCTTCCTCGCATCGATTTTCTTCGGGTTTGTTTCAAAATATTCCCTTTTTCTTTTTGGATCTTAGTACAGATCACTAACGAAGCAGAATCGGGATCTGAATCTTTTTGGTTAGTGCAAAACAGCGGTTCTTATCAATATATTAATGATATTTTTGCTATTGAATCATATTATGTCGTTGTCCTTGTTGCTGCTAACATATCCACTTCTATTGTTTAAACAACGACTTAAAAGTTCATCACCTTAAATCTGTAACGTGCTGGTTCTACCACTTTGGTTTTAACACGATTCAAGTTTTAATGTCTTTGAAATCACTATAAATTATTTTGTATGTGTATTCTTGATTTGAAACAGTGGATATAGCCAAAGTTAGAGCACAAGAATTCCATAGCTACAAGGTAAGGCATTCCGATAACTGCTCTCATAAGCTACCAAACTTATTTTCATTTGATCAATATTTTCTCTCAAAACACACTTATAATTTGTTTGTGTTTGACATAATTCATTTTTTGTTTCTATTGCACGTACTGTTTTCTGTCTATTTCTGCAGGCGGAAATTTATATGGAGCTCTTTGACTGCACATAAGAATAACTTCTGTCAGCCACATGGTGTACCCAAGTCCCAAGCACAAACACGAGTGCAAGATGATTAACTAGCTCATACGATTATGTAATTGGGTGTTTTTTTACTGATGTACATTGTGTCCATATACGTGTTGTGAGACATGTTTCGGATCTATTGATCTAGTAAGGATATGTTGTGAATCATGTTTGGGAAACTACCCATTAATGTGATTAAATTTTTTTTCTTCATCAATCTCCAATTCGTTCTCATCCTTCGGAATGGGTTTTGTTTGAATAGCTAAAAGGTTGCATATTCCTAATTACATTCGTTGTGCTTGTGTTGGGTTTGAAAACTTAAAATAAATCTACAATACCGTAAAGGTGAAGCACGTATACAATAGAGAGAAAGAGGACTGCTTTTTCTGCAATCGCAGCCACTTTTGAAAAAAATAATACATAATAGTACCGCTTGCGATTCTGATAATAATGCTATAATTTAGTAAAACGAATTTTCGGATTCGGATATTATCCGAATTTGAATTTTAAGTATCGGATTCGAATTCGGTTAGTTCTTTTAGAATTCGTCGGATATCGGTTCGAATATCGGATCGGATGAAAAAAGTCGGATTCGAATATCGGATATACTTGTATCTGATTCGAATTCGATCCGTTTACAGGTCTAATTGTGACAGTGCTCGCTCTATTTCCATCCATAAAGTATGTTCCAAAACAACTCTAGCCATTGTTGCTTTCTTTATTAATCGCCAAGCAACTTTTGTTCTCAAAAGGAAATCCATGTATTTTATCCTATATCATAAGAAAAGCATGCTTCCGCTTTGTCCACAATTTTTCATATGCATTGCCTATGTTCATAATTTTACCCAAAGGTTGATGAACTTTCCACCTGAGCGCTTACGACGATTTTACTAGGACATTCTCTAACCGAAAAAGGGTGTAAGTGTCTTGATCATGTAACGGGACACATCTATGTCACACTGACCTTCCATAAAGATGAGGTTTTATATTCCTCATATGCATCTTCAGTTGTGTATCCCGATGTAGTAGTCTCTCTCCCTAATCCTTTTTTTGTCATCCCACCATCATCTTTGCCACCATCACCATCGCCCCCACAACCATTGTTCTTCCACAAGGTCCATCATCAGCGCAAGGAAGTTGACCCAGAGATAGTTGCCCACTGTCATCATCTATTCCAATACAATCCGATGAATCCATGGCTCTTACCAAGGTATATGCTCTTCGACATTGAAACATCCAATTTCTAGCATTTTCTTGCTCGTCTATCCTCTTATGCATGTGTTTGCCACAACCTTGGACAATACTTATATTCCCAGATGCCCAAATGATGCCCTTTAGCACCTTGGGTGGAAAGTTGTAATGAAGGACAAAATGCAAGCGCTACGTGACAATGGCACTTGGGTTCTGGTGGATCCAGCTCCAAGAATATTGTCGAGAAGTTGTAATGATGGACGAAATGCAAGTGGATCCTGCTGCAAGAATATTGTCGGAAAATTGTAATGATGGACAAAATGCAAGCGCTACGTGACAATGGCACTTGGGTTCTGGTGGATCCACCTGCAAGAATATTGTTGGTTGTTGGTGTGTACTTTCTATGTAGCATCATTTTGATGGCTCGATCGACGTGCTCAAAGTGTGTTTGTCTGCCAAAGGATTTCCCCTGATCATTAGTCTTGACTTCTTTAAGACATTTTCTCTTGTCACCACAATCGCCTCCGTCAGTGTCTTGGTTTCCTTGGTTGCACATCTAGATTGGTCTTTGTTTCAACTGGACATCAAATGTCTTTCTCCATGGAAATCTATTGGAGGAAGTATGTATGCAGGAACTTCCTAGTTTTGTTGTTGAGGGGGGGTATTATTACATGGCATGCCTACTTCATCGTTCCTTATATGGTCTAAAGCAGTCTCCACAAGCCTAGTTTAATGAGCTAAGCATTGTTTATGGATAATTAACTCCAAAAGGTCTATTATGGATCATTCTATAATCTGCTCTCATTCATCTTGTAATCACATCTTCTTGTAGAGTATATCGGTGATATGATAATCATTGGCAGTGATACTGATGTTGATGGTATCTTGAATCTAAAGATACCATGCAAACCCACTCCACACCAAAGATCAGGACAATCTTCGATATTTTCTTAGCATAGAACTTTCTGCTCCACCATAGGAATCAATCTATCTCAAAAACACTACGTCTTGGACCTACTGTAGGAGATTCGAATGGCATATGCCAAATCAATCTCCACTCCGGTGGACAAGTAAGGGGAAGCTTTTTCCTTATCCAAAGTAGTATCTCCACATCATGGGGAAACTGATTTATCTAACAATCATCCGACTAGACATCTCTTCCAATGTCGAAGTGGTCAGTCAACATCTGAGTCCTCTTCCGGCTCATTGGTACACATTCAACGGATTATGCAATACCTAAAGAGTGCTCCTAAAAGAGGATTGTCCTACAACTGACCTACAGAGAAGATCATCACTATCTTTGGGTATGTTATGCAGATGTAGATTGAGCACGAGACGCCCAAGACTGCCGGTTTAGATCTGGTTCTTGTATCATGCTAGGCAATCACCTTGTTGCATGGGGCAGCAAAAGGTAGCCAGTCGTTGCTTGATGCAGCACAGGAACATATTACAAAACAATGGCCCGTGCATATTACGAGTTACGACTTGCAATGGGTCCAATCCATCTTAGCTGCATTCGGGATTCCTATTTAGACACCAACGACTCTCTATTATGACCAGGCAGCCATTCATATTGCATATAACCTAGTTTTTCAAGAACACACAAAACATATTAAAGTTGATTGCCATTTTGTGCGAGATATAGTAAAAGCCAAGAAAATCATGACAACTTGTGTCTGAAGTGGGGATGGAATTGTGGATATTCTGCCAAAACCACTATCGGACTCTACCTCCAGCTCTTTTTCAGCATATGGGTATCAAGTTGGGACTACATAATGTATACTCTCCAGCTTGAAGGGAGGTGTTTGTATCAGTGGTTATTGGGCCTAGGCCATTGTGTTTATCGAATATTATGTATTTGTTTATCACTTAAGTAGATCCTTCTACTCACTTAAGTATATCTAGATAATCCTATGCACTCGTATATATAGGAGAGCCTGTAATTCTATTTTTAAGTAATAAGAATTGTCATTAGAACCTTTTTGAAAAAATAAACTTGATCCGTGGCATTAACCCAGGCGAAAGTCTTACAGAAACAAATCTGAATATGATACGATCAGCCATCGAAGCAGTTATGATAGCATGTCTTTAGTATATCATATACAAATAAGCCTATGAAAAACAAAATTTTATTGTCCCCAGCTACTACACTGACAGGAAGAAGAGAGATCTCAGGGCAAGGATGAAGATAATGTTCATCATTAAAGCAGTAAGGAAACAAAGGTCTTAAATAAATTACCCCTCCTTTAGATGAATTTGGTGAGATCAGCGGTATCAATATCAGCAACACAACTACTGCCAAATCCTGAAAAATAATTATAACATCATCACTAAAAGCTATCCACATAAAAACAACACGCAGCAAATGGCGCATGTCATTAATAACGACAGAATCTCCTAGAAAGTTTAATCCATTTTATTGGTATATTAAGAAAGTATTAAAGGTGTTATGTTCTTTCGTAAGCTTCCAAAGTATTCTGTATGACCATACATGCATATGAAATCATCAGATACTAAAAAGCATACTTGAAATAGTAAGACGGAAAAAGTTGCACGGCCGTGGCGTGATGTGCTTTCACCTCTTTCTTGAAGGACCTGCGATGAATAATAATTTAAAGTTCATCATTTCAGTAAGTCTGAACCAAAAGATTGGTTGAGGTAGCACAGTAGTTAAGATTTTTCTAAAAATGAACTCACAATAAGAAATGTGATCTAAATGTGAGTCATTTGACCATAGCTATAGCATTATGCCAGCTTATGTAAAAGTACAAGCGGGAATATAACTTTGCGTCCTGACATAAACCCGGGATTTAAAGCAAGGTTCGCCAGTACAATGGCCAATTAATTACTATATGATATACTATCTGAAAAGAAACCAATGCATCCATTTATTTCTTCCACAGCAGCTTACCTTTGGTATCGATCTTAGCATCTAACTTACATCATGCCCCTTTCTTGTTAGCATGAAAATGAAATTTACCCTCCCTCCACTGCAACTTGGACCATATTAATGTGTGCCTATCACAGAATTTAAAACCCTAAAATTCATTATTTATTATAAGTTTATTTTTCATTATGATCCTTGAATTCTTGTAAATATATATGTTGCATTTTCCTTCTAATCAGTTTATTACATATATTTATTTCTTTTCTTTCTGAAAAATAACACTTGAAAAACCCAGAAAGGAAATTTAAAAGATATGTCATGTTCTTCGTTCATAAGGGAGATGATCAGCCATTACATAAATTACAAATTCAAGCTATTTGCTTAAATGAAAGAAAGAAAAAAAAAACATCGACTTTTTTCCTACCTGTAAGACAACGGCAGTAGATGACAAAGCCAAACCATTACCAATCACAATAGATGCAGGTCCGGACTGGCCAGCAAGAAAATGAGCAATCAACCCAACTGCTACAGCAGTTGCAAGAACCTGCACCATGGAAGATAATTAAATGCAGAGAGAGAAAATTAAATACCTGTAGGAAATGTTGTGAATCTTTCAAGTCACCTGAGCAGAGCCCAATCCAAAGACATACTTTTTCATGGAACTCAATCTTTCCACAGAAAGCTGTCAAAATCAATTACTTTAACTGCTTTTCCTATAATGAATACCAAATGACATAGAGGTGTACTTAAGTATTACAATTAAAGAAAAGGGAGCACTACCTCAAGACCAATATTAAATAGAAGAAAAACAACTCCAAATTCAGCAATAGCTTTTGTTCCATGAACATGGCGTATGATAGACAGCCCATAAGGCCCAATCAATATACCTGCTGCAAGGTATCCAAGTACAGGACTACCTGCAAAACAGATAAAAGAGCATAAATCAATTAATATCTTAGTTCGCGATGTTGGAATCCTGAACATCTTATAAACCAAAGAGCAGGAATCATCATCTAAAGATCGATGTACAAGAAATACAGTAGGAAAGTCTGTTGTTTTTACATTTCCAACTCTAGAAAGTTATTATAATAATAACGATAAGGAAATTATTTGAGCCTCACTTCATACTTTATGGTTTTAAGAAATATTTTTGTCACATGTCAACTTCACAGTTTTCATAGGACAGTTATATTCCCGAAATAATTAGACAACTTGAATCATGTGATACATTTTGCTTGGAAGCAACAATGCCAGGGAAGCGAGCTAGGTTTTCTCTTCAGCCATCTCATAGAATGGAAGATAGAAAACAAATATAATTGAGACAGACATTTTTTGTAATCTTTTTGTGCGGTACAAGGAAAGGGTTTTTATCATCTTTTTGTGGGGTACAACGAACGGGTCCAGTCCAGTCTTATTGCATACATGCAAAGAAGCGTGTTGCTTTTGTCATCCTCCCCAGTCCTAGGGTTGGCAATTTAATCCGTGGACATCCACCTCCATTCACCACTTCATATGGGTTGTCCGTCACCTGATCGGATGATGGACGGGATGTCCATTTCTCACATGTGGATGTGGTTCGGTTGTGGGTACAATCCATCCCCGTGCATGCCATGATATCAATCTACAGATGGCGACTCCAATGTAGTTCAGGCCTCGGTGGGTCCTATCCATATGCCGGAAAACAAACGAAAAACAAAAATATGTGATATCTTCACGGAACTGACCGATCATGACCACCAGTCCCCTAACGGGTTCGTCGACAGCAGCCACCGTCATGGACGTTCAACCACTTCACCAACGATGATCACGGTGGCGGCAATCTGTCGCAGCAACAACCACCGCCAGGGGTGCACTGGCATCGTCATTGTCATGGACCTTCAGCAGTTCACTGACGATAATCACCGGCGGATAAGGAGGACCGTAGCAATAACAGCCGCCATCGGCGGGTGTGGCTATAGCGACCACCGTCATGGTGACCTTCCGCCACATCATCAACGATGACCACCAGAAGGGCTGCAACAACAAGCACCCTTGATGGGTGCACTGGCTGCAGCCATCATCATAGTCAAGAGTCTGGCTGTCAAGGTGGTGGACGCCATGGACCATCTGCCTAAGGATGGGCAAGTCTGGTGGACGTCGGGGACCTGCTGCCTAAGGACGGGCAAGTCTGGTGGACATTGGCGGCAAGTCTGGTGGATGCAGGGACCTGTTGGCTAAGGATGGGCAAGTTCGGTTGACATTGTGGTGGTCAACTTTGACTACAACTGGACCAGGAGCGGGACGAGCTCCTTGACTTCGTCGTCACCGGCCTAGGGGGCATGGAGCTAGAGGACCTCAAGCTCGAGGTGCATAACGAACCAGCGTCGCCGGACCCTGTTGTACATGTAGATTCATTCCAGCAATTGTTTATGATGTTAATGTTCCAGGTTTATACATAGTTATCAGAATGGAACTGAACCGGCCGGTTCAACCGATTGAACCGGTGCCTATACCGGTTCAGTTTGGCCCCAAACCTAGAAATCCCTTTGAATCGGTCAAGAACCGGTGAACCGACCGGTCCGGTTTTTACTGAACCGGCCAAGTCTGACTGAGCAATGATTTGCTGTATTTTTTTGCTGAATTTTGTTGTTGTTGCAGGTACATGCTAT
Source organism: Alisma plantago-aquatica (assembly GCA_963693085.1). NCBI lineage: Eukaryota > Viridiplantae > Streptophyta > Magnoliopsida > Alismatales > Alismataceae > Alisma > Alisma plantago-aquatica. The sequence continues at coordinate 4,332,221 of OY856411.1, forward strand.
ACCCTCCTCCCTTTTCCCTATTCCTCCTCTTCCTTATCGTCCTCCTTATCCTCCTTTTCTTTTCTTTTTTGGTCGGTCAAAAAGCATGTTACTGTATTACCAAAACTTTGGACACAATGTACCCCATTACAGCAAGAACATAAAACCTTGATACCAACAGGCTGGTAAACAAGGCCAAAGGAACAAAAAACCTGAAACTGTGCATAAGGCAAAGATCCTAAACAACTCGACCTGTGACATGAAGCCTTAAACAAAGCCAAGCCCTCAAAAGCATGAAAACCACCCACAAAGAATGAGAACAAGGACTCTGCAGACGGACCACATCCCAACAGACCCAGGAATATAGGGTCTCAGCACCAACACACAGAATCAAGGCTTCGAATAACCAGAACTCAGACTAGGTCTAACCAAGAAACCCACAGCAGAGCATAACTGAATCAAACCCCTCCAAGCTTTGAACAAGAGTAAGGAGACTTCAGAAGGAAATCAAATTCAGACCCCCTTCACTGCATCAACGAGCACCCACAAATTGTGACTGAGGACTAAACAGAGTACCTTCCTTCATCCCAATCCTCCTGGGTAAAAGCTGTAGAGGAGGTTCAGAAATGTAGCACGATGGACAGGATACGCCCAGGTCCATCCAGCTAGGATGAGTCTCCCACCTCTCCTCCCTCTGTCATGATTTTCTTCTTCTACTTCTTCTGTCTCGGGCTGCCTTTCACCTTGAGAACCTTCAGGAGGTCCGATTACAGGTCGCGCGAGCGGCAGGACTCTTCATCAGAGTTTTGGATCACTGTCTAGGCGAATTCCAGGTAGAGTGGAATCAACCCCCACGAAGCTCCATCATCGCACACCACCAAGAGTCGTTGACGAGGACCCCGTGGAGGGAACCAGAACCGCTGAGTGATGGCTTGGCCCCAACACTGACCCGCCCAAATCCAAAGAAGAGGGCCAACCATCGACTGAGGAGGGAGGCGTCGTCATCGGGAGAAAACAGCCTGAAGCGAGTCGCCCAATCTCGACGGTCGTCCAGCGCTCAGCCGCCATCACCGTCGTCAAGCAAGTCGAGGACGATATCAAGGCCGCCATTACACTGGGCAACACCAGCTAACGGCTCGGGTGAGGAGGAACTGGTGTCTGAAGAGGAGATCGAGGGATCCCCTTTTCTTCGCCTGGACGGAGCATCAGCATAGGAGACGGATCTAGGGTGCGGCTCCTCTCCACCCGTCACTCGTTAACGGGATGGATTCGACAAGGTCGAACCGCCGATTCGCAACCTGGATCTGGGCTCCACAGCGGCGCAACGCATCTCCTCCTTTGCCCAGCCAAGAAACGACCCAAACAAGTTGTGGGATGATCTTCGAACAGGACGCTTGCTCCATCGCCTCCTGAGATCCGCTACAACCTTCAGACCCTAGCCTTCCGTGGTTGGGCCAAGGGGAGGAAGGCACCGAAGGAGGCACCCCCTCCCCCCAGCGGCGGCCACCGGAGAAAAACTAGAGAGAAGACGGAGCAAAACCCTAGAGAGAGAGAAGGAGAGGCACCTCCTTGTCCTCCTTTTCATGTTATATTAATAGTTTGTTGTAGCATTTGCTTCTGTTTTTGTTGCTACTTGTTGCTGCCTTCTTTTGTTGTATTGGTCCTCTTGTAATTGCTCTGGTACCTCTCTTCTTCTTCATCTAGTCCCCTAGTAATTTCCATATAGTTAAAATATTCTACCTACCTTTTCTCATTCTTTAACATATTCCTATCGTCATGCCAGGTCAGTGACTATACAAAAGCCTAGTGCTACTGTCTATATTTATATTCCAATAAGGTTTCCAATATCCTTATGCCAATTATACCGTGTTATCTCCTCATGTTAATGAAATTTTATTTGATTACTTGATAATTTGACACGGGAAATGCACTTTCATATTGAATTATAGTCATTTCCACGCTAGCTTTTGATACACTCCTAGATTTCCTTACTTTTTCCTTGACCTTTCATATATTATAAAGTTATAAAAAATAATTTATGGTGTCATGTTGACGTCACCGGTTGAACCGGTTTAATCACTGGTTGAACCAGTGAACCGAGAACTAAAAGCCTCACCGGTTCAGTTCTGAAAACCTTGGGTTTATATCCGACATCAATTGACGGCATGGATTGTGGTTGCACTTCTGCAAACCACTGGACATTCGTATACCAGTGTCCATTCTGCCACAACCAAATGGTTTGGTTCTCCAATTTGTTTGAATTTTGATGGAGTTGATGGATTGGTAGGAAGTGGATGTTGTTATCCGCATTTTGCCATCCCTACACCAGTATTGCAATAGGGTGTTCAAACCCACAACCTATGTCTACCAAAATGGGAGCCTTTTATCTGACAAATGCAATATTATGAGCACTATAATATCACAATTACTCATACATCTTATATGGTTGTCGTATCGTGTTTGTGTCATGCGGGCATTCCCAAGCTCCATCTTGATCCCAAAAAATGTCGTATCGACAACATGTTTGATTCTAACCCCGAAAAAAATTGTCTGGTTCTAACAATGTTATACAAGTACTTCAGAAAATGAAAATATGCATATCTGAAAGCACATATGTTCTAAGTTCATTAATATTATTAGTATATATGCTTTATGCTTTGTGCTTTATGCTTTATGTTTTATTTGTGTGCTTTAGATTTGTCTTGTCTTTTGCTTTTCTTTTATCGCATATTGCCTAATTCTATTTCTCACTTACTCTCGTATCCTATAAAAGAGTGTCTTGTATTTGTTTCGACACATCAATAAAGGATTCTCTCATTCTATATGGTATCAGACGGCTATGATCCTCCTTGATCCCTCGTAACAACTAACGGTACACTTACCGCTTTCCTAGCTTCTCACTTTTAGAATGGGCTATTCTCAACGAAAAATTCAACTAGTCGGTCTAACCTTCAACACTTGGCACACATATACCCTAATGCTTCCCACACCCCACTTCTAGCTGCCACCACAACACCCTCTCTCCCCAACCCGTCGCCACCCATTCTGCCCCTCTCTAAGCCGCCATCCACAACCGTTGCTGCACCCACTCCCTCCAAACCCACCATCACAGCCACCCCTCCTTCCCTTTCCCACCACTGCCTACCACCTCCATTCCACCAGTCATTGTCTGCCCCCATTTCACTCGCCACTGCCGCTCACACCCCCCTCCTATTGTTGTTGATGCTCCCCCCCCATACTCTAGCCCCCTCCGCTGCAGATTACTACACTAGTCGCATGTCGCCACTCTCCACCTCTCCAACAACACCACATCCCACATCACACAGCCGCCAACTCACCCACACGCCATCCACCCGCAACCTCTTCCTCTTGATCCCTTCGACCTCTTTCCAAAATAGCACGTTGAAGACCTAAAAGTATTACCTTTTTATCTGTCTACGCCACATGGTGGAGTAAATCTCACATTGTGGTGTAGGTCCTCTTTTCTTCTCTCTATTGCCCCTATGCAGGCTTCTCATATATGCTAATCCAAATCTACTACTGTTCTTTGCTTCCCCTATGCGGGTTTCTCAGATCTGTTGATCCAAATATGCTACTGCACTCTGTTGCCCCTATGCGGGTTTCTAAGATCTGTTGATCCAGATCTACTACTACTGATGATGTTGCTTATTCTTCTTTGTGCACGTCATCACTCCATTTGCAATGGCGACTACATATCCTCTTCAGTCTTTGTGTGTTACAACCGTGAGGCTTGACGGATCGAACTACCATCTCTGGTCAGTGTCGTTTGAACTCTATGTTAAAACCTAAGGGCACCATTCCCCTATCTCTATCGATGCTAAAATCCCTCGTGATGCCTCAACTAATGAAAAAGCCAAGCAAGCCTACACTCAATGATCCAAAGATGATTCCGGAGTAATGACATGAATAGTGCCGAATCAAAGATCAGTCAGTCTCTCTGCATTTAGAATGCCTAAGCCATGTGGGACCAACTATGCCATGTGTACTCTCACCAACAGAATCCGAAGGTCTTCGAGATCTTCAAGAATCTGACAAAAAAGGAGTATTTGTTTGATATTATTGTTAAACTGTTTATTAGGAGTCTGTTGCTAAACTATGATGCATGTTTCATAGGAATATTTGTTTCATCTTCAAGAATCTAGGACATTCTTCGGTTGCTAAACTGAATACTCCTATTTCTACAATTGCAGTTTAGCAACAGAAGGATGTCCTAGATCCTTGATTCACAAAAAAGATGTTTATCAGGAGTCTGTTGCTAAACTACGATGCATGTTTCCTGAGATTTCTGATAAACATTTTTTTTGTGAACCATGCCAATTTGGCAAACAAACTCGGGTTGTGTTTCATAAGAAAAAAAAAGATTAGTTCTAAAAATCTATTTGATATTATTCATGCTAACATCTGGGGACTTTGCTCTGTTACTAGTTTGTGTGGATTACGCTATTTCATGATTTTATTGATGACTATTCTCGGGCAACTTGGTTGTCACTATTACCACTTTTTGACTGAAATCCAAACCCAATTCAATACGACTGTCAAAATCTTTAGAACTGATAACGCCTTAGAATTCATGCAAAAATCTGTCAATCGATTTTGTTTGCTTGGGGTACCATCGATCAGACTTCCTGCTCTTACACACCGCAACAAAATGGTGTGGCGGAGAGGAAAAATTATCATCTTCTTGAAGTAGCACACACTATTCCTCTTCACTATCATGTTCCAACAAGTTTTTTGCCTGAAGTTGTACCTACTGTGTACTAGTTAATTAATCACATGCTTTCTTCTGTCCTGCAAAATCAAGGCACTTACTCTCTTTTGTATCCCGATGTGCCTCTTTGTTCTGTCCCCTCGTGCATCTTTGGCAGCACTTGTTTTGTTTAGAATCTCCGCCCTAGGATATCTAAACTCGACGCTTGCTCCACTAAGTGTGTTTTTCAGGGATATTCGAGAACTCAAAAAAGATATTTGGTGTTATGATCCTGCCAAAAGACAATGGTTGTTGGTGTGAATGTAGTCTTTTTTGAACGCATGTCGTACTACTCTAAAAAGGGATCTACTTTACCTAGTGATTTATTGGATCCCACTCCACTACCTCAAGCGATGGAAAATGATCCCACTGAAGTAAATGAAATTCTTCCTCTAAAAGTTTATGAGAGAAGACCCAAGCTTTCCATCCGCTCCATGGCCGCTCAACAACCAACTCTTCCTTTGTCGGCAGATCACAACACCTCCTAGGTAACTTCTGACCCATTACTCAAAGGAAAGGTGTTCGTTCTTGCACTCAGCATCCAATTAGTAATATGTACAGTAGAGCAAATCTTGGAGCTAGCTTTGCTTGTTTTACTGATGCTAAATCTGATGTTTCTATATTAAAGACTACTACGCAAGCACTTCAGCATCTTGCCTGGCATCAAGCTATGGAAACTAAAATGACTGCTCTTCGTGATCACAAGACTTGGGATCTAGTTGATCATCCTCAAGATTGCCCTACAGTTGGATATCTTTGGATATTCATTGTTAAATACTAGCCAGATGGTTCGATTGAACGGATGAAGGCACGCCTAGTAGCAAAAGTTACACTGAAACCTATGGGGTAGACTATTTGAAACTTTTTCCCCCGTTGATAGACTTAACTTTGTATCTGTACTTATCTCTGTTGTTGTTAACAGGATTGGCCGCTTTTTCAACTTGATATTAAAAACGCTTTTCTATATGACGATTTACATGAGGAAGTCTACATGGAGCAACCACCTAAAGTTTTTACTCAAGGGGAGAGTTCCAAAGTCTGCAAACTTAAGAAAGCGATTTATGGCCTAAAACAAAGCCCACGAACATGGTTTGATAAATTGAGCCAGATTCTTCTTAAATTTGACTTTTGGTGCTCACATTTTGATCACTTTGTTTTATAAGAAAAACTAATTATGGGCTTGTTATTCTCATCGTATATGTGGATGATATAATCTTGTCTAGTACTGATACAGATGGTATTCAAGCTACTAAAGATATCTAGAACAACATTTTGTTACAAAAGATTTTGGCAAACTCAGATATTTCTTAGAGAATGAAGTTTTCAGATCTTCTTGTCTCTTTTTTCACAGCAAATATGTTCTAGATCTTCCGAAAGAAACAGGCATGCTTGGTAGTAAACCTGCTAGCACTCCTCTAGATCCCAATACCAATTGGTATGATGAATCTTCTCCACCCTATCTTGATAACTACCAATACAGAAGATTGGTTGGTAATCTTAACTACTCACTATTACTAGAGCTGACATTACTTCTGTTGTTGGACTTGTCAGTGGGTATCTGGATAAACCTCGACAATATCACTGGGATGCAGTTTATCATATTCTTAAATATCTAAAAAAAATCCAAGGAAAGGATTGTTGAATCTTAGGCATGGGCACTGCAAACTCATTGGATATTCCGACTTTGATTATGATGGTAATAGATGTGATAGGAAATCTACTTCTGGCTAATGTACTTTTGTTGGAGGCAATCTAGTTACATGGGGTAGTAAGAACCAGATTGAGGTTGCTCGATCTAGTGCCGAAGCGAAATACAAAGTTATGGCTCATACGGGTTGTGAATTGATGTGGGTCCAAGGAATCCTCAAAGAAATTGATATCTCGATCCAGATCCTATTCTCATATACTGTGACAATAAAGCCTCCATTTTGATTACTAGCAATCCTACTTTTCATGAGCGCACTAAGCATATCAAAGTTGATTGCCACTTTGTTCGAAAATTTGTTCTCTCTGGTCGCATCTGCACTCCTTATCTCCAGACAGAAGATTGGGTTGTAGATATCTTCACCAAACTACTTACCAAGACTCGCTTTACTGCACTGGTGGGCAAGTTGGGCATGTTTGACATCTATGCTCCAGCTTGAGGGGGAGTATTAGTATATCTGCTTTATGCTTTATGCTTTATGCTTTATCTTTTATTTGTGTGCTTTAGACTTGTCATGTCTTTAGCTTTTCTTTTTATCCCATATTGTTGAATTATGTTTCTCACTTACTTTCTTATCCTACAAAAGAGAGTGCCTTGTATTTGTTTTAGACACATCAATAAAGGAATCTCTTACTCTATAAATATCAAGGAAGAATCTATAGAATTTAAACGTAAAATGACGAACCACAAACCAAGACGTACAGTGGTTCGGCCAATTCTCAATGTGGGAGCTATGTCCATTGGCAGAGATGATATAATTGATTAATGGAGTCACTAAGGAGAGAATGATTATAGAAGAGAGAAAGAAGAATTTGATCCAGGTTACACCTGAAAGCCAACCATAAAAGAACGGTTAAATGGAGAGTGACTCAAAGAGGCTTGAAACTTTAGAAAAAAATCCTAGATCTGTCCTTGGCATGAGGTCCCCATATTCTAACCAGGTTTAAAAGTGTGTGAGGCGCATCGAGGTGTATTCATCTTTGTGAGGCAAGGCGTAAGCCTCTAGGCGGTCGAGGAGCAAGCCTCAGATTGTACTAAGGCGCACATTATATTTATAAATATATGGCCATTCATTCAATACCCGCGCATGTAAGTCGAATTAGTTACCCGTGCATCTGGTTCCGTAACAAGAAGGCAAAAAATTGTAACAAGACGGTCAGAATTGTAATTTAAATTTGAATAGAAAAACTCATTTTGTAATACAGTGTAAATTCTTTATAGTTATGTTATAAATGTCATTTTTACTGTTTTCAGCGAGACAAAAAATCACGTTGTATTTAAAAAAATAACTCTTTCTGCTACAACTTTGATCATCACGTTACAGTTATGTACCTTATTATTACGAAACAAATTCACGAACAACTAACATTAGTTACCCGCGCGGACAAAGAAGATATCCCCTATATGTGTGTGTATGTGCGCTCGCATTTGCATGCGTGTGTATACATACATGATTGTATATGTATATTTTTTTAGATTTACAAGAGAACCCACCCCAGACAGGAGCACTACTAGACCCACCCCGGCATGGTAAACTCTCGAGGCCTGAGAGCGTGTGGCTCCCAATTGGCATGAAATGTCATTCGCAGATTGCCTTTCAGTGTGATTCGAACCGGAGTCCTTCATTGGGACTTACCGAGCTCTTACGAACCGGGCTACTCTAGTCGGACATTATATATATGTATATGTATGCATACGTAATTATATATAAATATATATGTATATATATGTATGCATACATTACCATATACTATTACAAATACAGATACATATATAGACAAAAAATCTATACAAACAAACACAGTTACAAATATACACAATGCATATACATACAAACGCACAAGTCAGTGTGTACATACATACATAGTCACAATATACTCCTTTTTTTTAAAGCGCGTTTAAAACGCGTATTATTCACGTGTCGTATATGACGGCCTCTTTAAACTTCAAACCGAATAATACGTTTTAAACGTGTTCAATTCGCGTTTTATTCGCGTATTGCGTTTACAACGCATTTAATACATTTTTTGTCGTTTTAAACAGTTTTGTACGTTTGCTTCACATTTGTTTTTCCACGTCCTTTTTTACTTGTAGCAGGGTTCCACTAAACCGTCCAACCTTCCTCCTCTATCCCCCGACACACCAGGAGGAGTAACCCTCGACATTCTACATGTACACTCCATCTTTCTCCTCCATTCTCCCCCTTTCTTCCCTGATTTGTGCATGCTGCTTGTTGCTCCCACTTCTTCCCCTTCTTCCAATATGAGGGTAATCAGTTCGATGTTTAGTCATTTTCAATCATTATATGTGTGGGTGTATATATATGTTCGTATGTGTTTATATATATAAATATATATGTGTGTGTGTGTGTGTATAATCCGTTTTTTTGCCGACTTTTTTCCGAATAGTTGACCGAACGTTGACCGAATTTCATCTGAATTTTCCGCATAATTCCTGATTTCTGAATTTTTCAACTTGGTCGTACGTATCCCGAATACCGAATTTGTGACTATGCATATATACATAGATCCAGATAATAATATAAGTATATAAGATATATATAGTTATTTGTGAATAATAAAGGGCTTCTATTATTGAAATAACTAAAACAAGCATAAACCTCTCCTTATATATGATAGGAGAGGTCAGTAAACACAGAGTTCATCAATATGGGATAAAAGACAAGATACTAAAAGGCACGAAATAAAAAACTGAAAACTAAATATCAGTGTTTTAAAAAGTGTCCTAGGCGGACGCTTAATCGCCACAAGGTGATGGCCGATTAAAATGTGCCATAAGCGCCGCTTGAGTGGATTTGAGAAAAGCGGCCGCTTTTTGCCCGCTTAACCCGCTTTTTGCCTTTTTTTTTTTAAAAACTGATGTAAGCATATAACATTAAGTACATTATATGCCCCAATTAGTATTGACTATAATATATTAAACTAGCATACATTAAATGTTCTATGATATACCTAGTTCTAATTTCGAATGCATGCTTTGTATGTAAGTTGTAATGATATGGTACTTTTGTGATGTATCCAAGTATATTATAGGCAACTATTATCTAATTTAGAATGCATACTTTGTGTGAGAAGAGGTGAGGAGAGGAGACAAAACACTGAGAGATTTGTCGGCTGCAAAGAGCAGCTTTCTTTAGAGGGCAATAGCCGTCTCTCTTCTTTTTATATATTAGGGTAAGATACATTGTGGTACAAAGGGGAAAATAATAAAACAAATAATATAATAAAGATAGAACCAGGAAGCAGATCGCCAATTTCCTCCGTTGTTCGACTGTCGATACCATCGACAGGACAGTCGATGGTATCGACAGAATGATGTTCTGTCGTTGTGATAATCTCGATACCATCGACCTCTTGTCGATGGTATCGACGGGGATGTAGGTTGTTTCACACTCCCCCTCAAGCGGGAGAGTACACATCGTGTATGCCCAGCTTGCCACATAATCTCTGAAAAGCTGCAGGACCCAAAGGCTTTGTCAAGATATCCGCCAGTTGATCTTCAGACTTGACGTATGGCGTCACAATAGTACCATCTTTGATTTGATCACGAATAAAATGGCAATCAACTTCTATATGCTTTGTACGCTAATGAAAGATAGGATTCCTGGCAATGTGTATAGCAGACTGGTTGTCACACTTGAGCTCCATAGAAGACATAATAGTAATTTTTAACTCAGAAAGAACATATTTGACCCATTGTAGTTCACAACATGCATGGGCCATAGCACGGTATTCAGCCTCAGTGCTGGATCTAGCTACCACATGCTGCTTTTTGCTTTTCCAAGTAATCAAATGATCACCTAGGAAAGTACAATAGCCTGATGTAGACCTTCTATCAGTATGATCACCAGCCCAATCTGCATCTGAATACCCTGTGAAAGTCAAAGTAGATGGAGGCACCTTGGGTTTAGAATATGTGTTCCCTTTACCAGGAGCACTCTTCAGATATCTCCGAATCCGGCAAACCGCTGTCTAGTGTGACTGTCATGGTGAGTGCATATGCTGACTCACGACGCCTACAGCAAAAGAAATGTCAGGTTGTGTAATAGTCAGATATATTAGCTTGCCAACTATTCTCCTGTAATATCCTAGATCTGAGTACTCAACATCATCAACCGTCTCCTTGATGTGATAATCCATAGGAGTTGATACCGGTTTAGATTCAGTCATGCCTGTCTCCTGTAGTAAGTCAAACACATATTTCCTCTGAGATAGATTGACATCTGCATGAGATCTAAGCACCTCAATGCCCAGAAAATATCTCAGTTTACCCAGATCCTTTGTTTGGAAGTGTCTCTGCAACCCTTCCTTCACACGAGATATGTCTGTAGAATCACTGCCAGTAATCACTATGTCATCAACATATACAGCAATAATGACAGAGCCACAAGAAGAGCTACAGTAGAATAAAGAGGATCAGTCATGGAGCGAGAAAAACCCATCTGGAGTACAACATCATTGAACTTGTCAAACCAAGCTCGAGGAGACTGTTTCAGCCCATATATGGCTTTCTTCAATTTACACACCTTCTGACACGCCCCTTGAGCAACAAACCCAGGAGGTTGCTCCATATATACCTCTTCCTGTAGGTCACCATGTAGAAAGGCATTCTTAACATCAAGCTGAAATAGGGGTCAATCAAAAGTAGTAGCCAGAGAAATAATAATCCGCACAGAATTTAGACGAGCTACTGGAGAAAAGGTCTCAAAGAAATCAACTCCATAGGTCTGTGTATAGCCTTTTGCTACCAATCTGGCCTTCAACTTCTCAACGGATCCATCTGGATTATGTTTGATGGTGAAAACCCATCTGCAACCCACTGCTTTCTTCCCTGCAGGTAAGTCAACAAGATCTCATGTGCCATTATGCAAAAGAGCTGACATCTCAAGCTGCATTGTCTGTTTCCAGCCACTGTCCTTCATAGCATCATAGTGATTCCTTGGTATATCAACAGAATCAATCCCAATAGCAAATGTGTGTGCCTGCTTAGATAAGTGGGACAGATAACACACATTTGTAATAGGATGCCTAATAGTACAAGAACGAGTACCTTTCCGAACAGCAATAGGAAGATCAAATCTGATGCTTCTGCAGGAATCTCGTGAGTAGAAGATGATGAGGAAGGCTCAGGGACTGGTGTCGCTACCTCTTCTGGATCTTGTCTGCCTCGCCTACTATAAACATATGGGTATTGCTGAATAACAGGCCTTTCAGCTGGCTACTTGTCCTGAATAAAAGTATAATCAGGAATGATAGGTGGTGCTCCCTCACTCTGCACAGATGGTGCCACTCTCTCACTCTGAAAAACTGGTGGCACTCCCTCTCTCAACTGCTCCCCCTTACTCATAGCATCGGAGAAATATGGAGTGGTCTCATGGAAGGTAACATCCCTAGACACAAACATGCGATGAAGACTAGGACAGTAACACTTGTATCCTTTGCTAGTACTAGAATAACCAAGGAACAAGGTTTTAATAGACCTAGGAGAAAGTTTGTCAGCCTTAGGATCAAAATTATGGACAAAAGAAGTGCACCCAAACACTCTAAGGGGAACAGAGAAGGGCTGATCCGTGGGTCGTAACACAGAGAAAGGAGTTTGTCCTTTAAGAACAGAGGATGGTTGTCTATTAATTAAGAAGCAAGCAGTTAAAAGAGCTTCAGACCAGAATTTCTTAGGCACATTGGATTGAAACATGATCGAATGAGCAATATCAAGAAGATGGCGATTTTTCCTCTCAGCCACCCCATTTTGCTGAGGGGTGTGAGGACAAGACGTGCGATGGATCATGCCCACAGAACTGCAAAAATCAGACATAGCCTTTTGAACATACTCTAAAGCATTATCAGATTGGAGAGTTTTTATATTGCAGTCAAACTGAACCTTTATTTCTTTATGAAAATGTTTCACAATGGATAGCACAGACTCTCGACTTTTGAAAAGGTAGATCCATGTCATGCGGGTAAAATTATCCACAAAGGAAATAAAATAACGGAAACCATTATAACTCTGGTCATTAACAGGACCCCATACATCACTGTGGACTAACTCAAAAGGACAAGATGTCCGCTTATTGACACGACTGGGATAAGACAACCTATGATGCTTTCCCAGCTGACATGACTGACACTCTAAAGATGACACTTGGGACAACTCAGGTTCCAACTTCCGCAGGCTCTCTAACGACGGATGTCCATATCTACAATGCCATAGTAAGGGGGAACCACTCAACAGGATGGATGGAGCTTGAGCAGATACTGGGCGAGGCAGACTATCACCGTAAAAAAGGTAGAGATCACCTTTCCTAGGCCCCCTACCAATCGTCCTCATTTTAATACAAAACAAGAAGGCCCAAATGTTACCGTACATTTTACAGTGTCAATCAATTTTGCAACAGAAAGAAGATTAAAAGGAAACTCAGGCACAAAGTGTACAGATTTAAGATCAATCTTGGGTGTTAAAGAGACAGATCCACTAGCTAACACTCTCCTCACTGAACCATCTGCCAGTGTGACAGATTGGTGAGGGATATATGAGTCAATAGAATGGAGCAATCTCCTCATACCAGTCATGTGTTGTGACGCGCCAGAGTCAACCACCCAAGATGAAGTAAAGCCAGAAGCTATGAGAGATGTAGCCTGATTACCCGCAGTAGATGCCAGGTTTGCTGACGATGATGATGACGATCCCATACTCATGTGTTGTGTAGCCTGAATGAACCGATCATACTCCTCTTGAGTGAGAGTGATACCGGTACCAGAAGTGGTGCCCACAGTTGAAGACGGAGAGGAATCTGTAGAGGTGGCACAATGTGTTGCCCCCACAGGAGGTGCAGCAGGTCTCCCATGTTTCTTCCAACACTTTTCCACTGTATGTCCCGGTTTGTCACAGAAAGTACACTTAGGACGTGTGCCACGTCCTCTGCCCATACCAGGTCGTCCTCCTCTCACCGCAGCAGCTACGGATGCATGAGACTCCCCAGAAGATATAGTAGAGACAGGATTAGCATACTCAAAAACAGACTCTTGAATTCTTGAATAGGCTTCCACTAAACTTGGCAATTTATCAGATGCCAGAATGACGCTCCGGGCAGAACCGCAAATGGGATTAAGTCCGGATAGAAATTTAGCAGTAACCAGGTCGTCTCTGTCTTTGATCTGTGCGGCAACAGTCACAGGATGATAGTAGCTCAGCTCTTGAGCAAGTGCCTGAATAGCTCCAAAGTATTCCTCAAGAGATCTATCACCCTGCCTTTCAGCAAACAGACAATCATAGATCATGAATTGCCGAAGAGCATTCTTCTCCTGAGAATAGTGTTGCTTCACTGCGTCCCATATCTCTTTAGCTGTAGTATAGAACATAAACCTAGCCGCAATTACAGGTTCCATATTATTCCATAACCAAGTCTTCACAAGACTGTCATGACGCTTCCATTCAGCGTATCATTTATCAGTCGAGTCCAGAGGACCCGAGTCAACATATCTCGCCTTGTCACGAGATTCCAGGACAGTATGAACGGCGTTCATCCATAGTAGATAGTTGTTCCCGTTGAGCTTGATGGAGGGGATAGGAGACGCCTCGCTGTAGGGAGTCTTGATGTCCTCCATTGTAGGCGGAAACTTAGTGATGGATTGATACACATCACAGCGAAAGCTAAGGTGACGAAGAGATACACGTCACAGAGATAGATGGGGAGACGGAGAGATACACGTCACAGCAAAAAAAAAAGAACGAATAAATGCGTTACTGACGCATTCACAGCCTCCAATCGATTTTCATAATCACACATGGAGGAGATGTGACTAGGAGTCTAACCGTCGGGTGACGAGTCCTCCGATTTAGATTTTAGACTGCCGTCGGATCACCCGAAGATCCCCAAGCAACTTGTGGTGGAGTCTACGACAGCTTTGGAGACCTACCGAAGACCCAACGTAGAAGGAGATAACCCTGCAAGCCCGGTGCCTTACTCCAAATCGGCGGATGGGATGCAGCCGGACGGGGGCCCTACCGCTGTCACTGCTGCCTCTCGGCGGCGCCGCCGGCAGGAGAGAAAAGAGGGAAGGAAAGGAAGAAGAGGAAGAAGAGAGGAGGAAGAAGCGGTGGCGGAAGGAGAGAGATGCCCTAGATCGAACCTTACTCTGATACCATATAAGAACAGGTGAGGAGGAGAGGAGACGAAACACGGAGAGATTTGTCGGCTGCAAGGAGCAGCTTTCTTGAGAGGGCAATAGCCGTCTCTCTTCTTTTTATATATTAGGGTAAGATACATTGTGGTACAAAGGGGAAAATAATAGAAAAACAATAAAACAAATAATATAATAAAGATAGAACCAGGAAGTAGATCGCCAATTTCCGTCGTTGTTCGACTGTCAATACCATCGACAGGACTGTCGATGGTATCGACAGAATGATGTTCTGTCGCTGTGATAATCTTGATACCATCGACCTCCTGTCGATGGTATCGACGGGGATGCAGGTTGTTTCACACTTTGATTAAATGTACTGCTGTAATGTATGACTATTTGATGATGTGCAAATGTAATAATACGTTTGTAAGCTATTATAACAAGTATATTGTTTACTATATTATATAGATACCATCATTGTTTTCTAGTTGTGTTATAAACTATTTGGGTGTTTTTAATATTGTCTTGTACAATGTTTAGATATGTATAAAAATTTCAAAAATTTAGTATTTATATACATATGTATGTAATTTTGCATAAAAGTTGATAGGAATTGGAAATCCGCTTTTCTAGAAAGTGCCCGCTTAATGGCCACCCCACAAATAAAATAATAAGTGTATATACAAGATGCAACAACAATTTTGTATCACATGTATTATGACAAGTATATTGTTTACTATATTATATAGATACCATCATTGTTTTATAGTTGTGTTATAAACTATTTGGGTGTTTTTAATATTGTCTTGTACAATGTTTAGATATGTATAAAAATTTCAAAAATATAGTATTTATATACATATGTATGTAATTTTGCATAAAAGTTCATAGGAATTGGAAATCCGCTTTTCTAGAAAGCGCCCGCTTAATCGCCAGCCTGGCGATTAATCGGCTACAAGGTCCCGTCCGCACGCTTCCCGCTTCGCGCTTTTTATAACCTTGCTAAATATATTAACACTCCTCCTCAAGCTGGAGCACAGATACCATGCATGCGTAGCTTGTGAAACATAGTGATGAATCTTGTCTTTGGCAGCGCCTTTGTAAATATAGAGATATGTTTATGTTTCACTGAGTGTCATGTGCCTAGCATGTGCCTCACTTATTTTTTACTTGTGTGGTTTAGTCTCATATTGCTCATCTCTAGTTTTGTATCTCCTCTCTTATCCTATATAAGAGAATGCATTGCAAACCTTTTAATCATCCAATACAATTCTATTCAGCTATCTATATGGTATCAAGAGTCGGTTCTCTCCCGTGCAAGTTCCCACCCTAACCCTGCCCCTCATGACCTACAGAAACAAAGATGAGCAATATGGGACTAAACCACACAAGTAAACACATAAGTGAGGCACATGTTAGGAACATGATACTCAGTGAAACATAAACATGTCTCTATACTCCCCTCAAGTTGGAGCGTAGATGTCTAACATGCCCAACTTGTCTACTAGAATCTGGAAGCGAGCCTTTGGAAGAATTTTGGTGAAGATGTCCGCTACTTGTTGCTCACTGCAGAGACATGGAGTCAAGAGGGGTGTTGGTTGGTTTACAGCCAAGCATACCAGTTTCCTACAAAAGATCAAGGACATATTTCCGCTGGGACAGGCACAATCCTGCAGATGATTTGGATACCTCAATGCCTATAAAATATCTCAGCTTTCTGAGATCTTGGTGACATACTGTTTTTCCAAGTACGTTTTAGTAGCCTGAATGCCCAAGGTATCACTGCCAGATAAGATAATATCATCAACATAGACAATAAGAATGACTAGCCCGGCCACAGTTTTGCGGATTAACACATAATTATCTGAGTGGGAACAACGAAAGCCAAATTTTACCAAAATATGACTAAGCTTCTCGAACCAAGCACGAGGGCTTTGTTTTAGGCCATAGATAGCCTTTTTCAGTTTACAAACTCCCAAGGAAGACCCCCTGAGCAACAAATCATGGTGGTTGCTCCATGTAAACTTCTTCCTGCAAGTCTCCATACAAAAATGCATTTTTGACATCTAACTGAAATAGGGGCCATTCTTTGTTGACAGCAACAGAAATGAGAAATCTAACAGAATTTAATCTTGCTACAGGAGAAAAGGTTTCAAAGTAGTCCACGCCATAGGTTTGTGTGTCACCCATTGCTACAAGACGAGCTTTCAATCGCTCAATCGTGTCGTCTGGTTGATATTTAATGGTGAAGACCCAGCGGCATCCAACAGTAGAGCAGGAAGGAGGGCGATCCACAAGCTCCTATGTCTTGCGATCAGAGAGTGCCTGCATTTCATGTTCCATAGCCTATTTCCATGCAAGAATGAGAAGAGCTTATGTAGCAGTCTTGGGAATAGAGACAGCAGAGATAGTAGAAGTGAAGCACGCAAAACTGTCATTCAGATTAGAAGATGAGCAGAAATAACTAATAGGATGTTTCGTGTAGGAACGAACACCCTTGCGTTGACTGATAGGCAGGTGTTAAGTCAGAAGTTACCTCCATTATTGTATGATCATCCGCAGAAGGAGGAATTGGTTGTAGAGGGGCCATGGAGGGAGTACTTGTCGCATTTCTTCATTTGTACATTTGTCGAGGTCGGGCTTCAGGCAGCTCAGAAGATGGCACAATCTCAACAACATCAGGCAACAGCGTGGGTGCCAACATATCACTTGAGAGTGATGCTCCATCATCAGAGTAATATGGCATATGTCAAAAAATACGACATCAGCACTCACAAACCATTGCTTCATAATAGGATCAAAACAATGATAACCTTTCTGGGTTCTAGAATATCCCAAAAAGATACACTTGGTGGAGCGAGGATCAAGTTTTGTTAATCCCGGGCGTAGGTTTTTGACAAAGCAGGTACACCCAAAAATACGGGGAGGGACAGAAAGTTGGGCATCAGGAAAGAGAAAGAAATAAGGAATTTGATTGTGCAAAACAGAAGATGGCATGCGCTTGATAAGATAGCACGCCGTAGAGACAGCCTCAGGCCAGATTTGTTGAGGAACTTTATAATGGAGTATAGTGCGAGCAACTACTAACACGTGGTGGTTTTTCCTTTCAGCAACTCCATTTTGTTGTGGAGTGTAGGGGCGGGTAGTTTAGTGTACAGTGCCACGGACAAAACAAAAAGACGTCACCGATTTTTGCATAAATTCAAGGGCATTATCAGTGCAAAAAACTTTAATGGGTTTGCTGAATTGTGTCTGTACTTCAGAGGAAAAAACGCTAATATTATCCAAAATCGTGTTGCGATCTTTTAGTAAAAACAGCCAAGTAGCACGAGAGTAATCATCAATGAAAGTCATAAAGTATTTAACTCCATAATGGCTAGGAATAGAACACGGACCCCAAATATCCGCATGAACAATATTAAATGCCTTTAGAGCCAATATCTTTCTTAGCAGGAAACACAGTACGAGTTTGTTTACCCAACTGACAAGATTCACGAGAAAATGTTTTTTCAGATAAAGCGGGAAATAAATGTTTCAATTTTGCAGCAGAGGGGTGACCAAGCCGGTAGTGCCACTGGAGTACCGTTACTGATGTTGACAGAAGAGCAAACGCCGCTAGTGGTCCATCCAGATAGTAGAGTCCGTCTGGTTCCTCATGGCCCGAACCAATCCTCGTCTTCGTGGAGAGATCCTTCAAAACACAACCAGAAGGATCAAATTTAATGGAGCATTGAAGATTTTTGACAGTCTTACTGACAGAAAGCATGTTAACATGAAATTTTGGAATATATAAAACAAATTTCAGATGCAGTTTACAAGACAAGGGAACAATGTCAATGTCATGAACGGAAGTTTTAGAACCATCAGCAACAGTAACAGGTGGAATCTGAGGTAGTTTTTGTAAGAGCAGAAATAAGTTGATATCACTGGCCATATGAACCGATGCACCAGAGTCAATGCACCATTTATTGTTACCAGCAGAAGGAGAGGCTACCAAAGCAGAAGATCCAGCAGCGGACGTAGAGGGAAGCTGAGTCATGCGTTCTTGAAAAAATTTCTCGAATACGGAAAGAAGCCACTCAGTTGAAGGCGTAGCAAATGGCTTTTCAGGTGTAGTGTCAGTCGAAGTTTCTGCAGATGCTTGGTTTGCCCAAGCAGGTTTACCGTCCTTGATCCAGCATCGGTCTGTATTGTGATTGTCGCGGCTACAAAATTTGCAGAAGCGAGGGCCAACAGGTTGTCCTCGACCAGTAGCAGTAGCAGTAGCAATAGAAGATGTGTCGTCCACCACGACTACGGCCACGTCCACAACCGGACTCAACGGTGTGAACAGCCAAAGCAGGGTGTTCGAATGTAGGGGTGGTGGTCATAGATGGAAGTCTTTGAACACGCTTGAGGACATCCAGAAGAGTTGGCAGTGGGTCACTCGATAGAATATGGTCAACCACCCTAGAAAAGGAAACTAGAAGAGCAGCCAAAAATTGGACTAGTTGCAGTTCAGTGTGCTGCTTCTGGGCTTCTTTGATGTCGGTTGTCAAGGATGATAAATCTCGTATTCATTCTAGAGGGCAGAGCATTGATTATAGAAATCCTCAACAGAAACATCGGAGGAAAATTCCTTCTTGTCCAGAGTTTTGAAAAGTTCAAAACTATCTTAGGATTCTACTGATGAGAATATACATGTTGATCCCACATTGCCTTAGCATCATGAAGGCAGAGTAATGACTGGTTGATCCGTGGCTCAGTGCTATTAAGAATCCAGGACAACACCGGAGTCATCTTTAGACCATTGTGCATAAGCTTGCCTGCTTTTCTCATCATTCGTAGCAGCAGGGGTAGTTGGGGGTTCAGTAGTGATATGAGAATGGAGGCCTTGTACTTTGACGTACAAGACAAAGGACGCCGACCAGAGATGATAGTTGGAGCTATCAAGTTTAACTGTGGTAACACACAGGGAACGAGGCGGCTCAATAAAGGCCATGGTGAACAGATCTGAAGCAAAACAAGTAGAAAAGACTGCCGGTGCAGCAGCAGCAGAACCCACCAATAGAAATCAACAGAGCCGAAGAAACCCACTATGGGGCAGTAGAGCACAGTTGTAGATCTGATACATCAGATCAAAAGAGACCCGCTACGGGCAAAGTAACCACTAAAGAACCTACGCCGTCATAAGGAGAATCAAGATCCCACCATGAGACGTAGGCAGAAGAAGCCGAAGATCTAGGGAATCTCAATGTGCAATGACGATGGCTGTTCGGAGACGTCAAAGACATAGAGGAGTAGAGGTATGAAGGTAGGATTTTAGATGAGAATGATAATGGTTGATTGGATTGGTGGGAGGAGAAAGGGAGGTGGATCGGGCTAGAGAGGTGGTAAGGACAGCAGCAGGAGGGATGAGTGGGTGGGAGGAGTCGGCGGCGGCGGGTAGAGGGGGGTGAGCGGCGGCTGAGAGAGGGGGGTGAGGTAGCAGCAGCGGCGGGCTGAGGGAGGGAAGGGGGAAGCTGCGGCGGCGTGGGGGGGAGGCGGGGGGAGGGAGGGGGGTCTTAGGTCAGGGAGGGGATAGGATTAGGGTGGGAACTTGCACGGGGGGAAGGGACTTGCTCTTGATACCATATAGAAAGGTTGAATAGAAATGTATTGGATGAGTAAAAAGTTTTACAGTGCATTCTCTTATATAGGATAAGAGAGGAGATACAAAAACAGAGATGAGCAATATGGGACTAAACCACACAAGTAAACACATAAGTGAGGCACATCCTAGGCACATGACACTCAGTGAAACAAAAACATATCTCTATAGAGCTATAATTAGAGACGGCCAAGCCCTAATCAGGTTTTGGATGAGTGATCTGCCCTACATCTATACGTCCATTGGCATAGATGATATTATTGATAGAAAGGTTTACAATAGAGAGGATGGTTACATAAGACGGAAAGAACTCAATCCACGTTATACCTAAAAGCCAATTATAGAAGAAGAATGGTTGCTTTGACACTCAAAGAAGTTGGAAACCCTAAGAGAAATCCTTAGTTTGTCTTTGGCTTTAGGTTTTCGTATCCGGAAGTCTCTTTATTTATAAAAATAGACCAATAAACTGTGCTTTAATCGAATTGGGACGCTCTTTGAGGACGAACTAGATTTTAAGGAGGAAGTGATGACTTATGTCAACATTTGTTATCCAATTTGGAGGGAAGGGCAACCTTTCTCCTAGGAGGTAGAAGGGGAGATTATAGCCAAAAAAATGTTTTTAAGTTGGAGGGGAGAACAACGGAGGAGAATCAATGTCCTTCAATGCAGCCATTGTCGTCCTTGATTGTTGGTGGCCATCAAGACAAATGGTGGCAGTTGTTTGGGAGGTCGGTTCATGCAAGTAACCCAAGCAAACCAAGTTGATAAGTAAACCTTTTTTTATTGTAGGATGGCAATTTAGGTGTTGTCTACTTGCACATATGAGGTTCGTGTGACCAAAATTGATGGTCAAACCAACACAATATTCAGTTTTAACACATATAGGTACTTCAAGGTACGAAATTGATATGAAGGTACCATGTGTGGCAAAGTGAAGTTACCACCAACCACTGGGGGTGTTTATTTTCTATTTCTTATGTGAACAGGCATGCACAGCCAAAAGCCCGAGATAAAAACTTGATCGTTGGGTATATGATCAAATTAGAGTTAATCAACTCAACGTTAATCAATTTCACAGATATTCCCATAATATCTTATCTAACAAATTATGTACAGATATGAGTTTTAAGGTGGGGGGAAAATAACTTTTTAGTCATGCTTATGGTCCAATATTGAGTGATGTAATCATAACATCAATAGGGACTTCTTTGGAAATACGATAAGCATTATGTAGTTAGCATTAGTAATTTTACCTGACAGATATGCAAATCAAATCAAAAATTAAATATGGCTAAACAAGAACCTATAATCATTCCTACCAACACTTAATAATTTATAATCACTCCATACTAATGTTGTTTGTCTCCTATAGTGATTTATTCTAAGTTTAAGATGTGAAAGCAGAAATGATAAGGAAGAAATGTACAGAGCCAAGAATATCATAAGTTGTAAGTCAGACCAATTGTGTATTTAATTAGAAAAAAAATGACAAATATGAGCCAAACTAGAAATACCTCCAGGAATCTTTTGAAATATCGGTACAAAGACAACACTTGCAAGTAGCAACCATAACATATCAAACAGAGATGCTTCCTCAGCATTTAACTGAAACAGGGAAACGAGGTGTATACATTTTTACTGGACTTTAAATATATGGCCAATATGCATCGTTATTAAATAAGGAACAAGTACCTCTTGATGTGGAATTAACTCCATAACTTTCTTAATTCTTTTAGGGAACTTCCTTATCTCCCGAACCAGAGGCTTAGCAGTGGACGTAACTTCTTCAATACTAGTCGCAATATCAGCTTGGTAGAAAAACTGAGGGTTCTTTTTTGCTTGTCTATTTAGATAGATACCTCTGCCAAGAAGCCATAGCCAACTCAGACACCGTGAAAAAAATGGATACAAACTGTAACAATATTGGATATGGAAAAGACGGCATCACACTACCTAAATGCAAGTCAAGCATCAGAACATCACTGAAGATAGATTTTGATCACAGATGCATTTGAAATGCAGCAGGTGACGATAACTATTTCAAATCCTTATGTTATTCCATACAATAAAAATGCAATTAATGCTGCAATAAGATTGGCCCAGATTTTTGAACTTCGGAAACACCATATATAGGCATGTAACTAGATATCTAGAATTCTCACAATCTTATTTGTATTTAAAATTACAACCAAAAAAAATCAAATTCACTTCTAATAGGATTTTGGATAACAAATTCTGTATATTGGTAAATTGGCATCTGATTTCTTATACTGCTGTATCAGGTACGGGAAAAAAATTCTGAATATGCCAAGTATTTTTTTATAATATATGTGAATAACAAAATGTTATTACAGATATTTTGATAATTATATTTCTTTCATATACTCAATTAAATTTTCTTAAATATGCTTATGTTCAGTTCGGTTTGGATAATATCGGAATTTGATACCATCCGATCGAATCAGATGTTACATTGTTATAATATAACGATAATTGGACATTTTTTTATCCAATTCGCTCATTAGGATACTGCACTATCCGGTCCAAAATTGATAAAGAACAAATCAATATGTTTACTCCCTTAACCAGATGGAAGTGCAGTGTCATCCAGACAATTTGGTTCAAAGGCAGAATGATTAGTACTGACTTGCAGTGTTAATATACCAAACAGATAATGGGTGTGCGAATTGTAGACTTTTTATACATAAGTATTTAGTATGAGAAATTAAATCAAAGCTGGATATTGGTGTCATCTAACTGCTGCCTATTCTGATCAGATTGTTTAAAGGAACCATATTTTTTTAGAACAAAATAAGAAAGAAGAAAAATGGCACCATTTAAGTGCTACCTATTCATACAGTAAGTATTAAAACATCATTAAACATAAACTTGCCGACCAAAAAAAAAAACATCATTAAACTTTAAGAAATGTCGAGATACCCGACAGGACCATGAAATTCACAATCACAAAACCCCTGTATATCCTGGGAGTAAGTGCACAAATATCAGTAAACATCAAGACGTGTCATCAGACATAAAGAGAACATACGAATGAACTCAGAATTACTAAACCGTGAACCATGTGTAGGGCCAACCAGTGACACGGTACCATTTTCATGTTTCAGACTCCATGTTATGATTTTATTTTGTACCAAGTTTATTCTCAACCTGTGTTGTACGCATGGTACTAAACATCCTCGACATCTAGCGATATATCCTCGATGTTACATATGTCTACGCTTGTCGATGTCGAAACCTAGTAAACGTCCTCGACATCGATGTTGCCTACCTGTTGACACGTGTCAATGAATTCAGCCTACTTGGTGATGAAATTGACTTAGCTAGCTCAAAGCCTCCCATCTTCTCGATGATCTTTTATTTATTATTGTTGCACACATAGTGAAGGCATAAAGAACTTGTAGGAAACCATTCTTCACATTGAGATGACTATTTCCTTGGTTTCTAACTAGAGACTAATGATAAGTTTATTCCTCTACTAGATTTCCACAAGTTTTGCAAAATTTGGTGTAGACCTAATAAAATTTCACCTCTGTTACTTTTTCCCCTCTTGACAAATTGATGTATTTGAAAATAAGCTCATGTTTTTAAATTCTAGAATGTGATCCAATTGGGATTTTTGAACATACATAGCACATATAGAACAAGTCTAAGTTTTAAACATTTCATATAAAAGATTATAGACGGAGTATGTGTTTACTAAGAATTTGATTTTTATTCCAAATTCCCTCATAATCTCACTATTTTTTAGCTTATTTTGCTCGAAGTGTTAGTCCAAAACTTTCTCAAAGTTTCCTTACATGTTCCACAAACTTCCTGTTAACGAGAGAGAAGGGAGACGAACAATGTTGGCGGCTGCTAGGTGCAGCTGTTGTGTGTGAGGGCAATAGCCGTCTCACTCCTTTTTCTATATTAGGGTAAGATACAAGGTGGTACAAAAAGAAAATCCAAGAAAAACAATAAAACAAGTGATATAATAAAAATAGAAACAAGAGGCAGATCGCCAGATTCCGCCTCTGACCTTCTGTTGATATCATCGACAGGTTTGTCGATGGTATCGACAGAATGATGTTATGTTGTTGTGATAGTCTCGATACCATCGACCACCTGTCGAAGGTATCGACCGGGAAGTAGGTTGTTTCACACTCCCCCTCAAGCTGGAGAGTACACATCATGTATGCCCAACTTGCCACATAACCTCTGAAAAGCTGTCGGACCCAAAGCTTTGTCAAGATATCCGCCAGTTGATCTTCAGACTTGACGTATGGCGTCGCAATAGTGCCATCTTTGATTTGATCACGAATAAAATGGCAATCAACTTATATGCTTTGTACGCTCATGAAAGATAGGATTCCTGGCAGTCTAGGAAGCACGGACACTTCCCGAGAGGTGTCGTGGCCGTGTCTGCCGCATGTCGGATGCGGACACGCCGTGGACACGGCTGGACACGCGGTGGACACGGCCCCGGAGTGTCCAACTTTTTTTTGTAGAGTTTTTGGCTTGGACACGGCTAGGACACGGCTGGGACACGGCTTGGACACGGCTGACCCAGCCCAGCCACATCCAGGTCCAGTTATGTTAGGAAAAAAGACTAAACCTGTCCATGTTCCCTAACCCACCGATATTTGCTCCCCTTCTCCTCAATTTCACTCCAAATTTTCGTTGTTTTCTTACTGTAATCCTGCCCCTCTATCAATCTATGCCCAATTTTTCTAATAAGTCTTTTTCTTCTATTTTGTTATAATGTTAACAATAATTGTTGTTGTAGGTTCAGTTATGTTATACAAATCTGTATTATTTACTGTATTTAATCATACATCATTCTGAGTTGGATTTCTTTATTGTTGAATTGGTCTAATTATTGTTTATTTACTGTTCAAAAGTCATTGCGTTATGATTTAAATTGACAATTTGCTTTAATTGATTGGAAGCATGGACATGGATGCGTTTACATAAATTTATAAATATCACTAGGCCATGCTTGTTGTATCTGATGGATTTTTCCTATTTGGATGAATGTGTTGGATGGATGATTGTATGTCTTTTAAGTAAATGAAATGCAAACTCCACAATTAAATTTCTAAAATAGAATGTGTTTATACATCAATAATGTATACATATATATGTGGAAAAAACAATTTGTCGTGTCCGGCCCCGTGTCCGTGTCCTACATTTTTAAAAATTGTCGTGTCCCGTGTCCGTGTCCGTGTCCGTGCTTCCTAGCTGGCAATATGTATAGCAGACTGGTTGTCACACTTGAGCTCCATAGAAGACATAATAGGGATTTTTAACTCAGAAAGAACATATTTGACCCATTGTAGTTCACAACATGCATGGGCCATAGCACGATATTCAGCCTCAGTGCTGGATCTAGCTACCACATTCTGCTTTTTGCTTTTCCAGGTAATCAAATGGTCACCTAGGAAAGTACAATAGCCTGATGTAGACCTTCTATCAGTATGATCACCAGCCCAATCTGCATCTGAATACCCAGTGAGAGTCAAAGTAGATGGAAGCACCTTGGGTTTAGAATATGTGATCCCTTTACCAGGAGCACTCTTCAGATATCTCAGAATCCGGCAAATTGTTGTCCAGTGTGACTGTCGTGGTGAGTGCATATGTTGACTCACAACTCCTATAGCAAAAGAGATGTCAGGTCGTGTAACAGTCAGATATATTAGCTTGCCAACTATTCTCCTGTAATATCCTAGATCTGAGTACTCAACATCATCAACCGTCTCCTTGATGTGATAATCCATAGGAGTAGATACCGGTTTAGATTCAGTCATGCCTGTCTCCTGTAGTAAGTCCAACACATATTTCCTCTGAGATAGATTGATACCTGCATGAGATCTAAGCACCTCAATGCCCAGAAAATATCTCAGTTTACCCAGATCCTTTGTTTGGAAGTGTCTCTGCAACCCTTCCTTCACACGAGATATGCCTGTATAATCACTGCCAGTAATTACTATGTCATCAACATATATTGCCATAATGATAGAGCCACAGGAAGAGCTAGAGTAGAATAAAGAGTGATCAGTCATGGAGTGAGAGAAGCCCATCTGGAGTACAACCTCACTGAACTTGTCAAACCACGCTCGAGTAGACTGTTTCAAACCATATATGGCTTTCTTCAATTTACAGACCTTCTGACACTCCCCCTGAGCAACAAACCCAGGAGGTTGCTCCATATATACCTCTTCCTGGAGGTCACCATGTAGAAAGGCATTCTTAACATCAAGCTGAAATAGGGGCCAATCAAAGGTAGTAGCCAGAGAAATAATAATTCGCACAGAATTTAGACGAGCTACTGGAGAAAAAGTCTCAAAGAAATCAACTCCATAGGTTTGTGTGTAGCCTTTCGCTACCAATCTGGCCTTCAACCTCTCAACAGATCCATCTGGATTATGTTTGATGGTGAAAACCCATCTGCAACCCACTGCTTTCTTCTCTGTAGGTAAGTCAACAAGATCCCATGTGTCATTATGCAAAAGAGCTGACATCTCAAGCTGCATTGCCTGTTTCCAGCCATTGTCCTTCATAGCATCATAGTGATTCCTTGGTATATCAACAGAATCAATCCCAATAGCAAATGCGCGGGCCTGCTTAGATAAGTGGGACAGACAACACACATTTGTAATAGGATGTCGAATAGTACAAGAGCGAGTACCTTTCCTAACAGCAATAGGAAGATCAAGATCTGATGCTTCTGTAGGAATCCCATGAGTAGAAGACGAAGATGAAGGCTCAGAGACTAGTGTCGCTACCACTTCTGGATCATGTCTGCCTCGCCTACTATAAACATGTGGGTAATGCTCAATAACAGACATGTCTGCTGCTTGCTCATCCGGAATAAAAGTATAATCAGGAATGATGGGTGGCGCTCCCTCACTCTGCACAGATGGTGCCACTCTATCACTCTGAAAAACTGGTGGCACTCCCTCTCTCAATTGCTCCCCCTTATAGCATCGGAGAAATATGGGGTGGTCTCATGGAAAGTAACATCCCGAGACACAAACATCCGACGAAGACTAGGACAGTAACACTTGTATCCTCTGCTAGTACTAGAGTAACCAAGGAACAAGGTTTTAACAGACCTAGGAGAAAGCTTGTCGGCCTTAGGGTCAACATTATGGACAAAGGAAGTGCAACCAAACACTCTAAGGGGGACAGAAAAGGGCTGATCCGTGGGTCGCAACACAGAGAAGGGAGTATGTCCTTTAAGAATCGAAGATGGTTGTCTATTAATTAAGAAACAAGCAGTTAAACGGGCTTCAGACCAGAATTTCTTGGGAACATTGGACTGAAACAAAATAGATCGAGCAATATCAAGCAGATGGCGATTTTTCCGCTCAGCCACCCCATTCTGTTGAGGTGTATAAGGACACGATGTGCGATGGATCATACCTACAGAGCTGCAAAAATCAGACATAGCCTTTTGAACACTATTCTAAAGCATTATCAGATTGAAGAATTTTTATATTGCAGTCAAACTGGACTTTTATTTCAGTATGGAAATATTTCACAATAGATAGCACAGACTCTCGACTTTTGAGAAGGTAGATCCATGTCATTCGAGAAAAATGATCCACAAAAGAAATAAAGTAACGAAAACCATTATAACTCTGGTCTTTAACAGGACCCCACACATCACTGTGGACTAACTCAAAAGGACAAGAAGCCCGTTTATTGACACGACTGGGATAAGATAACCTATGATGCTTTCCCAGCTGACATGACTGACACTTGGGACAACTCTGGTTCCAACTTGCGCAGGCTCTCTAAGGAAGGATGTCCATATCTGCAATGCCATACTAAGGGGGAACCACTCAACATGACGGATGGAGCGGGAGCAGATACTTGGCGAGGCAGATTGTCACCATGAAAAAGGTAGAGATCACCTTTCCTAGGTCCTCCACCAATCGTCCTCATACTCTTGAGATCATGTAATACAAAACAAGAAGGCCCAAATGTTACCGTACAGTTTACAGTGTCAATCAATTTTGCAACAGAAAGAAGATTAAAAGGAAACTCAGGCACAAAGTGTACAGATTTGAGATCAATCTTGGGTGTTAGAGGGACAGATCCACTAGCTAACACTCTCCTCACTGAACCATCTGCCAGTGTAACAGATTGGTGAGGGATATATGAGTCAATAGAGTGGAGCAATCTCCTCATACCAGTCATGTGTTGTGATGCGCCAGAATCAACCACCCAAGATGAAGTAGAGCCAGAAGCTATGAGAGATGTAGCCTGATTACCCGCAGTAGATGCCAGGTTTGCTGACGATGATGACGATGATCCCATACTCATGTGTTGTGTAGCCTGAATAAACCGATCATACTCCTCTTGAGTAAGCGTGATACCGGTTCCAGAAGTAGTTCCCACAGCAGAAGAAGAAGAGGAATCTGTAGTAGTAGCATAATGTGTTGTCCCTACAGGTGGTGCAGCAGGTCTCCCATGTTTCTTCCAGCACTTCTCCACTGTATGTCCCAATTTGTCACAGAAAGTGCACTTAGGACGTGTCCCACGTCCTCTGCCCATACCAGGTCGTCCTCCTCTCACCGCAGCAGCTACGGATGCATGAGACTCCCCAGAAGATATAGCACGATCAGGATTAGCAGACTCAAAGATAGATTGTGGTATTCATGAATAGGCTTCCACAAAACTGGGTAATTTATCAGAAGCCAGAATGACACTCCGGACGGAACCGCACGAAGGGTTAAGCCCGGATAAAAATTTAACCGTAACTAGATCGTCCCTGTCCTTGATCTGTTCAGCAACAGTCACTGGATGATAATAGCTCAGCTCTTGAGCAAGTGCATGAATAGCTCCAAAGTACTCCTCAAGAGATTTGTCACCCTGCCTCTCAGCAAACAATCGGTCATAGATCATGAATTGCCGAAGCGCATTTTTTTCTAGAGAATAATGTTGCTTCACTGCGTCCCATATCTCCTTAGCTGTTGAATAGAACATGAACCTTGCCGCAATTGCAGGTTCCATGTTGTTCCACAACCAAGCCTTCACCAAACTATCATGACGCTTCCATTCAGCATATCCTTTGTCAGTAGAGGCCAGAGGACCTGAGTCAACATGTCCCGCCTTATCACGAGACTCCAGGACAGTGTGAACAGCATTCATCCATAGAAGAAAATTCTTCCCGTCGAGCTTGATGGAGGCGATAGGAGACACCTCGTTGTAGATCATAGGCGTCTTGATGTCCCCCATTATAGAATGGGATTGTGTGACAGATTGATACACGCCACAAAGAAGACTGAGGTGACGGAGAGATACACGTCACACAAGAAATAAAGAGAAATGCGTTACTGACGCATTCACAGCCTCCGAACGATTTTCCTAATCATACATGGAGGATGTGTGACTAGGATAATAACCGTAGAGAGACTAGTCCTCTGGTTCAGATTTTAGATCGCCGTCGGATCACCCGAAGATCCTCAAAGCGGCGAATTACGGCTGCACGTCGTGCGGTGGCTCAGCCGCAGCTGTTGTTGCCGGTGTCGCGGTGAGAAGATCCGGAGGGAGGAAGGAAGGAGAAGATCCAGCGGACAAGGAGGAAGAAGAAGGAAGAGAGAGGGACTGCCGGTGGAGAGAGACGGCGGCCTAGAGCAGACCTTGCTCTGATACCACGTTAACGAGAGAGAAGGGAGACGAACAGTGTTGGCGGCTGCTAGGTGCAGCTGTTGTGTGTGGGGGCAATAGCCGTCTCACTCCTTTTTATATATTAGGGTAAGATACAAGGTGGTACGAAGGAGAAAATCCAAGAAAAACAATAAAACAAGTGATATAATAAAAATAGAGACAAGAGGCAGATCGCCAGATTCCGCCTCTGACCTTCTGTTGATACCATCGACAGGTATGTCGATGGTATCGACAGAATGATGTTTTGTTGCTGTGATAGTCTCGATACCATCGACCACCTGTCGATGGTATCGACCAGGAAGCAGGTTGTTTCACACTTCCACTTTCTTGCATGTCGAAGTTGACACTAAGACGACGCCTTTTACATTTGCACGTGACTGTGTTTTTTTTAATATGTAAACATGTATGGATGACTATATATAGACATATATTTAGTTTATAAGATAGATTTGATAAAATCTATCAATTTTCATCATGAAATCACTATTTTGAGCTTAATTTTTGTCAACGATGTGTCGAAGTTTGGTTGTAAAAATCCTCAAAGTTTCCTCGATGTTTCCACAAACTTCCACTTCCACACTTGTCGAAGTCAACTCGAAGTCGAAGTCATGTTCCATGGTTGTATGGACGCTCACCCAGGCAGCCCGGGCGGGCCACCTGGGGTCCAGATCCCAGGCGTCCAGCCTAGTTAGGCCTCTGGGCGGCCTGGGAGGACTGGGCGGACGCCTGGTGCTGGACTTTTTTTTTGTATATTTTTGCTCTATCAAGCTGCTATGTGACTGGTCTACTGTTGCTCCCCACTATAACTAATTTGCTGCTGCTCTTCTATTACTCATCTACTACATGTTCCATGATTTTTTCCCTTCACCAAGCAACAACTTTACTAATTGACAAATTTACTGCTGCCCTCTATTACTAATTTACTGCACTTCCTCAATTACTAATTTACTGCTGATCCACTAAGTTTTAAAAAAAATGTCTACTTTTTATCATCGTTGTAGACTTCCTGCAGATTTATTTTTGTTATTTCTTCTTTCCCCGCCCACTTTTCTGTATTTGTACTCTTTTTCCTCCATCAAGCAGCAATGTTGCTGCTATGCAATGATTTTTTTCTTTCTTTTTGTTCTTAATTGTCCCTGTCACAATTCTCGGTTGTGTTTTCTTATTGCTCCACCAAGCAGCAAATTGGTTGCTACATTCTTCTTCTTCATCCTGATGTCTTTTTATTCCCTATTTCTGTTTCATCCATCTCCTCCCACACTAATGCTCCTCCCCAGCTCCTCACCTCCCACACTAAAGCCCAAAGACAGCAGTAGTAGTGGTCAACATACAAATAAACTACGAACGGGTCAACGTGCGAAACAGAGCACGAATGAGCCAGAGTGTGCTGGCACACAGTAGTAGGGAGTCCACATGCACACAAGGCATGGACAAAAAGAGAGTCAATGTGTCAAAACACGAACATGCCAGAGAGTGTTGGCGCACAGCAGCAAAAGTCGACAACGTAGGCAGATAGAAGACCAGTAGGCAGAGTACCAAGCAATAAATAACTCCAGTAGACTAAGCTCTATGTAAAGTCAGCAACAAAAATCTTCATCATCTTCCCTCTTCATAGAATATCCATCACAGTAGCAACATATGTCAAAGTCCAGAGAGTGTTGGTGCACAGAGTCCAGAGAGTGTTGGTCCACAGAAGAAAGTCAACGTGCAAATAATGCACGGACAGCAGAAAGTGCAAAAGCACATAGCAGCAAGAAAAAATGTGCTAATCATAGCACAAGTAGCACGAATGACGTCCCAGTATGTAACTTCATAACAGCAGACGAGGTAGATGATGAATAAGCAATAATACCAGCAGAAAGCACCACATAGTAGCAAAACTATCATGTAGTATATGTAGCACGAGATCCATCGAACAACAGTAAAACGTGACATGAAGATGCACATAGCAGCATAACTAAATTCTTCATTTCTTCTTCCTTCATCTCTCCTCGCATCTCATCTCTTCATCTTTTCCTCTCTTCTATTTCTCCCCCTCACACCAACCACAGAGAAGATCAAGGGTTGGGGTGGACAAACACAAGTTCCGTTAGATTCAGGGAATGAAACAAAAAGAGGTGCAAGTGGTGTAAAAACCTCACACACAATCAATATGTAGACCATGGTGTGCAGATTATCCAAGGAGGCAGCCATCTTAGCAGTATAGCAGCAATAGCACTAGAGCAATAGCAGCGACATAAATAAATGGCACCAGTAGCAGCAGCAAAAAGGTAAATCGCAGCAATGCAAATGCAGCAGCAGTAGAGGGCTTAAAGGCCAAAGTATTTCAAACCAGTAGCAGAAAAGGAGAGCACTCAGCAAGGAAAACGTCAACAAACAAAAAATTGTGCAGCAGACTTGCTGCTACAGTAACAGAGCAGCATAGAGGTTAAAAAATGAAACTCCAGCTCATTCCATAGAGATTTGATTGTTTGACAGCTAGGGTGGGAGATGCTCAAGACATAGACAACCCAAATGGAGCAAGTCCTAAGGAGAGGCAACACCTTAGTAGGTCGTAATGGAGCCGGAGATCAGGAGCATGGACAGACTTGTACAGGCTGCCAAAAGAATATGCAACAACTCCTTCTCTAAGGCATGCGGAAGACTATCACCCTCTCCTAGAAGCCACTAAGGGGTTGAGGAAGAGAAGGGGGGCATTGGAGGCAGGCAAAAATCATGAAGGAGAGGATTGGATGCTCCCAAAATCCCGCCATGCTACAGTAGTGTACTGTAGCAATATGTCAGAATTGAAGAAATAGAAAACCATGCACAGCAACAAGTGAAAGGGAGCATCAACAGCAGCAAAAAGGAGATGAAGGAGCAATAGAAGTTATGGAATGAAAGCGTGGACAAGGCCTGCGGGTGGCCAAGAAAGAAGGGGTGGCCGCCCACCGGCTAGCTCTCTCTTTTCTCCCTTTTACTTGACGGCTAGGGTTTTGGATCTCTGCTCTGATACCATCTTAGATACTAAAAAAATGGCTACTTGTTGTATTAGATAGGGGAAACCCTGCTCCTATATATAGGAGAACAGGGAAGCGTACAAGGCACAATTCAACCCTAATGGGCCACGACACTTAGGCCCATATAACAAAGCTACTAATAGCATAATAAAACAGACTCTCTAACAGTACTGATTCATATACTGCTTATAGAATAATATATAACTATATGTGTGTATAATTATATTATACTACATAGTATATGTATGTTATAAAAAAATGCCTAGAAATGCCTAGGCCTCCGCCTAGGGACCTAGGCTGTCTGGGCGTCCCCAAGCAACGCCTGGACGCCTAGCCGCCTATACAACCATGCCCTCAACATTTAACTCATCAAACACTTCATTTTTCAGATGTACTTGTTGGACTTTATACTGTCTAAATAGGTCGTGATAAGGTACATTTGCGCCAGAAGGCATTTCTTCCAAAATAAAGTGAGCTATCATGAACTTAAAGGATGTTGAGGAGACCGAAGACAACAGTTGATGCAGTATTGGGGGGACCATTTTCCTGGGCCAAGCCTCAAGCAATCAGGTTCAATTAGCGACCTCTAATTCAAGCCTGAAAGAACACCCTACCAAAATGCAGGCCGATTAGAAAGTCAATAAGGAATAGAATTGTATTAGATGAATCAAAAGTATAATGCATTCTCTTATATAGGATACGAGAAGAGACACAAAACAGAGATGAGCAATATGGGACAAAACAACACAAGTAATATGTAAGTGAGGTACATGCAAGGCACATGACACTAAGTGAAACATAAGCATATCTCTATACTCCCCCTCAAGCTGCTTGTCTACTAGAGTCTGGAAGCGAGCTTTTGGAAGAATTTTGGTGAAGATGTCTGCATTTGTTGCTCAATGTTGAGATATGGAGTACAAATGCGGCCAGAAAGAACAGACTCTTGAACAAGTGGCAGTCGACCTCTATATGTTTTGTCCTTTCATGAAACGTCGGGTTGCTTGCAATAAAGATAGAAGTCTTGTTGTCACAAAACATCGGTATAAGACTGGAGTTGGATTTGTCAAACTCTTTGAGAAGGCTTTGGACCCACAGAAGTTCACATATAGTGTGAGTCATGGCTCTATATTCTGTCTCTGCACTTGACCTAGCTACCACGGTCTGCTTTTTGCTATGCCGGCTAACTAGGTTGCCACCCACAAAGGTGCAATAGCCAGATGTAGATTTACGATCACATCGACTTCCTATATAGTTAAAATCTAAAAAACCCGAGAGGTTGCAATGGCCATACTTCTTATATAATAATCCTTTTCCTGGAGAACTTTTGAGATATCTTAGAATATGGCAGACAGCATCCCAATGACACTGTCAAGGTTTGTCAAGATACCTTCTTATGAATCCAACAACAGCAGTAAGATCAGCCATTGTAACAGTGAGATAAAAAAGCTTACCAACCAATCTTCTAAATTGGTGGTGATCAGCATAAGATGGAGAGTTTTCATCGTCCCAGTTAGTTTGGATCTAGAGGGGTGTTGGCTGGTTTGCAGCCAAGCATATTGTTTCCTACAGGAGATCAAGAACATATTTTTGTTGGGAAAGACACAGTCCTTCAGATGATCTGGATACCTCAATGCCTAAAAAATATCTCAGCTTTCCGAGATCTTTGGTGACAAAATGCTTTTCTAAGTAAGTTTTAGTAGCCTGAATTCCAAGGGTATTGCAGCCAGATAAGATAATATCATCAACATAGACGATAAGAATGACTAACCCGACCACAGTTTTCCTGATAAATACAGAATGATCCGAGTGGGAACGACGAAGGCCAAAATTAATTAGAATCTGACTAAGCTTGTCAAACCAGGCACGAGGACTTTGTTTTAGGTCGTAGATGGTTTTTCGAAGTTTACAAACTCACAAGGAAGACTCCTCCTGAGCAACGAATCCCGGTGGTTGCTCCATGTAAACTTCTTCCTGCAAGTCTCCATACTGAAAATCATTCTTGACATCTAACTGAAATAGAGGCCAATCTTTGTTGACAGCAACAGAAATAAGAACTCTAACAGAATTCAATCTTGCTACAGGGGAAAAATTTTCAAAGTAGTCTGCACCATAAGTTTGTGTGTAACCCTTTGCCACTAGACGAGCTTTCAGTCGCTCAATTGTGCCATCTGGTTGATATTTAATAGTGAAGATCCAGCGGCAGCCAACAGTAGAGCAGTTAGCAGGACGATCCATAAGCTCCCATGTCTTGCGATCAGAGAGTACCTGCATTTCAGCCTCCATAGCTTGTCTCCATGCAGGAATAAGAAGGGTTTCTGCAGCAATTTTGGGAATAGATACAACAGAGATAGTAGTAGTGAAGCACGCCAAACTGGTACTCATATTAGAAGACGAGCATAAATGACTAATAGGATGTTTTGTGTAGGAGCGAACACCTTTGTGGAGACTGATAGGTAGGTGCAAGTCAAAATTTACCTCAGGTGTCTGATGATCATCCGATGAAGGAGGAATTGGTCGTGGAGGGGCCACGGAGGGATTAGTCTTCTTGGTCTTCGCTTGTAAACTTGCAGAGGTCGATCCTCATGTGTCAGTTTAGAAGGTGGCTCAATATCAACAACATCAGGTAACGGCGTGGGTGCCAAAATGTTACTTAATAGTGATTCCCCGTTATCGGAGTAATATGGCACATGCTCAAAAAAACACTACATCTGTACTTACATACCATTGTCTCATAATTGGATCAAAGCAGCGATATCCTTTTTGGGTTCTAGAATATCCCAGAAGATACACTTGATGGAGCGAGGATCAAGCTTTGTTATCCCTCGGCGAAGGTTTTTGACAAAACATGTACACCCAAAGATACCCGGGGGGGAGAGAGAAAAGTTGGGCATCAAGAAAAAGGATGTAAGGAATTTGATTGTTCAAAACAGAAAACGGCACGCAATTAATAAGATAGCAAGCTGTAGAGATAGCCTCAGGCCGGAGACGTTGAGGAACGTTATAATGAAGAAGTATTGTGCGAGCAACTTCTAGGAGATGGCGGTTTTTCCGTTCAGCAACTCCATTTTGTTGTGGAGTGTAGGGGCATGTAGTTT
The DNA here is from genome assembly GCA_963693085.1 of Alisma plantago-aquatica. Taxonomy (NCBI): domain Eukaryota; kingdom Viridiplantae; phylum Streptophyta; class Magnoliopsida; order Alismatales; family Alismataceae; genus Alisma; species Alisma plantago-aquatica. The sequence continues at coordinate 4,368,218 of OY856411.1, forward strand.
GATGTATAGTTCCTCGGACAGAACAAAACAATGTCATCAATTTTTGCATAAATTCAAGGGCATATCAGTGCGAAAAACTTTATTGGGTTTGTTGAAATGTGTCTTTATTTCAGAAGAAAAAAAGGTGCTAATAATATCCAAAACAGTGCTGCGATCTTTCAATAAAAACAACCAAGTAGCACGAGAATAATCATCTATGAAGGTCATAAAGTATTTAACTCCAATGTAGCTAGGGATAGAACAAGGACCCCATATATCCGCATGAACAATATCAAAAAGGCCTTTAGATCCAATATCTTTCTTAGCAGGAAACACAACACGAGTTTGTTTACCCAACTGACAAGATTCACAAGTAAATGTTTTTTCAGATAAAGCAGGAAATAAGTGCCTCAGTTTCGCAGCAGATGGTGTCCAAGGCGTTAGTGCCACTGTAGTCTCGTCACTGCCGTTAACAGAAGAGCAGATGTTGATGGCAGTCCGTCCAGGTAGTAGAGTTCATTTGGTCCCTCATGGCCCGAACCAATCATCGTCTTCGTGCGGAGATCCTTCAAAACACAATCAGAAGGATCAGAATTTATTGAGAATTGAAGGTTTTTCACAGTCTTGCTGATAGAAAGAAGATTAACATGAAACTTTGGAATATATAACACAGATTTCAGATTTAGATTACCGGACAAGGGAACAGTTCCAATGCCATGAACAGAAGTTTTAGAACCATTAGCAACAGTGACTGGTGGAATTTGAGTAGTTTTAGTTAGAGCAGAAAATAAGTTGATATTACCAGCCATATGAACTGATGCACCAGAGTCAATTAACCATTTATTGTTACCAGCAGATGGAGTGGCTAGCAATGCAGAAGATCCGGCGGTTGATGTAGATGGAAGCTGAGACATGCGTTCCTGAAAAGGTTTCTCGAACTCGAAACGAAGCCAAGCAGGCGAGGGTGTAGTAGGAGGTTGATTAGATGCAATAGTATCAGTCGAGGTATCCGCAGAGGTCTGGTTTACCGTGTTTGATCCAGCAACGGTCTTCATTCTGATTGTCTCGACCACAGAAGTTGCAAAAGGGAGGACCAACAGGTTGTCCTCGATCGGCAGTAGTAGAAGATGTGGGACCGTCATTAGTTTACCGTGTTTGATCCAGCAACGGTCTTCATTCTTATTGTCTCGACCACAGAAGTTGCAAAAGTGAGGACCAACATGTTGTCCTCGATCAGCAGTAGTAGAAGATGTGGGACCGTCATTAGTAGGGAGACAACCTCCACGACCACGGTCCCGACCTTGTCCACGGCCAGAATCAGTGGCGTGAACAGCAAGAGCAGGATGTTCGACTGCAGGGGTGGAAGTCACAGATGGTAGACGTTGAACACGTTTGAGGACGTCCCAAAGAGTAGGCAGTGGATCACTAGATAAAATATGGTCGACAACCCCAGAAAAGGAGGATGAAGGGCGGCTAAAAATTGGACGAGTTGCAATTCGTTGTGTTGCTTCTAGGCTTCTTTAATGTCAGTTGTCAAAGGGTGATAAATCTCGTATTCATTCCAAAGAGTAGAGTATTGGTTATAGAAATCTTCAACAGAGGTGTTAGAGGAAAATTCCTTCTTGGCCTGATTCTTGAATATTTCAAAGACTCTCTTGGGATTTTTTTGATGAGAGTAGATGTGAGATAATTGATCACACATTGCCTTAGCATCATGATGAAGGAAGAGCAACGACTAGCTGATCCGTAGCTCGGTGCTATTAAGTATCCAAGACATAACACATGAGTCATCTTTGGTCCATTGTGCATAAACTTGCTTGAATTTCTCATCCGCCGTGGCAGCAGGAGCAGATAGGGGGTCGGTGGTGATATGAGAATAGCGAACTTGTGCTTTGACATATAGGATGAAAGATGTCGACCAGAGATGATAATTAGAGCCATCAAGTTTTACTATGGTAACACATAGGGAACGAGGGGGCTTAACAGATGCCATGGCGAACAGGGCTGGAGTAGTACCAATAGAGAAGGCCGCAGGTGTAGCAGCAGAAGAAACCACAAATCGAGATCAACAGATCCGAAGAAACCCGCTATGGGGCAGCAAAGGGCAGTTGTAGATCTGACGCATCAGATCATAGGGAACCCGTTACGAGTAAAAATAATGATAGAATAACCTACACCGTCATGAAGAGACTTAATACCCCCATCATGAGGTGTAGGTAGAAGAAGTCGAATATTCTGGAGACTCTCAACGTGTTATGATGAAGGTTGTTCGGAGAATGAAGAGAAGCTAGAAGAGGAGATTTAGTAGGTAGAAGGGGTTAGATGAGAGGGATGGTGGAAAAGGAGTGGGAAGGAGGTGAAAGCGCGACGGACGGTGGGTGGGATAGGGTGGTGGCAGCAGTTGTAGCACTGCTACACGTAGCCACAGTGATGGGTGGGGGGAGAGGTGGGGCGGGAGCAAAGAGGGGGTGGGGGTGGGGCTGATGGGAAAAGAGGGGGCAGCGGCAGGGGGTAGCTGGCGAGTGTGGGGACGGGGAGCAGCGGCGGCGATTGGGAGGAGAGCGGAGAGGGAGACAGCGGCGGGCGGGGGTGGGGGGCAGGGGGCGGCAGCAGTAGCGGCGGCTGAGAGGGGAAGGAGACGGGGGGCGGCTAGGTTATAGAGGGTAGGGTTAGGGTGGGAACTTGCAAAGGATCAGAACAACTCTTGATACCATATAGAATAAGGAATAGAATTGTATTAGATGAAACAAAAGGAGTACAATGCATTCTCTTATATAGGTAAGAGAGGAGACACAAAACAGAGATGAGCAATATGGGACAAAACAACACAAGTAATATGTGAGGCACATGCAAGGCACATGACACTAAGTGAAACACAAGCATATCTCTATACCAACAAAACATGCCTCTAGCCTGCTCAACTAAGCCTAATCCCTCCCTTCCATCAACCAACCCGAGTCCCCCCTCCTTCCATACCTGCATATTCAGGTATTCACGTATTTTACAAAACCCATAGGACCATTACAACGATCTCGAGACTCCTCCCCCACCCACAATCATTCTGCCCTAGAGGCACAGGAATGAGACGGGCTTTGAAATGATTTATAGCAAGTTTAATTTTACCAGAATTGATTATACAATTTACACTTATGAAACAAGTATTTCAGAGAAATTAAAAGTTTAAATCCCATGATATATTGCTAGCCAACTGATTATTATACGAAATCACTTCTTTAAGAAAAGCCTCATACTATTACATCTGTAAATGGTTCACACTTCATAGAAAATCGCTACTAATTTCTAAACATGTATTACATCAAAATATCATCGGTAGACAGTAGGTCTTCTTAGACACCGTTGGGAAAATATAAATATATATCACAATATAGTCTTTATCTTACTAACTAGTATGATATTTTTAATAAATGTTTATATAGCAGGAATAATATACTTTTTTAGTGGAAACGGGTAATCTGCCTCAAACGGCGCCCAAACCCTGGATGAGCGCCAGGTGATTGTTGGTGTCCCTTGGGCTGATTCACTGAACCATCTCGGCCTGGTGAAATATAAACTACTACATAAGCATGAAACGTTATAGCAGCCTTAATTTCATGCTTTGGAGTAATAACTTGGCATCCTTTCTGCTTAATACTGACACCAGAAAGATATTTCTCCAAGCCTAAAACTTAAGGATATCTGAAAGGTGATCCGGAAACAAAACAGCCTCAAAGGTCTCTTGCTACCCAAAGCATACTGTTGAAAGTTATTTAGTTAGTGTTTTATTATTAGTTTGTAATATGGGCCTAACTGTTCAGGCCCATTAGGGTTGGTCTTATGTTTGTACGCTTCCCTGTCCTCCTATATATAGGATGAGGGTTTCTCTTATCTAATACAACAACGCATAGCCGTCTTTTACTTTCTAAGATGGTATCAAAGCAGCCGTCTTAGGGACCAAAGCCCTACGTGAGAGAGAGAAAGAAAAGGAGCACCCCCCCTTGCAGGCGGCCGCCGCCCTTGGCAGAGATTGGCTGCCCACAGGAAAATTTCTGATCATTCTCGTTTCTTTCCTGCTTGCGTCATCTCCTATACCTTGCACCGTTGTTGCTCCTCTTCTCACTGCCACTTTCGTGCTCAGTCTGCCCTTACTGCAGCCCCCTGCCCGCCGTCGACCCCCTTGCTGCTGTAAATACTACTCCCTACTGCTTCACGCTCGTCAAAGCCCTGCTCACTGCTGCTACTGCCCGTCTACTTCACCCCTTGCGCCTACGCCGCCACCCTACTGTTGCCCGTCATTAGCGTCATCTTGTCGCTGCAACTGCTGCCTGGCCACCGCCACTGCTGCCATCCTGCGTCGCCTCCGCTCCACTTCCCGCCGGCCCCTGCGCCTCGCGCCCCCGGCTCCGCCAAGTTGTTGCTTGCTGCCTAGCTAACCCATCTTACTACTACCTTGCCGCTCCTGTTGGCCCGCCGCCCATAGTCAACTCCCACCACCCCCCCATAGTCACTTCTACCTACCTTGCGGCCACCCACTACTTTCCATCGCTGCCCACCACTTCTCATCGCTACCAAACAGCCCTCTACGCATTAAAAAAAAATTGTGCCCTTCAATATATTTCTTGTACTGCCCCCCCATATACACTCTACATATTTGTGCTAATCGGATCCCTTTTTTAGCCTAATCGGATTTTCACGGGGGGTCCACCCCCGCACCCCCCGATTTTTTGCCCTATCGGGCTAAACAAATCCCCTTTTCGGGTCGATAAAAGATCCATTTATTTTTCTATCCGATCTGCCTATTCGGGTCATTTTCTACCTTGACTCGTGTTATCGGTTACCTCCTACACAAACCTTGCCTCTACCATTGTTTTGACTCTCCACGCCAACCACTCTTTGACTCCTTCCATGCTTGGAGTGAGGGGGAGAATAGAGGATGAAGAGTAGAGGGAAGAGATGAGATAGAGAGAAGAAGAAGAATTTTATTTTGCTGTTCTATTAGACTTCATGCCACATTTACTGCTGATATATGGTTTCTTCTGCTGCTATGTGATGCTTATTCATCATCTACCTCGACTACTGCTATGAAGTTACATATTCGGACGTTGTTCTTGCTACTTGTGCTATGATTAGCAAATTCTGTTTGTTGCTTTGTGCTTTTGCACTTTCGGCTGCCCGTGCTTTATTTGCACGTTGACTTTCTTTAGTGGACCATCACTCTCTGGACTTTGTGGACCAGCACTATCTAGACTTTGACGTCTGCTACCGTGATGGATACTTTATGAAGAGGGAAGATGATGAAGACATTTGTTGCCGACTTTACATGGAGCTTCGTCTACTGGAGTTATTTATTTGCATGCTACTCTGCCTACTGGTCTTTTATCTGCGTATGTTGTCGACTTTTGTTGTTGTACGACAGCACTCTCTGGCATGTTCGTGCCTTATTTGCACGTCGACTCTCTACTTCGGTCTTCTGTGTGCCAACATTCTCTGGCTCGTCTGTGCCCTGTTTCGCGTGTTGACCTATCCGTACTTTATTTGTACATTGGCTACTACTGCTACCGTGATCCAGCACTCTCTGGGCTCTGCTACTCTGCCACTGTGACCCAGCACTCTCAAGTACTACGACCACGACTTTGATGAAGACCTTGGTGCCTATCACTTATTTTATCTTTTGCTTCAGATGATTGTGTTGCTGCTTATTTCTGCTCCAGATAATCGAGAAGTTTATGTGACTTGCTTGCCTTCTTGCTTGGAGTATCTACTTGAGGGGGAGTGTATGAGTTTCCGAGTGTTTGAGTGCTTTAATGGAATATTAAGGGGGAGAAAAATTATGTATGGGCTTGATTTATCTTTTTTATTTTGTTTCTTTGTTTTCTAGTTTGACTCTTTGTTTGCAAGCTGATTTGGGATTCTCCCAACTTCAGCTTGAGGGGGAGTGTTGAGAGTTATTTAGTTAGTGTTTTATTATTAGTTTGTAATATGGGCCTAAGTGTTCTGGCCCATTAGGGTTGGTCTTATGTTTGTACGCTTCCCTATCCTCCTATATATAGGACGAGGGTTTCTCTTATCTAATACAACAACGCATAGCCGTCTTTTACTTTCTAAGACATACTGTAGCAACCATTTTGATTCATATTTTACAATCATAAACATCGTTTTCCTGTGCAAAATTGTTTGGCCATCTATATTTTCTTCTATACATAACATATTGTGTCATGTAAGTGGAATTTTGACACTGTTTGACCAAATTAAGGATACTAGCTTAGCTAATACTCAATCATCGGCTGCCTTAAGTGAATCCTTTTGTAATTTTTCAATTACAATGAGATCATAAACAGCACTCATTTCAGTCCCTGATGCTTCTGATACAACTAGCACATTTGTTCCCATTTTAAAAAACGGTTGATGATAGATAATAACATACGCTTATCAACAAGTTTTGTAGAGCAAATAACTTAGTTATATACGATGTAATTGTAAGACGAGCATTGTATGGTGCAAAACTCACCCAAATCCGACCAGCACAATACCAAGAATTACTTTGGGAGCTTGCTTCCTGACAGTTGCTATCAGACCATTGATCAGAGAAGCGGGCGTAAATTCTTCATCTTCTGCATCGAAAGAGAAGAACGATGCCGAGAAAAATCGGGATGATTTTTTCATGAGTGGTTTAGGCAAAGTGAGGGGTGGTCCGCTAGACAGTTCTTTTTGAGAATCCTGCTTCTTGGTCTGAGCCGTAGCTTTGGATTTGTCCGATACGATCTCGCTTTCTCTAGGGGCTTCTGCACTGAGTTTACTGCTTTCCAGGTCAGATACTTCATCAGATGGTCTCGGTTCCTCAGCCGTTTGGGAAGGAACGATCACATCTCGTTCGATGATACTGTCAATTGCCAATAATATGCTATCATCACTCTTCACAGAGGTGGCCTCGCTTACAGCAGCAGCCTCTTCCCTGGCATCAGAATCCCTGGTAGCTGCACTCTCCTGAGGAGCCGGGACATCTACGGTCACAGCAGCAGCAGTTCCCGATTTTTCAGCTTTTTGCAGAGCAATTTCAGCATCGTTTACCCGCTGAGTTGCCTCTAACTCAAAAGCCACTGCCTGCTCAGCTAGAAGCATGATATTAGCTACTTCCTCTTCAGCCTTCAGTGCATCCAGCTGAACCTTCTCAGCTGACTCCCTTAATCTGTCCACTTCCTTCTGCAGATCAAGTTTCTTGTCCTGTATGCGCTTTAATTCAGCCTCGTAACTCTCCAAACTAGCTTTACAGGATCTGATTTCTTCCTGGGCAGAAAGAAGTTCATCCTCCCTACTCTGTGTATCTACATCTTCAACTGTGCCATTATCATCCTTTGCAGATTTCAAAGATCCAAAATCCACCTCAAGCCTAGCTTCGGCAAGGGAGAGAGCCATAGTAGCCTTCTGAACTGCTTCTTTGGCAATGGTTTCTTCGTCGATGATCTCCTGGATAGTAGACACGGCAGAGGTGACTCTCTCCCAAGCACTCTCTGCCTCATCTTTTAGAGCAATTGCAGACTCAGATATCCGTTGTGCCTTCTCTTCAAACATAGTGCTGTTGAGACGAGCAACTTCCAGCTCCTTCAAAGCCTTCTGGAGCATGTCCTTTAACTCCTCCAACTGAGGGGGGTCAGACTCCCCTTCCTCCACTGAGCCATTAACTGCCGCTGAAGATTTGGACTCCTTTTTCTGTTGTTCCTCGGGAACTGAACCGCTCCCTCCTTCAAGAGCACCATCAGATCGTTCTAAATCCGCATTTCCGTCAATGAAAGCTAGAGAATCGTTTGGCTGACACTTCGGACGGGGAAACCCAGACAACAGTCCCTTGGGATTTCGTTGTGAGGATAAATGCAAGAAGCAGATTGACTTCCTTCTATTGCAGGGTACCAAACTGCTATTCAACCTCGTTTTGGATGAGCAAACCGTGCTGACCCCTCGAACACTAGTACTGACACTATAGCTACGTCCTCGAGATTTGCACCCGCCATTCAGAAAAGCGGCTTCGGAACAAGCTGAGAGGTCGAATGCACCAGACCGCTGGAAAATACAGGTAGACTTCATCCCGCGGGCAATCTTAAGGTCCCTAAGCGGATTCAATAGAGGAGAAATTCAGCGGAAGGTGATCCCCAGCTCCTGCCGTGGCATTTCAGCAACCAGTTCGACTGCAAGAACGAAGATGGCTAGACTGCAAGAACGAAGATGGCTAAGTAAAGCACACAGGGAGAACAGGGTAATTCATGAGCAGGAACGCGGTAGTCTCTACTAACATACTCCATAATTCGACAATCTAAAACATGAAGGGACTGGATGAAAGCAAGTCAGGAAGTCGAGCTTACAACGAGTGACTGTAACAGACACACTGACCGAGTACAGCCGTGGGAGCTTCGTCCGACTGAGACTGCCAGTGTGGAGCTGAGGTCGCCGGACCGGACAAATCTCGCCGCCGCCCGGTTGCTTGTTGTGTGTGCTGCCTCGATCTTCTCGCGGCAGGGAGGGCGAGAGGGGGTGAAGGAGAGACGAGCAGTCTCAGTTGTGCCGGGAATGGGACACAAGTGGGAGGCAGTCTCCACACGAGGCTTGAGGAGAGCCGGGACGCTTTCGCTAAAATGGCGTCGACCAATTAGGATATTTTACGGACATGGGGAGTTGTGGCGCTTGGCTGATAGAGGGGTTCCCGGGTGCGCCGGCATATTCGTCCCCTATGTCGGGACAAGGGCCGGACTGCATATCCAGACTCCAGCCGTTTTGTTTTGAAAAAATAATTATAATGGAGCTGCGAAGGATTTTTAATTTTCGGAATGAGTTATCCATTATATTGTTGTTATAAGCACGCGAATTGTAATTTGATTTTAGATAGTGCCTTTTTACTCGTTTTAGACTTAAGCAGGTACTCAAGGAGTCTAAGAAGGAAGAAGGGATATAGTGGCTCCAGTCTACCTCAGTTAGCGAGAGAAAGCTTCAACTTCTCTCTAGCCTCAATTTCGGCAACACCAACAGCTACCACCGCCGACGAGCACCAGAGCATTGAACTCCATCTTCTTGCTAGCCCACACACCCAGAACATCATCTGTCCCTTCCTTCAGCAGGCTGCGAGCGGTGGAGTCCTGCTCTCGCGCTGACTATCTCGGCCCCTTCAAGACAGATAGATAAAAAACTTCAGGCGAGATTAGGTGAGTTGACGACCTAGGGTTCTACTCAGGTAAGCACATCTAGGTTTCATTTCCCACTTTAAGGTGTTACAACACCGACTGCGACTACAACCGTACTACAATCTCTAATTCCCTCATTTGTTAACCTTCGAATCGGTTGCCTTTTTTATAGCTTCCTGATCCTGCTTCTGCGAGAACATCCACATCATTCTCGAGGATCCCAACAGACTCAAAACTCTTCTGATTTTGGGCACCCCAAGTTGATTTTGTCCCATGCATGCACGATTAAATTCATCTACCTTCCAGAGAAACCCTCTTTACCGTCCTCGAGCCACCCTCCCAACCTATCCTCCTCAAACTCACAATATGAGGACAAGCTGCACCATCTCAGCATCTCTAAGAAACAACAAGAGATTTTAAGGCAAGAAGATTATCCCAACCCTTTTCAAAAGTGCCTTGCTTCATAAGAAAGCACTGACCCCTGCAAAATCAGACCAACTCCCACCAACACTACCAGATATGTCTTCTCGCTTCCCTTTCATGGATTACGAGCTTTCAAACCCCTTATACCTTACCAGCATACCTCTTCTGAAAGCTTGGAAATACCACAAATTCGACATATCACCTGGTCCAAACACAATCCTTTTCGGAAACAAATCCTTTACGGTCAGCATTGAACGTTTCGACAAATCCGAGCTCTACATCACCAAAGGTTGGACATATATGATCGCAGAGCTGAAGCTCAAAAGGGAGTGAACCATCTTCATCAAGCCCTCGGCGCACAAAACCCTTACTGTCTGGGTCAATGATTACAACAACTAAACCCCCCATGAGCTTTACCCACTGTTCTACAACAAGGAAGATGCACACTCCACATCATCCTCAAACTCTGTTGACCATCTCTTTGTGAGGCAGGAGCACCAACCCCATTTGGATCCAAGCTTTGGCCCATTTCCCTCTCATCTAGTCCTGATAAAGAAGATACGGAGGACACAACAACATCATCCAATGGCAGCTCGATTGCAAAAAGGTATGGAAAACCTTCTACTATTAAGATCAGAAAGCTTGAAAGAAAGCTCCAAGACCAAAAAAATAGTAAACATCATCCCTTCTGGCCCCCACCAACTAAATCAGACTTTCCCTTCTCTCGGACACACCCCAGTCTCAGTCCTCACCCAACTGAGTTTCGAGACTGAGAAACTATCCCACTCTTGGAAAATAGCCCCCATGCGGAGACCCTTCAGAGCACTTCGTTGCTCATTCTGCAACAGCCCACACCACTCTCGAGCTAGATGCACCAAAAAGGTTACCTATTTCAAATGCCATGAGAGAGGATACACTTGGCGTATCTGCAAATCCACTTTTGATCATTTTCCAAAAAAATCTAAACACTTTCCCAGATCAATATCAGGTGACAAAGCTTACAAGCAGCCTGATAATCACCTTTTCAGACTCGACAAATTCTACTTTCTCGATTAACTATAACTCTTTTGCATGCCTTGTAGATCCACTTCCTACATCTAAACCCCATGCACATGAAAAACCCATCCCATGTCCTCCTTTTAAACACCCTCTGAGGCTACCAGAGATAACACCCCCCAGAACTTCTACCCCCGACTCTTCGGCACCTTTCGTTCTGACTCCCCTTTCCCCCACCATGGCCCCTACTGCCCACCTTGAGTCTTTCATACCCTTGGATCTCCCTGCAAACTCTATGAGACTTCTGAAGGTTTTCTCTACTAGGAGTGTTCTAGCCTCTATTGAAAACAACATGGATAACAACTTAGTCAACATGTTGGACATCACCAGAGCTATAGCCCTGCTTATCCCAGGACACACAATGCTCAAACTTAAATTCCTCTCTCCATCAAAACTTCTATATTCTATCCCAGAAGGCACCAAGATTGACCATCTTTTTGGACAAATTCTCACGATTCCTTATGGTACTAGTTTTGTTCAGGCTAACCTATCTAGATGGACATTTGGACATGGTGCTTTGGAGGCCCAGTCGGGTGGATCTGGGTGGGTTGCCATTTCAAATCTCCCCCCACATCTTTAGGAAATCGAAGTTTTCAGAGCTATTGTCCATGCTATTGGGGCCACACTCCAATACATCAGTCCAGAGACCTTACACCCTTCACATTTTATTAAAGCTTACTATCTTCTCTCAGTCAAACAAACAACTTCACTCCCATCTTCCCTAAACATCAGTCTAGGTGAAATTATCTACAACCTCAATTGTCAGCTGAACACCCCACTCACATCAAAACATCATTCTCAAACCTCTCAGTTCACCCTCCCTCCTGGTATTCCTCTATCAACAACAAAAGATCATACAACCCTAACAAAAAACCTAGAGAAAGAAACTTGGATTGGGAGAGAAAATCAGCTACCATGAACTCATCAACTGATTCCAACATTTCCCACAAACACAAAAGACAAAGAACTTTCTCACCACTTACCAAAAACCTCCTCTCCTTCCCCAAAGGCTCTCTCCAACCTTTCTCCTCCATCCCAAAAGATGATAACTTGCCACTTAACATAGATTTAGACACTATAAAAAAGCTCAAAACAGCTATCATTGATGAGATAATATCATCACAGAGTCTGAAGAAGAAGGGCAAAGGAAAGGACTCCAGCATCATCAAGTCTATCAACACCTTGCATACCAGCCTTAAAGGGATGCTCAGAAGGAACAACTTCGCTGCCCTGGAAGAAGGTACTGTTTTCTCATCATCCTACTCTGATGTTCTTTCAAACATCATCATTTGCAAATATAAAAAAATGATATAGACAATATTGAAGATTTAGCTTCATGGCCTGATATCAATAGTTTCACCTGCTTCACAAATAAAATAGGAATACAATTTGAGGAGGAGAATACTGTGAACACAACCCTTAATGACATAGAAAAAATTATGAATTGGACAAACCTTAGGCCCTTAGAAGAGACAAACCAAAAAATAAATTTTTTAAGTATCACATAAATTATCTGCATTAGTTTTACCTATTTTTGATTGATTATATCTCTGTAAAAGATGAAAATTACATCCTGGAATGTATGTGGTGCGGCCAACGCACGTAGAAGAAAAGAGATTAGAAATCATATCTATAAAAATATTATTGACATCATTACCATTCAAGAGACCAAAAATTACCTTTCACAATTTGCCTTAAAGACAATTGGGGGAAACAAGATCACAGATTGGATTCAAATCCCACCTGATGGTTTCAAAGGACTTCTTATGGGATATAATAAAAACACCTTCTCCCTTTCTCAATGGGATCTCAAAACCTTATCCATCTCTATATCCCTAACTAATACATTTGTTAACTTCAACTGGACTTTCACGGGTTTGTATGGTGAGCCAGGTTACAACAAATTTCTCTTGTTATTGGAACTGTCGAATATCATGCAAGCCACTCATCACAAACCATGGCTTCTTGGAGGTGATTTCAACCTTATCACCAAAATCACTGACAGATAAAACTTAAGCCCCACAACTATTGTCCTCTCTCCTGCTGACAAAACATTTACACATTCATATCAAATCACAAAATGATAGATCTACCTCCCTCAAATGCTAACTTCACTTGGTCCAGAAACAATACTAGATCCAGGCTCGATCATTTCATCTGCTCACCCGCTTGGGAAGAAAAAAATTCACTTGCTTCTGTCCACATCACCCATAGACCTATATCTGACCACTTCTCCTAATCATAGACACCCATAGGGATATCTGGGGGGAAAAACCCTTAAATTTTGAAAACTTCTGGCTTAAAAACCCACAATTGGGCGATCAATGTGAAAACAGTTGGGCTTTGGTTGATCAAAGAACTAGGAACTTGGGATATCACATTTAGAGAAACACTAAACTTATGAAACACAAGATCTTGGATTGGACGCACAGCCAGCCCCATAACCTTACAAAAACTCTTAAAGATCTTGAACAACAACACCCCTTTGTAGATAGTGACCCCACTGCCGATCGTGCTCTGATCCTCACCATAAATTCGGAGATTGACTATATAAAAAATTGCATTGACATCAAGTGGAGACAAAGATCTAAGGTCACTTGGGTCAAGGAAGGTGACAAAAATACAAAATTCTTCCACAAAGTTTGCAACAATAATCATAGGAGAAATACAATTTATTCTTTGAAAATACAAGGGGTCATCACCGCAAATAAACACATGATTATTTCTCACATTGTTGATCACTTTAGGAAGATTTTTAACACTCATCATAATCCCACCTTCCTTAACTCTATCAACTGGCAGAATCTTTGCCCTATCAAGATTGCTTCACCATCAAATTTAACCAAACCTTTATGTTCAGAGGAGCTTGATGTCGCTATAAAATCTCTTGGAAAAAACAAATCTCCTGGGCCTGATGGACTCAATGTGAAATTCTACCTTGCAAACTGGAATCATTACAAAAAGGACTTCCTAGCTTTGCTTCAAGAAATCCACAAACACAACAACACCCGCAACATCCTGAAACATCTCAATAAAACTTTCATTGCCCTCATCAAAAAAACTGACCATCCTGAATACATTACACAATTTCGTCCCATCAGCCTCATCAACACATCATACAAGATCATAGCAAAAACCATGTCAAATAGATTGAAACCTTGCATCAACAACATCATTCCCCTTAACCAAAACGCCTTCCTAAAAGATAGAAATATCCAAGATGCCTTTTTGATGGTTAATGAGACAATTCATCTGTGTCATGTGAACAAAACCCCTCTGATTGCAATCAAGCTAGATTTTGAGAAAGCTTTTGACTGCATCAACTGGAATTGTCTTATTAAAACTATGGCTGGTTTTGGCTTCCCAGATGCTTGGATTGAGTGGATATACGCCTACATATCAACAAATCATTTTTCTACCATCATAATTGGCTCACCATTTGGTTACTTCAAAAACACAAATGGGCTTAGGTAAGGAGACCCTCTATCCCCTTACCTGTTCATTATTGTGACCTCCATCCTCACAAAAATGATCAACCTTGGATCTGATCAAGGTCTAATCTCCTCCCCTCCAGAATGCAAGGAAAACATCATACAGTTTGTGAACGATACCATCATTCTTGTTTCACTAAATGATGGTACCATCATAAATACCATTAGAATCATTGATATTTTTTCTTACATATCAGGACTAAAAATAAACCTTCAAAATCCTCTATCTTTGGTGTTCACACTAAGCAACACATCATCAATAGATATAAAACCCTTTTCAGATGTAAGCATGAAGTTTTTCCGATAAATTACCTTGGCTTACCTATCACTCCCCACAACATCACTCACTCTATATGGGTTCCCATCATAGATAAGATCAAAATCAAACTAAAATCTTAGACAAACAACTTCCTAAACCTTGCTGGCTGCCTTACGCTCTTGAATAGTGTCATAACACCCATCACCACTCACTACCTCAGTTGCATTCCACTTCCTACCAAAACAAAAAATACCATCAACAAAATCAGAAGAGATTTTCTTTGGAATAACCACAAATAGACTATAGACAACAAAAAACACTTCCACCTGGTCAATTGGAATACCATATCATCCCCCACTTGCTTTGGTGGATGGGGCATCATTGACATTAAAACACATGCCCTATGCCTAGTAATAAAGATCATCAACAGCTTGGCAAACAACAAGAGAAAAATCTAGAGTGACCTTATTCAGAACAAATACTACAAAAAAATTCCACCATGGCACAAAACCAAAAAATGATCTGCTTCTCCTCTATGGAAATACATTAATAGGCATATCCCTTTTATCATAAATCTCATTTACACCCCTCCTCACATCCACTGGCATATAAATTTTTGGAAAGACCCTTGGCTACATCATAACTCCATCAAAAACCAGCATAATCTTTGGTCTTTTCCAAAAAAATTATCTTCCATCACTATAGCCAAAGCCCTTAATCTCCTCACCAGCAAAAAATCAAATGTTCCCAAGTGTTTCCTTATCACATACCTTGATAATTTGGAAATCAGTAACATCTTACATGAGTTAGAATTCAACACAAAAAACAAGATTGTCTGGAAATGGGGAAGGTCCTACTCCCCAAAGGCTGCTTACACCTTTATCACTTTTAGAGGCACCATACCAAATCACTCTCTCATTTGGACTCAAAAATGGTCACAAAAGCACAAAATTTTCTTTTGGCTTCTTCAAAACAATAAGTCCTCACTAACCAAAACATCACCAAGAGAGGTTTTGTAGGACCATCGAGATGCTATCAATGCCAAACAAACTCAGAAACAACATATCATCTATTCAAGAACTGCTCAGTCACACAACTCATCATCAAAAAAAATTTAGACTACAGAACTGATCAACACAATCTATACACTATCCCATTCAAAATAAAACCCCTCCAAAGAGTTGCGAGCTTCCACCCAGAAGACATTGTTATTGTCATTTTATGGCACATTTGGATAGAGCAGAACCATAGAAAATTTAATAATGGAAAAAATCCTCTGAACATCATTATGCTTAAGATTAAATCAGATCTTGATATTGCACATGCTTGCAGGACAAGTGCCGACGTCATCTAGGATGACCCCAGCCGAAGATAGCCTGAAAAGCAAAGCTGCTACTGAGATGTTTTTTACACCCTGGAGGAGATACTGGAAGAAGAATCAGACTTCTTAAAAGGGTTGATGACTATCTTTAGCTTTATCTTAGTTTCTTCTTCTATCTACATCACTTTGAGGCTTGTCTAAGGGTTGCCTCCCCATGAAAAACTTTTATCTTCATTGCTTATTTTCATCTTAGTTTTACTACTGTATTGAAACTGAACTTGTGATCTGACATGTGATAACCTGTAGATTCGTAGCTTTTAAGATCTTTAATAGAATTTCATGACCATTTTATAAAAAAAAAACTTAAGCAGGTACTCAGACCAAAGCAATAAAATGAACATGTTTTTCCTTTGATTTTAGATAGTGCCTTTTTAAACGTTTTAGACTTAAGCAAGTAATCGAACCAAAGCAACAAAACTGCAGCAATAAAATGAACACACTTTTCCTTGACATAGATAGGTCTTATCTTGAGAGGTTTGAGCTTATGAAGCTCTTTTTAGCATAACTGAGATAGTTACAAAACCTCAATATCAAATTCAAATTTTCTTCCTCAATAAAATGCATGATGCATTCCTATAACCTCGCTTGACTTGTAAAACTTGATATAGGTATTGTGAGAACCCGTTACACTAAATGAGATTACTCAAAACATAAAACACAATCAATCACCAATTAACCACATACCCAAAAATATGGGTAAATTAAAATCGATTTCAACGTCAACACCCGCTCAGAAACATTTGCATAAGAGCCCAACATCTTTTTTATATCCATACTATGCCAAGAATTTGATATAAATTGTTCTATTGCCTTTGCCACAACATATATACACAGGAGAATAATATTTATATATGCCACACAAAAAATCATTAATATGCTTAACAAAATTTTGATTCGTTTGAAACACCATATACAAACTTTTCTTGCCTAGACCTGAGAGTACAGGGACGACTCTAGGACACACTAGACATCGAATCAACTTTCTCAAAGATTCATTACTATAGCTCCTCTTTTCTGCCACATGTTTGTTTTCGTCACTTCTGATTACCTAAAAAAAGTGGCGAACCACAAGGGTGAGATCCAGTCCCAACAAGAGATATAACCTCCAATAACGTTTATTGATTACAACATTTTAAAGTAATTAAACAGTTAAGAAAATTAATCAGATATAACAAATAAGCTCAGCAGCACTGATGATTAACAAAATGCATAAGGGAGCATATAATAACTATCATCATTAGCCAGACTATCATCCTTTATCTTGTTGATAATATAAGTAATTCAGTAGCATATGCATATCTAGCATCATGAGCCAGTCTAGTAACATGGCATAGTTAACAACACGAGCATGTCTAATTGATTGAACATATCAACATTATAAGAAGAGCTAACAACATAAGCACAACTATATGGATAAGCATGATCAACAATATATGCATTTCTAGTTACAAGGCATGGCTAGCATGCTAAACATAACTAACAACATTAGATAGCTAGCATCATGATTATAATCAGAAGTAGTAGTATAGTTATCAACATAATCATGGCTATTCTATGTACGCATCTACAATCTTAAGCATATCCACAACATAAGTATATCTACTATCTCTTAATTGCACTAAGCATCATCTTTATGTAAAGATAACAAACAAGGGTTATCATCCAATGTGAAACGTCGTGTATAACCCTAAACAAATATGCTACACGGTTGTATTACATCTTTTATTACACCCTGAGGAAATTGAGGATACCACTCAAAATCCAACTGGCAACTGCTAAGTCAAAATCAGTGTCATACAAGATCTAGGAAGAGCCAGACTCCTAAGATCTTTTCCGCCCCCGGTCAGTACGGATCCGCCACAGTGACACATAAGGTCAAGCTGCTAACAGCCTAGTCCGTCCTTGGTACAAGTCATGGCACTAGTGAAAGGAGGTGGGTACGCATACCCTACCATCCAAGGTACAACCACAGTTGTCCTCCAATCTCATCACATATATAGTCACTGAGACACGACCGCAGCCGTTCTCAAACTAAGGGTTGCGTATGGCCGCAGTCATCCTCCCTAAACACTTGAATTCAGGATGACAAGCACCCTGCATACTCATCAGTATGTGCTCCGAGTTTCCCATAGGAATACTCGTTTCACCATCTGGCAAGTTTTGACACTCAAATGGATCTATGGCATAAGGCACTACATGATTAGAGTTTCACTTGATTAGTTATGCCAATTGGGTGAATTAAGGGTGCATCAAACAAGTAGACATACAAACCCTAATTCACTTCTAGAAACCATATAAATATCACAACTTTTAAATGATATAAAATTCGTGAAACATAATTTATCATCTCATCATCACATGGTACTATTCACTTGCCATTCATGAGACCACACTAATCATCATACTATCACAAGATATAAATCCTTTTCACAATATCACAAGGTATCAACCCTTATCAACATAAGAGGATTACACCTCATTCAGGGCTCAACCATGCCCAAAGGTCATTAAGACCATCATACTATTCCCTGCAATATCATCATTATCTTTCCATGTCTTATAACAAGGCTCAACAACATCACTTACATATAATACACCAGATCAACACAATATTGGATTAATGAGCTAGGAGATATTCATAAACAATCATAGCAGGGTTATATTAACATTAAGAACATTCCTTTATTACATCAACATGCAAGGAATCTAGGTATTATTAACACTCATCGTATTCATAATGCACATGTTTAGCATAAGAAAATATCAACCATGTGGCTATGATAACCACCAATTAACACATTAAGTTTATGATCATGTTAAGGAGGTTATTCCACCATCATTCCATCATATACAAATGTTAGAAATGAATACTCATATTTATCTATTTGCATTAGAGTTAGGTTCAACATGATAAATTATATCAATTTTACTAATCAACACTTATACCCAAACCCTAACTCACGGCATCCCCATTGGATCATGGATGCATAAGGTGAAGCATCACTATCACATTCCATACTATTCTCAAGTATGAACCCACACATAAATCAAGGTGTAACCATCGGGTTATAGCATACTAGGGCTTCAACAACAATAAGAGAGTACTCTGTGATTGTATTAATCATTCAAGGACTATTCATACTCAATTACCATCATTTAGTTATATTAAAGTTAGGTATAACAAGCTATACCTCTTTAGGGTTACATATCAACACAATATGATTATCATCCCTTCTATTCATATGAGTGAATATGTAAGACTACCTTATTAAGGGTAACCCTCCATTTGTTCCATCATCAACCCATATCACCATATCACAATGTCACCCAGAACCATTGGATGTTTAAAAGGTAAGACCATTGGTTGTTTACATAAGTAAACACCTTGGATAAAC
The DNA here is from genome assembly GCA_963693085.1 of Alisma plantago-aquatica. Lineage (NCBI taxonomy): Eukaryota > Viridiplantae > Streptophyta > Magnoliopsida > Alismatales > Alismataceae > Alisma > Alisma plantago-aquatica. The sequence goes on from OY856411.1 coordinate 4,387,366, forward strand.
CACCTATGAAGTCCTTGAGTTGTGCTCTGGAAAGAGTCACCATTTAACCCTAGACTTATCAAAGAGTCCTAAATTAGACCGATGTAATTCTATCCCCTTGATTAACAACACAAAAAGTTCCCTTGAGAGTAGGGAAAACCCCACAATTGACTGTTAATTTAAAACAAGCCATCCATTGTCAACAAGTAAGCTCCTTAAGTTGACCATATAAAGGAAACCATATAAATCACATTATTAGGATCAACATATTACATTAGACATCATTCCACTTTCTTGAAGGAATAAACATTAGATCTTGACCATTGGGTCAAGTTCATATGTTAAAACCATCAATTACAGTATAGGTATGACCATTGCATCAAGTGACCCAAGAAACCATTGGTTTAAGGCTTAATTGATGCTACAACTACAATGATTAACTCACCATAGGTTGTAGAGACCTGATCCACCATCATTAGTGATCATTAAATCACCATAGGTTGTTAGATAAACACTATATTCATTAATCAGCATCAAATATTAAGCTAATGTCATCATTGATTGATAAAATCGATAGGGTACTTAATGGTTGATCATTAAACTTCTAATTGATCCAAAACCTGACCTAAGGGGGTTACCATAGGTTATCAAAATCATATGACACCTTTGATCTTGACCATTAGTTATCATGAAGACAACACCATAGGGTTGTTGCAATGGTACCATCATCTGGTCATGGGTTTATAGAAGAAATCAGCTTTAAACCCTAAATTTGACTATTGGTTGATAGGTGCTTAGCACCATAGGTTGTCAAACCAACCTGATCCAAGTCATATTATATCTTAAGAATAACGTACACGTGATCACAATGTTCATATAAAACTAAAATCAGAACAGGGAACATTATAAAAATCGAAATCCAAGTCAAACATAGTTTTTTAGTGCATAAATCATCATTTTCAAGCAAGAACATGATCTAGAAAGCTTATGATAAGCAATAAATGTGGAGCAAGTTATAAAACTTGCCTATAATGAGAAGATGAAACTCCACACAAAAGAAAACTCGAGCAAGTAGGGTGGAAAATCTAAGAATAAGCTATGAATTCATCCATCTAGCACCTTTTTTTTATCAAATGAGCAAACCCTAAGCATAAGGAGCAAGAAAGGTAGGGTTTTAGAGCTTTAGAGCAATTTATACCGTGGAACAACAAGGTTACGACCTGGAGAAAGCTAGGAGGAAGGGTAAAAAAGAAATAAACGGAGGAAAGAAGGGAATTCTTACTCTTTTAGGTCAAGATCACTAGAAGGAAGCTTTTTCAACCCTAAAATGAAGTCAATTGTAACCCTAGATCCTTTTTCCAAGAAGATCCCCACTTTCTTCTTCCTTGGATAGAAAAAATCACAGACGCATAGAGGGATAATGAGGTTGGGATAAGGAGGGAAGTGATGGATAGAAAATGGCTCGTTTTTGTGCTTGGGGATAAGTATATGAAACTTTAAGATAAAGAAAAAGTAAAGGTTGAAGTTCTAGTATCTATCCAAGTGTCCATGGCCTTGATTTATTAAGAATATACAAGCACACACACAAGAAGCTCCCCCACCATGTGTATAGACCTTCTTATCTTTCTTTTTTCGAATTTCCCAGCCAATGAAATAATTCATTAGTTGATAGCTACTAAAGGTAGCTCATCCGTGAAGGCGTAAACCCTAAAATACCCTCGGAGAAAACACCTTCAAACCAAGGTTTACATAGGTGCCCCATGGCTCAACAAGCTCAATAATGATGAGAGAATATCCAAGGAACATAATTCAAGTGATAATTTCAAAGAAAACCTCTCGATTGGGTAAATTGCAGAAAAGTCCTAAATTGCATAAAATTGCATAACTTGCTCAAACAGTGTCCAAATTGGACCAAATTTGAAACTTAAGCTTGCCTTATGATTTCAAAGCATATCACGAGGTTAGATTAGGGTTATAAGAATTAAATTATGAAAATTAAGCTTATTCAACTCATTAAGCAAGTTTAGGGACCTTACAATTATAAATCCCTAACAGGGATTTTGCCCCTAAAGTCTAAGATAAACAAATATGGGTACTTCCTTTTCACCTCGTCCTATTACCTTCACATAGTTACTTGAATATCATGGTGATGTCACATGATTCATACATATCTCATCTTGGGTCAGCACAAAAAACCCCACCTAAGAAGACATTCTCAATATGGAATGTAGAAACTTGTTGTGTCATCTGTACAACTCTAGTAGTAATGTTCAACTTTAAATTCTAACTATTATCCTAAAATTATATCTATTGTATCAATACATTACTCAAAAGTCATACTTGCTAGCTTTTTACCAATCATGGCATGTGTCCCATACCATTCCTTGAAGCATAAAAAAAGGCGATGTATCCATCTTTTTTTTTCTAGATACACTGACCCTGGAACACTTGTGAGTTCTTTTTCAGCATCAAAAGAAATGTTTACGCTGGCACCTGTCATTCCATACAAGGAAACATCATTTCTAGTCAACCTTGTTAGGGGTGAAACAACAACACTATCTTCACCTTACTAGGATTTACACAACCTACTTAGAAGACATATCATGATCCCATAAAGACATTTAATCAAATGCATCTCACTCTTATTCAACTTGTCTCATAGCTATTGCTGCTTCGGCAACCCTAAGGTTTTTGAAGAAATATTGATCATATTTAAACTACTTTGACATGTCATCATTCAAAGCTTGATATAACTTGTAGACATGACTGGAACACTCTGTTCCTCCTATTCATAAATTCTATTTGTACATTGGTTAGTCTAAAGGACCTAACTCTAAATTCATCATGGTCATGTGAATTATGTCATCCAATCTAACTCTTATGCGTTGATATTTGATCACATGTTTATCTTAAAGGAACATTGTATCACATATCTATTGACCAACAAACCATCTATCCTTGATAGTGGTCTTGCCCAACTATCACTGTACCATACACAACATTATAGAATCACTTTTGTTTTTCCTTCCAAACAATATTTAGAGGGTCATCATCAACTCTCTCTCTCTCCCTCTCTTTAAGGGGGAGGAATACTGTTGACCTAGAGGTTATACATTACCTATATTTTGATAATGACTTAACCATTCCACTCATATGTATCTAATATGTGCGTTTAAGATTGTTTGCAGGCATTAGGTACATGAAAAGGATCATATATACAAAGCCCTAGAATGGGCCAAGTGCAAGTCAAAGTGGCTACAAGTGTGCTTTTTAGGATTTCTATGTAAACTACCTTAGAACATTCATGTAATCACTTATAATGATGAATTGGTTTGTAACTTAGAAGAGAAAAATGTTTGGGACAAAATTCACCAAGTGCTAATCACTTTTATTACAAATTAGAAAATCAATTTCAGGCACTTGGTCGGTCGAGTTTCCCTAGCCTGAAACTCGACCGATCAACCTTGGTCAATTTTCTGAAGATTGCATCGGTCGAGTTGTGCCTCACAGAACTCGACCGATCGGGTAGCTGGCCATTTCTAGTTGAAATGGTCGGTCGAGTTTCCTCAGGACAAACTCGACCGATCATTTGAACATCGGTTTGCCTCCTACTTGTTCGGTCGAGTTAACCCCATTGAAACTCGACCGATTGCACTGTACAGAGTTTGCAGAAAAAGTAATATGACCATTGGTGAATTGTTTTGGGCAAAAGTAGAGCCGTTTTCTTGAACAAAAAATGACTACTTTTGCATCCAAGTGTCCCACAACTTAAAGTGCAACCCTCAACTATAAATAGATCCCCTTGGAGTTCATTCCAAGCTGCTCTTCTATTGCAAACTTGGTTCTAGCTTAGTTGAGAGTGTTCCAAGCCCTTGAGCCCCTTTCTCTCTCTACCTTCAAGATAAATTCGTGAGTTAAGAGTGAGTTAGCTCCCTGTGTATGAGAGCTATCCCTTGTATTATGTAAAGCTCTCCTTTCTCTCTTCCTACCTCCAAATCCCTTTGAAGATTGATTGAAGCTCTTCTCCAAGTGAAAGAGGAGTTGTTGTTGTTCTTCTCCGAATGAAGGGGAAGATGTGTTGCTGATCTTAAAGAGTGAAGATAGCTCGTTGCTCTAGGTCCCTTGGTGAAGGGAAAACGTGGAGAAGCTCTCCAAGTGAAGGAGAGGTGCAAGGCAAAGCTCAAGTGAGATAGGTAAATCCTACAAGGCTGAAGACAAAGGTAAGATTGGGTAAGTCCTTTGAAGAAGGTTGAAGAATCTTGCTTTGTGGGTAAGTCCTTGGATAGGTAGAAGATCTTAGCTTGAGAAATTAAGCCCTTTGTTGTGTGGTTTATGTATCTTGTAATCTTATAGTGATATATAAGAGAACCAAGTTGCAAATCCTAGAGTCTAACCAACTCTAGGTAGTGGACTGACATCGTTCCTAAGTTTAGGACATGGAACCACTCTAAACCACCTGTCCAAGTGCATGCTATTCATTATCTCTTATCCTTGCTTTGTATGCTAGAATAGGACATCAAATTGTTGATTGCTTTAATCTTTGCACTACGATTAAATTGGTGGTCTAATTGATTTAGTGAAGTGTTTGTAGCTCTATTCACCCCCCCCCCCTCTAGAGCCCATTGATCCAACAAGTGGTATCAGAGCAGGTCTTCTCCAAGCTACTTAAACAAGTAGGAGAAGATGGGCGATTTGGCTCTTGGGTCACTCAACCTTGAAGGAAGCTTCTCCATGAGACCTCCGGTCTTCGACGGCACAAACTTTCTATATTGGAAGAGGAGAATGCAATTCTACATCCAAGGGGTGAGCTACAAAATGTGGAAGATTGTCCATCTCAAGTATGAAGATCCAAAAGAGGACATAACCACATGGACGGAAGCTGAGATGAAGCGTTCTCAACTCAATGCCAAAGCCGTGAGCATCATCTATGCCGCCTTTACTCCATCTGAGTTCAATCGGATCTCTTCTTAGGACACGACACATGAGATATGGCACAAGTTGTGTGTCACCTATGAAGGGACCGAGCAAGTCAAGGAGGCCAAAGTCTACATGCTTGGTGGTCTTCTTGAGAACTTTAAGATGGGGAAGAATGAGAGAGTAGCGGATATGTACACAAGGTTAAATGTCATCTTGAATAGCCTTGCAGCCCTTGGGAGTGTCATGGATAGAGGTACAATCAATGCCAAGATCTTGAGATCTCTTCCAAAGATATGGGAGCCTAAGGTCACTTCTATTGAAGAAGTTTACAAGTTAAGTGAGTTGTCAACCGAGGAGCTGGTTGGTAACCTCCAAGCCCATGAACCTAGGCTCGACAAGCAAGAAGAAGAGGAGAAAAGAGAAGAGAAGGAATCAAAGAAGATAAAGGACACAACCTTCAAAGCTCAAATTGAAGAAATGGTCCGGCAACAACAACTTGCCATGAAGTCTCCCTGCCCTTCCTCAAGTGAAGATGAAGGTGTCAATGATCATGAAGCTAACTACTCAAAAGGGAAGCACTTCAAGAACAAGCCCTCCTCCTCAACTCCTAGGCGCTACGAGTGTGGTCAAAAAGGCCACTACAAGAGTGATTGCCCAAAGGCCAAGAAGAGCCATCATAAGAGCAGCCATAAGAAGGATGACAAGTACAAAAGAGAAGCAAAGTATAAAAGGAAAGACAAGAAGGAGAGAAGATCCAAAGATGCAGCTCATGCGGCATGGGAGGAGTCTTCTTCAAGCTCCTTAAGCTCCGAAGATGGAGAATGCCATCTTGTCCTCATGGCCTCAACTAGTGAAGATGTAATTGAGGTAAGTGAGGTAAGCAAGGTAAGTGATGTTAATTTACTTGAGCTATCTAAGGAAACTCTCATTGATATGCTTAATGAATGCCAATCATCCTTTGCTAAATGTAAATCTAAGAGGAAAAGATTAGGCAAAATAGTTGATGATCTTTATGCAAAAATCGACATTCTTGATGAAAATGAAAAATTGCATCTTGATAGCATAGAATCCTTGCAAGGGCAATATCTTGACCTTGAACTTCAATACAATGGAGTAGAGGCTGAAAATGGTACATATCTTAAAAATATTGAAAATCTTAAGATAGAAAACCAAAATTGCCTATATGAGCTTGATACTCTTAAAACTGAAAATGTGGAACTCAAACTCATTGATGATGCTAAGAGAGATGAAGTTTATGCTTATCAAAGGGAAATTGTTGTGCTTAAATCTGAAAATGCAAAATTGCTTGCTCAAATCAATGATTTATCTTCTAGACCCATTTTGCCTAGAAATGAAGTTGCTAGCTTAACTCTAAAAAAAAATTCTCTTCTTACTAAAGCCCTCTGTCTTGAGGTCGACCTTTTGCATGCTAGAGAAGATCTTGCTAGTCTTTCTACTACTGTTATAAATCTTAGTGATGATAATGTTAAGTTAAGATCTACTTTGCAAAGGTTTCTTTCGGGAAAGAAATCCCTCAATGATGTTCTAGAGCACTCTACCAAACATATTGGTACTAGTGGTTTAGGATATAATGGGACTACTCCCAAAGGTAACAAAGGTAAGAAGAAAAAGGGAAAGAAAAAGAGTGTGGAACCTCCAATTTTCCATGGAGGGTCTTCCGGCTCTAAGAACCCTATGGTTTGTATTCATTGCAAATGTGATGACCATTATTCTACCTATTGTCCTTACAAGCCCAAGGGGACCAACCCAAAGATGAAATGGGTCCCCAAGCTAACCCCGGACCCCAAAGTTTGAGTTGGGTTCCGACATCCTCTTTTCTTGCAGGTTAACAAGAGATGGATTGTTGATAGTGGCTGCTCTAAGCATATGACTGGAGAAATCAGCCATTTCAACAAATTTGTGAAAAAGAAAGGAGGATCGATAACCTTTGGGGACAACAAGAAGGGTAAGGTTATAGGTGAGGGTGATGTAGGCAATGAATTATGTATTAAGAATGTATTGCCTGTTGATGGCCTACATCACAATTTAATTAGTGTTATCCAATTATGTGACAATGGTTATCTTGTGTTATTTACTTCTTTAGAATGCTTGCTTCTAGATTCCCTCTCCTACAATGCTATATATAAGGGAACTAGAAATGGTAATCTTTATGTTATTGTTCTTGATGCTCTTAAGCCCATACTAAATAGATGCTTAGTTGTGGATAAAAACGATCTTTCTCTTTGGCATCGTCGTTTGGGTCATGTGAATTTTCATCAAATGAAGAAATTGAACAAAAAGGACTTGGTTCGAGGACTTCCTAAATTGGATTTTGATAAGGATGAGGAATGCCAACCTTGTACACAAGGGAAACAAACCAAATCCTCCTTCAAATCCAAAGGAGTCATGAGTACCAAGAGAGTTCTTGAACTTCTTCATATTGATCTATTCGGACCAATGAGAACACAAATGCTTCGTGGCTCCAAGTATTGTCTTGTTATTATTGATGATTTCTCTAGATATACTTGGACTTTCTTTCTCATTTCTAAAAGCGATACTCTTGATGTTTTCTCGAGCTTTTGTAAACGGGTTAAAAATGAAGCTTCTTGCCATATTGTTTCTATCCATAGTGATCATGGGGGAGAGTTTGAAAATGATCTTTTCGAGCGTTTTTGTGAAAAATCGGGTTATTCGCACAATTTCTCTTCTCCTCGCACACCTCAACAAAATGGGGTTGTTGAGAGGAAGAATAGGTCGCTACAAGAGATGGCTAGGACCATCCTTCTTGAGTATGACACTCCTAAGAAGTTTTGGGATGAAGCCGTTAGCACGTCATGTTTTGTGCAAAACTGAGTTTTCACACATCCGACTTTCAAGAAAACCCACTATGAACTATGGCGTGGTAGGAAGTTGTCTATTGATTTCTTTCATGTTTTCGGATGTCCTTGTTTTGTTTTAAACACGAAGGATTCCCTCGACAAGTTTGATCTGAAATCTTATAAGGCTTTCTTCCTAGGCTATAGCACTACTAGCAGGGCATATAGAGCATTTAACATTGAATTGTCTAAAATTGAAGAATCTATCAATGTTAAGTTTATTGAAACTAACCTCGTTGTTGGCAAGCATATTGGTGATGATGATGTTGCAGATGAAATAATTCCTATCTTAAAAGATCTCAACATCAAGGACAAAGGCAAGTAGGTGGTAGAAGAAGAAAAAGAAGAAGAAAGGAAGGATCCCACTCCCTGCTTTGCAAAGAATCACCCCAAGGAGTTGATCATTGGCAACCCATTTGAGAGAGTGAGGACAGGAGCTGCTCACAACAAAGAACAAGCAGATAGTGCCTTCATCTCCCAACTAGAGCCAAAGAACATCAAAGAAGCCCTTGGTGATGATGAGTGGATCCTTGCCATGCAAGAAGAGCTTGAGCAATTCGAGAAGAATCGAGTGTGGACCTTAGTGCCAAGACCAAGTGATAGAAAAATCATTGGCACCAAATGGGTCTATCGTAACAAGCTAGATGAGCAAGGAAAAGTGGTAAGGAACAAAGCAAGGTTAGTGGCACAAGGTTACAATCAACAAGAAGGTATTGATTTTGATGAAACTTATGCTCCTGTTGCTAGATTAGAATCTATTCGTATGCTACTTGCCTTTGCTAGCTATAAAAAATTCTTGTTATATCAAATGGATGTTAAAAGTGCATTTTTGAATGGTACAATCGAGGAGGAAGTATTTGTTGCTCAACCTCCGGGCTTTGAAAATGACAAATTACCTAATCATGTTTATTTGTTGCAAAAAGCTCTCTATGGACTCAAACAAGCACCTCGAGCTTGGCATGAGAAACTAAATAACTTTTTGTTAGACAATGGGTATGTCATGGGCAAAGTTGATTCTACCTTGTTTTTAAAACACACTTCTAACCATTTTCTTATAATTCAAATATATGTTGATGATATCATTTTTGGTGGGACTGGTCTTGATCTTTGCAAGGAGTTTAGTTCTCTTATGCAGAGTGAATTTGAAATGAGCATGATGGGTGAGTTGACCTTCTTCCTCGGCTTTCAAATCAAGCAAACAAAAGAAGGAAACTTCATCAACCAAGGCAAGTACACAAGTGAACTACTCAAACGCTTTGGGATGGAGAACATGAAGCCAATGGATACACCCATGTCAAAAACTGCCAAACTTGACAAAGATGAAGAAGGTGAAAAGGTAGATGAGAAGCTCTATAGAGGTATGATTGGAAGTTTACTTTATTTAACTGCCTCTAGACCTGATATTATGTTTAGTGTTGGCTTGTGCACTCGCTTTCAATCTTGCCCTAAGAAGTCGTATCTCACTGCTGTTAAGAGAATTTTAAGGTACTTAGCCAAAACCCAAAATTTTGGACTATGGTATCCTAAATCAAGGGATTTTACTCTTAAAGCATATAGTGATGCAGATTATGCTGGGTGTTTGATTGATAGAAAGTGCACAAGTGGCACTTGCTTCTTTCTAGGACCATGCTTAGTGTCTTAGTTCTCCAAAAAACAAAGCACAGTGGCATTATCAACTACCGAAGCTGAATACATTGTAGTCGGGAGTTGTTGTGCACATGTCCTATGGATGAAGCAAATGCTCCAAGACTTTAACATATTTTTTTATGCTTCTTCTATCTTTTGTGACAATACTAGTGCAATTAACCTATCTTACAATCCTATATTGCATAGTAGAGCTAAGCATATAGAGGTTCGCCATCATTTTCTTCGTGACCACATTGCCAAGAAGGACATATATATCACACATGTGGACACGAAAAATCAGTTGGCGGACATTTTTACAAAACCTCTAGCTAGAGATCAATTCAATTTTATTCGATCTAACCTGTTCATTGTTGATTTAAATGACATTGCTATGTGATCTAGCTAGTTGTCTCTTTCCTATATGCTTGCTCATGTCTATCTTCACCTTATGTTGCTCATATACATGCTTGTTTGGCGCTTAAATTGCCTATCAACATGCTTAGTTCTTGCTTGCTTTTAAGTTTTTTTATCAAATTTTGTGTTTTATCGCTAAATAGTGCCCAATGATGAGCTAAGTGTGCCTAGGTATGTTAATTATGCATAATAGAATGGAAAAATGAATTTAATCGGCATGTATATGGCTAGAATCTAAGGATGAGACTGTTAGGTCAGGTTGACCTTCGGTCGAGTTTCCACCCTGGAAAACTCGACCGATCAGGAGCTGAGAGTTGTCTTCAGTGGACCATTCGGTCGAGTTTGTCACCCTCAGAACTCGACCGATCGACGGGCTGAGCCAACTTAAAAGTTAGGATCGGCTGACTATTTTCCCTTGCAACTAGAAAATAGCCGACCGATTCCTCATCTCCTAGCCCCGTGCTCTCAACCCAAGCCCTAAACCCTCCCGTTCCTAACCCTAGGGTGACCTAGCAACATGTTCTTGACCTTCCCGGGTGTTGTGGTGTGCTTTCTTCGGTTTTTGAGGTTTGTCTTGCTTGTGTGTACGTTTTTCTTCTTGTTTTCGTTTCCATGGCTTCCCATAGACGAAAACGTGTCGTCCCTAGCAATGCTCCAACCTCTTCCTCTGTAAATCGCTTGATTCCGTTCGATAACACCTCCTTTGTGTCTATTGAGGCGGTAAATAGGTATAAGGATCTTCTTCCACAATCTCCTTTTCCTTTTCGCCCCTTAGTTTATGCAAACCGTTTTCAAGCGTGTATCACCTCTGTTTCGAGGCTTCTTGCCACACACCACTTATCCGCCCTAGCAATCGAACGTGACTGCTTCAATAATCAGTCATTTAAAACAAAAGCAGTTCACGAGTTCTACGCCAATCTGCGTTGGAACTATGATTCGCTTGTTCCCCCGCCGAATACCGAAGTAGTCCTAACATTGATGATCGTCGGTCGTCGTTTTCAACTCTCCGAGGAAACTTTCAATTACTATCTTGTCGGAGATGAAGAAAACACTACTTGGCGCAAGGACTATGATGAGTATTTTGATCTTCTTAACCCAGAAGGTTTTTATAAACACCATGAATTGACATTACCGGATATTCATCGATTTTTTAAGAAACCTGACGTGGCCTATAAGAAGCGGTCAACCCTTCCCTCCTCCTCCCTTGATCTCCAGAGGCGCATTTTGGCCCTTGTGATTAACTGCAATATCCATCCAAAGCGTAATCAAACGGATATTGCGGAAAACACAGCGGTCCTGATGTATTGTTTGTTAAACAATATAGGTGTTAAGTGGGCTCGTTACATGTTACATTACATGACCTGCTTTGACACCGAAAAGAACACCAAGGGCACCCACCCTCCCTACCCAGCCCTGATCTATGGTCTTTTCCAGTTCGCCACTGACAAATCACTCTTTTCTGACTTCCATTACCCGGTTGCTCGCAAAGGAGTGTGCATTAGTGAAACCACCCTTCTGAAGGCTGTTCTGGTTCCTACCCCTGCCCCTGGTGTTTTTGGATCTGCCTCAGCCTTTGCTTCTAGTGCCCCTCCCACCTCCACCCGTGCTCCCCCCCCCGCAGCCCCATCCCCGCCCTAGCCATGCGTCGTTTCATGCATCAAATGAAACCCTTCTTGGATACATGATGCATGAAGAGGCGTACAATCGCCAGGTCCAGGACCACCTCCACCAGGATTTGTGTTCGATCATGTCTACCATGAACCTGTCATGTGCTTCACCCTACCCCGTCTACTAGCCATACCCGGGTAGTGCCTATGCTTCTTATGCATATGAGCATTACTTCCCTGCTCCACCATCATATGCTGCCGAGCCTTTCGCTGCCGCTCCACCTCAGTATGCTGCTGGTAGCTCCACTCCTGCATATCTGCCACTACCTGCTGGCCCCCTGGCCACTCTGCTCGCCTCCCTGGGTGACTCTGCTCCGTCCTTCCCGCAGGCCAAGGAGCTTCTAGCTCTTGGTATGTCGTGGGCCGAGCACAATGCTCGCTGGCCCGATCTCTCTTTTGGTTCTGATGACGAGGAGATGCCCGAACAGGCTGAGGATGCAGACGAGGATGCTGATGTTGATAATGGTGACGCTGAGGATGCTTCTGACGAGGATGGTGATGATGGTGCTGGTTCTACTGCTGGCACAGCTACTCTGCCTTCGAATGGCGATGAGGACTACAACCCAGGCGACGATGAGGAAGCAGTTGACATAGATAGCTTAGATGTCTAGGAGGTTGTCTTAGCTTATAGTCTAGCATATATATATTTCTAGACTCTTTTGTATAAGCAACATCTTGGCACATTATTCTGAGTTGTACTATTTTCTTATTTTCTGTTTTCTCGCTTTTATGGTTGTAGTTGATGCTTATGTGGACATCTTTCTAAGTTCGAATATCATTGCTATGCACTTTGGATATTTCTTTTGTGTTATCCTATGCTTGGTGCTTGTTGAGCTATATTTTGATTCTGACTTGGATTGTATGCTCTCCTCTGTGGTTGTATGTTATATGCCTTTACAATGTTGTCTATTATCTTTGCATATATGTGTGGTTGAGTGTTGGAGAAGACCTAGTTTTTGCTCTTCTACCCCCTACCTTTTTGGTAATGTCAAAAGGGGGAGAAATACCTCATGGTTTGAGACTCAATCATATTGTTTCTTGTTGTTATACTATTGCTTTCTTGCCTAGGTGATCCTTTTCTTGTTAATTTGTTGATTGATCATATGACATGCAAAGGATTACATATTACACGGATATTGGTTTTGCCATGTATAGAAAACCTAACATGCAGGTGAGAGGAAGCATAGTTTGAGGGGGAGCAATTCAAATTGTTCTTATCATGAATTCCCCTAATTCACAAGGCAAAGGTATAACTTTCTTATCCTTTTCAATATGTTTGAGGAATGGTTTGTCATTGTCAAAAAGGGGGAGAATGTTGACCTAGAGGTTATACATTACCTATATTTTGATAATGACTTAACCAATCCACTCATATGTATCTAATATGTGCGTTTAAGATTGTTTGCAGGCATTAGGTACATGAAAAGGATCATATATACAAAGCCCTAGAATGGGCCAAGTGTAAGTCAAAGTGGCTACAAGTGTGCTTTTTAGGATTTCTATGTAAACTACCTTAGAACATCCATGTAATCACTTGTAATGATGAATTGGCTTGTAACTTAGAAGAGAAAAATGTTTGGGACAAAATTCACCAAGTGCTAATCACTTTTATTGCAAATTAGAAAATCAATTTCAGGCACTTGGTCGGTCGAGTTTCCCTAGCCTGAAACTCGACCGATCAACCTTGGTCGATTTTCTAAAGATTGCATCGGTCGAGTTGTGCCTCACAGAACTCGACCAATCGGGTAGCTGGCCATTTCCAGTTGAAATGGTCGGTCGAGTTTCCTCAGGACAAACTTGACCGATCATTTGAACATCGGTTTGCCTCCTACTTGATCGGTCGAGTTACCCCCATTGAAACTCGACCGATTGCACTGTACGGAGTTTGCAGAAAAAGTAATATGACCGTTGGTTAATTGTTTTGGGCAAAAATAGAGCCGTTTTCTTGAACAAAAAATGACTACTTTTGCATCCAAGTGTCCCACAACTTAAAGGGCAACCCTCAACTATAAATAGAACCCCTTAGAGTTCATTCCAAGCTGCTCTTCTATTGCAAACTTGGTTCTAGCTTAGTTGAAAGTGTTCCAAGCCCTTGAGCCCCTTTCTCTCTCTACCTTCAAGATTAATTTGTGAGTTAAGAGTGAGTTAGGTCCCTGTGTATGAGAGCTATCCCTTGTATTATGTAAAGCTCTCCTTTCTCTCTTCCTACCTCCAAATCCCTTTGAAGATTGATTGAAGCTCTTCCAAGTGAAAGAGGAGTTGCTGCTGTTCTTCTCCGAGTGAAGGGGAAGATGTGTTGCTGATCTTCAAGAGTGAAGATAGCTCGTTTCTCTAGGTCCCTTGGTGAAGGGAAAACGTGGAGAAGCTCTCCAAGTGAAGGAGAGGTGCAAGGCAAAGCTCAAGTGAGATAGGTAAATCCTGCAAGGATGAAGACAAAGGTAAGATTGGGTAAGTCCTTTGAAGAAGGCTGAAGAATCTTGCTTTGTGGGTAAGTCCTTGGATAGGTAGAAGATCTTAGCTTGAGAAATTAAGCCCTTGGTTGTGTGGTTTATGTATCTTGTAATCTTATAGTGATATATAAGAGAACCAAGTTGCAAATCCTAGAGTCTAACCAACTCTAGGTAGTGGACTGACATCGTTCCTAAGTTTAGGACGTGGAACCACTCTAAACCACCTGTCCAAGTGCATGCTATTCATTATCTCTTATCCTTGCTTTGTATGCTAGAATAGGACATCAAATTGTTGATTGCTTCAATCTTTGCACTACGATTAAATTGGTGGTCTAATTGATTTTGTGAAGTGTGTGTAGCTCTATTCACCCCCCCTCTAGAGCCCATTGATCCAACAAATACTTGATATGTTCATTTAGTAAACATCTCCAACCTTCACATAATTCCCATACTGTTGATACATCTTGGATACTAGGATTCATTACCTTGGTATCCACCTCATGTGCTATAAGGAACTCACATCCTTATATCATCTACTTTTACCAACATAACAAATATAAAGAAATATAAGAGGAGTCTTCCTAATTATTGGAAGGCTCAAAAGAAAACTCATCACAAACTTTATGATCTTGGAACCATAGTCCAAGCAACCTTATGCTATAATAAGCTATCCACCCTCATGTTTACAATGAATCCACACATACCAAGTGGAAATGATCCACTTGAAAGTTGTGCCCTAGAAAGGAAAGACACAAAGGGAAACATACTTCCCACATCATAGCATCATTGTTCAGGGGTCACTAGCAAAAAGGTAACCAATTCTATTTTCATTATGCATATTACAACTTCTTATGTATCATTTTACCCTTTTCATTTTGGGTTCCTTGCCATTAGCATAGGAATCATCATGATTAACATATCTCATTACTCCTTCCTTGATGACTATTTATCACACTTGGGTATGTTCTCTTATTTTATTATGTTTTTCAACCACTTATCAACAGGTAAATCATCATATTCCACATTTTCTTCATTAAAAATGGATCATCTACTTTAATTTCTTTCACATGCTATGCTTATTTCACATTAACACTTTCTTACACACATTGGTTGGTCTGAGATTAACACAGGTTCCACATTATTCCTTTATCATTGTTCCCATTTATCTTCTCATTTTGTACTTGTTGTAGGAGTTCTTTCCATCTTATGTGGATTTCATACCTTGATCACTTTATAAGCATAGACTTGTCTGTCTTTTACTTTATTATCTTCTTGAATCACATCTTCAAGAACTCCTCTTTTCCTTATTTGTATTCAGATTTAGATTTCATGGTGTTGTATCTTTCTCTTATAGTTACCATACATTCAAGTTTTGATAGATAATGATGCAATTCTCATCTTCTTTAAGGTAGGATTGAGATATTCACACCATTATTTCTTATTCATTATGCTCTTTAGATTGTCTCAAAATGACTACTTGATCAAAGTAATCAGAAAGATAACAATCTAAGAGTTCCATACTTACCTTTCTTCAATAATTGAATACCTGGCCATGGCACCCAAATACTGAGATTAGGCAGTATGCACCATATTTTTATGTCATATTCCTAATTTTGACATCATCCTAGTCCTAAGTCCTAGTGTCCCTGTAGACTCAGTGAACCTAAAGCTCTAATACCAACTTGTGAGAACCCATTACACTAAATGAGATTACTCAAAACATAAAACACAATCAATCACCAATTAACCACATACCCAGAAATATGGGTAAATTAAAATCAATTTCAAAATCATCACCCACTCAGAAACATTGCATAAGAGCCCAACATCATTCTTATAGCCATACTATGCCAAGAATTTGATACAAATTGTTCTATTGCCTTTGTCACAACACATATACACAGGTGAACAATATTTATATATGCCACACAAACAAGCATTAATATGCTAACAAAATTCTAATTCATTTGAAACATGATGAATCCAAATTCATCATGATTTTCAAATGCCATTTTGGGCCCAATTCGACTAAATACATTTGATTTCATCTCCTAAAACTTATAATGTGCAATTTTGCCTAATTAGTTGAATTATCGAGTTATTGACTAAATTCCATATTGATTTCATGCAGGTCATGATTGAGGTGCAACCATCAACTGGAACTCACCTTCACTCAAGATCCTCTTAGCCACGGTCTTGACCAAACGGTCTTGATCCATTCAGTTTCACCTTATTCGGTCTTGGGCTTTCTCATCACCACACAATCACTGATCTATGATCCTCATTCACCTCCTCCATTCGGTTTGGGCCTCACATGCCCTAACAGTTTGGTCCTTCACCCCTCTATATGGTCTCAAGATCGTGTGAAGCCTCACGGTCTCAAGACCGTGTAGCGGACCCTCCTCAAGACCGCATGGATGTCCTGATCATGCCTCGGCGATCGCGTCGCCACCTCCTCCACCATCTGCAACTACCCCGATGGTGCTACCGTCCTCACACCAGCAACGTCGACACCTCCGCCTTCCACCTACTGCATCTCCATCGACCTGCGACCCTGCAAGAAGCTGCACCTTCCACCTCCGACGACTAGCGATGCAGTGTCTGACCTCCATCCCTCCGTCAGCACTCTCCGCCTTCACCACACGACCTGCTCCTCATGGTCTCAAGACTGTGAGGAGGCAATCGGTCTCCAAACCGATCAAACACCCTATCTGAAACCATTTGGCAGTGCTCGGTCTCAAGACGGTTAGGCCAAGCAGAGACCGCGAGAACGTTTGGAACCCTCCGGTCTTCAAGACCGTTTGCACACTCAAACTACGAGGATGGTCTTGCAAGACTGTGAAGGCTAAAGATCCCAGGACCGCAAGAATGTGTAAGTCCCAGACTGTGAAGAACCCTAGACCGCTAGGGCATCAAACCGTTAAGATGAAGACCGGTTGAGAGGAAAAAATCTATAAGACCATGAAGCCTACTGAGATCCAAGACCGTGTGGATGAAGACTCCAAAACTGTGAAGACGTCTGATCAGTTTCCAAACCATTAAAGTAGACTTTTTCCAAGACCGTGTAGCGGCCTCTTGCTTTCAAACTGCATGGATGCCTAACGGTCTTTCCAAACCGTGAGAAGAGAGATCGTGAGAAGCCAAAACCGTTAAGACTCCATGACCGGTTGGATAGCAAGACCGTGAAGATGAAGACAAGTTGGAGGCATTTAACTCCAAACCATTTAAACTCAAAATCGTGTGAAGTGGACTCACTTAAAAAATGTGAAGACCCCGACCAGAGCCTATAAATAGGACCAGCAGGTCCTCATTTGAGGCATCAGACCCAGGATGCCGACAGGCTGCCTGAACACAGGTTCGGTCCAAGTACATCCACACCATTTCCAATTCACCTGCTTCTCCTGCTGCGAGCAAGTAGATTGAGAAGAGAAGGAAGGAGGAGAGAAAGACTGCCCGATCTGTCTTAGTGTCCCTCGTTCCTCATCCAGATCTGCTCTGACACTGCGTAGAAGATCACATCATCTTCACTGAGCTGCGATCACCTTCTACATCATGCTCATGGAGGAATCTTCCCTCTCTCTTATTCTTCTTGTTTATCGCATCGTGAGTGAGTAGTTCCTTTTCACTAGGGTACATGGACTAGCCCCGCTGCCCATGCTTTCATGTCTTTTCATTTTAACATTCCAAGGCAATGTATATAACTTTTCATTTCGTTGTTAATTGTCGATGATTTCTTATAGCTTGATCACCTACTTGCTTTTATCTTGTTCTTTCCTATGTTGTGAGAACTTCAATATGTAGGATAGGATGTCGATTAACGTGGTTGACTCCCTGACTAGAAATAGAAAGGGATTCCTTGAGGTCGTAAGTGTATGATCCGTGAGGGGACGAGCCATCTAGCCCACAGTGATTCTTCTATGTGCCTAAACATCCCTCGGGGAGGGCCACAACTTCAGTTGGATATCTGTATCTTCAGAATTGTAAGTGCATGATCTGGATGGCGATGATAAATTTGATGCCTAAGGTGATGCTTACGTGAATCTAAACATCCCTCAGGGAGGGTTCACAACAATTCTATTTGGATAGTTAGATCTTACCTGGATGTTTGTGATTGGATATGTTTGCATGTGTAGTGGTGATGAAACCCGAGACCACCCCAGTGATCCCATCGTTAATCTAGATTCAACTTTAATTCCGCCCTTTACTTTCTTGCAATTAGTTTAGTTAAACTCAAATAAACCTTTGTTCTAAATATTAGCCTTACTTGAACTAGACTAGACTAGCAACAATTCTTAAAAATGTTATCCCTTAGTATTCGATCCTTAACTATACTACAATAAGACTCGTCCGCTTGCGGGTGGTATTATTGCACAAGGTTTTGGTAAAAACTCTGGGATTTCAACCCCGAGTGAATTTGTTAGTGCGATAATAGGCCATGTCAAAACACCATATACAAACTTTTCCTGCCCAGACCTGAGAGTACAGGGACGACTCTAGGACACACTAGACATCTAATCAACTTTCTCAAAGATTCATTACTATAGCTCCTCTTTTCTGCCACATGTTTGTTTTCGTCACTTCTGATTACCTAAAAAAAGTGGCGAACCACAAGGGTGAGACCCAGTCCCAGCAAGAGATATAACCTCCACCAACATTTATTGATTACAACATTTTGAAGTAATTAAACAGTTAAAAAAATTAATCAGATATAACAAATAAGCTCAGCAGCACTGATGATTAACAAAATGCACAAGGGAGCAGATAATAACTATCATCATTAGCCAGACTATCATCCTTTATCTTGTTGATAATATAAGTAATTCAGTAGCATATGCATATCTAGCATCATGAGCAAGTCTAGTAACATGGCATAGCTAACAACACGAGCATGTCTAATTGATTGAACATATCAACATTATAAGAAGAGCTAACAACATAAGCAAAACTATATGGATAAGCATGATCAGTAGTATATGCATCTCTAGTTACAAGGCATGGCTAGCATGCTAAACATAACTAACAACATTAGATAACTAGCATCATGATTATAATCAGAAGTAGTAGTATAGTTATCAACATAATCATGGCTACTATATGTACGCATCTACAATCTTAAGCATATCCACAATATAAGTATATCTACTATCTCTTAATTTCACTAAGCATCATCTTTATGTAAAGATAACAAACAAGGGTTATCATCCAATGTGAAACATCGTGTATAACCCTAAACAAATATGCTACATGATTGTATTACATCTTTTATTACACCCGGAGGAAATTGAGGATACCACTCAAAATCCAACTGGCCACTGCTAAGTCAAAATTAGTGTCATACAAGATCTAGGAAGAGCCAGACTCCTAAGATCTTTTCCGCCCCCGGTCAGTACGGATCCGCCACAGTGACACATAAGGTCAAGCAGCTAACAACCTAGTCCGTCCTTGGTACAAGTCATGGCACTAGTGAAAGGAGGTGGGTACACATACCCTACCATCCAAGGTACAACCACAGTTGTCCTCCAATCTCATCACATATATAATCACCGAGACACGACCGCAGCCGTTCTCAAACTAAGGGTTGCGTATGACCAGAGTCATCCTCCCTAAACACTTGAATTCAGGATGACAAGCACCCCGCATACTCATCAGTATGTGCTCCGAGTTTCTCTTAGGAATACTCGTTTCACCATCTGGCAAGTTCTGACACTCAAGTGGATCTATGGTACATGGCACTACGTGATTAGAGTTTCACTTGATTAGTTATGCCAATTGGGTGAATTAAGGGTGCATCAAACAAGTGGACATACAAAACCTAATTTACTTCTAGAAACCATATAAATATCACAACTTTTAAATGATATAAAATGTATGAAACATAATTTCTCATCTCATCATCACATGGTACTATTCGCTTGCCATTCATGAGACCACACTAATCATCATACTATCACAAGATATAAATCCTTTTCACAATATCACAAGGTATCAACCCTTATCAACATAAGAGGATTACATCGCATTTAGGGCTCAACCATGCCCAAAGGTCATTAAGACCATCATACTATTCCCTACAAGATCATCATTATCTTTCCATGCCTTATAATAAGGCTCAACAACATCACTTACATATAATACACCAGATCAACACAATATTGGATTAATGAGCTAGGAGATATTCATAAACAATCAAAGAAGGGTTATATTAACATTAAGAGAATTCCTTTATTACATCAACATGCAAGGAATCTTGGTATTATTAACACTCATCGTATTCATAATGCACATGTTTAGCATAAGAAAATATCAACCATGTGGCTATGATAACCACCAATTAACACATTAAGTTTATGATCATGTTAAGGAGGTTATTCCACCATCATTCCATCATATAAAAATGTTAGAAATGAATACTCATATTTATCTATTTGCATTAGAGTTAGGTTCAACATGATAAATTATATCAATGTTACTAATCAACACTTATACCCAAACCCTAACTCACGACATCCCCATTGGATCATGGATGCATAAGGTGAATCATCACTATCACATTCCATACTATTCTAAAGTATGAACCCACACATACCATCAGGTTATAGCATACTAGGGCTTCAACAACAATAAGAGAGTACTCCGTGATTGTATTAATCATTCAAGGACTATTCATACTCAATTACCATCATTTAGTTATATTAAAGATATGTATAACAAGCTATACCTCTTTAGGGTTACATATCAACACAATATGATTATCATCCCTTCTATTCATATGAGTGAATAGGTAAGACTACCTTATTAAGGGTAACCCTCCATTTGTTCCATCATCAACCCATATCACCATACCACAATGTCACCCAGAACCATTGGATGTTTAAAAGGTAAGACCATTGGTTGTTTACATAAGTAAACACCTTGGATAAACCACCTATGAAGTGCTTGAGTTGTGCTCTGGAAAGAGTCACCATTTAACCATATACATCCCTTGATTAACAGCACAAAAAGTTCCATTGAGAGTATGGTAAAACCCACAACCGACTTTTCATTTAAAACAAGCCATCCATTGTCAACAAGTAAGCTCCTTAAGTTGATCATATAAAGGAAACCATCTAAATCACATTATTAGGACCAACATATTACATTAGCCATCATTCCACTTTCTTGGAGGAATGAACATTAGATCTTGACCATTGGGTCAAGTTCATATGTTAAAACCATTAATTACAGTATAGGACCGACCATTGCATCAAGTGACCCAAGAAACCATTG
The DNA here is from genome assembly GCA_963693085.1 of Alisma plantago-aquatica. Taxonomy (NCBI): domain Eukaryota; kingdom Viridiplantae; phylum Streptophyta; class Magnoliopsida; order Alismatales; family Alismataceae; genus Alisma; species Alisma plantago-aquatica. The sequence goes on from OY856411.1 coordinate 4,408,561, forward strand.
GTCTAAGGCTTAATTGATGCTACAAATACAATGCTTAACTCACCATAGGTTGCAGAGACCTGATCCACCATCATTAGTGATTATTAAATCACCATAGGTTGTTAGATCAACACTATATTCATTAATAATCATCAAATATTAAGGTAATGTCATCATTGATTGATAACATCAGTAGGGTACTTAATGGTTGATCATTAAACTTCTAATTGATCCAAAACGTGACCTAAGGGAGTGACAATAGGTTGTCACCATCATCTGACACCTTTGATCTTGACCATTAGTTATCGTGAAGACAACACCATAGGGTTGTTTCAATGGTACCATCATCAGATCATGGGTTTATAGAAGAAATCAGCTTTAAACCGTAAAATTGACTATTGGTTGATAGGTGCTTAGCACCATAGGTTGTCAAACCAACCTGATCCAAGTCATATTATATATTAGGAATAACATACACATGATCACAGGTTCATCTAGAACCAAAATCAGAACAGGGAACATTATAAAAATTGAAATCCAAGTCAAACATAGCTTTTTAGTGAATAAATCATCATTTTCAAGCAAGAACATGATCTAGAAAGCTTCTGATAAGCAATAAACATGGAGAAAGTTATAAAACTTGCCTATAATGAGAACATGAAACTCCACACAGAAGAAAACTTGAGAAGGTAGGGTAGAAAAATCTAATAATAAGCTATGAATTCGTCCATCTAGCACCTTTCTTCATCAAATGAGCAAACCCTAAGCATAAGGAGCAAGAAAGGTAGGGTTTTAGAGCTTAAAGCAATTTATACCATGGAACAACAAGGTTAAGACTTGGAGAAAGCTAGGAGGAAGGATAAAAAAGAAATCAATGGAGGAAAGAAGGGAATTCTTACTCTTTTAGGTCAAGATCACTAGAAGGAAGCTTTTTCAACCCTAAAATGAAGTCAATTGCAACCCTAGATCCTTTTTCCAAGAAGATCCCTACTTTCTTCTTCCTTGGATAGAAAAGTTCGCACCAAAATAGAGGGAGAACGAGGTTGGGAGAAGGATGGAAGTGGTGGAGAGAAAATGACTCGTTTTGGTGCTTGGGGATAAGTATATGAAACTTTAAGATAAAGAAAAAGAAAAAGTTGAAGTGCTAGTATCTATCCAAGTGTCCATGGCCTTAATTTATTAAGAATATACAAGCACACACACAAGAAGATCCCCCACCATGTGTATAGACCTTCTTAGATTTCCTTTGTCGAATTTCCCAGCCAATCAAATAATTCATTAGTTGATAGCTACTAAAGGTAGCTCATCCATGAAGGCGTAAATACTAAAATACCCTTGGAGAAAATACCTTCAAACAAAGGTTTAAATAGGCGCCCCATGGCTCAAAAAGATCAAGAATGATGAGAGAATATCCAAGGAACATAATTCAAGTGATAAATTTCAAAGAAAACCTCTCAATTGGGTAAATTGTAGAAAAGTCCAAAATGTGCATAAAATTGCATAACTTGCTCAAACGGTGTCCAAATTGGACCAAATTTGAAACTTAAGCTTGTATTATGATTGAAAAGCATATAAAAAGGTTATATTAGGGTTATAAGAATTCAATTATGATAATTAAGCTTATTCAACTCATTAAGCAAGTTTAGGGGCCTTACAGGTATGATAAGTCACCCTTATAAGCTTGAGTTAATATGAAATCATGCTACACACGAATGATATCAGTTTGGGATTGATGGTCCTAATATGATGATTCTTGAAGATCTTATATTGAATAATCATGAAACGTAAATTCTTAGTTGTGTACCTAAATGAAAAGTAATGAACTTAATTGGTGATATTTGTTAGAATCTTGGGGTTAATCTAAAACATGCATATAATTTCTTTTTGATAAAGAAAGATAAGGGTGATGATAACCCTAAATTGGAAGTCTTGATGATGAACATGTTCAATTGAGAAATTTATAGCATAGATTTTGATAAAAATTCTTTGAGCTTAATGAATATATGAACAAAAACCTAATGTAGTGGTGATAAGGGTTGTGGAACCCTAATGTTAAAAGATGACATGTTGTAATAAAACAAAAAGTGATATGTATATAATCAAGATGGTTACACACTTAATGTCTTATATACACCTAAAAATATCTTAGGTTTGCACCCCATGGTGGTGGATGTCTTGACACATAGGGTTGGTTGCCTACACATAAAGGATATTAACTTTGACCTCTAACTATGAACATATACATATTTTGTGGATGAAATTTCTTTTAAGGAGGGAAGGATGTGTAAAAGAAAATTTATCTCTCTCTCTAAAATCATGTACCCACCTCATTAAGGAGGGAAGGATATTAACTTTGACCTCTAACTACAAACGTATACATATTTTGTGGATGAAATTTCTTTTAAGGGGGGAAGGATGTACAAAAGAAAATTTATCTCTCTCTCTAAAATTATGTACCCACCTCTCTATGCCTTGCTTAAATCTCATTTATAGTCAATTCAAGGCTTTTGAAGCTTAATTGTAGTCACCTTGCTCTTATTTCCCAAAATGTGGCATTGATTTCAAAATTGAACTAGGTTCCACGCATCAATACATCACCATCTTGCAACTAGATTTGAACCCCACAATAATGTTCTTTTGTCACTTAGTATGTTTCATGTCGTAGAGTTTTAAATTATAAATTTGAGGTTGTAATAATCACCTCAATTGAACCTTCAAAGCTCGAAATATGTTCCCTTGAAATTGGTTTAAATTACACTTGATCTAATTCAATTTTCTACCTCTTTGATTTATTCTCAGACTGGCCCATGCGTGTGGGTCAGTGGCCCTCTTTCTCCTCTTTTGGTTGTGATATGCCCTTACTAGTGTGGACTAATCGACACCTTCAGATTGCGAGCCATAAATTCTGCCCCCATCAGAATGGGGCATGCCTCCTTCAATATTTGGTCAAACACTACACAAAGTAGTTGTAGAAACCTCTTTACCACCACCAACTAGCCCCTATATGTGCCATCTTATTCACAATTGTTGCCACCATTCAGTTCGTATCAACTTTCTCTCTTTTACCCCTCTTCTCACTCTTTTACGTGCCCTAACCCCCCTCATACTCATTTCTTCCTCCTTGGTTTGGAGCTGCGTCGCCGCCTTGGCTTGTGGGGTGCCTCACCTTTGACCACCATGTGATGATTTGAGGTCATGGATGCCTTTGTGGTGAGGGAGTGAGGCTGGAAACCCCTGTAGGAGCCAAGTTGAGGGCTCCCTATGCCCATGGTGCACGACTCCAGTGAGGAATTTGGGTGATGGTCACTGCAAGGCAAGCACACAACACCAATGGGAGGGAACACCCTCAACCATAGTATCTAGGGAAAAAATACCAATGATCAAGATCATGAGCCCACCGGTGGAGGGTGACGCTTGGCCGCATGAAGGTACTCAGATGTAGATGCAAGTGGCCTGACAACATGGGGCACCGGATCCTAGCAAGCAATGCGTGCACGAATCAAGGCCATCGAGCGGCACATCAAGGGTCGAAATCGTCCCTAAAAATGGGTAATTCCCCCTTGATTTCATATATAGTTTCTAACAAAATATTCAAAATGCATGAATCTCAAACCCTTGGTCAAAATTAGGCAAAACAATATACCATTTTCTTCGAAATTACAAGATCTACAACTTAGGCATTGAATACACTCCTAGTTCTTTTTTTTGTGCCAAAAATGCTCTCTTTTGATCTCTTTGACATCCTTAATGAACTATTGTGTTTGATAATAGTGAAACATGACCTCACTTGATGGTAATGATTGTAATCAGGAACTTTTGATGCTATATGACTAAAGAGTTGACTTGATCTTTTTGTGTACCTTATCATGCTCTTCTACTCAAATATTGCTTAAAATACTCATTATTGCTATAATCTTGTGTTATGATACTCCATTATTATTAACCATGCCTCAAATGTTTATGTTAGTCCCAATTTGTGCCTTTTCACAACCTAAGAATGGACGATGTCCATTCTTGTGCACTACTTATGGCTCCATGATGCTAAGTGTACCCTAAACGTGACTTGCTTTGGATTTTGAGGATGCAATGTGATCTAACTACTTTTATTGCTCCTTAATGTCCTACAACATATTTGTAATCTTAGAAATCAGTAATTTGCACCTCTTTAGGACACAATCTCTCCCCATGGTCACTTTGTGTCCTTATTTTGTCAATATGACATGATATACATGTATGTGCTCCTTTTATGTTTATAAATGTCATAGCTTAGTCAAGTGTTGGCTTGGGCCTATCTAATGAAGAGAACCTATTGGATCTATGAAATCAGTAATTTCATAACACCTTATGACCTAATGCCTAAAGTTCAAACCCTCTTGTTCTATGCTAGTGTTTGTATCCCTAACTCCTTTAGCTCTTGCCTAATGTGACATGAATGGTTGGATTGTGTTTCATGTGATTTAATGCTTATGAAGATCTAAATCTGATACTCTACCCCCTCAAATCAAAGTTAACTCTGAGCATTGTGACCCCTTTGATGTGGATGTATGACGAATGCATATTAATTTATTTTTCTTGCATCTTTTAGATCATTTTTAAAGACATTGTGCTGTTATTTCTTAGTTTTAGGATTTAACTGGTTTAGTTTGCTTTCATATCCTAAGTTAGAGTTTTAATTAGACTTACTAGTTTATTATAGGAAAGGGCTTAATAGTACCCATTCACTCCAAAGATCAAGAACTCCAAAAAACTTTAGGAGTTAAAAGATTAAGAAGGCTTCAACTATATATCTCAATATCCCAGAATCCCGATTGGTCGACTGGTATCCCTAATAAGTTGACTCACAAGAAGGAATAGGACAGATTCAGAATTGCCAACCGGTAGACTGGCCACCCAGTCGACTGACTCAACATGACAAAAAGGGAACTTCTACTATAGTTTAATCGATCAATTAACCTCAAACCGATCGATTGACCTAAATAAGAGGCAGAGCATCAACTCAACTAGTTGACCAATTGAACCCCCAATCGATCGAGTGACCTACATACAAACTCGAGCATTGACTTACCCCAGTTGACTGCTTGGACCCCAAATGACCAACTAGTGTGGAGGACCCAGTCTTTGCAGTAGCCATCATGATGCATTTTTCAGGTTTTCGACAAAATCTATCGGGACAAGGGCCAGACTGTATTCATACTCCACCCGTTTTGGTTTTAAAAATAATAATAAAGGAGTTGCGAAGGATTTTGAATTTTAGGAGTTATCATAGGATGATTTTTATGAGAACAAAACTTGTAATTTGAGTTTGGATAGTGCTTTTTTACATGATTTAGACTTTAAGTAGGTAATCAAACCAAGACAACAAAACTGCAGCAATAAAATGAATTTGAGAGAAATAGACAATCGGTTTGGAGTTCATAGCTTGAAAAGAAAGGCATATACAATATTATCTTCAAAATAGATTATGCATCTCTTATCATGAGCTTTTTTGTGGTCTATTCCTAAATTTCAGTTTGCCTAGTAAGACTGCTCGGGGAAAGCAAAAGAACTATGTCAGATATGTTCTTTGGTCCACTCGTCGCTGGAAAAAGAAGGCATAATGAAATCTTGTCGGATCATGAGTAGGGATGAGCATCCAGTCGAGCTATAGACCCAAACCCACATTTTAAAGTTGGTTGCGGGTTGGATTTGGGCATGGATAAAATTGAAAAATATGTGGGTCGTGGCCCGGATTTGAGCCCGAATATAATTGAAAATGTCAGCCCGTACCCGGGCCCATATAAGAATGATGGGTTTTGGGGCCAGGTTTGAGTTTTCCCATATAACATCAAATGATCATACCAAATGAGACTATATCTAACTTGCTAACATAAAAACTAAATTAGCATAATATATATAATTTGTGATCAACCTTAAAAAAATATATACTTTGCGATATATGCATCCAAAATATGTATACCTTAGTTGTGTGATCCCCTATAGCAATGAAATGGATATTGAAAGAGAAACACATTATTTTCTCATACATGTGAATGCATGGCAATTAACTAGTTAGTGGAATCTACAACGTTGTGTTTTTTTTAAATTTCTCATCCTATATGTATATGCAATGAAATGGGTATTGGAAGGGAAAAAGATCATTAGTGCCCTACATGTGGGCATATGAGAAAAAGAAATCAGTAGAATCTACTATGAACTGAGCTAGTTGCTTCTTTATTTTCCTTTAATAAACTAATGACATGACTTTTTCGAGTGTTATATACATTGAAAATCAAAGTATGAATATCATATTTTATTTAGTTGTTAAAATATACATAGCTAAACAATAAAAGGTTCCATTTGAATGACACAGTGAGATCAAAACAAAGAAATCAAGTATGTCTATTCACGTTAATGATTGTTATCTTACTAATATCAATTCACTAATCATGTTGATTGGTTATAAGATTATCCATGTTGTCATTGGTTGGATACATACTACCCATTACATCAAGAAATTTGTATGTTTTTCTTAGAGTATATGTATACAATGTATAAAAAAACAATCTAGCTATTCAGGTGTTTGGGCCTACATTGACCTCAAGCGTTACCCGACCTAAATAAAATATGTGTTTAAATTTCGGCTCGGCCCACCCATATTATAAATCACATTCGGGTCTGGATCAAGTTATGTGGGTTGGGTTGCAGGTCAGATCAGGCCGACCCAACCCGATGCTCATCCCTAACCATGAGTAGTAGGAAACCTAATTGCTTACAAGGATTTCAGAGATGCAAAATAGAATAAAAAAAGATTGTTGAAAACTAAAAAAGAAAATATATTAAGTATCTGATGAAAAGATAAATCAGATGAACCGAATCAAATTGAACAATTCATATGTGGCATGGTGTGGTGTGGTGTAGCAAGACAATGTCTGAGTGTATGGGTGTGCTTAATTTGTCAAAGGTAACACACAAACAAAGCAAAACTAATGCAATAAAGTCATCCTCCATGATGGACTTAAATTTCTAAAAGACTGCTTCTTGTTCAAGGCACTTACCCGCTTGTAGACTTGGTTTCATATCATAAAACAATCTATTTTTTCATTGGGATAACCTTCTATCATTGATTGAAGATGACAATTCCTTGCATCAATAGAATTGAGCAAACAAAATGATCAAACTTTCTCACAAATTCGGGAGGTTACTAGTGTTGGTATGTAATTATGTATGCCCTGAGAGCCAATCATATGATGATTGGATTGGCATACATCATGATTGATTTGATAAATATCAAAGGCAAGCTTCCAATTTATTCTAGCTCAATCAATTATGAGATAAACGATGGAGTAGAATGAATGTCTAAAGAATTGACAATACTCAGTGACGTATGTCTTCAGATTGAGGACCTGAACAATGAGATCATACAGATGCTAAGATTATGTACATTCTTGTTTATGTCCCTAGTCGGATGTCATTGTGGAAGGTTGATAGACAAAAATGACACATCAAGACTAGAGTATGTGTTGGTTGATGATAGTGTCTCATTAGTCATGATATATGATATCAAACCAAGCACACAAATACATGTTGGAGAACAGTGTATCAGACATACCCACCATGAGAGTGACACATGGAACCATGACATGGTAGTCAGAGTCATCTCTCATAGTGATGGTGGTGATTGTGATTCTTAGACCTGAAATCACTGCACTCATCGAATGTGATTGGGTACACTTTGACATCATCAAATGCAGTCCAGAAACATGGGTTGTTATAATGATGATGATTGGGTGGCTTTGATGCATGAGATAGACTGTGAGTGATAGATATGGGATTTGTCCCTCCTAAGGGAGTATGATGTCCAAGCCACTTGATAAGCGAGACTAAGAAAGGCATGTGCATGCACATGTGAATCAATATATGGTATTGATGTCACACATATCTCAGACAGTATGCTCTAGTTCAAGAAACATGAATGAACGTTGAAAGGATGAAAACTCCATGCCTTGAGTTCATTCAGAATATCAGAGACAAAGGAATTGTACATTCTATGGAACACCAATCACATGATGTAGGATTGAAAGTTGTTCTCCAACTTTCCTTTTCACTTGGGTAACAATGATGTGTGACTAGGCACCACTCTTTGGTTGTGATGTCATAAGTTAGTTATGGACATTCACTGCCAATGTTAAATGGGACCTATAGGGTCACACACAAATGATTAACCTAGAAGAGGAGTTTATCCATGAATGATGTTTGTATTGATTACTAAAATGTTTAGGTACTCAATCAATAGACTTAACTCAAAATCATCAAGTTCAAGTGTTGAACCAACTGATTTGAGTGTCAGATTGATTGAGAATCGAATTGACTGTGTTCTGCACAATTTGGACCACCAACCAAATGATTCACTGGGTGAATCAATCAGCTCATGGTTAGTGAGACGACCGGTTCACTCTGGTGAACCGATCAGTTCAATTGGCCCAAACGAACAGTGTTGGGTTGTCTCGATTTTTGAGAAAAGTTTTTCGTTTCACTTGTTCAATTCGACTGGGACAAGAATTAATATTTGTGTTAATTAGAAATGAATAAAGAAAGTCAATTGGAGGCAAGTCTGGGAAGTGAAATGGTCGGTTCACTAAGTAAACCGATCGATTCACACTCCCAACCGACTGGTTCGCAAATCAACCGATCGGCTCACCTTGTCAAATGACTGTTTTATTTATGAAACGACCGGTTTGCAGTGCAAATTATTTATGGAAATTTCAGACCCTTCTACTCCCACACAGACTGGGAACCCTGACCCTGCCCTCTACTATAAATAGAGGGGTACATGGTGCTTCTCCATAAACACATTTCAAAACATCAGTTGCTCTACAAAATTGTTGTCCTCTCTGGTTTTGGTAACCAAGAGAGCCCAAGCAAGTTCTACCCATCCAGGGAGGAACAACGAGGGAAAGACAACTGCAAAAAAGTGATTGGTGGTGGGAGAGTGTGTCAGTGATTAGTACGCCGACATAAGGGGACAACTCCTTCTAGTTCGTTCTTCAGGATGACTAGAGTTCTTGGTAGTCCATGTGGACTATCTATAGAGGCGAGAGACTTCTGCCACTCAGGAGGATGACGGTCAGCCGCAATCCAGGTCAAGACCAAGTTCTGCACAGACACCGTCGAAGACAGGTGGTTGAAGACCGTACTTGTTGCAAGGTATAGTCACTGAGCAAGCCTTAGGACCAGGTATAACCCGCTAAAACCATCCTTCCCATTACATAGATATTGATGCGATCTACTGGTTATGGGTTTATGGTCAAGTAAAAATTTTGTTTCCGCTGCCTACTCGGACCATGTAAAACCCAACAGTGGTATCAGAGCCACATCAATACTCTATGTTTTAGGATAATCGATATGATTGGATTTTGTTTTTATCATCTTTTAATTATTGCATACGATGCAAATATTTAAATGACTAATGTGAATATCTGATTAATACCACATGATCCCAAAACTAATATATACATATATGATATGGTACATATATGCAATCGATACGTGTCACCTTAAAATGATTTTGATGGTGGATGTGTAGCATGGTTATGGCCTATAAACCCTATGTGCATGTGTGTGGTTGGTTATAGTTGTTTGCATCTCATTCTACACACCAAGCCCTCCTCTTCTATTTTGAATGAAACTCAAGATAACTCAAGATTCTCTTCTACCTTTGCTCCCCTCAAATGTAACTCAAGGTTTCACAAAGATTATGTAAAAGTAGGACATTTTTATTTCTTATTATGACGAAGACTGAAGATGATCCCTTGATGGACTGAGATGACTGACTGAGGAGAAGTTGGTGGCCTGACAAGGAGCCCAATGACCCGGTGAACTGACTGTCTGGAGGAGCCAGACGACTGATTGGTGACAACCAACCGACCAGCAAGGAGGTGAGCCGATCAGTCATAGGATGAGCTGATCAACCCTGGAACGGCCTAAGCACACATATTCATCACAACATGTTGCATGTAATGTAGACCTTAGATGATTGTAGTTTCTTATGGCTCCAAGGAACTACAATAGGATGGCCATAATCATTGCTTTATCATTATTGCATGTTTTCATTTATGGTATATAACATGTATATGTTACGTACTACATATGTGGTGATTGAATACTTATATGCATATATAAGCATATTAAAACCCCTCAACAAACATATTAAGTTGAAGATGCCTTCCAAAAACAGCACACATGAAAAGCTTGATCGACTAAGTGTGGGCATGCCTTCACGTGGTACACCGTCTATCTCATAGAAGTGTGATAGTGGGTATGTGGGTCTGCCTTCACAGGGTGCATACTCATTGTGTTGGATTTTGGGTCGGACTTAACAAGGTGACCTTGATGGAATCAAGCACCTTGAGGCATAAAGATGAACATGGCAAGGAGTTGTGCATGACATCTATCCAATAATTGCATATGATGCAATTGGTAAACGTTACCTACCTTAATAATTGATTATGGACGCTGGCATTGGCCGGGTAATAACTCATTTGTTTGGATCTTGGCTCACTATAAGGTTGTACGCTGCAATCTTCTGAATTGATGGTGAGGGCTATCAGTTTGATCAAAATAGTGGGAGCAATAATTAATTAAAGACCTAATTAATGTCGTCAATTTTCAAATCAAATCAAAGGAGTTTTGGATTAAAATTGCAAATTTCCTTTTGTAGAATAAATGGCTACCAACAACAATCACTTTTCATTGCGAACGGTCCTTGAGAAGGACAAGCTAAATGGGAACAACTTCCATGACTGGTTTAGGACGTTGAAAATTGTTCTCACTCAAGAGTGAAAGCTCTATGTCCTAGAAACACCAAAACTAGAAGAACCTGCTCCCACGACACCAAAGGCTGAAAGGGATGCTTACAAGAATCATATTGAGGATGCCATTAATGTGAAGTGTTTGATGTTGTGCTCAATGAACTATGAGTTGCAGAGACAACATGAGAACATGGACGTCATTGAGATGGTTCAACATCTCAAGAACATGTATCAAGACCAAGCATGATAAGAGAGATATGATGTCTCCAAGGCATTTTTCAAGTGTGTCATGATAGAAGGAGATCCAGTAGGCCTTCACACACTAAAGATGATTGGGTATGTGGAGAACCTAACTCGAGTGGGATTCCCTCTGAGCCAAGAGTTGGCTATTGATGTGATACTGCAATCGTTGCCAGAATCCTACAGTTAGTTTGTGATGCAACATGAACAACTTTGACAGGCCACTGACAGAGTTGTTGGGCATGTTGAGGACAGCCGAGGCAAAGATGAAGAAAGACAAAGCCAAATATATGATGATGATCAGCAGAAAGAAGGGAAAGTCTAAAGGCAAGGCCAAGGGCAAAGCAAAGAAAGGTTCTGATGCTAGCCAGCATCCCAAGTCATCTTCAACTCTCAAGGCCATGGGAGGGGTGAACAAGGGAGGCAAATGTCACCATTGTCATGAGCCAGGACATTAGAAGAGAAATTTCCCTCTCTACATAGATGAACTAAAGAAGAAGAAGGAGAGGATGGAAGTATCCACCTCATGTATTATGAAATAAACTTAAAATGCTTCTTTATCTTAGGTATATGATACCAAGATATAGATATGACATATATGATGTGCAGGATCTGAAAAGAAGTGATGGACTTTATGAAAGGACCAAGAAGGAACACTCATCAACATTGGAGCAAGTGTTGCTTCCATAGATAGTAGTACCTTTTAGTTTATTTCAGCACAAAGGGCATGTAATAGAGTTATGAACTGCTATTTCATTTTACCAATAGATAGAAACATTTTATTTCTGCATCTTGTAATGACAAGGATGTTTATCAATAAAGTTCATGTTTCAATTTCAAAGATATGATCTTTTATGGCAATGCATTATCTTGTAGTACTTGGTATGCATGAGATAAAATAAACAATACCTAAAAGTTATTGATGACTCAAACAATAAATTAGCATTATCATCTAAACAAATGAATGAGAAATTCATCTCTAGGTTCCATTTTGATGGATAAACTAGACTCTCTTGGTTAATGAACCATTAAGAGATATGAATGTCTTGTTTATTATGTATGATGACAAGTCAATCTTCACTAGATGTAGTGAGATAATGACTATTCTATTAGGTATAATATATATTGATGTATATACATACCTTTGGAATAAATGCTAATACTTTAGATATGGTGTTTAATGAAATACCAATATGAATATCTTGAAGTGTTCAAGAATATCATAAATGAAGAACAAACTTGGTAAAAGTATTAATTCTTTGATATGATCAATGAACAAGATACTTAAACCAAATCTTTGAGGACCGTGTGAGTAACTATGATAGTGTATCATAGAGAACTCATGATTAAGGCATAATGGTTTCTAAATCAAGGAAGGAATCATATTCTAAATATTAAGAGCATGATCATTAAAAAAATAATTAATCTTCTAGAATTCTTCTAAAAGAACATGCTTTACACTAAATAAACGTACAAAAGGAGATGAAGAATCACAAGTGTTGTGGAATCTCAAATTCTTTATGTAACAGATACACCTCATATATCTAGTAGAAATACCTTGTGCTTGATGGATATTGGTATCCTACAAATTTGAAGGTAATGAATTGGTCATATGATGATGAGCCAATAATTTATCTAGATGATGTTGAGGGACTAGATTTTGAGTTATGGCTTGAAGCCATAAGATCCAAAATGACTTCCATGTGAACCAAATAAGGTATGATCTTAATGGTAGCACTTATAGGGATAAAACCCATAAGTGCAATTGGGTCTTAAGTGTTAAGACTGACATGGATGACATTTAAAGAAAGGATCATGCTTGCTATTGGAACTTGAAGACTAAGAAATTTGGCATATTGATATTAAAACTGCATTCCTAGTATGAATAATATGAGGCTGTGTACGTGACACAACCTAAAGGGTTTTACAATTCTATTAATGCAAATGCAGTCTATAAGTTACAAGAGTTTAATCAATATGATTAATTAAATACAAGCATCTCAGAACTGGAGTCTTTACTTTGATTATATAGTCAAAAGGTTTGACTGATATATCGAAATAAAGAAGGGATCTATGATTACAAAGATTTAGTGGGAGTGTATTCATATTCCACATGATGATGAGGAATGAAACGTTCCAAGAATAGAAACTGGCGTGGAAATACCTTCTTTAAGGGAATAAAGAGAAATGTCCTATGTGATAGGAATAGAGACCTATATAGATAGTTCTCGAAAGTCTATTGACCTAATAAAGAGAGAGCATACATTGGCATTATGTACTGAAGGGTTCAATATGCAAAGATTTAGTGGGAGAAAACTTGTCCATATTACATGGAGTTAGTCTCTCAGATGCCTAGTGTCCCAAATTCTTATGAAGAATAGGAACACATAGCTAGATAGATGCTTTATGCATTCACAATTGGATGTATCACATATGTAATCATCCCATTGTCTTGTATGTATTGGACATGACAAGAAAATAAATGCATTCATCATCTTGTATGTTGGACATGACAATATGATATGCTCATCCAGTTATCTCGTATGTAATGGACATGACGAGTGGTTGTCTGTGTACTTCCAGTGAGAGTCACTGGAATACCATAAAGAACTTATTTAAGTACCTGTGAAGTATTAAAGGATTAGTTCTATAGTAATAAAAGGAAGAGTTGAGTGTAAATGAGTTACACTAATGCAAGCTTCCGAAATGGCAGAAAATGACCGTAAAATACAAAATATAAAAGTGAATATGACTTGTTAAATGGAAATGTTCTGAGTAAAATTAAAAGCCATTTAATTCTAAAAGGGAATGTTGAGTATCTTTGTGTTATGAACAACAAAGGATACTATATGTATCTAGAAGTTCATACAGATAAACTTATAGATATTCCAACCATTGATGACAAAGTAGAAATACTAAATCAAACTATGGAGCTAATTGTTAGGCAAGGAATATCAGATAGCATATTACAACAACTCCATCTCATACGAAATGTCATATAGTGAGGAGATATGAAACATGCAATATACTGACTAAAGCAAAGTGTTGCTAACTCACTGGATTAGCACTAGCACAGCAGAAACATGTGGGACATGTTTAGAGATCAATGAGAATATGATTCAAAGGTGATTGGCTCTAAGTGCAAGTGAGATTCTATTGGTATGTATGCCCTAAGAGCCAATCATTTGATGATTGAATTGGCATATGTCATGATTGATTTGATAAATATCAAAGGCAAGCTTCCAACTTATTCTAGCTCAATCGATTATGAGATTAACGATGGAGCAGAATGAATGTCTAAAGAATTGACAATACTCCATGACGCATGTCTTCAGGTTGGGGACCTAAACAATGAGATCATACAGATGCTAAGAGTATGTACATTCTTGTTTATGTCCCTAGTTGGATGTCATTGTGGAAGGTTGATAGACAATAATGACACATCAAGACTAGAGTGTGTGTTGGTCAATGACGATGTCTCATAAGTCATGACATACGATATCAAACCAAGAACACAGATACATGTTGGAGAATAGTGTATCAGACAGACCCACCATGAGAGTGACACATGGAACCATGACATGGTAGTCAGAGTCATCTCTCATAGTGGTGGTGGTGATTGTGATTCTTAGACCTAAAATCACTACACTCATCGAATGTGATTGGGTACACTTTGACATCATCAAACGCAGTCCTGAAACATGGGTTGTTATAACGGTGATGATTAGGTAGCTTTGACGCATGAGATAGACTGAGTGATAGATATGTGATTTGTCCCTCCTAAGGGAGTATGATGTCCAAGCCACTTGATAAGCAAGACTGAGAAAGGCATGCGCATGCACATGTGAATCAATATATGATATTGATGTCACACATATCTTAGACAGTCTACTCTAGTTCAAGAAACATGAATGAACATTGAAAGGATGACAACTCCATGCCGTGAGTTCATTCAGGATATTAGAGATAAAGGAATTATACATCCACTAGAACACCAATCACATACTGTAGGATTGAAAGTTATTCTCCAACTTTCCTTTTCACTTGGGTAGCACTGATGTGCGACTAGGCACCACTCTTTACTTGTGATGTCATAAGTTAGTTATGGACATTCACTGCCAACGTGAAATGGGACCTATAGGGTCACACACAAAGGATTAACCTAGAGAGGAGTTTATCCATAAATGATGTTTGGATTGATTATTCAAGTGTTTAGGTACTCAATCAAACATTAAATCAATAGACTTGACTCAAAATCACCAAGTTCAAGTGTTGAACCAACTGATTTGAGTGTTAGATTGATTGAGAATCGAATTGACTCTAATATGCACAATCTGGACCACCAACCGGCCAGTTCACTGGGTGAACTGATCGGCTCATGGTCAGTGAGATGACCGGTTCACTCTGGTGAACCGATCGGTTGAATTGGTCCAAACGAGAAGTATTGAGTTGTCTTGATTTGTGAGAAAAGTTTTTTGTTTCACTTGTTCAATTTGATTGGGACAAAAATTAATATTTGTGTTAATTAGAAACAAATAAGGAAAGTCAATTGGAGGCAAATCTGGGAAGTGAAATGACTGGTTCACTAAGTGAACCGATCAGATCACTAAGTGAACTGACCAATTCACAATCCCAACTGACCGGTTCACAAGTGAACCGATCGGCTCACCTTGCCAAATGACCGTTTCATTTATGAAATGACCAGTTCACCTACCGCAGTGCAAATTGTTCATAGAAATTCCAGACCCTTCTACTCCCACACAGATTGGGAACCCTGACCCTACCCTCTACTATAAATAGAGGGGTACATGGGTTTTCTCCAGAGATACAACTCAGAACATCAGTTGCTCTGTAAAGTTATCATCCTCTCTAGTTTTGGTAACTAAGAGAGCCCAAGCAAGTTCTACCCGTCCAGAGAGGAACAGTGAGGGAAAGACAACTGTAGAAAAGTGACTAGTAGTGGGAGAGTGTGTCAGTGACTAGTACGCTGACAGAAGGGGACAACTCCTTCTAGTTCATTCTTTAGGATGACTAGAGTTCCCGATAGTCTGTGTGGACTATCTATAGAGGCGGGAGACTTCTACCGCTCAAGAAGACGATGGTCAACCATAGTCTGGGTCAAGATCAGGAGCTGCACAGATGCCGTTGAAGATAGGTGGTTGAAGATCACACTTGTTGCGAGGCATAGTCACTGAGCAAGCCTCAGGACCAGGTATGACTCGTTCAAACCATCCTTCCCATTACATAGATATTGATGCGATCTACTGGTTATGAGTTTATGGTCAAGTAAATTTTTTATTTCCGCTGCCTACTCCGACCATGTAAAACTCAACAACTAGAACCTTCTTTCATCCCAACTGAGCCATTTGGTTTAGTAGCTGAACTGATCGTCTCACAATACGTGAGCCGATTGGTTTTTATTTCATACAAAACTCAAGCTAATTCAGTTCCAATCAACCCGACATTCCTAATGGTCATCTCAACATGTGAGCCGATTGGTTGGCACTCCAAACTGTCATCTCACTGAGTGAGTCGATCAGTTGGCAGTGCAATCAACTAATCTATTGTGTGAATTGAATACTAAACACTTTAGTAATCAATTCAATCATCACCAAGATTAAACTCTTCTTCTAGCTCAAGACCTATGTGTGTGACCCTATATGTCCCATATTACGTTGTAGTGAATGCCCATAACAAATTATGACATCACAAGCAATGAGCGCTGCCTAGTTGCACATCAATGCTACCCAAGTAAATGGAAAATTGGAGAACAACTTCAACCTATAATTTGTGTATGGTGTTATAATGTTTGTATAGTTCCTTTGTCACTAATATTCAGATTGAACTTGAGGCATGGACTAGTCACCCTCTTCAACATTCAATCTTGTTTCTTGAACCATAATACACTGTCTGAGATATATGCAAGCTCAATATCACATATTGACTCACATGTGCATGGCCATTCATTTTTGCATCTCGCTAATCAAGAGGCCTAGGACATCAAACTTATGTATGAGGGACAAATCCCATATACATCACTCACAATCGATCCCCATATGTCACAATCACCCAACCATCACCTTTATGTCAACCCATGTTTCAAGATAGCGTTTGATTAATGTCAAAGCCTACCAAATGACATTTGATTGGTGTAGTGACTTCAGGTCTAAGAACCTCAATGACCACCATCAATATTAGAGCTGACTATGACTACCATGGTGATGGATTTAATGTGTCAGTCTCATGGTGGGTCTGTCTGATACATTGTTCTCTAACATGTATATGTGTGCTTGGTTTGATATTGTCGTATCATGACTAAGGAGATTCTGCCATCAACCAACTCACACTCTGATCTTGTGTGTTATTGTTGTCTATCAACCTTCCTCAATAACACTGATCAGGGACATAATGAGAATATATATATATATATATATATATATATATATACACACACACACTCTTCACATCCGTATGATCTCATTTTTTCAAGTCACGTACTTGAAGACATACGTCATTGAGTAATATTATTTTCTAGACATTTATAAAGCTACATCATTATCTCATAACTAAATCAAACAAAATAAATTGGAAGCTTATCTTTATTTATTAATCAAATCATTTACAAGTTATGCCTAGACCTGTCAAACGGGTGGGTGGGTTGGGTTTGGGTTAGTTTGTTGCGGGTTTGGTTCTCACGGGTGCGGGTCAAAAATACCAATTTCTAAATGGGTGGAACAAAGACAAACCCAAACCTGACCCAACGGGTTGCGGGTTGCCCGCGGGTGCCCATATAAAATTAAAAAAAAAGTGTTGCTAGTGTTTGTTTACATAAGAGGCGGAAGAAACTAATCACTTTGTACATTGTCATATAATATTTATTTATGTATCCAAATGTGTGTAACATAAGAGTACCAAACAAAAATGCTCCATGAATAGGGATGTGCATCTATTAAGAAGAGCAACCAGCTGCTGAATTAGTTATCTGAATCATATAAATGCTGAACCAACAATTGTACTTCATATTTTGCAGACGTTAAGTCAAAATCATACATATTAGGCTTAGCTTATGAGTACAACCTACAACAAATAACTAAACTACAATACAACAACTATTTTCCCCCTTCTCTTTTCTCTTCCACCTTCTCCTTCCTCCTCCTCCTCCTCCTCCTTTCTCGGCCCCCTTTTCTTTCCTCCACCTGTAACGTCCCATGATTTCAAGCCTCGGATAACATGATCTTAAAAGGAATGATTGGACTACCCATATCACCAAGGTGCACCTCCTTTTCCGGGAGCCCATCACTAAAGAACTCCATAGTTAAGCGTACTCAGCTTGGAGTAGTACTAAGATGGGTGACCAGTCAGGAAGTTGATCCTAACTTGTGCGTGAGTGATGAAAAAGCACGCAGTTAATGCTAATGGTGGTCTGTGGGGCCAATCGTCATTCCTAAAACCATGTTAGAGCCTTGGGTAGTGGGCCCAAGTGTTACACCACCACCTTCTCCTTCCTCTGCCACCACCTTCTCCTTCCTCCGCCACCCCTCCTCCTGTCAGTGTCAACCCCTTCTCTTTCCTCCTCCACTTCTCCTTCCTCGGCCCCCTTTTCTTTCTTCCTCCACCTTCTCCTTCCTCTGCCACCACCTTCTCCTTCCTCCTCATTCTCCTTCCTCGGCCCCCTTTTATTTCCTCCTCCACCTTCTCCTTCCTCTGCCACCACCTTCTCCTTCCTCCTCCTCCTTCCTCGCCCTTGTTCTTCCCTTAGACCAGCAAGCCAACACCACCACCAAGCTATCCCATGCCACCACCACCTCCTCCTTTTCCCTCTTCCCACACACCTCTTCCTCTATTTTGTCCGACGCAACACTCCTCTTCCTCTTCCCTTCCTCTTCTCGCACTCCTCTTCCTCTTCCCCCACGGTAGCTACTTTTTTTTTAAATACTAATGATCTTCTTTCTCCATTTACACTTTCTTCACAGTGAGATTAGGGGGAACAAATGAGTGAACAACTTCACAGTGAGATTAGGGTGAACTCAGAGTCTGCTGAATCTATCCATAAGGTGAGAGTTGTGTATGTGTTTTTTCTTAGATTGTGTGAGTTATGATGTGTGCATTTGTAAAATGTAATTTTTATGGACTGTAATTTTATTGGATTGTATCTTAAATGGACTTTGTCCTACATGGATTGTTTACTATTTAGACATTCTTTAAGTATGTCATGATTTTTATTAATATTTTTATTTTGTACAAGTCTATGTTTGTGTGTGAATTTTGGTTTGACTGTGTATGTTTTTTCTAGTTAAATCATGAGAACACTACTACAGAAGTGCCTTTTAGTGTCGGTTGTTTAACCCCCTTTGGCGTCGGTTTCTGAACGATGCCTATGTGGGCGCCGCTAAAAGGTTGGACACTTCAGCGTCGGTTAAAAAACTGATGCCTATTTAACATAAAGGCGTCGGTTTATTATAAAACACCGACGCCAAAAGGGTTCGCGCCACAGAAAATAGCGTCATCTAGGACGCTTTCTGCATCGGTTATATACTAAACAACTGACGCAGAAAAGTGTCCTAGATGACTCCCATTTCCTGTAGCGCGAACACTTTTGGCGTCAGTGTTCAACAAAAAACCGACGCTGTAAGTCTGTGCTGACGGTTATCGGTAAATAACCGACGCCTATATCTATTTTTTTTTTATAAATCTGTTTGCAGGCCTGCTGTGGCTGGTCAGCAGGATGAGAACCTGCAGTTCAGTTTTCTGAACTGCAGGTTTACGACATCCATTGATATCAGCCTACAAACAGGCCACAAACCTGCAAAATTAACATAAAAAGATTCACACAAGTAGATACATTCAGACATCAATTCAATTGTCACGTTCACACATATAGAATCATTCAAATACATGTTTTAACATTCAGAAACATTCATTTACAAAGTATCATTCATCATCACTATCAACATCCCAATTATATCTTACAATTGCCACTGTTTGTACAGCTATTGCCCATTCTTCTCTTACTTCATTTAATGCTTCCCTCGTATATGGAGCATGTACATTTTTTAAGCGTTTGCCTATAGTGTGGTCAGTTTTAAACACCTGCAAAGAGAATGATGTATATATATAAGTAATAATATAAAAATAAGATTGATATATTTCATACTAACTAATGAGACTATATATAATACCTCATGTATGGTATCGATGTCCAATGCGGCATGTTTGATAATCATCTGCATAAATCGCATCACATAGTATGCGCATGCCCAACCATTGTCTTGTGTAGCGCACTATAAATTGAAACATACAAAATAATACAACTAAGCACAATTCACATCAATAATATATACATTGGAGTCGGGGAGTCGGGAACTTACTTTTACGTTCTCCCAAGACAATGGCTGGTTCTTTTTCCTTGGGACCTTTCCTCCAGCATTTTTGAATGCATCTAAACCCCTACATGTTAATATAACACACTAAGTTGCATAAGTAAATAGTAATGTAATAAAAGATGTTAACGGATATAAAAAATGAAATATTTCTCACCAGAATAATGCCATTCTCATTACGTGTCCAATTTTAGTGTTTAATGTACTTCCTGCGGGATCTAGATAATAAACAGTGAACGTCCCGGGGACAATAACTAGTAACTCCCAATGTCTACCACTAGAGGTAAAAAGTTAACAATTAATAACTCAAAATGCAAAATAATAATGGAATTTTCTTCAGTCCAAATTATAAATAAAGCAAACTTACTTGACATTGAATGGAGCTATTATTATCGTCTTCATTTGATGACCAAAAATTGTAAAAGCATCTATACAGTATTGTTGAACACTATCAGGGTCTTTAGCTACCATACTAATCAATGATGGAATCAAAAATCCCACATGATCATATGCAAATTGTTTGCAATGATCTTCGATTAAGTAGCTGCAAAACATATAGACGTATGCATTAATATATAAGAAACTAGATCACCGGATCTTACACAAGGTATATGGATGTATAAACAAGATCTCACCTTATCCATGTCTCTATCATTGATGTATTCAACCAATCATACATAAACAGCTCAATAATATCTTGTATAAATAAAGAGCTGTCGTATGATTGACCAGCATAATGTGCATCTAAAGAAACAATTATAGGGCAAAGTATATTATGTGCCCGTAGCCAACATGCCATTCCCCTACAAGCAGGACCTAACGGGTATTGTAGGTCAGTTGGAACCCAAGTTGGTAATGCGGGAATTGGAGGTGGAGGCCTAGGTGCTCCTGGTGTCTTCTTTTTAACCTGTATATATAATTTCAGATCAGTTGACATCATATATACACATTAACAGTCTAAATCAATGTAAATTTATCTTACAATTTCAGTCGTGTAGAGGACATCTGCTTTGGGCCACAATATGACCCCGCTTTCTGCCTCACCAAGTGTATCAATATCTGAGTGGGCATATGGCAACTCAACTTCCCTCCAATCGGGTAATACATGTATCGGGCTCACACGAATGTAGCCCTGCGGCATTGGAGTCCCATGAAACATTGCCCCAGGAAGGGATTGGTAAGCTTGCGCCTCTGCAACAACATAGTTTTCCATTCTTAAGCGGCATGGCTTCAATGCCTACAAATTTACGTAAATAATGTTATACATATATACATATCATCTTTTAAAGTTCATCATTTAAATTCCAAGCATTCACATGTGTGCATTACAGTTCATCATTAAGAAAGAAGGGTGATTAGGATTCTCAATATACTCAACAATAAAATAAGTTAAACATGTGTGCATTACAGTTCATCATTTACATTCCAAACATGTCACATGTGTGCATTACAGTTCATCATCAAGATATCTATAACTTACTTAAACATTCAATTATGAAGTAAATATACACTTAATTAAGAATAGCATGACACACAAAGTTGCAGTCAACATCATTATGTTTTGTTCTATCATGGACTATCAGATTGGTATATCACATATGTATCAGTACATTATTAAATAAACACAATCAGTAAATAACTTTTAGCAAAAAATCCACTAGACGTGCAGCCTAGACGTGCCCTGGCGCCACCCAAGCATCTGCCCAGAGGCCTATCTAGGCAGGGCACCTGGGCTTGGGACCCTAGGCGTGCCCTGGCACCTACTTAGGCGCTGCCTGCGTGAGTTCTAGGTTGGCGGCGGCAGAGAAAAGCAAGGCAGAGGACAAAAAAGGTGGTGAAGGTTTGTGGGTTACCTTGCACGAGGACAGCACGAGTAAAGCTGCTTCTACCGGCGGGGGCGGAGGTGACGACGACAGCACCGTAGCTGCTTCTACTGGCGGCGATGACTAGAGGAGAGCAGGGGCGGTGGGCAACGACCGGCGGCGACGAGCGGACAACAGCAGTAGCAGGGGCGGCGGAGAAGAAGGACGCCGGAGATGGGGCGCCGGAGAGAAGCACCGGAGAGCAGCAGCAGCAGAGAAGTGCCGGAAAGTCGCCGCAACAGGGAAAATCGCCGCAATAGGGTAGCAATGAAACAGAAGAAAGGGGAAGAGTCAGGCGATCGCGGGGGGTTATAAGTTCCCAAATAGCGTCGGTTGTTTACAACAACCGACGCCTAAACATCTTTAGCGTCAGTTGGTTGAAACAACCGACGTCCAATTGGACAATATTTTCATGGAAATTTTTGGCGGGAACCACCTTCAGCGTCGGTTAGAGAGGGATAACTGACGCTGAAAATGACACTATTTTTTTTTATCGAAAAATGGATTTCGCGGGCGACTTTAAGCGTCGGTTGTTTATAAAAAACCGACGCTTAATATAAAGCGGTACCCGTGTCTGGCTGGTCTTCGAATATAGACGTCGGTTTTGTTAAACAACCGACGCCTTATATGTTAGGCGTCGGTTTTCCTTAATAACCGACGCCCAGAAAAGCGACACTGAATGCTATTTCTGTAGTAGTGGAAGTAGTTGTTTAAATATTTTAGACTTGCACAAAGTAATTTTTATATCAAAATCATTTGAACAAAGGCATATTTATATGGTTAGTGATTTTAGCTCTAGTGATAGTGCAACACAATTTTATGAAATATATCAAATTTGTTGAACTACGTCATTTTTATATGAATCATCATAAATGTGGCATGAATCGTACAATGTGGTTCAAATCAACGTGGTTCGGGCCATCACAAATGTGCAACACTATCGTTATCAAAATCAATTGAACGAAGTAAATTTTATACCAAAATCATTATAACAAAGTCATTTTTATATAAAAGTCATTTGAACAAAGTCATATTTATATGGTTAGTGATTTTAGCTCTAGTGATAATGCAACACAATTTTATGAAATATATCAAATTCGTTGAACTAAGTCATTTTGATATGAATCATCACAAATGTGGCATGAATCATACAATATGGTTCGAATCAGCGTGGTTCGGATCATCACAAATGTGCAACACTAACATTATCAAAATCAATTGAACATAGTAATTTTTATATCAAAATCATTAGAACAAAGTCTTTTTTATATCAAAATCATTTGAACAAAGTCATATTTATATAGTTAGTGATTCTAGCTCTAGTGATAGTGCAACACAATTTTATGAAATATATCAAATTCGTTGAACGAAGTCATTTTATATGAATCATCACAAATGTGGCATGAATAGTACAATATGGTTTGAATCGGCATGGTTTAGATCATCACAAATGTGCAACACTATTGTTATCAAAATCAATTGAACAAAGTAATTTTTATATCAAAATCATTAGAACAAAGTCATTTTTATATCAAAGTCATTTGAACAAAGTCATATTTATATGGTTAGTAATTTTAGCTCTAGTGACAGTGCAACACAATTTTATGAAATATATCAAATTTGCTGAACTAAGTCACTTTTATATGAATCATCACAAATGTGGCATGAATTGTACAATGTGGTTCGAACCAGTGTAATTTTTATATCAAAATCACTAGAAAAAGTCACTTTTATATCAAAGTCATTTGAATCGTACACCAATACAATTCTACTAAATCACAAAAAGCTTCCATATTATATATCTAACATAAATTACTTTCCACATTCAGAATTATGGCCAATACCTGAAGACATTTTGTCATACTTTATGATGGAACATCCATGCATATTGAAATATGTACAACATCTACTTATACCGAGTTGATGTCATTCATACATCAAGTTCTTGCCATCAACTCATCAATGCATGGCATACATTTAAATTACACCATTACAAGTGATTTAGGTCCAACATTTTAACTTATTTCCTACTCAAGTTGTTGATGATGATAGTTGGAAAGACCTAATCACTATATCAAACAGGAGGCATATGAATCTTTATGTTGAGAAATCCAATATTTTGGGTGATGATGGAAAAAACAATGTTGTTGAGGATGATGATGATGATGATGATGATCTAGATTATGATGATTATGATGACGATGTTGATGATGACCTTGATAATGATGTAGAATTGCAACAAGTTCGTATATATGATAGCAGTCATGATGTTTATGTTGACCCAAAAACCTGGAAGGATGATTGGGTGGACCATAACAATATGGATAACTATGAAAGTTTTAGAGATGATGATTGTATTGATGACTTTGAAAACCCTTTAGACATGGGAGACTGTGAAGTTGTTATAGGACAAGGTTTTCATAAAGGTGACATTTTTGAAACAAAGGCATACCTTCTTGTAAAATTGCAGTCTTGGTCAATCAATAATAATGTCCAATTCCAGACAGACCAATAAAATAAAATAAGCATTTCCTTACACTTATATGTCTGCATAAGGATCAATGTTCATGGAGACTTCATGCTTGTGCTTCTAAGAGGCTGGTGGGTTGTGGAAAATAACAAAATACAATGATAAACACTCATGCCACAATGCAATTTTGTACAAGGATCATATGCAATGCAAGTCTTCATATATTGCAAGGATGATAATGCCTATGTTGAGATAAAAACTAGACAAGAGCGCTCGAGAGATAGTTGAAAAAGTGAAAACTGGTTTGCATCTTACCATATCCTATAAGAAGGCTTGGCATGCACGTAAGAAAGCCATTTCATCAATCTTTGGAGTTTGGAAGGCATCATATGGGTCGTTACTTCTATTTCTTAGATGTGTTGAACAAGCTATTCCAGGAACTATATACAATTTCAAAGCCAGTGAAACAACCCTTGGCCATCGATTTGAACATGTATTTTGGAGTTTTGGTCCATCTATTGCAGGTTGGGCTCATTGTCGGCCAGTGATTAGTGTTGATGGCACATTTTTGTATGGTAAATATGGTGGGACTTTACTTATAGCTACTGGCATTGATGGAAACAATGGATTGTTTCCCTTAGCTTTTGCAGTTGTTGAGAAAGAAAACCATTCTTCATGGGTGTGGTTCTTGAATTGCATGAAAAGGCACATTTCTATTGTCCAACAAAGGAATGAATTTTGTGTTATATTTGATAGGATGTGAAACATTCATCAAGCTTTGGATGAGGTGTTCCCACATGCCACTCAACGTAACTATTTAAGACATTATAGAGACAACTTTCATAAAAAAATTAAGTCTATTGAATTATATAACTTGATGTGGAAAGCTACTAAGGCGAATGAAGTGGTAGAGTTTGATAAACACATGAGTGCTATAAAATCCATTGACCCATCTACTTACAGTTGGCTCATGCTTTTAAACCTGAGAACGTGGACTGTCTTGTGATGGTGGCTATCGATACGGTCGAAAAATGAACAATTACTCTGAGACAATTAATGGAATTTAAAAGCATGCTCGTAATCTTCCCATACAAGCCCTCATATGTAGCACATATTATCGGTTGGTCATGATGCTCTTTAAAAGGCGAAACTCTATGATATCATTAACTGGCCCATTCACTGAGAAAATATCATATAAATTGGATAAGTTGGAGGAGAAGGCAAGGAAACATCACATTAGCTGCTGAGTAAATGAGTTAGAATTCACTGTCAATGATATGTTAGGCAATAGTTATCAGGTGCATATTCTGCGAAATCCCTATCCTTCTCAGTGTACTTGTGGTGAACCACAAGTTTATCATATCACATGCTCACATGTACTGGCCTGTACTAGTTTCATACACTATGAATATTTCTAGTTTGTCAGTAGTTGGTACAAGCTAGACAATTATAGGCTGACATATGCCCCTCAGTTTAGTGGAATCCCTGATAAAAGATATTGGCCAGGGTTTGATCCAACCATGGGTCTTGTTTATCTTCTACCACCAGTTGTTACAACACATGCAGAAAGACCTAAGGTGAAGCACAGGATGACAAATATGGATATTGATCCTAATCACACTTCTTACAAATGTGGAAAATGTGGCGGTTTAGGTCATATTGGGAGAACATGGAAGAAAAGTGATGGTTAGAAATCTCCAAATGTAATCTTAGTTTTCTACTTTGAAATCTCTACGTGTAATCTTCACTTTCTAATTAGTAATCTCTACATGTAATCTTAGCTTTCTACTCTGAAATCTCTCGGTGTAATCTTAGTTTTCTTACTCACATGAGGAGGGCGGGATGAATAACATTTCCTCCTAATTTCTGTAATAGTACATGTAATAAAATGTTAGATTCTATTTTGGTATACATATAGTTAACATCTCATTGTAATTTTATTGTATGCTTTTAGTCATTTAACACATGTTGTGATATTTGTTCTTTTTTTTAATAGACATGGTGAAAGGAGATGATACATTGCGGATTATATGCCACTCCACTGAAATTTCTAGGTGGGAGTTAACAGATGCAGATGTGTTGTGGTATGTTCGTACAGCTGGGTTTGGATTCGTCATTACCCTTTCTAGGGTTCACTTTGATGCATCATTGATAATAACACTTAGTAGCAGGTGGCACTCAAATACAAATTCCTTCCACTTCCCTTTAGGTGAGATGACGATCACACTTCAGGATGTTGCAGTCTTACTAGGTTTACGTGTTGATGGCAATGCCGTTGTAGCTCATCATCCTATAGGTCCTAATGAAGGCCAATTTAGATCTTGGTCTTCCATGTGCGACCATATCTTAGGTTCACATCCAGAAGGGCTTGATCATGGGACCGTCCAGTTGAGTTGGTTGCGTTCTACATTTGCATCCAAATCAGGGTATGGCTCCTCCTACGACGACATCAATTGATGGAACTCCTATTGCATTTACGCCACCATGGCATTCTACTGCACCAGGCAGTTATACAACAACTGGACACTTTACACCACAAGGACATTCTACTGCACCAGGTTGTTTTACAACAACAAGCGACTCCTTGCCTGTAGGAGATTCCACATCTGCAAGACAATTTTCTGTTGGTACTGCTTCTTCATTTCTAGGAATGTTCTACTCTTATCCTTCACCACCATCTGATCAGTTTGGGGTTCCTTCTACTTTATCATGGTCTCAAGGTTTTAGTCCGTCCCGAGCCTTTGACCAACACGGGTCTTTTTATTCATTTTCACCACATGGACAACCACCTAGCTGGTCACTAGGCCTCCACACAACCATGTTTGGATCACCTCCACCATCTTGGAATATGCCTTTCACTCGACCTCTCACACCACCACTTCCTATGAGTAGGCCTACACGTGGAGCTCAAATTACACAATTGAGCCCAATCCAAGATTCTCCAAGCATAGATTGACACAATGGTGACCAAACCCAAGGTTGAGGTAGTAAAAAATGGTAGGTATTAATTCTTTCAAATATTTTTTATATTCTAAATAATACATTGTATTGTTAACTATAGTTTAATAATCTGGTCAAATATTTCTCTTATTTTGATTCCAGGATTGAACTTGTTTGTTGCAGCATCTGAAGATTTCTTGTCATTTCCAAATATTATAGATTTCCTAGTTGAATCATGTATCTTTCTTAAACACATTTAGACTGATGTTTCTTTATGATTGTTCTATGTTGGATCATTTTGTATTCACCATTTACCTTATTGACTTTTGGACATATTTATGTCATATTGTATTCATAATCTAGCTTAATATGTGTTAGATATTTAGAACATGCAGCAAATACCATATGAAATGATGTGTGTTTTGAACAACAAACGCTATAAAAGTTAACACATTTTGTTTGAAAATTTAGAGCATGCATTAAATGCCAACTAATTTGGCATGTACAATGAACAATCCACCTAAGTTGGCACTTTTGCTTTAGAAAATGCCAACCATCTGTTTAAGGTAAAGTGCCAACTAATTTGGCGTTTAAGATAAAGTGCCAACTAATTTGGCATTTTAAGCTCCACAACCTTGAAAATGCCAACTGCTTTGGTGCTTTTGACCCCTCTATCTTGGAAACACCAGATATTATGGCACTTTCAGGCCCTGCACCAGGAAAACGCCAACTAATGTGGTGCTTTTGGATGAAAGTGTGCTAGTCCGGGAAATAAGTTGGGGAGGGTGCTATTTGGGTAAATTTTTATACAAAAGTGTGCTATTTGATTTTTTCCCCCAAAAATATATTTGTAAGGTGGAGATGGAGGTGGTGTTGGCTTTTTTGGCGAAGGTAGAGGCGGGATAGATGCCAGTGGAGGTGCGATAATGTCTAAGATGGAAGTAGTGATGGCTTGCAGTTGACGCAGGGGGTGGTAGCCATTATGACCGAGGTAGTGGCTTGGAGGTGTCTCTTAAGGTAGAATTAGTGGTGGGCGTGGTGCTGGAAGAGGAGGCAATGGCTGGTGTTGGAAGAGGTGGCGTGGTTGGTGCTGGAAGAGGTGGTGGTGGCTAGTTTAATTTGAAAGAGGTGATGGTGGCTGTCGAGGCGGAGGTAGTGGTAGGTTTAGTGCTGTTGAGTTGGGTTCGACACTGATAGAGGTGGTAGTGGTGGTGGCTGTTAAGGTAGAGGTAGTGACATTTTAGTGTTTGAGGAGTTAGTAGTGGTTGTTAAGGGAGGCTTGGTACTGGCAGAGTAGCAATAACTGTTAAGGAGGAGTTAGTGGCCGGTTTGGTGCTGGTGGCAGTGGCTGTTTGGAAGGTAGCGGTGGACCTGGTGCTAGTGGAGGTGACAATATTTTTTTTGTACTGGCAGAAGATGACATAAGACGTTTGGGGAACGAAAAGATATAGGTGACGCGCCAATACCGTGATGCGCCCGGGAAGCGATAATTTTCCTGGTGGTTTTTCGTTGCACAGGCTGGTTTGGCGTTGTAGGTGAAGGCTGTCCCACTGTAGCAGGCTCAATTAATGCACTGCCATCACTTTACAAGGTGGAATGGGGGGAAATGGAGGAGAAACAGAGGGAAATTTGGGCATTCATCGGAGAACGTAATAGGGAGGGAAATTCGTACTTGTGCCCCAAGTTAGGTTGGAAATGGAGGGAATTTTTTGGAGGAAAATTTGTGCTTGCTCCCCAAGTCTTCATCCTAGCTATTGTGGAACTAAATGAGCAGGACAACACATTCTACTTGGTTGGATCCAACTACAGCATTAACTACTCGAACCACTTGGTTGGATGCAAACTGCTGCATTTACTGCTTAAGTTCATTAAGAAATTAAGCCACATGGTGTTCGACAATGGTACTTTATTGCTAAAGTTCCCAAGCTCATTTATTGTTTGAAGTTCCCACATTTATATCATCATATTAAACAACATCTGTAGTGTTAGAGATATTACTTGTATGTTTTTAACACTATGTTCCCTCATTGTCATTAGATGTTGATGTTGATGTTGATTTCGGAAGTGACTACGAGTTAACATACTCTGATGAAGAAGAAGAAGAGGTAAAAACTAATTTTGAAGAACTTGAGCATGGAAGTCATTGTGAAGAAATTAATGAAGATGTAGATAACCATGGTAGCGAGCAACATGGTAATGCATTTGATCTAAATGTTCCAATATACAGGATGAAGATGTGCAAGAAGTACCCCCTAATGATCAAGGTAAAAGATTTAACTATTTTGTAATTCGCAGAACCTTCTCCCGCGTAGTATTTTCAAATATTATTGAGAATGCACCTACTTAAGACGTCAATGCGCCTACTTTAGACGTAGATATGCCTAATTTAGACAAATGCACTAATGATCAAGGTAAATGATTTAACTGTTTTGTAATTCGTAGAAACCTTCTCCCGCGTAGTATTTTCAAATATTATTGAGAATGCGCCTACTTAAGACGTCAATGCACCTACTTTAGACGTAGATGTGCCTACTTTAGACAAATGCGCTAATGATCATGGTAAAAGTTGTTTTGTAATTCGCAGAACCTTCTCCCGCGTAGTATTTCAAATTTTATTGAGAATGCGCCTACTTAAGACATCAATGCGCCTACTTTACTGATATATGTGCCTACCTTTTAGTAATTAAATTTGAAATGGGCGTACTATGTAAGACACATTTTTCTAAAAATGCGCCTACTTTACACGTCAGTGCGCCTACTTTAGACGTATATGCGCCTACTTTAGACGAATGTGCCTATTTGAGATGCCAATGCGCCTACCTGATTGATAGATGCCAATGCGCCTAGTTGAGATGCCAGTGCGCCTACTTTAGACGTCAATGCGCATACGTGAGTGAGAAATGCACCTACTTTAGTTATTTGTGTGCCTTTTTTTGTTTAATGGAACACAACTACTTCATTGCGAAATGTGCTTAACTTAATTAGGAATGCACCTACATAAGACGTATATGCGCCTACATTTGACATAGATGCGCATACTTTAGACGAATGCGCCTATTTGAGATGTGAATGCGCCTACCTGATTGATATATGCCAATGCACCTAGTTTGAGCATCAATGCGCCTACTTTAGACGTCAATGCACATACGCGAGTGAGAAATTCACCTACTTTAGTTATATGTGCGCCTTTTTTTTGTTCAATGGAACACGTCTACTACTTTACTGGTATATGCACCCACCTTTTAGTTGAAGACGCCAATGCGCCTAGTTGAGACGTCTGTGCGCCTACATTTTTTAGAAATTGCGCCTAATTTAGACGCAGATGCGCATACTTTAGACGAATGCGCCTATTTGAGATGCGACTGCGCCTAGTTGAGACGTCAATGCGCATACCCGAGTGAGAAATGCGCATACTTTAGTGATATATGCGCCTTTTTTTAGCAATGGAACACATGTACTTAATTGTTAAATGTGTTTAATTAATTAGAAATGCGAATGCACCTAGTTGAGACGTCAATGCACTTAATTAATTAGAAATGCGCCTACTTAAGACGTCAATGCGCCTACTTTTGACATAGATGCGCATACTTAAGACGAATGCGCCTAACTGATTGATATATGCGAATGCGCCTAGTTGAGACGTCAATGTGCTTAATTAATTAGAAATGTGCCTACTTAAGACGTCAATGCGCCTACATTTGACGTAGATGCGCATACTTTAGACGAATGCGCCTAACTGATTGATATATGCCAATGTGCCTAGTTGAGACGTCTGGGCGCCTACATTTTTCTGATTGCGCCTAATTTAGACACAGATGTGCATACTATAGACGAATGCGCCTATTTGAGATGCGAATGCGCCTAGTTGAGACGTCAATGCGCATACGCGAGTGAGAAATTTGCCTACGTTAGTTATGTGTGCGCCTTTTTTTTGTTCAATGGAACACGGCTACTACTTTACTGGTATATGCGCCCACCTTTTAGTTGAAGACGCCAATGCGCCTAGTTGAGACGTATGTGCGCCTACATTTTTCTGAAATTGCGCCTACTTTAGACGCAAATGCGCATACTTTAGACGATGCACCTATTTGAGATGCGACTGCGCCTAGTTGAGACGTCAATGCGCATACCCGAGTGAGAAATGCGCCTACTTTAGTGATATATGCGCCTTTTTTTGAGCAATGGAACACGTGTACTTAATTGTGAAATGTGCTTAATTAATTAGAAATGTGCCTACTTAAGACGTCAATGCGCCTACATTTGATGTAGATGCGCATACTTTAGACGAATGCGCCTAACTAATTGATATATGCCAATGCGCCTAGTTGAGACGTCTGTGCGCCTACTTTTTTTTCTTCTGAAATTGCGCCTACTTTAGACGCAAATGTGCATACTTTAGACGAATGCGCCTATTTGAGATGCGAATGCACCTAGTTGAGACGTCAATGCATTTAATTAATTAGAAATGCACCTACTTAAGACGTCAATGCACCTACTTTACTGGTATATGTCCCCACCTTTTAGTTGAGGCCCCTAACACTCTCACCATTCTCATACATTTAAAATATATTTTGTATTTTTTGTAGATGCAAGTATCCCCTGTGAAGGAATGATATTTGATTCAATTGATAAAGTCAAAGTTTTTTATAGAAGGTTTGGCATATCAAATGGTTTTGGTGTTAGAGTTTTGTCTTCCGGAAAGAATAGTCATGGTGAGATATCTAGGATGAAGATGATTTGTGTTAAACAAGGAGTGAGTAATAGGGCCAAGGATAACTTATCATTCTCCAAAAGGTGTAGTGCTAGAGAGAACTGTCCTGCTCATTTAGTTGTTCATCTAAAGAATGACAAATACATTATTGACAATTATTGTAATGATCATAACCATGTTATGCTTGGTGAGGACCATATAAGATTCTTACTTTCCATGAGGAGTGTATCCGCTATGCAGCAGAAAAGGCTTCTTATTAATTACCAGGCTGGTATATCGACATCACAGTCAATGGCTGCACTTGCTGTTGAAGCCGGAGGGGTTTCCAACCTAAGTTTTACAGAGACCGATGCACACAATTTTCTAAGCCGAGCTAGGAGATTAAATCTTGCGAATGGAGATGCCAAAGCAATGCAAGAGTATTTCACAAGAATGCAGAATGTGCACTCAAACTTTTTCTATGTCATGGATGTAGATGAAGAGGTGTATTAAGGAATGTTTTTTGGGCCGATTCAAGAGCATGATCTTCGTACAAGTACTTTGGTGATGTTGTCTCTTTTGACAGTACATATCTCACTAATAAGTACAAGATGCCATTTGCACCTTTCCTTGGTGTCAACCAGCATGGGCAAACCATCTTGCTTGGTTGTGGGCTTCTATGTGAAGAGACAACTCATAATTTTATATGGCTATTCAAAACCTGGTTGTTATGTATGGAAGGTGTGCATCCAAAAGGCATAATTACAGACCAAGCACAACCAATTATTAATGTTGTAGCTGAAGTATTCCCCAACAGTAAACATAGATTGTGTTTGTGGCATATAATGAAGAAGTTACCCCAGAAGTTTGAGAATTCTGAAGGAGCTCGAAAAGCTATTAAAGGAGTAGTGTATGACTCTGTTACGCCTGTTGATTTTGAAGCTAGGTGGGCTGAATTGGTAATAGTCCACAATTTACAGCAAAATAGATGGGTTCAACGGATGTACTCTATCCTTGAGATGTGGGTGCCATGCTATGTCAAAATATCATTTTGGGATGGAATGTCTACAACACAAAGGAGTGAATCAATAAATGCATTTTTCAAAGGATATTTCAAAGAGAGAGCCTCACTGAAGGAATTTGTTCAACAATTTGAACTTGCTGTAAGTTCCAAGTTCAAGAAAGAAGTTGAAGCAGACTATGAATGTATTCACAAAAATCCAGTTATGCGGACTTCATTTGAAATGGAGGGACAAATTGCTAAATGGTATACTCTGGAAATCTTGAAGAAATTTCAAAGAGAGCTACAGGGACTTATGTACTGCAACACAACTAAAACATACTCATCCGGGCCATATGCTTGCTTTGAAGTATTGGAAAAGAAAAGGATACTTGTTGATACCAATCTTTTTTTGCCATAGACTAAGTCTTTTAGTGTTGTCTTTAACACTCAACTCCAGGGAGCTATTTGCCATTGTTTGATGTTTGAATCATCAGGCATTGTATGTAGACACATGTTTGCAGTCTATATTTTCTTAGGAATTGACAAATTGAATGAGGAGTACCACTTGATTGATAGATGGAGGAAAGATGTGAAGCGAATTGTAACCAAACCCGATACCATCGAATCTGTTGACTATTCTAACTCTGTCAATCAGTATAATGCTGTTATACAAAATGTTGAGTTGTGAGCAGAATCAGCTGCCATTTCTGAAGAAAAATTTGATGAAATTATGAGAGGTTTGGAAAAAGTAAAAAGGGACGTTGGTCTAGCAAACACTGTAAGTAATGCCAAGTTGTATTTGATTTACAAATTTTGTTGTATTTGATTTACAACTATCATTTTTGGATTATAATAAACAACTATCGTATTTTCTTCTAGGTTGATGAACCACATATTAATAGATGCATCAAAAATCCAAATATGGTTGGTCAAGTTGGTCTTCCACGTAAGAGAAGGCTCAAGTCTTTTGAAGAAAGGATGCACAAAACACAGAAACGTCAATACAAGTAGCATACTATGAAAAATACAGAGAGTTTTTTGAGATAGATAGACAGTGATAGTCTTTTCAAATAACTACACAGTGATAGCTCAACCACATATACTTAAAGACAGATATATAGATTATAGTAAAGAAAGATTATACTTAAGAGAGATACAGTGATATCTCACTAACTTATAGTGCAAGCAGTGGAAACATATTTTCGTATGTGGTGCTATTTTGAAATTTTGTAACTAAATCCGATCGCAAAAATTTATATTACAGATCATTTGTTTCATATGTGGTGCCATTTTGTATGTGGTGCCATTTTGTATTTTCAAATATTTACGCTCATATAGTACTAAAGTAGTCGCGTTGACACATTCAGGAAAGCGCATTTTCCTTAAAAGTAGGCGCGTGTGTCACCCAAGTCTTTAAAATAGGCGCATCTAGTCAAGTACAACCTTCTACATTTGTAGGAAAGCACATTTTCCTTTAAAGTAGGCGCATTGAGCACTCATGTAGGCGTGTGTGTCACCCAAGTCTTTAAAGTAGGTGCGTTCACAATACTAGTGGGTGCACTCAGTAGTGAAGTAGGTGCATTCAACAGTCAATTAGGAGCATTCATCGGTCAAGTACGTGCATCTAGCATTAAGTAGGCACATTTAGCATTAAAGTAGGCACGTTTACAAGGTACATCTACATTGCAGTTAGGTGTATTCACCTCAAAAGTAGGCGCGTATAGAAAAAAAGTAGGCTCATGTACAAGTAGGCACATGCAGCAATCAAATAGGCGCGACTACATTGCAAGAAGGCGCATGTACAAGTAAAGTAGGCACATTCATCGATAAAATAGGCTCATATAGCATTAAATAGGCACATTTAGCATTAAAATAGGTGCGTTTACATTGCAAGTAGGTGCATATACATTAAATGCGGCCGGTTAAATGTACAACTACAAATTAGGTGCATTGCCAAAGTTAGGCTTACAAAATATGTTACAAAATATGTTTACATGAAAGTTAGGCTCATTCATCATTGCCGTCGAGCATACTACATTTGTCTTTCAATATCTGAATTGCAAATGTCCCTCTCATCCTGTGGATAGTGTTGGCTATAGTTTCATCACCAACAATGTCCTCGCCATCCATTATTCTTTTTATCCAATGAAGTGTGAAAATACCACAGTCATTGCTATGAGCAGGTTGTTGTGGACAGTTTCTGCAGTACTGGACTTTCCAATCTTTGACATTGTGGTCCAAGCTGGTGCTAAAAGTATCTTTCAACCACTTTGGCTTCAAACAAATAATTCAAATGTCAGACTGCAAGCAATAGGCACATTAGGCACACTACAGAAAGATGTAGGCACACTACAGGTAGATGTAGGCTCACTACAGCAAGATCTATGCACATTACAACAAGATGGTGCAATACTACTTACTATTTGACATGCCAGCTTCTCATGCACATTCTTTGGTAGGTGTGGCATTGCTCTTTTCTTTGCAACACGTGATAAGGATGCACTATTGTAATGAATTATAAGCTTTTCTTTCATGCGAATCTCTATCAAATGCCAATGCAAGTTGGAGTGAAGCACCATTATTAGTTTTTCTTTGCATTTTATCTCATCCATTCTTCTCTTGAAGTACATGTTTATGTAATATTCATGAGAACTAACTATTGCACGACACATGTTAACATGAAATATTAGAGGCATAGGACGATCTATAATTGGCACGTAATTTTTCTAAAAGATATGAATGATGGATTGTATCTACTACGTACACCAAAAAAATAATGAATTGTTAGTAATTGTTAGTAATGCTTATTTAAGATTTGAAATATACAAGTGTTGTTTCATGTTAACATAGTAAATTTCTTACCGTTTCAGATACTAGCCCCTGATATTGTAGTGTTGGAAACAAGTCGCCCGACATCACTCCAACATCTGCATACGACCATAGTGGTTTACCAATAGTATAATTTGATAATATCTCTTGTAGAAACTTTTGATCTGCATCATCAAGGTGTTCTATTGCAGTTTTATCTAGCTTGATTTGAAGACGAGTTATGAATTTGCCCTTCACTATTGGTGAATCTTCTGATATTTGAATAGGTATGATCTGTTCACTTTGTGAGTTGTATTGAGCTAATTCTTCCAATAGGGAAATATCCATGGCGCTTGGAGTGGGCTTATCGTCTGACTTGGTGCATCATGTTTCATAAAGGCGCACATACTAAGTGTGAAAAAACACACCACAAGTGAAATATAACTACCAAGTGAAATTTAAGTAGGCGCGTAGAAATACCTGCTGTTTCAACAAATTTTTCTTGATGTTGTGGAGATTGAGGTGATGGCTGGAGAATTTCTCCTTGATCTAAAACATGGATATCTATTCTTGATGGTGACTTATCAGGTGACTTCACGCATTCTATTTCATAACATTGGCATTCAATTTTACAATATACGATTGCCCCACATAAAATACAATATTACGCATTTCAATTGTAACTAGGTAGGAGCACCAAAATACCTAATGTTTCAGTGAAATTTTCTTATTTTTTTTTGGATTCAGGTGATAGCAGGGGATTTTCTCCTGGATGCTTTTCATTGTGATTTTGAGACTCTTCTTCATTCCCTTGATGTGACAGAGCGATATCCGTTGTAGTTGGCACATGGGGCGACTTACCACATTCTGTTGCATAAAATTGGCATTCAAATTTAAAATAAGCACACATATTAATTGCAAAAAGTCACTTCTAATTTCAATGAGCCTACTTCTGATATGAAATGCGCCTACTTATAATGTGTATGCACCTACTAGTAACTGGAATGCGCCTACTTGAGCGTATACACGCATACTTACAATGTATATGCACCCACACGCCTACTTGAGCATATACACGCATACCTCTGATGTATATGCGCCCATTTCTCATGTGAAATGTGCCTACTTATAATGTATATGCGGATATACGACTAGTTGGGCTTTGATCGATGCGCTTAATTAAAGTATATGCGCCTACTTCTAACTTGAATGAGCCTACTTCCGGTCTGAAATGCGCCTAATTCTAATGTATATGCGCCTACTACTAAATGGAATGCACCTACTTGAGCTTATACGCGCATACTTTTGATGTATACTCACATACTTCTGATGTATATATGCATATTTATAATGTATATGTGGCTACTTGGGGCGGATCGATGCGCCTACTTGTAATGTATATGCGCTCAATTCTGCTGTGAAATGTGCCTACTTCTAATTTGAATGCGCCTACTTTAGTTATACCTGCATGGATGCATGTGACTACTTGCGCGTGAATAGGCCTGGATTGATGCGACTACTTAATGCATATGTACCTAATCCTACCATGAAATGCGCCTATTGTTATACATTAGACTTGCGCATTTGAAATGTAACTAGGTAGGAGCACCCAAATACCTAATGTTTCAGTAAAATTTTCTTCATTGTGATTTGGAGACTCTTGGGGCGACTTGCCACATACTGTTGTATCTGTTATAATTGGCACATGGGGTGACTTGCCACATTCTGTTGCATAAAATTGGCATTAGGAGCACATTAATTGCTAATAGGCGCACAAATTGAAAAAGGCGCAAAGATATACCTATTGTTTCATTATCTTTTACTTCTTGTGATGGATGTGGAGGAGATTCTTCATTCCATATGTATATCTTCTGCTTATTTTTCTCTCCATGGTTGGTATTGTCCTCTAAAAATGGCTGCGAGTAGTCAATCTCCACAAGCCTGTGCTCCAACACTATTTTGGCAGTGTGCAGCTCATCACAATAGTCGTGAAGTTCATCGAGATCAGTTTGCATCTTCAAAAACTTTTTTTTGTACTGTTTTTCTTTGTGATCCACGATACATTTTTCTATCAGTAGTTCATTCTTCAGTGATGCAATCTCAGCAAGTAGGCTTTGGATTTGGTTAGTAGCCTCTGACGAATGTTCACGGAGCTGTTCTGAACTTTTTGAAGTTGGCTGCCCTAAGTGTAGTTCAAATGTCACAATTGTGGACTTTTGCAAATTTTTAGTCGTCATTGTAGCTAGTTGTATATTCTTTTTTCGTAGTATGGCTGAAAGCCGCATCTTGTATGACCATTTGTTGATGATGAGATCTTCGTCAGGGTAATCTCTTGGAATGAACTTCAACATCTCCAAAAGCCAAGGCTGCAAAAAGAGTTTTTGCATCATAATTCACAATAGTTCAAATTATCAATCACATTCGTAAGAGTTAAAACTTAACATTGAATATTACCGTGAGGATGAGTGTGCATCCTTTCATATATCCTCCTCTATCTTTCCGCTCTTTCAAAACTCAAATCCTTGACAAAGAAGTTCTTGCACAGCAACAACCCAATCATAATCGTTTATATGATCCAAATCTTCAGCATAAGGATATAGACAGTTCATGATTCGACTAGATCCGCTAGGGAACAGAAAGTGGCCAAACAATGCCACTAACAACAACTTAACTCTGTCCCTTCGCATCTCTTCATTATTTGCTTGAAGGGTGGTGAACTTCTCTACAATTGCGGGTAGTCTTGGATCGCCGTCATCAAAAAACTTTTGACGTATGTATGAAGTTGGTGCCTTAGTCAGGAACCTTTTAAAATGGATCCTCCCATCTGAAATATTAGGTGCCATTGAAGTAAGTTAGCAAACTATTAGGTAAATGCACCTACTTCTAATGTATTCTAATGTATATGCGCTTACTAGTAACTGCAATGCACCTATTGAGCGTATACATATACTTCTGATGAAATGTGCCTACTTCTAATGTATATGCACCTACTAGTAACTGGAATGTGCCTACTTGAGTGTGAATGCGCCTACTTGAGTGTATACGCACATACTAGTAACTGGAATGCGCCTACTTGAGTTTGAATAGGCCTACTTGAGCATATACGTGCATGCTTCTTATGTATGAAATGCGCCTACTTTTGGTATGAAATGTGCCTACTTGTAATGTATATGTGCCTACTAGTAACTGGAATGCACCTACTTGAGTGTGAATGTGCCTACTTGGGCGTATACACGCCTACTAGTATATGGAATGCACCTACTTGAGTGTGAATGTGCCTACTTGAGTGTGAATGTGCCTGGATGTGCCTGGATGCGCCTACTTAAAGTATATGCACCCACTTCTCATTTGAATGAGCCTACTTCTGGTATGAAATGCGCCTATTCACACCTACTTGGGCCTGGATCGATCGATACGCCTACTTAAAGTATATGCGTCTACTTCTAATTTGAATGCGCCTACTTCTGGTCTGAAATGTGCCTACTTATAATGTATATGTGCCTACTAGTAACTGGAATGTGCCTACTTGAGCGTATAGGCGCATACTTCTTATGTATATGTGCCCACTTTTGATGTGAAATGTGCCTACTTGAGTGTGAATGCGTCTACTTATGGATGTTTATGCGCCTACTTATGGATATATATGCGCCTACTTAATGTGAAATGCGCCTACTTATAATCTGAATGCGCCAACTTCTACCATGAAATGGGCCTATTGTAGCGTGAATGCGCCTATTTGTGGGTTGAATGTATATGCACATACTTGTAATATATGCGCCTACTTATAATATATATGCGCATACTTGTAATGCGCCTACATGTGAAATGGATCGATGGGCCCACTTAATGCATGAAATACGCCTACTTCTAGCATAAAATACGCCTAGTTCTGATACGAAATGCGACTACTATTGTCTAATATCTAACGTTAATGTGCCTACTTAACATGAGAGCGCCTACTTAAGATGAGTATGCGCCTACTTTAGTTATACCAGCATGGATTCATGTAGTCACTTGCGGGTGAATGGGCCTAGATTGATGCCTACTTAAAGTATTTGCGCCTACTTCTTATGTGAAAGCGCCTACTTCCACTATGCAATGCGCATACTTCTAATTTGAATGCCCCTCATTTGTTCCGTGAATGCGCCTACTTCATTTCAGGAGATAAATTAGGCAATATATAGTAGAAAGAGCATTTCATCGAGCAATTGTTGTGCACCATGCGCCTACTTGTAATGTCAATACACCTAATGTAGTTAGAAATGAGCCTAATTTAGTCACTAATGCGCATACTTGCATTTCAAGCGATAAATTAGCACTATATAGTAGAAAAAGCAGACGATCATTTCATCGAGTAGCTGTTCTCCATCGTTGAATAGGGCATTACCTTTTACGGGAAGAGGTAGCAGCTCCCTTAGATGGCTTGCCTTGAACTCCACAGTCCTTTGACCGAATTTGAACGTAACCTCATCTTTGTTATAACACGAAGCAAGGTCATGTATCAGAACTGCGTCATTGAGAGGTATCCTCTTGATTTGCAGGAGTGACTGGAATGGGGTCCTTGCGAAAACGTTTTTTCGTCATCAGTAAGTGTCATGTAACTATTGTGGAAGATCTTCCATGAACACCTTGACTTGACCAGCTTTTGCTTATCCCCTGCTTCATCATCTTCATCACCTTCATCATCCTCTTCGTCTACACTTTACTGGAGGATCTTCGCCTTCTTTTTGTCTTTGGTGGGTGTCAATTCAGCATTTGATGGCCCTCTTTTTGCAGCAGTTGACGACCCTCTTTCTTCAGTTTGCGCCCTAATTTGCTTGGTGCCCTTCTTGCTTGCGATTTTCTCAACAGGCCTTGCCCTAATTTCCTTTTACTTTCCAATTGAGTCCTTCTTTGCTTCCTTCTCAGAATCTGTAGTAGAACAGCTCGCCCCCGCAGTAGTTGCTGTCTTCCTTCTTACCACGAGCTTCAGCGACCTCCTTGCGCTTGCAAGGGTCATCGTCTCTTGGAAGTCATCGTCGGAGTTGCCCCTGCCGGTACTGGAGATAGGATCCATGACTTAGGGTAAAGAATAATAAAGGAGAGAGAGAGAGGAGGAGCCGGTGCGAGGTGATCTCCGCGGTGTGCGAAAGAGTAGGCGCCGGCGGCCGGGAAGTATGCACTAACGCAATGACGGAAGTGGGCGCCGCGGAAGTGGGCGCGGTGGAACTGGGCGCAATGGTGGAAGTCGGCGGGCTGTTTTGGGGGGAAATATCGGGGGGAGAAAATTGGGGGGAAATATCGGCAGGCTGTTTTGTTGGAGAAATGGGGGCCGTAGGGGCCCTACCGGTTCAATTGGGGTAGTTGAGACCAGCTGATTCAATTGGCCCCGTTCAGCTGATCAGAATTGCTCAGACAAAAGCTGATGTCTGCAGTGCAGTAGGTGGCCAGCTGGGACGCGGGCGGCAGTTAGATGGTGGTTTTCCACTGCGTGCGGGACGCGTGAAACAGCCAAGGTGTTTCCAAAACTAAGTCCTTTGGGGAAGGCTCATGTGGCAGAAATGATGGTGCGAGACATGCTTTTGATGTTGTGGCTTTGACTTTTCTTTACTTTATTTTCTTTTTCTTTTTTCTAGTCCTATAATTTATAATAGAGAAACGTTTCAGCCTGTTTGAAAAAAGAGAAAATAGGATGGCACACTAATTACCGGTAATTGCTACGGATGCAGCCAAACATAGTTTTCCCTGCAGATGCGGATTTTCCCTCGTCAAGCTTCGAGTAGCAATGAGTGTTAAGGAGGAGTTAGTGGCCGGTTTGGTGCTGGCGAAAGTGGCTGTTTGGAAGGTAGCGACGAATCTGGTGCTAGTGGAGGTGACAATATTTTTTGTGTGCTGGCATAAGATGACAGATAATGTTTGGGGAGGTGCATGTGGCGGAAATGATGGTGCAAGACCTACTTTTGGTGTTGTGGCTTTGACTTTTCTTTACTTTATTTTCTTTTTCTTTTTTCTAGTCCTCTAATTTATAATAGAGAAACGTTTCAGCCTATTTGAAAAAAAAAACAGGCTGGCACGCTAATTACCGGTAATTGCTCAGATGCGGCCAAACAGAGTTTTCCCTGCAGATGCGGCTTTTCCCTTGTCAAGCTTCGAGATAAATCACTACTGCTTGTGATAAAAGAAAGGAATATACTAGGTGGATCACCAGTTTGGAAACCCCCTAAAAAACATTCATTCTCCACCGTAAGTTTGAAGATATAACAAATAAAATATGTATTTTATTTGTTATATCCTCAAATATGTGAAATAAATAGAGTTCCATTTCAGATTCTAAAATGAGTCAGCCTATACCAGCAAAGGTAGTAAGTAGACTAGGCGGGCACATTGTTTAAATAGTGCCTCCCCCACGTACAATCTCCTTGATCCACATCACCGTATTTTTTAGCTTACTGTGGTAGCGAGGCCTCATCTCGATGGATGCCCACCTAATTTTTATTTCAATTTCTTACTTGCAGACGTCCCATGTTTGTGTTTGTAAGTACTATTTTCTTCAGTGGCAGGAGAGAGGTAGGTAGTTCTTTAGCTAAGATTTGTATTAATATTTTTAAAATCATTGTCAAATTGAAATTTGAATGAATAATATTCAAATCTCAATCAATTTTTGATAATAAACTTATTTCATTCAAATCCTAATCTCATTTTTATAGTTAGTTCATTTTAATATCTCCTCAAAAATCAATTCTATTATTTTAAAAGAAAAACTAAGCATTTTATCTTAATTAGACATGAATTCAATTATTTATTTTCTCTTAAGACCTGGTCAAAAATAGAAAAATTATACTTGGCCCATAACTTTTTACTTCTCTCTTCTTCTTTTTTTTCCAATTTAATTTTTATTATTCAAAGAAACAATCTTGTAATGAAAACAAAATTCCTAACTAAGATCAAGTTAAAAACTTGTAGAAAGTTAGAAAGTCACAATAACCGTTGCAATTTGTTGCCTGGGTGACACTCCTATAGGATTGGTCAGTTCTGTCATGTGTCAAAATTATGCAAACATTGGTGGTCACCCTCCACCAGAAGGAACAATCCACGAGGGCCGTGGAGTCAATCTCAACTTCATTTTCTAAATCAGCCTAAAAAGATTCTTAGTTTGTGAGATTATATTTTTCTTGAGCGAGCCACCAGACATTCTGAAACAAATATATATATCCCTGGTACCCAACGAATAGTTATAAAAATATATCATATTTTATATTTTCCACTGATAATGTATAGTAGTTGATTTTTTTTACGATATTTCATATAAAAATACTAGTGAATGATCTTCTTTTATCGTTTCAATAACATCTTATAAAATGAATTTTTATTGAACACATATTATATGGGCACTGTCGGGTGACCCGCCACCCCCTGGGTTGGATTTGGATCATTTTTCTTTGACTCGTTTAGAATTACATCTTTTTAAGTCGTACCAGCAAGACTCAAGCCCGCAGCGACCCAACTCACGCCTAACCCACCTACCCATCCCATCTGACAAGTGACAAGTCAAAGTAACATGATGGTAGAGCTGGAGCAGGCATCAGAACCTAACCAACACCTCAAACATGTTTGGATTGATACTAAATGAGGCCATGTTTTGACAGACGGAGCATCACTCTGTACAAATTTTTTATTATTAGACACACATTGTGCAACGAACAAAGGAGAAGCGTAGTCCTAGTTTACACCACGACCAGCAAATCTACACTCGAGAAAGGTGATACTGATGCAACCCTATTTTAGGGCTCCATCCTGTGCCATTTTGTATATAAGTTGCATCTAAACATGTTAGATTACAAGTATTTTCCCCCAATTTGATTATCATTGCAAATACGCTTATGGATGTTCTTTGTGCTGTTTTTCAGGTACTTTGACCACAATGGATGGACGCGTGTGATGGAGGGACCCAAAGGAGGCCCCAAAGCTCCCCCAACCTACCTTAGTGGCCAAGGATCGTCTCCAAGCAAAAACATCCAAGAATTATGAAGTTTGAAGCCATGCTAGCACTAGAAGACCCCAGCACGGCCGTGGTGCCATGGAACGGCCGTGCTGGCAATTGAGCAGAATT
Organism: Alisma plantago-aquatica; assembly: GCA_963693085.1. NCBI lineage: Eukaryota > Viridiplantae > Streptophyta > Magnoliopsida > Alismatales > Alismataceae > Alisma > Alisma plantago-aquatica. Next base: position 4,452,809 of record OY856411.1, read on the forward strand.
TCAGCTTGATCGACAAGTTTTGGAAGTTCAAGCAAGTCAGTCACCACGACCGTGTTGCCCAACACGGCCGTGCTACGAAGACCACACCACGGCCGTGCTGACCAAAACGGCCGTGCCAGATGAAGATGGAACGAGCGTACTGCTCAGAACGACCTCCTCCCAACTCCGCCACCACGGCCGTGCTACCCAGCACGGCCGTTCTACCTAATACCCAACACGGACGTTTTGCCCAAAACGGCCGTGCCACCAGCCTCCGTTTCCACCCATCAACCTGTTGGATTAACACTTAGCCAAAACGGCCGTTTTCCTCCACCACGGCCGTGTCCACTCCTACCCAGCACGGCCGTGCTACCCAAAACGGCCGTGCCACCACCCAAAACCTATACAACTTTCACTGTCTTTCCTTTTTTACCCCCACTCAACCCTAGCTCCTATATAAGCACTAGTTGCTTCTAGGGCTCGGGAGAGAGCACCCCTAGCCGACCCTAGCTGCTTCCTTGCCTCCATTACTCCAATCCACCTACTCCCTTGCATCTAACCCCATTTCCACCCACTTTCCACTCATTTCCACCATAGAAACCTAGTTTCTCTAGGTTTCTATCCATCCATTCCACCATTTTCATGCACCCCTGCACCTTTGGAGGAGGGAGGTCGTCTGCAGCTGCTTGGAGGTGAAGAAGGAGGCCACTACATCGAGCTTGATGGCATTTTCCCTTCTTCTATCCCCTTCTTTTCCTAGTTTGATCATGTATAGCTAAGCCCCCTTGGGTGGGCTGTTTGGGGCAAAAATGTGACTTTGATACCATGTTGGGGGAATATAATTTGTAATGAACATATTTCATTTCTATGATGATTGCCTTTGCTTATATATCATTTCCCATTACTTGTGCATGTGGTTGTTGTTTAATTACATTAATTGCTTGCCTTGTGGTGTTTGAAGACATTTGTCTCTAGGATGTTTTGGTTTCTATGTAGCTATCATAGGATTGGCTCCTAGGTCCTTAATTCGGATCCCTAGCTAGCCCCCTATCTTCCTACATAATCACCTTCTTCGTACATGCAAATGTGAGTTCTAAGTGACTAGTATAAGTGTGATTAGTGCAATTGCCTAGGATTTCCTAAAGGCTGAGGTGGCTAGTGGCATGAGGTCAAATACCCTCATCTCTACTCCCATCCTTACCCTTGGTCCTCAATTGACTAATACCACTTATCCTAGAGACCTAGACTTGGTACGTCCTATGAGAATTACACCTAGCCCTAGTTCTCCAATTAGTAGCTTAGGGTACATTCTCATAGCACCCACCTTGTTGTTTGGTTTGGTAATCTAGAATGAGATATGTTAATTGCTTATTATGGTGACATCCCCCAACTAATGTCAAGGTCACATTCCCAAACGACCCACCTCCTTCATCTAATTTCTTAAAACCCTAATTGCCTAGTTTGCTTGTTAATGCTAGTGTAGTTCATTTGCTTTAGTTAACTTAGTTAATTGCCTAGTTTTGTTAGCTAAGTGGTAATTTAGGTTTTTGATCTTGATTAGTGGTTAACTTAGGTTCTCAATTGCTAGTTGCTTGCTTAGTCTAGTATAGTCTGTTCTTGCTCTTGTTTAGATAGCTTGTTAACTCAGATTGCTAATTTAGTCTTTTGATAACTTAGTTTCATATTGCTTTTCATACTTTCTCTCTTAGCGTAATTAACAACCAATCAACCTTAAAACCCTAAAAACCCTACTCTCCGCACTAGGAACGTAGCTCACGCCATCTAACTCTAGTGCCCCTTTTATCCTCGCAGATCGACCCCGTACTTGCCACCTCACCTATACTACGACATGACCCCGTGCGCTTGCGGGTGTAATGTCTTAGTAGAAGTAGGTAGTTAGTGTGGGACCATACAAATTTCGAAAGCAAAGATCCCATCTCATCCCATGCCTCCCGACCTCGTGGATTGCACTTGTTGCAAGCCTCTAGTGGGAGCGCACCAAGCTTTCTGGCGCCGTTGCCGGGGATAGAGGCGCTCGACCTAGTTAGATAGTGTAGCTTAGCCTTTCCTTTTGCCCTCACCATTGCTATTCTTTATTCTTTGTGTTACTCTTACATATTGGTTCACTAACGTGGCTCCTTGTTGTTTGTTTGTGACGTGCGCAGGTGACAGCTGCGCATGCGTAGTACGCGTTCGACTTGCACCGACTTGGTGGTTTACGACCCCGAGATTGGGAGGAGAAGATGTCAAGCTCGCCGCAACCTACACCGAGAGGCCGAGATGGCCGAGAACAACCCACCACCGGATGTTCCACCTCCACCACCGCACCGCCCGCTTCATGAGTATTTCACGCCGGGGAACTACAATTCCCCCATAGCCACACTGGTGGATCAGATGCCCGGTCAGCAGTTCTCCATTCCGCCAGCACTCTTGGGACTTCTACCCACATACTACGGAATGGAGAACGAAAATCCTTATCACCATATAGACGCGTTCTTAGAAACGTGTTCGACCTTCCGCACGCCTGCTGCCACAGACGACTCGATCCGCAGAACGCTCTTTCCTTTCTCCCTCAAGGAGAAAGCCAAGGAGTGGTACATCTCGAGGCCAGAGCTCGTCACATGGAATGAAGTAAAGAATGAGTTTCTGAAGAAGTTCTTTCCGATAGCCAAGTTATCCTACATGAGAAGGTGCATCACATCCTTCACCCAAAAAGAGAACGAACCTTTCCATGAGGCATGGGAGAGGTTCCAGAAGTTGCTTCGTGACTGCCCTCACCATGAGGTCCCGCTTTGGCAGCTGGTTCAAGCCTTCTACACCGGGCTTGAGGAGCAGAGCCAAAACAATGTAGATTCTTCTTGCGGGGGCACGTTCATGGCCAAGCCACCTGAGGACTCATGGCCACTGTTTGAACATCTCGCCGAGAATTCTCGCCACTGAGCTTCCACTAAGGGGGGGCATTGCGATCGGAAATACATTCCCCCACCATCCTCCGTGGCTCCCGCACGCAATACCACCAACCCCGATCTAATGAAAATGATGGCAGATTTGATGCAAATGATGAAGAATCAAGTGGGTGGCTCTTCTAGCCAACCCGCAATGGCCGTGGACGTTGTAGATGAGGAAGTTAACGCTTTACATTCCTTTGGTGGCCGCAACAACCAGGGCCCAATGTCCCAATCCTACACTCCCGAGTGGAGGAACCATCCAAATTTCTCATGGAAACAACCAAATGAGGATGGACAAGGACAGGGGCAGCACAAGCCACGCTACAACTCTAAGTTTGAGGACGAGGTTCTTGGAAGGCTAAGAAGCCTAGATGAAGTCAAAAAGGACATCAACGCACATGGCCAGTCTATAAGCCGACTTGAGCAGAGGTTAGATCAGATTTCTCTCTCTTTGGCTAGAAGAGAAGAAGGAAGACTCCCCTCTCAACCTATGCCAAATCCAAACAATGATGGGACTTTTTAATATGCACCTCCGCCTCCTCAAGCGCCGCTCAATTATCAATATGCTCCACCCCCACCTCATACTTACCAACAACCACCTCCACAATATCACCCCACCTCAACAACAACCGCAACCCCAATTCATCCTTCAAAATCCCAATTCCCCTCACCAAAAGCCTCCACCACCCCAACAGCCACAACCACTTCCACAAGCTCCCCCTTCTACCACCCATGTGCATGTGAAGGCTGTGACTACTTTGAGGAGTGGTAGGACTTTGGAGAGCCCCCATGGTGCTGTTGTTGGCAGAGATGACACTGAGGCAGAGCAGGTTGATACTGAGATGCAGAATGATGATACTGTGATAAGAGGCAATGCTGATACTGTGACACCGAGCAGTGATACTGTGATTCCGAGCTGTGATATTGTGATTCCAGTGATACCAGTAGATGATACTGTTGATTTGGACCGATTGGGGTCCCAACTCCCACCATATCCTGATGCACTTGAGGAGCCTTCTACTGCAAAGAAAAAGAAGAAGCATGCAGATGATATTTTGGAGATCTTCAAGCAAGTGAAAATCAATGTACCTCTTATAGACGCAGTCAAGCAAATTCCGTCCTATGCGAAGTTCCTTAAAGAATTGTGCACCTTCAAAAGAAAGACAACATGGAGAATGCCTAAGAAGATCAAGCTCACTGAGCAAGTGAGCTCCATTCTCCAACACACCATCCCCCGGAAAAGAAAAGACCCCGGTGCCCCCATCATCTCATGCTACATCGGGGCGCATCGCATAGACCAGGCTCTTCTTGACTTGGGGTCTAGCGTAAACTTGATGCCTTATGATCTGTTTGCTGAGCTCCAAATGGGAGAGTTGAGGCCAACCCATTGCACTCTATAGTTGGCCGACCATTCTGTGAAGACGCCTAGAGGGCGTGTGGATGATGTGCTGGTCCGTCTTGATGAGGATACATCTACCTTCTTCCCAGGTGATTTTATCATTCTTGATATGGAAAAGGAAGCTAGAAAGGTGCCAATCATCTTGGGGAGACCTTTCTTAGCCACAGCTGATGCCGTGATCCATGTGAGGACAGGGACCATGTATGTTACATTCATGCACATGAAGATCCGGTTGAACATCTTTAAGTCTTCTACTACAGCTGAAGTGATAGGGGCCACCGAAGAAGATTATTATTTGGTGGAATGCCTAGATGAGATTGTTGAAGAGTTCCTACCCGCTTGGATTGAGACTGCTACTCAAGGTAGAGGTCTTGAGCCAATTGTTGAGTTCCCTGACGATGATGATGAGTATGATGAAGAGTGCGAACTAGCCTTAGTGGCTGTAAGCCAGGACCTCCCCTCTATTTCTGCACCTTTGAAGAACTCCCTTGAAGCACCTCCAGTTCTTGAGCTGAAGAAACTTCCTGAAGGATTGAAGTACGTATTCCTTGGCTCAAATGACACCCTCCCGGTGATCATTTCCGCCATTCTCTCTCCTGAGCAAGAAGATGCCTTGATGGAAGTCTTGAGGAAGAACATCCAAGCCATTGGATGGTCTATTGCTGACTTGAGAGGGATTGACCCCTCCATTTGTGTGCATCGGATATACTTAGAAGAAGATGCGAGACCGACCCGTCAAATGCAAAGAAGGATAAATCCAAAGTTGAAGGACGTTGTAACTCAAGAGGTTGTAAAGTTGCTCGATGCAGGGATCATCTATCCCATTTCTGACAGTACATGGGTGAGTCCCATCCAAGTTGTGCCCAAGAAGGGTGGGATTACAGTTGCAGAAAATGCCGATGGTGAGCTTATGCCGGTGAGAGAGCAGTCGAAGTGGAGAATGTGCATGGATTACCGGAAGCTCAATGATAAGACAAAGAAGGACCACTACCCACTTCCGTTTCTTGATCAGATCTTAGAGAGGTTGGTTGGGCAGAGCTTCTACTGCTTTCTTGACGGATACTCGGGATACTTTCAGATTGTTGTGCATCCGGCTGATCAGGAAAAGACGACATTCACTTGTCCAAGTGGTACTTTTGCCTACCGGAGAATGCCATTTGGACTGTGCAATGCCCCTTCCACTTTCCAGAGATGCGTAACCTCGATCTTTACTGACATGCTTGATTCGTCACTTGAGGTTTTCATGGATGATTTTTCAGTTTTCGGGAAAACCTTTGATGAGTGCTTGCTACATCTAGCTGCGGTTCTGGAAAGATGTGTGAAAGTTCGCTTAGTTCTATCTTGGGAAAAAAGTCATTTTATGGTACCTGAGGGTATAGTTCTGGGACACCGAGTTTCGAAAGATGGGATTGAAGTTGACAAGGCCAAGGTGGGCCTCATTTCTACACTCGATTTTCCTTCAACCGTAAAACATGTCCGATCTTTCTTGCGACATGCAGGCTTCTATCGACGTTTTATCAAGGACTTCAGCAAAATCTCAAGACCTCTCTGTCGATTACTTGAGAAAGATGTTGAGTTTCAGTTTGATGACAAATGTGTTACAGCCTTCAATCATTTGAAAGAGAGACTTATTTCTGCTCCTATCATGCAGCCCCCAGATTTCTCTTTGCCATTTGATATCATGACGGATGCATCCGATATGGTGGTGGGGGCTGTGCTGGGTCAACGCATTGGCCGAATTCCTCATGCTATTTATTATGCAAGCAAAACATTAGACGATGCTCAAAGAAACTATACGACTACCGAGAAGGAGCTACTTGCGGTGATCCTCGCTCTTGACAAGTTCCGGCCGTATCTCTTGCAAAACAAAGTGACAATCTACACGGACCATGCTGCGTTGAAGTATCTCATGTCCAAGAAAGACTCAAATCCAAGGTTGATCCGATGGATTTTATTACTCCAGGAATTTGACATAGAAATTGTGGATAAGAAAGGGATAGAAAATGGTGCTGCAGATCATCTCTCCCACCTTGATGGACCTTTTGATATGACAAGTCCAATCAAAGAGACAATGCCACATGAACAACTCCTCTTAGTCTCATCTGTCCAAAAGCCATGGTACAAGCACATAGCGAATCTCCTAGCTAGTGGGAGGATACCGAGCATGTAGACACGAGAAGAAAGCAAGAGATTGTTTGCCATGGTAAAGAACTACATTTGGGATGACCCTCACCTCTTTAAGTATTGCCCGGACCAACTCATTAGGATGTGCATTCCGGAGATGGAGCAGTAAGAAATCTTATCTATGTGCCATTCCGGAATGTGTGGAGGCCATTTTGGAGGGAAACGCACGGCCGCCAAAGTTCTTCAATGTGGATTCTACTGGCCGACGTTGTTCAAAGATGCTCATGACTTTTGTAAGAGTTGCATCAAGTGCCAAAAAGTGGGCACTATCTCAAAGAGGGACATGATGCCTTTGTCACCTATCTTGGTGGTAGAAGTGTTTGACATTTGGGGGATTGCCTTTATGGGTCCTTTCCCCCCTTCTTTCGGGTATGTCTACATCTTGGTCTCCGTAGACTATGTATCAAAATGGATTGAGGTTGTGGCAACAAGGACAAATGATCATAAAGTGGTGTGTGATTTCGTGATCTCCAACATCTTTAGCCGTTTTGGTGTTCCAAGGGCTATGATTAGTGATGGCGGGAGTCATTTCATTCACCGCACATTTGAAGGACTGCTGAAGAGACATGGGGTGAAACATCGTGTAGCTACTCCTTACCACCCTCAAACGAGTGGTCAAGTTGAGTTGGCAAATCGGGAGATAAAGCTCATTTTGGAGAAGACGGTGCGACCAGACCGCAAGGATTGGTCACTTCGCCTCAACGAAGCTTTATGGGCATATAGGACTGCATACAAAGCCCCGATTGGCACTACACCGTTCAAACTTATCTATGGTAAGAGTTGCCATTTGCCGGTTGAAATGCAACACAAGGCATTGTGGGCCTTGAAGACGATGGACTTCGATGAAGAGAATGCCGGACTAAGGAGAAAGTTTCAATTGAATGAGCTAGAAGAGATGCGGCATGAAGCCTATGAAATGTCAAAAAGCTACAAGGAAAGGACCAAGTTTTTGCATGACAAGATCATAAAAAGGAAAGAGTTTGAGCCCGGCAAATGGGTATGGCTATACAATTCAAGGATGAAATTCTTCCCCGGAAAGCTTCGGTCTAGATGGGAGGGCCCTTACCTTGTCAAGAAAGTGTACCCATCCGGAGCAGTGATCATTTGTGCAAAGGAAGGAGCTAAGGAATTTGCTGTTAATGGACAAAGGTTAAAACCTGTCGTTGAAATCGGCCCAGACAAGGCTAACCAGGATTTTGATGTTGTTATGCTGGTAGAAGAAGAATCTGATGAAGAGGAGTGTTTGGACGAGGATGAGAAAGGGATTTACTACAAGGATCTTTTAAAGATTCCCAAAAAGTGAAAAAGTCCAACATTCAATAAGCCTGGCTGAAGGCGTTAAATTTAGCGCTAGTGGGAGGCAACCCACGTGGTTTGAGATTCTCGAACCCTCCTTTTGATACTTTAGTTTTGTTTTACACAAATACACACACGCACACTTGTGCTTGATAGTTTTGTTTTTAGTTTTGATGAAATGACAGGTTGAACAGGTTCAAGCTGAAGATTGAGGCACAGTCAGTCAAGGTGGTGGATAACCCACCAAGAAAAGATAATTCATGACGATCAAATGATGAGTTTCGAAAAGTTTTGATGAAATTTTGAGTTTTGACTTGAAAGAGAGCAGCACGGCCGTGCTGATCAAAACGGCCGTGTTGACCTAAATCCAAAACGGCCGTGCTGAAACGGAACGACCGTGCTGATAAAGATGCATCCAACAGGTTGATTGAAGATCTTGGCCCCCACCAGCACGGCGTGCTGACCAAAACGGCCGTGTTGGCCTAAAACCAACACGGCCGTGCTGACCAAAACGACCGTGCTGGCCCATATAAACCTAAAATATACCCCGAACCAACACAACCCCCCGTTCATTTCTGCGACCCAAAACGGCCGTGCCGCGACGTCTGGCGACTAGGGCGAGTTCCCTACACCCCAAATCACTTCCTCTTGCTCCCAAACTTCGGATTTGAGGTTCCTTTGGTCCCTAATCGTCTCCCCCAACCTCTAGCTTCGATTTCCACCGCTCATCACCACCGATTTCTCCAGCCACACGCAAATTCCGCCCCATCAGCCCGGAGCTGCGTTTTCCAGTGCAAGCTTCATTCCTCATCAGAGAATCATGCAATCATGAAGGGCATGGGCAAAGCAATCAAGAAAGGAGTAGAGAAGACCACAAGCATCCTCACCGGTGGCAAAAGAAGGTCCAAACGAGCGGCCGGTTCACAGCAGTCCAGCAGCGCCTCCTCACCATCCAATTCGATTTCACGTTCCTTTGGACGGTCGGCTTCGATGAGCACTTCTCGACTACACTCTCCCTCAAGCGAGCATTTCTCCGATCCAAGCTACAACAAGACTGGGGAAGAGGAGGAAGAAGAAGAAGAAGAGATGGAGAATCTGGTGGATTCTATTGAAGTCACTGCACCGGCTCGTGAGCGAAGGGCTAAGAAAACCAATGAAGCTTCGTCCTCGCACCTACCGCCACGACCAACTCAAGCAAGGCACTCGACATCATCTGCCTGACCTAGTGGAAGCAATGAAAGAGTGCCCTTGAACTTGGACACAAGTTCGGGGTCACATACATATCAAGAAGAAGAAGTGGATGATACTGAGAGCGAGGAATTGGAGGATGAACCAGTGGATATCCTATCGAGACTAGAGGAGGACAGATTCACATGGGCGGGAAAGCAACCAGAAGGAACCACTTATGGTAGAGGAATTGCAAGAAGTGAAGCCGTGAAACCCCTTCACCCCGAATGCATGACAAGAAGGGTGACTGCCACTAGATATGCATGTGGGCCCACAATGGAAGCCATAGGCATCAATTTCAGTTTTGATTTTCATCTAAAACGCTGTGGTTTGTACGACATTTTAACTAAGGCCGAAGATGCATACTTGGAGATCACTTGCGAGTTCTTCGCAACCTTAGAGAAGGTTCAATATCGGGGAGAGGACGCTATCATGTTTAAATTGAACGGCTCAACACATGTCCTCAACGCATCTCAGATCAATGCAATCTTTGCCCCCAACCCAGAAATGGCAAGGAAATTCGACGGGGGAAGATTTGATAAGAATGGTAAGGCAGATTACGCCAAGATGTGGAAGACGATCACATGCAAATCCACTTTCTCTTCAGGGAAGTCCAAAATGAGCAAGATCCACAATCCACTCTTGAGATATTTACAAAAAGTGCTGGCAAATACCCTTTTTGGTCGCTATGATAATCAAGGATCGGGCGCCCAGAAAGACATTTTTCTCATAGCTACAGTTGTATGCGAGGGGTTTGTGAACGTGGGAGCCATGTTTATTGATCACGTGAAGACAATCCCATCCAAGAGTAAAAACCCATTCATCATGGGAGGGATTGTCACCACTTTGGCAAGGGCATTGGGATGCAATTTAGAAGGGATCACCAAGGTAGACGGAAGCAAATTTGTGGACCTAAACTATCTTGCGAGGTCACAGATGATATCCCTCAAGGACAACAAAATTCTTTATGTGCTGAACCCCGGCTACCCTGGTATCTCTTTGGAACTTCCTTACCATACCCCCCTTTTGCTCAAGAATGCAGGGCCTGCGGATGATTTTCTCGATCATTTATCACGCTATGAGGAAGACACCCCTAGAGAGGGATACAGAGCACCAAGTATAGCCCTACCTGATGAAGAGGGGGAAACAAATGTGCCAGAACAACAATGATCATTGGAGCATCCACGCCGCACAAGACCAAGAATGGAAGAGTTTGAGGCGCAACCACCTTCGACAAATGCATATGATATGGCATCTATCCATGCACAGTTGGAGGAGATTTGGAAAATGCAAACCGTAGATGCATCACCAAATCAACCACATGTATCAGTACCAGCATGCGCAGACACAAAGAAACCCCCAATGGGGGGAGGATTTCTGGGGGTCAATTGCTAGCTACCAGGAGACATACCCGCCTCCACAGGCGGAGTACTGGGGCCACTACTACCAGCAGCCTCCTCCACAGTCTGGCCCGTCACAGGACCCCACACCACCACAACCCTGATTTCTACCCTATCACCCCTAAGCTTTAGTTTCATGCTGAGGACAGCATGGTTCAAAAGTTTGGGGTGGTAGGGCGGTAAGCCCTCTGTTTTCAGTTTATTTTGACAGTTGCCTGTTCCACCTGATCATTAGTTGTTTGATGTTTAACCCACCTAGTATAGATTGTCTTCTGCTTGCATCCATGCATGTCATGTAGCTTTCATTCTCGTCATTTTTGCGTAATTTTTCAAAATTTCAGCCATGCATTGCATCTCATGTAGGTTTTTGCTAATTTTTGCATGTTTTAGCTAGGATTTACTTACTTTTTCCCTAAAATAGGTTTGGATGTGATTTTGTGCAAAGTGGCACCATTTTGGCCAATTTTGCCCAGACTTGAATATTCTTGCTCCAATAGGATGTTTTGACTTAATCTCCAATGTTTGAAATGAAAAAGTTTACTCTTGTGACAAATGCATGCTACGTTGTTAGATCTTATTGATATATGGTCTTGGTTGTGACTTTTTACATGTGAACCACATCTCTTAAGTCTGTGAATGTGTTGGTTGAATCATGAATTGAGCAAGCGACAAACGCTTAAAGCCAATGGAATCACTTGGTAGAAATATGAATATTGTGTTAATTCTATCATGTGATGTGATATTACTTGGTGAAGTGTTGAATTAGCTTTCATGCAGGGAATCGTATGTTGAAAACTACATTGATGACCCCTCTTTGATATGACTTTTCTTCCACCATCTTCATACCCCTCCGCCTCATAAAAAGATGCCAAAGTGCACATATTAGCCGTGGCCACCTCCAAAAGTTTGGGGTGGCCACATCTTTACCCCCCACTTCACTCCATCCACCATATGCCCTATCTATACCAAGGGCAAAGAAAAAGAAAAAGAAAAGCAAAAATAAAATAAAAGGATGCTCCTGTTTAAGAGCATTCAAATAAAGAAAAGAAGAGTGTGTAAAAGCACTCCAAATCTTACCGCAACCCTTTCTTCTTCTTTTATACCCATTGAGCTAGAAAACATCAAATCTAGCTCACTTTACTCTTTCTACATCCAAGTGGACCATCTAGTGTGGTTTGAAGCATAAGACTGAATGCATGAAAGTGAAACAACACTCCTAGTCACCTGTGATTAACATCAACATGAAACGGTTTACCCGGAATGACATAAAGGACATATGGACAACTTGTGTTTCTATGCTTTATATTTGAAGTTTGTATGCTCAATGCTCAGTTCATGATTGGGTTGTGAAAGAAGGAGAGGAGAGATGTGAGACACATGCACTTAGTCATTTCCAAGACCATATATATTCAATAATCTTCTGCTGCTTTGCATTTGTCATTTGTTTTTGTTGAAAAGAACGGAAAAGAGAGATTAAGTTGGAGCATACTTGAGGACAAGTATGTTTTAAGTTTGGGGTGGTGATGCAGCCCTATTTTAGGGCTCCATCCTGTGCCATTTTGTATATAAGTTGCATCTAAACATGTTAGATTACAATTATTTTCCCCCAATTTGATTATTATTGCAAATACGCTTATGGATGTTCTTTGCGCTGTTTTTCAGGTACTTGGACCACAATGGATGGACGAGTGTGATGGAGGGACCCAAATGAGGCCCCAAAGCTCCCCCAACCTACTTTAGTGGCCAAGTATCGTCTCCAAGCAAAAACATCCAAGAATTATGAAGTTTGAAGCCATGCTAGCACTAGAAGACCCCAGCACGGCCGTGGTGCCATGGAACGGCCGTGCTGGCAATTGAGTAGAATTTCAGCTTGATCGACAAGTTTTGGAAGTTCAAGCAAGTCAGTCACCACGGCCGTGTTGCCCAGCACGGCCGTGCTACGAAGACCACACCACGGCCGTGCTGACCAAAATGGCCGTGCCAGATGAAGATGGAACGGGCGTACTGCTTAGAACAACCTCCTCCCAACTCCGCCACCATGGCTGTACTACCCAGCACGGCCGTTCTACCTAATACCCAACACGGCCGTTTTGCCCAAAACGGCCGTGCCACCAGCCTCCGTTTCCACCCATCAACCTGTTGGATTAACACTTAGCCAAAATGGCCGTTCTCCTCCACCACGGCCGTGTCCACTCCTACCCAGCACGACCGTGCTACCCAAAACGGCCGTGCCACCACCCAAAACCTATACAACTTTCACTGTCTTTCCTTTTTTACCCCCACTCAACCCTAGCTCCTATATAAGCACTAGTTGCTTCTAGGGCTCGGGAGAGAGCACCCCTAGCCGACCCTAGCTGCTTCCTTGCCTCCATTACTCCAATCCACCTACTCCCTTGCATCTAACCCCATTTCCACCCACTTTCCACTCATTTCCACCATAGAAACCTAGTTTCTCTGGGTTTCTATCCATCCATTCCACCATTTTCATGCACCCCTGCACCTTTGGAGGAGGGAGGTCGTCTGCAGCTACTTGGAGGTGAAGAAGGAGGCCACTACATCGAGCTTGATGGCATTTTCCCTTCTTCTATCCCCTTCTTTTCCTAGTTTGATCATGTATAGCTAAGCCCCCTTGGGTGGGCTGTTTGGGGCAAAAATGTGACTTTGATACCATGTTGGGGGAATATAATTTGTAATGAACATATTTCATTTCTATGATGATTGCCTTTGCTTATATCTCATTTCCCATTACTTTTGCATGTGGTTGTTGTTTAATTACATTAATTTCTTGCCTTGTGGTGTTTGAAGACATTTGTCTCTAGGATGTTTTGGTTTCTATGTAGCTATCATAGGATTGGCTCCTAGGTCCTTAATTCGGATCCCTAGCTAGCCCCCTATCTTCCTACATAATCACCTTCTTCCTACACGCAAATGTGAGTTCTAAGTGACTAGTATAAGTGTGATTAGTGCAATTGCCTAGGATTTCCTAAAGGTTGAGGTGGCTAGTGGCATGAGGTCAAATACCCTCATCTCTACTCCCATCCTTACCCTTGGTCCTCAATTGAATAATACCACTTATCCTAGAGACCTAGACTTGGTACGTCCTATGAGAATTACACCTAGCCCTAGTTCTCCAATTAGTAGCTTAGGGTACATTCTCATAGCACCCACCTTGTTGTTTGGTTTGGTAATCTAGAATGAGATATGTTAATTGCTTATTATGGTGACATCCCCCAACTAATGTCAAGGTCACATTCCCAAATGGCCCACCTCCTTCATCTAATTGCTTAAAACCCTAATTGCCTAGTTTTCTTGTTAATGCTAGTGTAGTTCATTTGCTTTAGTTAACTTAGTTAATTGCCTAGTTTTGTTAGCTAAGTGGTAATTTAGGTTATTGATCTTGATTAGTGGTTAACTTAGGTTCTCAATTGCTAGTTGCTTGCTTAGTCTAGTATAGTCTGTTCTTGCTCTTGTTTAGATAGCTTGTTAACTCAGATTGCTAATTTAGTCTTTTGATAACTTAGTTTCATATTGCTTTTCATACTTGCTCTCTTAGCGTAATTAACAACCAATCAACCGTAAAACCCTAAAAACCCTACTCTCCGCACTAGGAACGTAGCTCACGCCATCTAACTCTAGTGCCCCCTTTATCCTCGCGGATCGACCCCGTACTTGCCACCTCACCTATACTACGACACGACCCCGTGCGCTTGCGGGTGTAATGTCTTAGTAGAAGTAGGTAGTTAGTGTGGGACCATACAAATTTTGAAAGCAAAGATCCCATCTCATCCCGTGCCTCCCGACCTCGTGGATTGCACTTGTTGCAAGCCTCTAGCGGGAGCGCACCAGATACGCTCGCTGGTCACGCAGCAACCCATAAGCAGTATGATCACTGTAGTAGTCGTTTACTATAGCAACATTTATTTAGCATGGGTTAAGCCTAATGTACTGTAACAAGTACATGTGAGAAAAGTAGTTTTGTCTCTAGTGCAAATGGCAAAGAAATTTTATCCCATATTGCTCACTCTTAGAATTTTTGTGGTCCTCATATGTAGGATCACATGGGGTACTAGTGTCCAAGGGGTCCTAGGAGGGAGGTATGCTCACCTCCTTGGTGGGTGGGGTTACCACATCAAAACGCACGCACACGCGTGCATGCCACGCCTCGCCTGGACTGGGCCGGGCCGGACCTTAATCCTAATTGGAAAGTGTTTCTATTTTGTGGATTATTCCGTATTGTTTTGAGAGCCCTAATCCAGAGAGCAAGTGCATTCGTTCCAAGCCGCTTCGTGAAGTTGTTCTCCTGTGCGAAGCGCGGCGTTCTCCTTCCCATCACTGAGACACAACTGTCAGACGGTGGTTCCTACGGTTGCTGTGCTGCACTGGTTGTAGTGTAACGTGACTACGTCAAGCGCGAGCGAGACAAGTCAGTTCTAGGTTCGTGTCAGATCGAGTATGAGAGAACAGTGCCTATCCGCGAGGATTGCCGAGCACTGATATCTTTAAGTATTGCGTTCCTTTCTCAACGAAGATCTGGTTTGCAAATCTAACTCATGTTATTTCTGTTCTCCTGCTTTGTTTGATCTTCGTTTCTTATTTTGGATCTGCCTAAAATTATTAATTTCTTTGCACATGTCACTGTTGCATGAACGACGTTAATAAATATTAACACCAGTCTTAAAGAAATCATTTTTCATCGTTAATTAACTATGGCCGGTCAGGGTGGTTCGAGAAATAAAATTGATACCAACAGTTTGCCTGAAAAATTTACTGGTATCAACTTTACCCGTTGGCAGAGTCGGATGGAAATTTGACTGAATATTGCGGGTTTTGATCAGTACTTAGTAGAGACTGAACCTAAATCTGATGAAACGATCCCTGATAATGCAAATATAATTGCTACTTGGAAGAATGGTGACAAAACATGCCGTAGTTTGATTCTGTTTGGTTTAAATAACAAACTGTATGATTCTTACTCAAAGTCGTCAGTCACTACATCCAAGGTTTTATGGAAATTGTTGATTAAGAATTTTAGTACTGAAAATCAAGGTGTTGAAAAATACTGCGTGTCTAAATTTCTTAAATTTCAGATGGTTGAGGGTAAGTCAGTTTACGATCAAATACATGATCTGCAACTCCTAGTTCATAAACTGTCAAATGCCAAGATGATATTGCCTGATAAGTTTATTGTTATGTCTATCGTAGAAAAATTACCTAAGTCATGAGAATCGTTTGATATGTCTCTGAAGCATCGCAAAGGGACACATATAATGGAAGAACTAATGATGGATATTAATATACAAGAAGAAAACTTAAAGGAGAAAATGGTCAAGGTGCTTGACACGCGTATAACGTGCGTGTAATACGCAAGTGTACGTGTTGAAGTAATATGGGATTATGAGTCCCGAGTTATCGAACACGGGGAGTTGTGCGGTTAAAGACTATTACTAATTAGGATTGATCAGCTAAGCCGAAAATAAGAGTTGATTGGTTGTTTAATTAACTAAGAACAAAAAGTAAATCTAATGAAGATTTTTGTGATCAAGAAGGGATGGATTCCTTAGGACTTTTGGTTTCACCATGGGCAATACAAAATCTAATCTGTAATTATTAATATAACTCCCTCCTAATTCTGAATAAAGAGCATGTAGCTAGAAACTACCTGCTTTCGCAGTGTAATTCCCCTACCTAATCTAAAGTCAATTCCATTCTCATAGTAATTGATTCATTAGTTAGGTGCTTTTGGTTTAACTCTGGGTAATCTCCTCCCATTTATGCCTCACCTTTCCCAAGGGACGCCGATAAATAGGTGAACCTATGTATTTCTAATCCTTAATCCCCTTTTCAGTAGTAATTAAGGATCTGATACACGAATTGTGGTGATCAAGCACAATAAGGACATGCAATTTACATAGATTCATATTCAAAAATTAAGAGGAAAACATATATTAACTCATAAGAATCAGATACAATGCATACCCGGGCTACTCCCTGGTCCTAAGGAATTACGGTTTTTAGCCGAAAATAGACGACATGGTATCACAGTAACTCGAGAATATGCAAAACATGAATTTCGAGATACAGTAAATTGGAGAAAGGGTTAAAGAGTGGATCTGGAGAAGATGGAGAGAATTTGCCGCCGTTTCTGCCGCCAAAACGCCTCCAAGGTCTTCCGTGTAGGGTTCCTCTACTTTTCTCTCTCCGTTTGGCTGCCGTATCGTCCCCCCGTGATAGATCTCCCAATAACGGTTCTAATGGTGCCTTTTATAGCCGCCGTACATATTTAGGTCAAGAGGAAACCTAAAATGTAATTTTTAATACAATATGTGTTAGATTTAACACATTAAAATTTGGTCCGCAGCGTCTGAGTCGATGGTATCGACTTGGAAGTCGATAGTATCGACTTCTTCACAGTAAAACATCATTTTCCTTTTCAATCTCGAGCAAAAAATATTTGTACTCTGATGCCATGTCGATACCATCGAGTTGCAAGTCGATGGTATCGACTTTGCTCCAGTAAATAATAATTATCTGCAAAAAAATAATCAATGAATAAAATCAAATAATTATTATAATAATTAAAACATGTAAAATGCATGTAAAATACATGTAAAAATATAAGAAATGTTGCACAAGTGATTTTTACTAATTTGGTAAAATATGTATTAAAAAGATATTCAATTAAGCACAAATGACACAGAAAATAACCAAATTAGATATCAAAGTAACGACAATTTGTGTATACATCACACCCCTAAGCTTGAATATTGCTCGTCCTCGAGCAACACTACTCTTGGATTTGTTTTAAAAACTCAACAAAAAGACATGTACCTATGAATTATTTTTCCTAACCAACCTCCACCAGTCGGTCCCAAACCGGTCCTTGCCAACCACTGAACAAGTAACTACTCTAAAACGATCAATAATGTTCATAATAGATGTCCACAATAAGATTAATGAAAAACGCTATCAATATGAAGCAGTTAATATCATGGGCAGTAGGACACATGCTTGATGCACCATGTGATCTCCCTATCTACATTGCTCTGATCTACCTAAATAAGCTACTTGGGAGCAGATCCCCAAATAAAATTGGATGAGGGGATTAATTATGACGGTGGCCTACCATACAGAGCAATGGTTGGAAAAAATGGGTGGCTATGAAAATAGGATTCACAAGAATCATCCAAATTATTTATGCAAAAAGTAAAAATATGATGCACCTATATGATGGATAAAATGTGAATGTATGACTTCTAATGACTTATTTTTTTATTTTGGTGGATTGATGCATGCAATAGATGTCTCATCCCAATGATGAGTATAAGTGGAAAGGTATTTATAAAAAGATCCACAATCCCCTCCTTTGTTGCTTAGAGAGAATATGGCATTGAAATTAAAATCCTTTTCCTCCTTTTCTCCTTTTTTTCTTTTTCAATAACTTTTTTTCTAACCCTATTTTTAGCAAGATGAATAGTTCATGCTTGGGCTTTTTTTTTCTTTTTTTTTTATTTGGAGAAGGAGTAAGGAGATACAACTTTTTTTTTACACTCTTTTATGACAGAAGATGGTAGAAGATAATAAATGTGTAACATCTTATGAAATATGCAATGCAAATGCAACTATATGAAATTTTGTTATGCAAACTACAAATGCTCAAAAGAGATTATGATTTTTTTTTCCTTTTCTAATGCATAATAAAATGTACTAACTATATGATTCCTATCATGCCTTGTAATGCAAACAAGAGGAAAATAACTTGGATTACACTTTATCATCCTATGGTGGTGAATGAAGATGAATGGAAGGTGGATGAGATCACATAAATAAGAGACAATGTCTTTCCCAACCATGATATGTCCCTCTTCTATCAACTTGTGTAACAGGGTAACCTTAGAGTTTATTTCTAGAATTCACATTAAAGATCACGTTACTGTTTGGTTGGTTTGGACTCAAACATCATCGTCATAACACAAGCCATAGGGTTAAGTTAGGTTTTTCATTCAATCAGTATGTCTTCAAGCTGACTAATCCAAACAATTCCTCCAGTTATGTACTCTTAAACATAGCAAATTTAGCTTAAAGCGCAAAGCATTAAAGCACATTCAAATTTCAACAATTATCAGAATTGATACCACATCATCAAGAAACGGCTAATCCTAACCATAATTTTATATTTTTTTTCCACAAGTACACTAGATAGAAGTGGATGCTAAAAAAAATTTCAAACAACAAAAGCAAAACATGTAGAGATATGATAAAAAGTAAAGATGCAAGATAAAGATAGAAGTGTCATTCCATTCCTCCCCCTAAGCTTGAATATGACATTATCCTCAATGTCAAAAGCAAAGGAAGATACATGGAATGACTGTACCAGTATGGACGGTGAACTCTAGGGTCAAATATGAGTAGTTGCGATCCACATGATAGTCTGCCCTCCAATATGCACTCAAGCTCAGTGAAGTGTCTATGCTTGCTCAGCTTGTGAGATGTCACTAATGAAAACTCAGTACTACCGACAGTGAAGTCGGTGGTATCGACTCAGTGCGTCCCTGCACACTGAATGCACATATCAAGGAACCTTTTTTACTTGCATCAAAACTAGATATCACAATCTACAAATAGGAATGTAAAAATAGAATTGAAAGTTTAACAAAATAAACCTAATTGGTGGGTTGCCTCCCACAAGCTTCCTTGTTTAACGTCCTAGGATGGACACATGTCAATCAACAATAATCAGGTGGTCGTGGAGGAGGGTAAAGCTCTCTCCGCCTCTTCCTTCTAAACTTTTGGTTCCTTGCAACAATGAGAAAAAATAAATAATAGTTAGAAGACCAACATGTATGGTTGACGTTCCATTTTAACAATAAATTATCATTGCAATGATCATGAACATGAACACGACTCATAGTCAAATATTGATGTGGGAGCACATGTAGAAATAGATAGCCATGAGGTGAAAGGTATAATGATGATTGCTCCTTAATTTCTATGACCATCCCCAATGGATCACTCCTATCTACACATAATGGAAGGGTTATATCAAAGGTGAATTTGTATGCCTCCTCCTCTTCTAATAATTCAATTCCTCTACATTCATTCATATCCTCACAAAAACTTTCAAAATTATCATCTGGATATATATCCCATATAGGATCCTCAATAAGGAAATGAAGAGATGGGTCTTGTGGTGAAGGAATTATATGATGGTTAATGGGAAACTCCTCCACCTTTTCACTCTTAGTATCCTCTTCCTCACTCTCTTCATCCTCTCTAAGATCACTATCAAATAAAGCACCTTCTGGATCCTCCTCTCCTTCACTCATATCCCAAACACATGTATCAAAATTGTCATCCACCTTATTTACATCATTCATCTCATCTTCCTCATCAGATCCCCAATCATATTCTAAATCAATCCTAGGATTTGAGGGTGTGGGTGTGGGATCAATGGAATGACATGGTAGAGGTGATTCTAAAACTTCTTCAAGTAAGTTCTCCTCACTCTCAAATTCCTTATCCTCAACCTCAACTTCTTCGATCTTCTCTATTCTACCCCAACCTCCATTAGAAATAGGACCTTTGCGATTTAAAACATATTGAACCAAAATCCTAATATGCTCACGATGAGTTTCCTTTGAGATTTTCTCATGATGTAATGAAGGTGGACTCAAACATCTATAACCTACATGTGCATTTCCACACTCAAAACAAATAGGGGCCATGTGCTTTTTTTTATAACTTTTTTTTAAAATGAAAGAAGACTAACAACAAAGAAATATTTAGATGAATATGTACAATGACTAAACTAAAAGTAAAGTTTTATGTAATGAAAAATGGGAAGAATAAAAATAAAAAATAAAAAAATAAATACAATGGCCTAGAGTGTCCGATCCTAACTTTTTATAGTGTTAACCAAGCCAACTCCCCGGCAACGGCGCCAAAAACTTGACACGCGTATAACGTGCGTGTAATACGCAAGTGTACGTGTTGAAGTAATATGGGATTATGAGTCCCGAGTTATCGAACACGGGGAGTTGTGCGGTTAAAGACTATTACTAATTAGGATTGATCAGCTAAGCCGAAAATAAGAGTTGATTGGTTGTTTAATTAACTAAGAACAAAAAGTAAATCTAATGAAGATTTTTGTGATCAAGAAGGGATGGATTCCTTAGGACTTTTGGTTTCACCATGGGCAATACAAAATCTAATCTGTAATTATTAATATAACTCCCTCCTAATTCTGAATAAAGAGCATGTAGCTAGAAACTACCTGCTTTCGCAGTGTAATTCCCCTACCTAATCTAGAGTCAATTCCATTCTCATAGTAATTGATTCATTAGTTAGGTGCTTTTGGTTTAACTCTGGGTAATCTCCTCCCATTTATGCCTCACCTTTCCCAAGGGACGCCGATAAATAGGTGAACCTATGTATTTCTAATCCTTAATCCCCTTTTCAGTAGTAATTAAGGATCTGATACACGAATTGTGGTGATCAAGCACAATAAGGACATGCAATTTACATAGATTCATATTCAAAAATTAAGAGGAAAACATATATTAACTCATAAGAATCAGATACAATGCATACCCGGGCTACTCCCTGGTCCTAAGGAATTACGGTTTTTAGCCGAAAATAGACGACATGGTATCACAGTAACTCGAGAATATGCAAAACATGAATTTCGAGATACAGTAAATTGGAGAAAGGGTTAAAGAGTGGATCTGGAGAAGATGGAGAGAATTTGCCGCCGTTTCTGCCGCCAAAACGCCTCCAAGGTCTTCCGTGTAGGGTTCCTCTACTTTTCTCTCTCCGTTTGGCTGCCGTATCGTCCCCCCGTGATAGATCTCCCAATAACGGTTCTAATGGTGCCTTTTATAGCCGTCGTACATATTTAGGTCAAGAGGAAACCTAAAATGTAATTTTTAATACAATATGTGTTAGATTTAACACATTAAAATTTGGTCCGCAGCGTCTGAGTCGATGGTATCGACTTGGAAGTCGATAGTATCGACTTCTTCACAGTAAAACATCATTTTCCTTTTCAATCTCGAGCAAAAAATATTTGTACTCTGATGCCATGTCGATACCATCGAGTTGCAAGTCGATGGTATCGACTTTGCTCCAGTAAATAATAATTATCTGCAAAAAAATAATCAATGAATAAAATCAAATAATTATTATAATAATTAAAACATGTAAAATGCATGTAAAATACATGTAAAAATATAAGAAATGTTGCACAAGTGATTTTTACTAATTTGGTAAAATATGTATTAAAAAGATATTCAATTAAGCACAAATGACACAGAAAATAACCAAATTAGATATCAAAGTAACGACAATTTGTGTATACATCAGTGCTTACTGATGCAAATCCAACTGTTAGTTTTACTTCTGTGAAAAACACCAAAGATGAGAAATCTAAGAATGCACATAAACCTAAGGCAAAGATCCAAAAGAAGCCGAAGAACAAACTTTGTTGGACTTGTGGACAGGTTGGCCACTGGAACAAGGATTGTCCTACTAAGAAGGTAAAGAAAACTACCGCATCTACAACTGAGGAGGCTGTGGTCAACATGATGACTACATCCTTGAACCTCAATGATGGGTACATGTCTATTAAACCTAAAATCCTTTCTATTTTTGAACCACTTGATTGGATAATTGACACTGGGGCTAATGTATATGTGTGTGCTAATAAATCCATGTTTGTGTCTAATCAGGCCTCTCGAGGTCGGTCCATGACTTTGGGCGATTCCAGCTCTGCAGAAGTCAAAGGTGAATGACGGGTGGACTTGAAGTTCCCTTCGAGGAAGGTTTTGACTCTTAACAGAGTCAGACATGTTCCAACCATTCGACGTAATATCCTTAATGGCGTCATTTTAGTTAGGGAAGGTTATAGAGTAGACTGTAAATGTAATAAGGCTATTATTACACACCTTCATGATTCTTTGTTTTTTTGGCAAGGGGTAGTTATGTGATGTGGAGAACTTATTTAAGATTCATGTTGAACCTGTTTCAAATTCCATTTTAAATTTGAATGATTATAGTTCTATTTGCATGAATCTTGTTTCATCCGATGTATGGCATTCACGTTTGGGACATGTTAATGTTGCCTCAATGAAGCGTATGATGAATCTAAATTTGATCCCTAAATCTGAAATTAGCAACAATAAATGTGAAATATGTGTACAAGCTAAATTGCCTAGGAAGCCTTTTCATTCTGTGAATAGGAATTCGGAAATTCTAGATTTAGTGCATACAGATATATGTGAATTTAATGGTGTTGCTATGAGGGATCAAAAGCGTTATTTTATAACTTTTATTGACGACGTGAGTAGATATTGTTATGTCTTTTTACTTAGAAGTAAAGATGAGACATTAGATAAATTTCAAATTTATAAGAAAGAAGCCGAAACTCAAACTGGTAAAGTACTTAAGCGATTATGGTCTGATAGGGGAGGAGAGTATACCTCAAACTTATTTTTGGAATTTTGCCAATTACATGGTATAGTTCATGAGGTAACTGCTCCTTATTCACCACAATCAAATGGGATAGCTGAACGTAAAAACTGAACCTTAATAGATATGGTAAATACCTTACTCCAAACATCTGGATTACCCAACTTTATGTGGGGGGAAGCTTTGAATACGGCTTGCCATATTCTGAATAGAGTTCCCCATAAACATTCAGAGAGTAGTTCGTTTGAGTTATGGAGAGGAAGGAAACCGAGTCTTAAATATCTTGGAGTGTGGGGGTGCCTTGCAAAGGTACTTGTCCCTGAACACAAAAGGAAGAAATTGGGACCGAAAATGGTTGATGCCATATTTTTGGGTTATGTAGAGACAAGTTATGATTACAGATTCCTGATTGTAAAATTAGATATGCATTGAGGTCAATACAATTGTGGAATTACGTGATGCAACATTCTTTGAGGATGTGTTTCCTATGAAAACTGATGTGCCCAATGAAGCATCTCAAGAAGATTCATTTACCACAGGTTCCATTCCCGAGCACGTGGAAAGGATGACAAATGTGGGGGGGGGGTGACTCAGAACAAGCTATTTCTGAATCAGATGATTATGAAGAAATAGTTGAACCAAGGAGAAGTAAACGGCCTAGGACATCCAAGGACTTTGGAAGTGAGTTTCTCACTTACAATGTTGAGGATGATCATGTTACTTTCAAACAAGCTATGGAATCTCCAAAAGCTAAGTTTTGGAAAGAAGCCGTTAATGATGAAATCCAATCAATTCTCTCGAATGGAACTTGAGAATTGGTGGATTTGCCTCCTGGTTGTTCTGCAGTTGGTTGCAAATGGATTTTTAAGAAGAAACTTAATGCAGACGAGACAATAAATAAGTATAAGGCTAGGTTAGCTGCTAAGGGTTACACACAAAGGGAAGAAATAGATTATTTTGATACCTATTCACCTGTTTCCCGTATGACCACAATCCGAGTGCTTATAGCATTGGCTTCCATTTATAATCTCTATATCCATCATATGGATGTGAAGACCGCGTTCTTACATGGTGATCTTCAAGAAGATATATATATGGAACAACCCGAGGGATTTGTGGGTTGTGGGAATGAGTCCAAAGTGTGTAAACTTGTTAAGTCATTATATGGCTTGAAACAAGCCCCTAAGCGATGGCATGATAAGTTTGATTATGTGACATCATCGTTTGGATTTATTTCTAATGAATTTGATAAGTGTCTCTACTGCAAGATTGTCAATAATAGATTCATTTTGTTATGCTTATACATCGATGATATCCTACTTTTTGGTTCCGATATGAAAGTAGTAAATGAGATAAAGTCATTCTTGTATAGCAAGTTTGAGATGAAGGATATGGGTGTCGCTAATGTGATTTTAGGGCTTAAAATCATAAGGTCTACTGATGGTATAACTCTCTCTCAGTCTTAGTATGTTGAGAAGATACTGGAGAGGTTTGAGTACACATCATGTAAACTTGTTAAGACTCCATATGATTCATCCAAGCCCTTGTTCAAGAATGAGACTGGGGTTCCAGTGTCTCAATTATGATACTCTCAGATTATTGGAAGTTTGATGTATCTTATGAACTGTACACGTCCAGACATTGTGTTTGCCGTAAACAAGTTAAGTAGATACACCAGTTGTCCCGACAAGACCCATTGGGAAGCTCTTGATAGATTTCTGAGGTATATCAAGGGAACATGTTCTCTTGGGCTGCATTATGGTAAACATCCTTCCGTAGTCAAAGGATATAGTGATGCAAGCTGGATTGCCGTGAATTCTGGGAGTAATGGTGTCTCAGGATATGCATTCCTATTGGGAGGAGGAGATGTTTCCTGGAGGTCTAAGAAACATACCATATTGTCTCGGTCCACTTTTGAGGTAGATATGTGTGCTTTAGATGAAACTAGATTGGAAGCTGAATGGCTACATGGACTTATGTCTAGTTTACCTATGGTAATGAAGCCGCTTCCTGCAATTTCAGTTCACTGTGACAACACTACAACTATTGCTAAGATAAAGAGTTCCAAGTACAATAAAAAAACAGGGTAGACACATCCAAGTCAGATTGAATTCTGTAAGGGAGTTAGTGTCTAATGGGGTCATGGCTGTGGACTACGTCAGTACCAAAGATAATACAACTGATCCTTTCACTAAAGGTCTTACCTTGGCTTTAGTGAAAAAATACAGGTTGGGGATGGAACTGAAACCCCTATAGATTTGCAGGCAGTAGCAACCCAACCCAAAAGAGTAGAGATCCCACAAATTGGGTTCAATGTGGTAATAACAAGCTGTCGGGTAAATCAGATAACAATATCTATTCTTGTTTCATGCTTCTTGCATCTGTGTGTCTATTCCCCGGGAAACCTGTT
Organism: Alisma plantago-aquatica; assembly: GCA_963693085.1. Lineage (NCBI taxonomy): Eukaryota > Viridiplantae > Streptophyta > Magnoliopsida > Alismatales > Alismataceae > Alisma > Alisma plantago-aquatica. The sequence continues at coordinate 4,478,114 of OY856411.1, forward strand.
AGTGTCATGACTGCAAGTTAGTAAGAGAGTAATCTCTTAATGGTGTCAAGTCTTAGGACAAGATGTTAGCAGTACATCCTTGGAGACTCCAACTAAGTGATTGATGTTGTGTAGGCCGCAACAGGAGAATTGGGTTGTTCTTTGTTATCAATCATGATATAGATTTTTGCATGCATGGCCTTAATGCATTGTTTTCTTTTCTACCATGTCTTTATTGTGTTGTTACCAACCTATACTCTTGTAACCCAGGTTCAGGTTCAAGACTTTTGTTCACCTATTTCCTGCAAGGGTCACAGTTGGATAACTTAGGTAGATTCAAACCAAAAGGTATCTACTGAAAGCATAGTATGGAGGACTGAATGGCAGAGCACACTACACATTGGACTTTGTGGGGGATTGTTAGATAAATGATTACTGTAGTAGTCGTTTACTGTAGCAACATTTATTTAGCATAGGTTAAGCCCAATGTACTGCAGTAAGTACATGTGAGAAAAGTAGTTTTGTCTCTAGTGCAAATGGCAAAGAAGTTTTATGCCATATTGCTCACTCCTAGAACTTTTGCGGTCCTCATATGTAGGATCACACGGGCACTAGTGTCCAAGGGGTCATAGGAGGGAGGTATGCTCACCTCCTTGGTGGGTGGGGTTACCACATCACAATGCACACACACACACGCTATGCCATGCCTCGCATGGACTGGCCAGGCTCGGGCTTGGGAGAATGTCTTCCGTCTTCCAGTTTTCTTTTGCACTAGGATATGACTAAGCAATTTTTTTTTGAAAGGGGGACGGGAAACCCTATGATTGGGGTTCCCCGTTTCTATTACTAGTTAATCAAATCAAGGTTTGCAAGAGACAACAAGTTCAAAGGGAAATGACTCGACAGAGAAAACCTAGCTACATGCCCCGACGAGCCGAGTTGGCCTCCTCGTGAGCTACTCTGTTACATCTACGATTAACATAATGCAAACTACAGAAAGAAAACTGAGTAATCAAATCTATGACGTCTTCAGCAATCGTTCCAACATAGTCCCGGCGCACCTTCTTACTTGTGCATGCATGGATGGCCTCCAAAGAATCCGACTCAACTTCAATATCGTCGTATCCTTTCTCCTTTTCCCATTGCAACGCGGCTCGTACAACTAGCAACTCTGATATGGTAACGTCCTTCCCTGTGCTAACCTTCTCCCCTACAACCTCCACCAGTCTACCCGTATCATCCCTCACAGCCACACCTATCCCCGCTCCCCCGTCCTCCCCGACGGATCTGTCGATGTTAATCTTCCGTCTGCCCTGCAAAGGTTTCGTCCATCCACCGCGCCTCCCACCAACTCTCCCCACGACACCTCCCCCTTCACTTCCCTACTGGGCGCTAACGTCCCCCCTTCACGTTCGATCACAACATTGCATCCGCCCCGCGCCGCAGCGTCATTGCTGCTGTCCCGCGTCGTTGCATGGACGCCTTCCCCGGTCCCACTCCCCGTTATGAAACCACCGCTCCTCAACACAGCTGTGTTATTGCTGCCATGCAACGCAGCGCTTCCCCCCTCATCAATCTCACGCGTTGTCTCCCCGTTGTTAGCACGTCCGTGCACAGTCTCCCGCCCCAATCCCTCTCCATTTGGTGTGACGCCTGCCCCAGCCCAATGCTGCTCGCTTTGGCACTGTCTGTGGTCTTCCACTCCCCCCTTCTCGTTTTGACATTGTCCGCCCCTTCTCATCATTGCCAACGCACCCCTTAGAATGTATCCGCTCTTGACATCACTGTCTTGGAACATCCTTATGCATCTCAACCGCCACACCGTCCACATACCAGCCACCATGTACACCTTTTCTTCCATGGAGCTCCTGTCCAGTGCAGCGCCCATCGCCGAGGTTATTTCCTCGTCTCTAACTTCATCCACCCATGCTTGCACTTCCCTTGGTGTTTGCTCCCAAACTTCCACATCGTTGGGGCACCAGAATAGCATGTGCAGTATTGTCTCCTTCTCAGCACCACACAACATGCACGTACCATTATCTAAGCAGTGTCGATCGTATAGGCGCCCTCTTGTTGCTAAACATCCCGTGCATGTCCTCCACAGAAAATGGGCTGTTTTCGGGCTCCATCTCGCATGCCAAATTCTCTTCCATAGATCATCCCCTTGTCGTTGTACAAAACTCCTCGCTTCCTTTTTTCCAAGTAATCCCAACCAGTACGCTGACCGTACTGTAAACTCACCATCCTTCGAGGGCCACCACATAAGGCTGTCCTTGGGTCTCCGCAAGCTAAGTTGGATTGCACATATTCTCTTAACATAGTGCTCCGGAAAGCACTCTCTGACTTTATCAACCTCCCATTGAGTGCCATCTTCTGTCATCAGTTCCCTCACGGTGCGGTAATCTGGACCCTCCTCTCTTTTAAAACGTGCAAGAGTTTCATCTTCTTTCGGCAGCCAGTTATCCTCCCAAATATCCACCTCCGTTCCGTCACCCACCCTCCATTGTGTCCCTTCCTTTAATAGTGCCTTTGCTCCCCATAGACTCCGCCAAGAATAACTAGGATTGTATCCCCTTCTCGCTTCCCATATGGATGACGTTGGATAATACTTGGCTTTGATTACTCTAGTCACGAGGGATTCCAGGCTGTTTGCTATTCGCCACAGTTGCCTAGCGAGGAGGGCTTGGTTAAAAGTTTGAGAATCCCTGAACCCAAGACCCCCTTGCCTCTTAGGCCTACACATTCTCTCCCAACTTAGCCACGACATCTTTCTTTTTTTATCTTTTGCTCCCCACCAAAATCTAGCCACCATTCTCTGCATTTCCGCTATGGTTCCCATGGGTAGCTGAAAAATACTCATAATGTAAGTGGGTATTGCCTGAGCTACTGCCTTGATAAGAACTTCTCGCCCCGCCTTTGACAATAGTTTTTTGGACCACCCTTGGAGTTTCCTCCAAATCCTGTCACGGATGAAGCTAAACATCTGCTTCTTGGACCTTCCCATGGCTGTCGGGAGACCCAGATAACTGGCGTGTCTGTCCACCACTCTCACACCTAGTAGCTGTCTCAATTCCTCCTGCTTATCCACCTTCACCCCTTTGCTGAACACGACCTCCGTCTTAGAGAAATTTATCATTTGTCCCGATGCCTGTTCATATTGGCTGACAATCTCAGCTATCTTCAAACATTCAGCGGTGGTTTCTCTAGCAAACATGATGCTATCATCTGCAAAGAAAAGATGTGAGATACAGGGCACGCCTCTACATGGCTTGATGCCATGTAAGAGTCCTTCATGGGTAGCAGTAGAGATCAAGGTTGAGAAATCTTCAGAACATAAAATAAAAAGATAGGGGGAAAGAGGGTCACCCTGTCGAAGTCCCCGTGCTGGCTTTGAGCTTTGGGTTCTGTCTCCATTAATGGCAAAGGCGTGCTGGACAAACGTTATGCACTCTTGGACTTTAGACCTCCACTTCTGCCCAAACCCCATCTTCTCCATGGTGACATCAAGAAAGTTCCACTCCACTCTATCATACGCTTTGGACATGTCCAGTTTCAGAGCTAGGCTACCTTTTTTCCTTCCCTTATCTCTCTTCATGGAATGGAACACTTCGTATGCAATGAGGACATTGTCCGTTATCATTCTTCCTTGTACGAAGGCACTTTGATTCTCAGACACAATAGTATTCATAAGAGGCTTAAGCCGGTTTGTCAGGACTTTGGATGCTATCTTGTACACCACGTTGCATAGACTGATCGGTCTAAATTCCCCTATGGTCTTTGGCTTATCAGTCTTGGGGATGAGCACTACCAGAGTATCATTTACCTCCCCAATGATTTTCTCTCCTTTCCACCACCCCTTGATGTAGCTTGCCACATCCTTTCCAACAATTCCCCAATAGTTTTGATAAAACATCGCCTTCATGCCATCCGGTCCCAGAGCTTTATTAGGATGCATCTGTTTAAGTGCTGCCCATACCTCCTCATCCTCTATGTCCTTCTCCAGTTCCTCACTTTGTGCCACCGTCATCATCTCCCGCAGCCCCTTAGTAGCCACATCGAAACCTGTAGGGTTGCTAGTTTGGAACAGATTTGTGAAGTGTTTCATAATAATTGCAGCAATGTCCCACTCTTGAGTCTTCATAACCCCTTGCTCATCCTCTAAGCCTTCAATCCGATTTCTCCTCCTCATGTTAGACGCTTTTTGGTGGAAGTATGCTGTGTTTCGGTCTCCCTCTTTCAGCTCTTTAACTCTTGCCCGGGCAGCCCAATATTCCTCATTCTTCTGTAGCCAGTATTGTAATTCTTTTGATTTTTCCTCCGCCCTGTCAAGGTTCCTTTGATCCGGTGGAAGTGCTTGTAACCCCTTGAGTTCATTCTCCAGCTCCTTCACCTTCCTTCTCCTTTCTCCAAACTTCTCAGTTGCCCAAGCTTTAAGACTCTCCTTACATTTCATTAACTTGGTTCCCAACTCCCTCCCTGCAGCAGCCTCCCAAGCTTCTTTAATAATAGAAGAACAATTTTCCTCCCCCACCCACATTGGTTCAAACATAAAGTGCCCTTTCCTCCTCTTGTTGTTGTTCCTCCTATCCGCCTTTAGGATGATTGGTGCATGATCCAACTCATATACAGACATATTTATGACCTTGTAGTAAGTGAATAGGTTCCTCCATCCAAGGTCGGGAAGAAATCTATCAAGTCTCTCCTGTACAAGAGTTCTCTCTCTAAGACCTCTTTTCCATGTGAAAGCATTTCCTTCAAAGCCAATATCCAGCAACTCACAATCATCTATAGCATCCCTGAAGTCCTGCATGAACCTTTCTTCTTTAGGTGGGCCCCCTTGCTTCTCTGCATTTGACACAATCTCATTGAAGTCCCCGAAGAAAATAACGGGCACCTCGGTCTCGCCCTTTATCTTCCTCATCAACTCCCATGTCTTGAACTTTTCTGCCTGTTGTGCCCAGCCGTAAATACCCACCGCTCTCCATGTTGTTCCCGTGGTGTTATTCTTGACCTCAGCCGTAACATGCTTGTGAGAATAGTTTATCACCTCCACGTCCGCATCTTTCCACCAAAACCCCATGCCACCTGCCCGCCCCACGCTTGATATACACAAGCCATCAGTGAAGCCACAACTACGCTTTACATCTTCCAATTTCCTGTCGACGATCATAGTTTCCATGACAAAAACTATGTTTGGGCGCTCTCTCCAAACCCACTCTCGGAGAGCTTTGCATGTGTCAGGGTCGCCCATACCCTGACAGTTCCAGCTTAAGATTTTCATTGTCCTTCGCGGGATTGGGCTCCGCCAATCTCCGCTACTTGAGTCATGATGACCCCAACTCTGTTTGGAATGTTCTCACTTATCATCGTGTGTCTTTCCCCCCCGCAATCCTTCATAGGTAGCACATCTAGGTCCATGTCGCAGACCTCTTCGTTCCTCCCCCTCTTTCCTGTAGCCTATTCCCACACCACCTCCTCTTCTGGAATTCCCAAACGCGCTCCTCTGCTCATTTGGTAGACCCATGGTTGGTGGCGTTTTTTTCCCTTTGGGCTGTTTGCTGCCCCCTTTCCCTTTAGAGCTGCTTTCTTTCTTCCTCTGTGCCCTTGTTAAGATTCTTTTGGTTGTATTGAATGGACCTACATTTCTATCAGCAACATGCAGGTGTCCAAACTCATGCACTCTCTCTTGCACATATGACGCCTCCGTATAGTTGGGTTTGATTGTTCCTTCATCCGTGCCGATAACATCGATCGTCTCCCTATCCCTCTGGTGCTGTTCTGAAGCATGCAGTGCATCACTGACCATTTCCGTTTACTGTCCAGTGCCATATGTTGCTTCCGCGCCCCCAAAGGATGCATCCTCTGACTCCCTTGACGCCGTTTCCAGTGCTACCTCACACAAGTAGCCATGGCCCTGCAATCCCAGAAGCTCTTCCCTGTTATAACGGTGTGTCACCCGATCTTGTGACGGTCCTCTGTTTGGGCTTCCGCCTGCCTGATGTTGACGCGTCCATGCTTCGTCGACCTCCCTATCGACGTCCTTCTTCTTCCCCTCTCCACGAGTGCCCCTTGCCGGTCTCTCTCTTATCTGTCTTACCCCAGCCTCCTCTCCATCCATGCGCCCCACCCCCCGTCCTTCTACTACTTCGCCTGTTGCCCTCCCTCGCTCCTCTCCCTCCTGCCGTCCGTCGACACCCCGCCTAACCTTGCAACGCCCCCTGTTATTAACGTTCCTCCGATCAGCCTGTTGTTTCCGTGCGCCCTCCCACACCAGTCCCTCTTCCCAACTCGTACCCCCTTCTCTATCGTTCCTTCACCCTCCGTCGTACCCCCGACGCTGCTGCCTTCTTCGTCCTCTTCCGCTCGGTTCGCCGCCTCTGACTCCTCCTTCTTCTTGAAAGTAAGCTTCCTTCGTGCCCCACCCCCTCCTGCCTCCCTAACACCCTCTGACCGGTGTTGCTTCCACGGTGACGCTCGTAGCCATCGTCCCCAGCACTGCTGCTGAGCACCTTCCTCCGCGTAGCTATCGCAGTCCTTGTTGACATGCCCTAGCATGCCACAATTGAAGCAAAACATCGCGAGCCATTCGTATTTGATTTCCACATCCACGATGCGCCCACTCTTCACCTTTAATTTTATAGTTCTTCTTAGAGGCCGTGTAACGTCAAGAACCACTCGGACTCAGACGGAAGAGTCCCAGCCTAACCCATCTCTGTCCGTTGCCACCACCGCGCCGACGCGTCCCACAACTTCCCTCATCATCGCTTCCCCTCTATACCCCAACGGCAGACCGTAGAGACGTATCCAGAAAGGTGTGTTATTAATTTGTAGGTGCCCCGACTGCTCCTCCTTGTCTATTTCTTGGAACAACAGTAGCCTCCCGTTGAAATTCCATGGGGCGCCGTCCAGCACCCACTGTTTATCCCGCTAGTGGAAGAATTGCATGACAAAGGCTTCCCCTTCCAGTTTCTTGAAAATCACCTCTTCACGTAGGCTGCACACCTGCGCCAATGTTCGTTCCATTGCCTTAAGGTTGAAAGATTGATCTGTGAGCAGACGCCCCACGAGCGCCAACTCAGTTAGGTCTTCACCCTCATCGCCGCTGCACAACGAACTGCCCTCAATCGGCGTCTCCTCATCGTCCGACAGTCTAAGTCCCGCACACTGATCTTCCAGCTCCGTTGCCATGGAGCCAAGACTCAAAACCCGCCTGCACTTGAACCTGCAAGGGAAAACCCTAAGCTAAAGGGGGTGGACGTTCACTTCTTGCGTAACCCTAATCACCAGAGTGAGAGGGCGCAAGGGAACGGGTAATAATGATATATGACTAAGCAATTAATTACTCGTGTAATTAATTATTTCTTTCCTATTCAGATTTCTTAATCCTAATTGGAAAGTGTTTCTCTTTTGTGGATTATTCCATATTGTGTACAAGAGAAACCGAGTGTTTGCGTCTTACTGGGAATAGGATTAGGGACGCGCGTGGCTATATATACGCCTCCGGTCATTAGGGTTAAACACACAAAAAACAATTTTTTGCCACCATTTCACGTGTGTTTTGAGAGCCCTAATCCAGAGAACAAGTGCCTTCGTTCCAAGTCACTTCGTGGAGTTGTTATCCTGTGCGAAGTGCGGCGTTCTCCTTCCCATCACCGAGATGCAACTATCAGGCGGTGGTTCCTGCAATTGCTGTGCTGCACGGGTAGCAGTGCAACGTGACTACGTCAAGCACGAGCGAGACAAGTCAGTTCCAGGTTCGTGCCAGATCGAGTCTGGGAGAACGGTGCCTATCTGCGAGGATTGCCGGACACTGATTTCTTTAAGTATCACATTCGTTTCTCAATGAACGATCTGGTTTGTGAATCTAACTCCTGTTATTTCTATTCTCCTGCTTTGTTTGATTTTCGTTTCTTATTTTGGATCTGCCTGAAATTGTTAATTTCTTTGCACCTGTCGCTGTTGCAATAATGACGTTAATAAATATTAACAACAAGTAGTTCTCACCCAACCAGTTTTGCCTAAGGGCCCATCTGGTAGGGCTATAAATAAAAACACGAGTTGCAACCCCACTCTGAATTTCATTTCATCCATTTGGTTTCACTTAAACGCAACACACAGTGTGTAAAAGAATTGCAGGACCGTAGCTGATGATGTAGAAATTTTAGGAAAAGTAACCGTGCCAAATCTGGGTGCAGTTCATTTTCTAGAGATCTCCAACGTTCAGTTATCCATAGAATGCTCCGACCAATACATCTCTGGTCTGGCTTTCCTACAACAATTACACCCAACCAAATAATAGAAAATCAAATCGATGGGATCAAGTTCCTCTCCACCAAACAAAGAAAATATAGTTCCAACTCAGAACTTTGATTTTCTTGTTTTCAGAATCTAGGTATGAGTTGATATTACATGCAACCAAATAATCCCTAATATAGACGAGTCGCTGTCTTTGCTACCCACCCCGCCCACACACCCACGCACCTTCCTTTTTTTTCTTTGATAAAAGTCCATCTATTTATAGATAGTGCAAATACAATGCTTATAAACACATAACGTCTGCAAGTAAGTAGCTAAAAAAAAGGAAAAATAAAGACTAGGAGGGCATCCGATGTGATGAGGCCCCGCTACCACAGAACGCTAAAACAAACAAACAAGGTGATGCAGATCGAAAGATATTGTTCGTGGGGGAGACACCCCTTAAACATTGCCCCTGACCATAAGTTCAGAAAATAGATGAAAAGTAATGGCTGAGAGGTATCTCCATACCCCACATAGATCATATTTTCAGAAACCCGTGTTGTCTGCAATGATGTCCTTCAGAGAGCTCCATGATAACATCACTTATATAATGGTTATAATGGTTTTTCATTTGTCTTCATTGCGTGTTGGCTAAAGCGATCTATTTCGACCCTAATTGAAGCCTAACCACTAAATTGAAAAAAAATAAAAGAAAAACCAATCGATTTAGTTCATCCACGTATTCATTTTTCATATGTTAGAGGTTCACAAACAAATGACAGTCTTTCTCCAAGTTTAAACACAATTAGACTTTAGCTGAGCCTTGTACAAACATTTTTCAAAACATTGCCAGATTGAAATTTGAATAAATAATATTCGAATCTCAATCTCATTTTGATAATCAAATAATTTTATTCAAATCCCAATCTCATTTCGATAGTCAATTGAGTTTAATATCTTCTCAAAAATCAATTCTATTATTTTAAAATAAAAACCAAGCATTTCATCTTAATTATTTATGAATTCAAATATTTATTTTCTCTCAAGATCTGGTCAAAATTGAAAAATCATACTTGGCCCAAAACTTTTTACTTCTCTCCTCTTCTTTCTTTTTCCAATTTAATTTCTATTGTCTAAAGGAACTATCTCGTTATCAAAACAAATTTCCAAACTAAGATCAAATCAAAAAGTTAAAGAAAGTTAAAAAATCATTGTAGCCTTTGTAATTTGTTGACCGGGTGACACTCCTAGAGGATTGGTCTATTCCACCAGAAGTGTCATGTGCCATAATCATACAAACATTGTGGTCTCCCTCCACATAAAGGAAAAATCTACAAGGGTCATGGAGTCAATCTTAGTTTTATTTCCTAAATTAGTCTTAAAAAGATTCTTAATTTGTGAGATTTATTTTGCTTGAGCGAACCACCCGACATTTTGAAACAAATGTGTGTCTATATATATATATATATATATATATATATATATATATATATATATATATATATATATATATATATATATCCTTCGTAACCAACACCAGAACTTGCCCCTCTCCTTGGGCCAATACTAGATGGCCAAACTCAACACGTTATTCAACATATTTCAATGTGACAGTAATAAATGGGTTGATTTTGAAAAATCCATCTTGTCAATTGGGGTAAAAAAACTCAACATTGCATACTATGAGTTGCAATTTCTTATGAGTTATATTACAAAGAATGGCTATTGTTTGTATATAGATATCTATAAATAAAAAATGTCTTACTTATATCAGAAATCACTTACAATGAATAAAATATTGATTTATGTTTTTTAGGGGTTAATGTTGCATGCTCCTCAAGGAAACGATGAATCACCTTTTTGTATGTGTACAAGAATTATGAGTAAGCCTTAGATGATGGTTTACTTTTATGTACTAGATGGTGCCTAGGATAGTGACTCCTGTCGATAATATCATAGCATTGCCTTTGCATGAACATGCTACACGGTAAATCTTGAAGTGTAAAATTCTCACCATCCTCCATTGCCTTCGTTCAATTCACCCAAACTCAAGAACGATGAACACATTCCCCCTCTTGTGCTCATCTGCACCGTGAATACCTCTAAGAGTTGGATCGAAATGCTTGCTTCTCGTGGATTAGTTCTTGTGCATCCACTATTGCCATGATCTGGCATAATAACATTCCAAAGAAAGTGTATAATATCAACAAACAAATTATCGACCCATATCTCCTCCCTTCCTTGCATTTCTCCTCCTCAAACCCTAGAAATAAGGGTCACGTGCCTTGGCACCCCGATGCCAACTCCATCAGGCATCCCAACGATGCTTGATTCCAATCACCACCATGTCGACACCTATAGTGCTATATGTCGGATGCTTGATTCCAATCACCACCATGCCGACACCTATAGTGCGATATACGCTTATCTTGCTATCATTCACAAAAAACCCAAGGTGTCCTGGCTAGTAGTGGTGTCTTCAGAGTGTGGATTTGATAATCCTATGCTCATCTTCAAACCACACAAGAAACATGGTTTGATTTTTGTTGACTCCTACCATGGAGTCAAATTCACATGGCTAAGGCATCCCACTCATCTAGTGGTTCTGTTTCATCCCCATCATTGCCAATGTGAAAGAGGAAAATATGTCCAACATTCTGAGAGCGGGAGTGATTTCAGAGGCGGAGTCATCCCTGTTATAAAGGAAAGGCACACTTGAAGTAGCATTCAAAGTTCATATGAAATTTATATTTCTTTATGTACATCATAAGTAAATATGTCTCAATTATTGACATGAGACAAGTAAAGCATCTACATGTCCCAAAGACATATTATTAAACCATTTATTTTGATCAGGATAAGATAATCAATGAATTTTATAATGACTAAAAAGATGAAGACATAGCTACCTACTTTGTGGACTGCCCAATTTTCATGTACGATTAGAATGCAAATATATATCCGTGTATATTGTTAACTAAGATTATGTATCATAAAACATGCTACACACATTTAAAATGCATCTAAAACCACAAACAACATAGAATATATATAACTTTTCTTGTATAAGACCAACCACTCGTCTAAAGTAGTTCTTCACGAATGTATTTCATCTCCACAAAACCACATGCATTTTATGTTCACCATTGATTGTGGACTAGTGTTTATTTTCTAAGATCGTACAAATAATGTCTTATGTGATTATTTTGACAAGTCTAGTAATTTAAAAGTAATGTTAACATCTTGTAAAAACTAGCGAAGGCAGATTGAGCATGGCCTTCAGAGCATGGGTCAGCTGGGCTGACCATGATGAGGTAGGCACCCAGACTTTGATTGTGGCCTTAAATAATTTTGATGATGAGAATGTTAGTTTCAATGTAGTTGAGATGGATAATCCCACCTTTGGTTGCGACAATTTGGGAGAATGTGTCACATCACTGGAGGTTTGATCAGTACTTTAGATAGATCAAAATACAGATGAAGGAGAGGTATGTGTTGTTCTTGCGTCCCACTAGAAGCAAACTCAGATGCAAAAGCTCTTACTAGATGGAGGAGGCTAGATAAGGAAGTGATAATCACCAAGGAGCTATGGGATCTTCCTCATGGAGTGAGAGGTCGGCTGCTGTAGGAAAAAAGGAGGTTCCATACTTGAGATTTACTTAAACAAATACGGTTTTTGACGAATAAGTATAGGTGGGTCTTACTTTGGTTGCCAACCAATTTTAGATGTACAGGGTATAGAGACAGATATATGGTATCGATATTGATACTTCCTGACCTTTTTCCTGAGGGAGTCAGGATGAATGAATACTCCTTTAAATTAAAAAAATAACACTGAGTTTAATAAAATTGAATTGTAAAACTAATATAATGTATAATTATATTATATCATTTGAGGACAAATAATATAATAAATTTAAGACAAACAATTTCGACATCATGACATTAATTTATTCATTATTTTTATATAAAAATGAATAACCACTATGGGTAATTTATTAATTATGAAATTATAAATATAACCCTTTCTATCTGATGTTGAAGATAAATAAAATATCAAAAACGTTTTTTCTTGACATTATAATAAAAGCAATAAATCTAATGTAGAAAAAAACATTTGCATAACTGCATATAGAAGTATGATTTTATAGTAGATTGACTAAAAAGACTAAATATTTAAATAAGCGAGACATTCATGATTAAATCCAAGATGTGTTGTATAATCTAGGTAATCTAACATAATAAAATAAACATCTCATTAATAGTCAATCATAAATAATAAATTATATATAATAATTCTCTACACCTTTTTTATTATTTTATATTTATATTATTTTAAGGGTTTATCTTATGATGATACAAGATATGTTCTTATTTTACCAAATAAATTGGATGTTTGAAAAATATGAAAACATGTTTTCTAACAACATTATTAACAAATATATCGTGAAACTATAAACTATAAGAAAGTATTCGTATTGAGTAATCTTTTACTTCTCTCAGCATACACTACACCTGAATTATAGAAAAACCATCCTATATTGTTAGCACAAGTAAACTATACACACATATAACTAAGTACTAACTATATTTGTTTTATATTTATTTATTTAGATATTTTTTTTTTGAAAGTTTAATAAAATATGCAACTAACTATCCATGTTAGGTTGCTTGTTTCGTCAATATATATGGTTATATTTATAGTTTCTAAATTGATATTAATATATGTATTCATGATATAATAGTCAATATGTTAACTGAAATTAATACACATTTATAAACATCAAGATTTATTTATAAAATATAATAAAATGTTACTTGTTTATATAAAGTATGTATTATTTTCACGTGTTTCTAATTGTATTTTGTTACTTATTTCACATTTGTAATTAGATTATTTGTTGATAAAAGTTTGTAAATTATGACATAAGATGTATACTTTTTTTGTACATGACACTTAAAAATAAATATTTATTATGTTACCATGTTGTATATTATGCATATCATTAAGAAATCCAAAATTTGAGAATGGCACATTCCCTTGCTTGCCCACTTGGAGCTGCCAGTGGGCATTGACCATTATAAGCCCCAGCGTGCCCAACGTCCAACAACTTTACAAGTGGATGGCTGATGCTTGGGATACCAGTACGTTCGTTGGTGCTTATAGACGATCTTCCTATGCCAATGCATATGTGGATCCATCAAAAGCATGACTAGCATTTTCGACAACACGGGAGTCCTCTCTCATATCTAAATTCCTGTAGTAGAGGATTTACTTACTTAGTGGGCATGTGGGTACCGGTAAGAGGATACTTACTTTAGCCACATGAAAGCATTTGGGAATGACCATTTTCTTTCTCAATGTACTTTTGTTTCTCCCGGCAACAATGTCACAGGTATCTCTGTTCTTATTTTGGAAGATGTTCACAAATTGAATCCACATATTATCCTAGACTTTGTCTTAAGAATATCCATTCATCCATGAGATGGAGGACTAGTAATGCTCAATTCTTCTGACTATTCAGCTGCTATTGAACTGCTTCCACATGTGCACATTAGACTTCATCTTGATTATTGTTCGTATGCAAACTTTTGTTATCATTGTGAAATGTTCTCTGGACATTGATTGACATCCCAGGTTTGAGAGAATCAAAGCTCTCCTGGATGAAGTTAAGGAAACAACTCATGAAGTGTCCAGATGGCTTCTACCAAGTGATTTGTGTGAAGGAGATATCAATAAGTTAATCATTATTTTTATAGGTTGGACACAACCCTTGAGGCAATCCGCAAACCACATGAACCGCCTTTCATTACACTCTAACAATTTCCTCTATAATTTTTCTACTTTCCACCAATTTCTAGTCTTTCATTACACTCTAACCACATGAGAATTACTATTGTGTTTATAATTATATCACTTTTTATATTTTGTAATGTGCTACAAATGCAGAATCTAGTTTCAAGACTAACAAAGAAAGACCAAGGTGTGAAAACAACTGTAATTTGTATATTTTATTTTAATGATGACGAATTGGAATGACAATGCTACATGTCTTTTTTTTTATATAAAATTAAATCAAATATATGATAATACTTAAATGTTCAACATGGAAGTAGATATGTTCGAAGGCAATTATAAACAATGAGCAGTCTCGACAACTTGCTATGAAGATATAAAGTATTTCCCAATGCCTACTAGTTAGGAAAATAAAGAGCATGTTAGTGCATGTGGACAATGGAGGCTCTAGGAGGTCAAACAGGGGCACGTACCCCCTCAAATTTTGGGTTTTTTAAAATTATATATATATATATATATATATATATATATTGAACATGGTATCATAATGAATATTTATCTTTAGGTGTTATCTAAAACACATGTTTATGCATATGCTGTGTTAATTTATGGATTTTTAACAACATATAATGTCATATAAATGTAATACAAGTAAGAAAACACAATAGAAACAAATAAAAATAAGACAAATTTTTATATAAATCATGACATTTTCTTACTTTCCTAAATAAATCTTGACATTTATGGATTTATATTAATTCTAATAAACATTTAAACAATTATATCATGAGCACATACATTAATGTCAATTTACTAGCTATAAATATAACCATATATATTGATGAAATAAACAACCTAATATGGATAGTTATCAGTATACTTTATTAGAATGTCAAAATTCTTATATCACTTATAAAAAAATAAATATACAACAAGTATAATTAGTACTTAGTAACATGCATGTATAGTTTGCTTGTGCTGATGATGTATGATGATTTTCTCTAATTTAGGTATAATATATGCTAAAATAGACAAAATATTACTCAATACTAATAGTTTATTTACTATATAATCTCACGATATATTGTTAATAATGTTGTTAAAACACATGTTTTTATATTTTTGAAACATCAAATATATTTGGTGAAATAACGACACATCATGTATTATTATATGATAATCCTTATAATAATATAAATGTAAAATAATAATAAAGGTTTAGAGAATTATTGTATATTATCTACTTCTATGATATGACTATTAACGACATATCATTTTTTTATTATGCTAGATTACCTAGATTATACAACATGTCCTGAATGTTGATCATGCATGTCTTAGTTATTTAAATATTTTGTCTTTTTAGTGAATTGACTATCCAATCATACTTCTATATGCACATTATGAAAATGTTGTTTCTCTAAACTACACATTATTTTTATTATAATTTAGGGTTTAGGGTTTAGGGTATTTAATTATTACTAACATTAGATAGAAATCACTATATTTATAATTCGAAATTTAATAATTTTTTCATAATATGATTTCAATTTTTAGGTAAAACGAATGAATAAATTATTATCGTGCCTATATTGTTTGAATTAAACTTATTATATTATTTTCTCACATCTTGTGTAATATATTATTGCATGGCCTCTAAATTACAATTTGATTTAATTAAATTCTATGTTAATGTTACTTTTGAATTACTAGACTTGTTGAAATCATCACATACAAAATTATTTGCATGATTTTAGAAAATAAATAATAGTCCACTATTAATGTTGAACATAAAATACATTAGGTTTTGTTGAGATGACCTACATTCATGAAGAACTAATTTAAAGAAGCGGTGGTCTCATACAAGAAAATTTATATATTTTCTATGTTAGTGGTTGAGGTTTAGATGCATTTTAAATGTGTGTACAATGTTGTAAGATACATAATCTCAGTGAATAATATGTATAGATATATGGATATTCTAATTGTACATGGAAATTAGTTAGTCTACAAAGTAGGGAGATATATCCTTAGCTTCTGCTTGTCGATGTAAGATCCATTGATTATTCTATTCAATTTAAAATTAATGAGTTAGTTATATGTCTTTGGGACAAGTAGACACCCACTTTGTCTTATGGCAATAATTGAATACCTATTTTGTTTTGATGTAAATAAAGAAATATAAATGTAATATGAACTTTTAATGCTACTTCATATGTTTCCTCCCTTCATAACAGGGTTGGCTCCACCATTGCATGTTGGTGGGGGAGAAAACTATTGGACATTTTGAATTTTACATACATGGGAAAGAGGGGAAGAAATGTTGATCACTTTGATATTGGAATAGAGGTTCAGGTTGAAATTAGTTTGTGATCATCGTTCATCATTGATGGTGAGTCCAGTTCAATTGGTTTGGGCAGATGTCTGGCTTGGTCTAAATAAACTGGGTCAAGTTGATGTTATGCCAGGTTAACATCTGATCGACTTGATATTGGGTCATGTTAAAATTGAGTTTAAATAATTCCATTATAAAAAAAATTCTAAATTAGTATTTCCCCCCTAATTGCATGCATTTTGCAATGAATTTATTTCCCTCCACGTAAATAACTTTACATCATAAAATATTTTTTTTTCTTTT
Source organism: Alisma plantago-aquatica (assembly GCA_963693085.1). Classification (NCBI taxonomy): domain Eukaryota; kingdom Viridiplantae; phylum Streptophyta; class Magnoliopsida; order Alismatales; family Alismataceae; genus Alisma; species Alisma plantago-aquatica. Next base: position 4,494,766 of record OY856411.1, read on the forward strand.
GTGTAAAACTTCATGTAAATATTTGTTTTCTTCTATGATTTTTATTTTCTTTGAGTTGATTGTTCCTAAAGATTCGTTTCCTCTAAGAGAATATATCTTGAAAAAAGTTGTTCCTTCTAGTAAAAGCAATTTCAAGAGTTTGGTTCCATCATAATATTATCTTCTCACAGAGATTTTTGTCTCCTTCCAAGCAAATAACTTCCATTCAAGTAAAGTGCAATAGTCTATCTACTTCCAAGTTAAATGTCCAAGCCCATGATTTTGATTTATTTTAAAAGTTAGTGATTTCCCACTAAGAATGTAACACACTATAAATCCAATATATCAAAAAAGCCCTTATTATATAAATATAGCAATTACGAGTTTCAATTGGCTATGAATATTCTCAACTAGATCCCAACCCTAAACATATCATGAATATATTATGCATACACTAATGTGGAAACAACTATACCACTATTAAGGAACATCATTCTTCACATGGTAACCTTAGTCATCTCATTCACATGCAATGAATCAAGAATTTACATCTCTCGCCTTAACTTTTCTCTCTCTTTATCTTCCATCACAACCCTCGTTCCAATCTTGTTACCTTCTTCATAATTACCTGAGGTCGTTGATTGGAAATATAACCATGTTTTGTGGCTTTGGATTTTATTCCCCATGTGGTACATATCTCTATCTCTACTCCCATTCTAGACTAGTTTTCTGGTTATTTGTATTTCATACCAATATCTAGATATTTATCATAAACCTGTATTTCTTATGCCTTTTACTGTAGAATTGGTTGTAATCTACCATTTTCTTAAAATTAGATGACAATATTGATATTGGAATCTAATAAAGGTAGTACTTATGTTAAAAGGTCACGATGTTTTAGTGGAACTAATGTTCTAAGGGTGTTGAGTGAGTGTCAATATGCAAAATCGCTACTTAATAGATCTTGATATTGAATTAGCGATCCTAAGACATCCTAGTATTAGACAATTAGAGAACTTAACTAAATAAAAAGTATTACTTAAAATGATTAAAAGGGAGAATAATTATATTATTTATATGCTTGACCTTCACATAATGAATCGGTTTGCAGAAGTACTCAAAAGTGGATTCTTTCATGTAATTTTTGTATTCCTCATTATGTAACTGGCTTACATGTCAAATTTTGTATTGATTGGACCTTGTTTTCTAGTAGAAATATTTAAAGAAGGAAAAATTGATTTAACTAGCTTAATTAAGGTTAGTTTAATAATATATATCTATTTTCTCTATAGTTTTTAATTTATTGCTGCCATATTGTGGTCCCACTTCTTTCTATGTGTGGACCATGATGTGAACAACCAAGATTTTTATTCCTCTTTCCCCACTACACTTGTGTGCATCTGATGACCCTCCATCCTTCCTCATTGAGTTCTTTAGTGCTTAAAATGACACATCACAATGATCATCCTTCTGTGCTTCTGTCTCTCCTCCCTCTTCTTTGCATCCTTTATCTTTTGATGATTCCCATCACCTCCTAATTTTGAGAGCTAAAGAGTTATCTCCAATCTCGTCTACTCATGGTAGCTATTTTCCTTCTCTAAGGATACTCCTCTGCCATCAAAACACATTCTACAACAATTCACCAACCTTTACTCTAGTCTAAATACACAACCCCATCTTGTTGTTAGAGGTTGGTTGGGTTCAATATCTCTTTGAGGACTACTAAGTTCACCTCGAACTCATTGGTGAGCTTTTAGGCGACCTTTTGAAGTTCTAAGGGTGGCTAATTTATCAAATTTAGGTATCTTCCTTTTTCCCTTTGTTTCACACCACGTTCTACTATATGTGTTCTTGTAAGCTAATCTCGTGAGTCTAATCTTGCCTCACAACTTCTCACACTATGTTGGAATCATAGAGGAGTCATGTCCCATCAACACGGTTATTGGAAGTGTTCTTGAGAATGAGAAAAAAGCAAGGATATTTCCCCTCATCTTTATCCCAATTCCTTCTCCCTTGTTGGGAGAAGGGAACAATGTGAAAGAAGGCTTACCTGATATGAACTTATTCTTATTTTTTTATTTTATGCCAGTGAGGGTAGAATTGGTTATTTTTATCAATGCACATGTGTTTTTGTGGTGGGGAAAATGAAATGTGAACCATTTCATTCCATCTATTACAACTTCTTATCAAAGAGCCACTAATATTGTGACCTTGAACATAAACTCTCTCATGGAATTTTAAAACTCTCACAAGTCTTGTTGTATAGTCTCATGGAACTCGATACTCAAACCATACTTCCCACTAAAAGTTCCTTATTCAAATATTAAAAGATTAAACAACATGTGAGTTTTTGTGGCCCTGGCCTCCATTGTGTAATATGCATGTGTGTATATAGTTTTTCTATCTTCATATGTGCGAATGTGTTCACCCCTTTTTGTTTTGTTTGATTCTCAACTAAGGCACTTTTGGAGTGACTGATGGTATAAGGACTCAGTTCCTTGGAGATGTACACTGAGAATTGTGAGGGTTCCACAACTCCACATAGGTGTTTCTCATAGGGTCACCTTCTTTTCAGTTCTTCATCAAGAAGTTGTAATTCTATAAAGTTGTGAAGCAGGATGTGGGGTAAATCCTATATTTAGCACAATTTTGGGTTTTAAATTCATTTAAATGATACTAACTTATAAGAAATTAATAATTTACATGTAAAATACATAAATAATTATTGATATCTCCAAAAGTTATAATATAATGTGTTTTAAAATAAAAGGTAAGATCTATAAGTTTGACTAGGTTTCAACAAACACTACTACAGAACCTACCTTTAGTGTCGGTTATTTAAAGCCTTTAGTGTCGGTTTCTAAGTGACACCTATGTGGGCGACACTAAAAGTCCACCCATTAGGCGTCGGTTCCAAAACTGACGCCCAAACTCTTCGCGCGCCACCGGAAGCACGCCATCAGGGGACAATAGGCGTCGGTTATTAGATAAGAAACCGACGCCCAAAACTTTCACGCCACAGAAAGGGCGCCATCTTGGCCACTATCAGTGTCGGTTATTTACAAATAACCGACGCCATATATTAGGAAATAGACGTCGGTTATTTGTAAAAAACCGACACTAGAACATTATGTGTCAGTTTTTTACAAATAACCGACGCCCAAACCCGCGCCATCTTGGCCACGGCCGTGCTGTCCAGTACGGCCGTGTTGTTAAGGAAATAGACGTCGATTTATTGTAGGAAAAATGACACTATATCATTATGTGTCGGTTATTTACAAATAACCGACGCCTATTGTTTTTTTTTTCTGTCAGTCTGTAGACCTGCTGTGGCTGGTCGCAGGATGAGAAACCTGTTCAGTTCAATTATGAACTGCAGGTTTTACGACATCCATTGATATCAGCCGACAACAGGCCACAAATATGCAAAATTAACAATAAAAGAGTTCCATTCATTCACACATTTATAAACATTCACACATGCTAGCAATCTTTAGTTCCATTCATTCACATTCACACATGTAGAAACATTCATATAACAACAAACACTTTCATTCATTTTCACCCAGACACATGTAGAAACATCCAGACATGTAGAAACATTCACACACATATTATAATTCAGAAATTCATTTACAAAGTATCATTGTTTAGTCATTATTCGCTATCAGGATCCCAATTATATTTTAAAGCCCCCACTAATTGTATGGTTGTTGCCCATTCTTCGATTACTTCATTTAATTCTCCCATCGTATAGGGAGCATTAACATTTGGTAAGTCCTTTCCTGTAATGGGGTCAGCTTTAAACACCTGTAAAGAGAATGATGTATATATATAATTAATGAGCTATAAATAAGATTGATATATTTCGATCATATTATCTAATGAGACTATATAATACCTGAGCAATACATTCGATATCCAGTGCGGCATGTTTGATAATCATGTGCATATATCACATGACATAGTATCCACATGCCCATCCGTTGTCTTGTGTAGCACACTATAAATTCAAACATACAAAATATTAACAAATACAACTAATTAAGCATTGTTCACATAAATAATATATACATATATTGCAGTCGGGAACTTACTTTCACGTTCTTCCAAATTATTGGCTGGTTCTTTTTTGTGGGGACCTTTCCTCCAGCCTTTTTGTACTCCTCAAAACCCCTACATGTTAATGTAACACAGAACATTGCAATTAAATAGTAATGTAATAACATATGTTAACCGATATGAAAAATGAAATATTTCTCACCGAAATATTGCCATTTTCATTATGTGTCCAAATATTGTATTTAATTTACCCCCCTTAGGATCTAGATAATACACAGTGAATGTCTCGGGGGAAATAACCAATAACTCCCAATGCCTACCCCTAGAGGAAAAAAAGTTAAAAATTAATAACTCAAAATCCACAATAAAATGTAATTTTCTTAAGTCCAAATTATAATAAGCAAAGTAAACTTACTCTACATTGAATGGAGCCATGATCACCGTCTTCTTTTTTACAGCAAAAATTGAAAAAGCTTCACAGCAGTATTGTTGAACTGATGTAGGATCTTTAGCTACTAGACTAATCAAGGATGGAATCAAAAACCCTACATGTTCGAATCGAAAATCTGCACATATGTTGTCTAAGTAGCTGCAAAATATGTATTAATTACGCATGCATTAATAAATAAGAAACCAGATCACCAGATCATACACAAGGTATATGGATGTATAAAGAATATCTCACCTTATCCATAGCTCTATCACAGATGTATTTAGCCAATCATATCGAAACAACTCCAAAATATCTTGTATAAATAGTTTTGTTTCGTATGACTGACCTGTAGAATCTGAATCAGAAGAAACAATTATAGGGGAGTTTATATCATGTTCCCCTAACCATACTGCCATACCCCTACAGTTAGGACCTAACGGGATAGGTAGGTCCTGTGGAACCCAACTAGGTAATGCAGGAGGTGGAGGTGGAGGCCTAGATGCTGTGGGTGTCTTCTTTTTAACCTGTATATATATATATATATATATATATATATATATATATATATATATATATATATATATATATATATATATATATATATATATATAAAATTTCAGATCAACTACCAACATATACACACACTAATGATTGAACGTAATATAAATTTACCGCACCTTTTCAGTAAAGAAGACATACGCTTTTTCCCACAATATCACTCCGCCTACTGCCTCACTAAGCGTTTCACAATCGGGGTGGGCATATGGCAGTGGAAGATCCATCCACTGGGGGAATATATGTATCGGGCTCACCCGAATCCAACCAGCTGGTACTGGAGACCCGTGACACGTTTCCCCTGGTAGGGATGGGTAAGCCGACGCCTCTACCATGACATATTCTTTACTTTTTAGACGGCATGGCTTCAACCCCTACAAATTTTTGTGTAAAGAATGTTATATACATATATACATATCATCTTTTTCTTAAACGACTACAATTTCATATATACGTATCATATTGAATTAAAAAACTAGTTACTATGTCATAAAAATACTTACAGTGGATGTGCTAGGTGGTGGTTCTACAGGATTACTCCCAACCTCTGCAGTAGGAGTAGGAGTAGAGTCTGTAGTAGGTATTGTCTGGTAAGTGGCAGTCTGAGATGCCTGCCACTTTTTCATTGCTTCTTCGAGTTTTTCTTCAAGTTTCCTGTCAAATAGCTTATCCACCTATACATGGATAAAAGAAACATCAAATTCTAATTTTTGAATTCTCTTTTACAGTAACATTATAAAGAAAGATATGTTACCTCTTCTTGTGAAAGTCCCACTTTTGGGACATGTTTGTGCTGGGATGACCCAAAAAAAGATTTGATGCCCACACCAGCGCCTGCAGCCCTAACACGTCCAGGATGCTCTGGGTTACCCAGAGCAACTGTCAATTCATCATTTGTTCCCTCAGGGATGAACTTTCCTTGTTTCCTCAGCTCGTGCATCTCCCGCTAATTGCCAAAACAAAAATTTGTACTTAAGTAAACAACACAAATAATCAATATTCGAATGATTGCTGTAAGAGTTGTATTTTACCATTTTTGCAGCCGCCTCAGCAGTTGCGGCCTTAGGTATTTCTCCCTTCTTATTTTGCCTCCCAGCTATGCAGACATCATGGCGAGGCAGAGGTGTGCTACCTATGGTAGAGGACTCCTGAGTAGCAGCAGACTGAGCAGCAGTAGCCTCAACCTGTAGTCTTTGGCGAACGCCTGCATACCCCTTTGGACCCATTGTGTGGTCATGCACATTCAGTGCACGCCTTGATCTTTGTGCCTCACTGAGGGCCTAGTTAGTATGAAAATTAATGATTTGGTTAGTAACACTAAATGTTAATCTTGAATAAGTGAATACAATATATATTAATTAATGAGATTGACGCCCAATACCTTGAATTCATCAGTTTGTCTTGAAGCGACAAACGCGTCCCATTCTTCTTTGTCCAGGAAGTTCCACTGTTCACTGGCTGTCTTCTTCCTCTTGTCGGCTTCTTTTATGTATTCTCTGGTGAGATTTGTCCTATAGTTCCTTAGGACTCTCCCACAGCGTTGCATCACGCATTTACGATGCAGCTTTTCATCCAATTCAAATATACTCTGCAAAATAGAATTGCTATTAACTAGTATCCAAAAATTTAGTAATCTACAAAATAGAATTGCAAATTAATAATAACTCACGCATAAATCCCTCCATATTAAATCTTTCTTCTCCTTAGAAACTTTATGCCAAGAATCTAAGCGACAACCGCAATGGCTACGAGTAACAAACCCAAGATATGAAATAAATGAATTGCGATTCACACCACATGCATTTCCTGCATTATCGAAATCCACAACAAGTTTGGGTCCATTTCCCTTTTGCGAAATTAACTTCTTCATCATAGTGATGCCCCTTCTCTTGTCAACTTTTTGGTGTTGTTGATCAAGTGCCTCAAGTGCTTCAGCTGGTACCTGTGCATCATCAACCTAAAATTTGACAAAATAATTCACATTTACAATATATAACTATAAATGGACATATAGATATAAATATATGATATATTTTTAAAACTTACATTGTGAGGCGGAGCATTGATGTCCTCACCCTCACGGTAGTCATCAGCATGGTCATCAGGAGAATGGTCAGCCATATGCAAATTCACATTCAAATTGTAAAGTTCACATTGTAAAGTAGTAATTCAAAGTGTAAAGCTCACATTGTAAAGTAATTCAAATTGTAAAGCTCACATTGTAAAGTAATTCAAATTGTAAAGTATCCATTCTACGATCAAAGAGAAAAACAAGTATATATTAGGACAAGATTAGGCCAACAAATACATGTGATGTCATTCTTATATATGATAAATGTGTACCACCTATCCTATTCTTGAACACCTAATCTCACTAGTAAGTGTATAATGTGTATTGGGTTTTCGAGAAAATTTCGGCAGCATTTCCCCGTTGTTCTCCAAGTACATATGTACTTAGAGAACAAACGGGGAAATGCTACCGAAATTTTCTTGAAAACCCAATACACATTATACACTTACATCCTAAGTGAGATTAGGTGTTCAAGAACAGTCCCAAACCGGGGACTATCCAAGATTTACTCCTAATGAGTAAATCTTGGACGGGGTTCTAGGCTAATGAGTACATATCCACATTAAAGCTCACATTGTAAAGTTCACATTCAGATTGTAAAGTAATTCAAATTGTAAAGTATCCATTCTATGATCAAAGAGAAAAACAAGTATATATTAGGACAAGATTAGGCCAACAAATACATGTGATGTCATTCTTATATATAATAAATGTGTACCACCTATCCCATTCTTGAACACCTAATCTCACTAGTAAGTGTATAATGTGTATTGGGTTTTCGATACAGATGGAATTTTGGAAGAAACCTTCGATGACCGAGATATACATTCTTACCGCCATGTTTTAGTCTTGTTGAATCAGTGTTCTCTTCACATATAGGACACGCTTTAGCTCCTTTGACACTATATCCAGACAGATTCCCATATGCTGGAAAGTCATTAATAGTGCAAAACAACATAGCATGCAAACAAAATGTCTCTCTTCATGAAGCATCATAGGTCATCACACCTTCACCCCAGAGTTTCTTTAAGTCATCAATCAGAGGTTCAAGATAAACATCGATGTCATTTCCAGGTTATTTAGGGCCCGATATCAACAACGACAACATTACATACTTATTTTTCATACACAGCCAGGGAGGAAGATTGTATATAACAAGCATGACTGGCCAAGTGCTATGTTGGCTGCTCAATGTCCCGTACGGATTCATCCCGTATGTACAAAGCCCAAGTCTTAGATTCCTGACTTCTTCACCAAATTCAGGGTACAATAGATCAATCCTCTTCCACTGTGGGGAATCAGACGCATGTCGTAGGATCCCATCATTATTTTTCTTAACATCTGCATGCCACCTCAAATTCTTCGCATCTATCGGATTGGCAAACAAGCGTTGAAACCGTGATATTATAGGTAGATACCACATCACCTTGGCAGGAGAACCAGTTTTGGACTCCCCCGAAGTCGTCAATTTATACCGTGATGCACCACATTTTGGACAATCTTTCAAATCCGCATAGTCCTTTTGAAATAATACACAATCATTCGGGCATGCATGTATCTTCTTGGCATCCATTCCCATTGGGCACAACAATTTCTTCACCTGGTATGTTGAGATTGGAAGCTCGTTTCCTTCAGGAAGCATTTCTTTCAACAAAGACAGCAATGACGTGAAGCTTTTGTCACTCCATCTATTGTTAGCTTTCAACTTATACAATCTCAACACAACGTTAAGCTTCGTAAACTTAGTACAACCTATGTATAACGACATCTCAACATCATGCACAATGTTTCTAAAAATGGGAGGTGGATCGGTGTGCTCTACCCCACAACTATCTAGCATCGCATCAACGATGTCTACTGGAAATGGTTCATTCACATCTACGTCATCGTAGGAAATTTCTTCTTCCACACAAGCACTGCTATCGACATCCACTGGTTTCAAGTTTGAAATCTCTCCATGCCAGTGCCATTCTGTATAGCCTTCTATAATCTCGTTGCACATGACATGAGTTTTGATTTCGTCACCAGTGTTGACTTTCAAGTGGTTACCGCAATGCCTACATGGACAGTAGAACCTATCTCCAGGTTGTTTCCTATGTTCCTCGACAAATCTAATAAACTGGTCAAGACCAGAAATAAACTCTGGGGTGCAGCGATTGCGAATGGACATCCATGATCTATCCATTCTATGATCAAAGAGAAAACAAGTATATATCAGGACAAGATTAGGGTCTAGGGTTAACAAATACATGTGATGTCATTCTTATATATAATAAATGTGTACCACCTATCCCATTCTTGAATACCTAATATCACTAGTAAGTGTATAATGTGTATTGGGTTTTCAAGAAAATTTCAGCAGCATTTCCATGCTGTTCTCCAAGTACATATGTACTTAGAGAACAAACTGGGAAATGCTGCTGAAATTTTCTTGAAAACCCAACACACATTATATACACTTACATCCTAAGCGAGATTAGGTGTTCAAGAACAGTCCAAACCGGGGACTATCCAAGATTTACTCCTAATGAGTAAATCTTGGATGGGTTTCTAGGCCAACAAATAATGTGTTGTCATTCTTATACCTAAAATCCTAGTTCTTCAAGTTAGGCTGATTATTGATGTCTTTAAAAGCATGATTGGCAATTTAGGGAAAAGTTCATCATTTACATTCCAAGCATGTCACATGTGTGCATTACAGTTCATCATTAAGAAAAAGAAGGGTGATTAGGATTGTCACCAAGAATATAGCTAAACTATTAAACAATGATTATAGCTAAACTATTAAACAATAGACTTGCCACACATAAAACACCCTATACAACTATAAAACAAAAAATTATTAAGTATATATGCATGATACAATAACTATTTTGCATCACATTACAACAGACTTATCATTGATACCTTACTAACTTATTGCTACATTTACATATCATCACTTGATCAAAAATTACAGCAGTACATTTAACCAAAGTATGCATTCTAAAATCTATGTCATGATTAGTTACATAGAACATGTATATATTGTATAGACAATAGAGGATTCAGCTCAGTAGAAGCACAAAATCAGTACCTAAACCCTAAAATCACACCTTTTTAGCATTTATTATATGTACATCAATATGTGTATGACCAGGCAGGCACCTTGAGAGAAGTAAATAAATTAAAAAAAAGAAAAACACCCAGCAACAGGGCAGGCAACTTGAGAGAAGAGGAGCAGAGGAAGAAGAAGAAGGCAGGCTAGGGTGGGCACCTTGAGGAAAGAGGAGCAGCGGCCGGTCCTAGCAGCTGCCGGCGGCGAGGAGAGGAGTGGCGGAGAGGGCGGCGAGGCGAGGAGAGGAGCGGCCGGTCCTAGCTGCTACCGGCGATGGTGGAGAGGGCGGCCGGCGACAGCTTCTCGCAGCGACGGCGACGACGGCGATGAAGGAGCGGCGGCGATGGGCAGGGAGGGGCGGCGGCGGCGGCAGGGAGCAGCAAAAAATCGCCGGAGGTTAGGAGGTTAGGGAAATCGATCGGGAATGAATGAAATAGGGAAAGGGGAAGAATCGGTCACTAGTGAGCTATTAAGTTCACAATAGGTGTCGGTTATTTAAAAAAATCGACAACTAAACCTATAGTGTCGGTTATTTAGTTATGAACCGACACCTATACTAAGTGTCAGTTATTTAAGAAAACCGACAACTAAACCTATAGTGTCGGTTATTTAGTTATGAACCGACGCCACATGTAAAATTTTGGAGCCAAATTTTTCACTGGAATTTTGGGTTTGGCGGTTGAGTTTAGGTGTCGGTTGTTTATTAATTAACCGACACTTATTAAAAGTGGTACCCGTGTCTGGGCTCCCTAAGAGATTGGATGTCGGTTTATGTTAACAACCGACACTGTAGACATTAGGTGTCGGTTTTTGTAAACAACCGACACCTTGAAAAGTGGCTTTATAAGCCATTTCTGTAGTAGTGAAATTATTTGGTTGTATGTGAAAGTTGATTTGTAGGGGTTGTGCCAAAGCAAGTCATTACTGGAAGAAGTAAGAATTAATACAAAAATCCTTAGAGAAGAGCCATGTGATTCTTTATATCCAACCCTCATACCCCTAGACTTGTAAAAGAGCAACAAGTAGTAAGAACTTTCAGATACATGCGTGCATACATAAACACATATGTGTGTGTGTGCACACACACATACATGCATACATACATACATACATACATACATACATACATACATACATACATACATACATACATACATACATACATACATACATACATATACCAAGCGGTCGATAGCCCAACTGGTCAAGTCTGGTGGCGCCTCATGAAGCGTCCCAGGTTCGAATCCCAGCGGGGGACTAAGGCTGATGTTACCCATCTCGGGAGCATCTTGGCTCTGCTGCCCGCGTCGGAGAGAGGGAGAAGAAACCTTCTCTTAGATCCGATACATACATACATACATACATACATACATACATACATACATACATACATACATATGCCGACGCCGACAAGGGAATAGCCCGATTGGCGAATTCCGTTGGTCGCCAATGAAGGGACCCGGGTTCGAAACCACACGGAGAAACATCTCTTGATTTATCACCCTCCTGGGCGTCCGGACTCCGCCACGGGTTATGGGAGAGGGGGGGGGGAGAAATCTTTCTCTCTTAATCCCATACATACATATGCCAACAAGGAGTGGCTCAAGTGGTCAAGCACGGTGTCTCCTAACAAAGAGACCCGAATTCGAATCCCAGTTTCTGCCTTGATTTACCCCCCCCCCCCCCCCCGGGCATTTGACCTCTTCCACGAGCATGGGAGAGGGGGAGAGAATGCCTCTATTTATCCCATACATACATACATACATACATACATACATACATACATACATACATACATACATACATACATACATACATACATACATACATACATACATACATACATACATACATGCATGGTTCAGATGGTTTCAATGCCTACTTTTATAAGAAGACGTGAGACATCATCAAGAAGGATCTGATTGCATACGTCGATTGGTTTTTGGAGGGTGGAAACATGGTGAGACATGTCAATCATTCTTTTCTGGTACTCATTCCCAAGAAAAAGGTGACTTCCTCCCGTACTGATTTTAGACCCATTGCATGCTGCTCGGTATAATATAAAATTATTACAAAAATTATGGCTGCTAGATTGAAGATGGTACTCCTGTATCTGATATCTATAAACCAAAGAGCCTTTGTGATAGGAAGGATCATTAGTGAGCGTGCTCTCTTGTCTGGAGAATTCCTATTAGATTATAATGTCATGAGAGGAAGCAGGAAGACACGTCTCAAATTGGATGTGTCCAAAGCATATGATAGTGTCAGATGGGAAAAGCTATGATGGATCATGCGGTAAATGGGATTTAGTGAACAATGGATCAGCTAGATGAAGCAGTATTTTGGAACTACTAGTTTCTCTATTCTGGTCAATGGCACATATGTAGGAATGTTCAGAGGTGGCAATGGGCTGTGCCAAGGGGACCCTTTGTCTCCTCTCCTCTTTGTGATTTTTATGGAATACTTCACGTAGAAAATGCAGATGGCGGAAAAAGAAAGGAGATAAAGCCTTACACTGTACATGGCATAAAAGTGTTCACTCACCTAATATGTGCAGATGATGTATTGGTATTTGTAGAAGTAAAACAAAATACTCTAGAATGCCTGCATAATCTGTTGAAAGATTCTGGGAAACAGACATGGTTGTGCGTGAATGCAAGCAAAATACACATCTTTTTCTCCAAAAATTGCACCCCAAGTGGAAGATAGGTTACTGGAGGCAATGGGTGTAGAGAAAGGAAAGTTCCTTACAAAATATATTGGCTTTCCGCTTGTGGGGAGCAATCTGTAGGTAAAGGACTTTTCTGATTGCATGGATAGACTAGAGGAAATGATCAACAGATGGCCATCACAAAAGACATCCATGGCGGGGAGAGCAACTCTGATATGAGCAGCTATAGAGGGCTTCCTATTTTCTGGGTGTAACAAGGAGAGATTCCTAATTCGGTTTTGGACATAATAGAGATGAAGATGCCAAAATTTGTATAGGCAAGTGACTACCACCCGATGAGATATGCAAGATTGGCTCTACCTAAGGAGGAAGGTGACTTGAATATGAAAACACCCAGAGATATAGTGAAGTGGGGGACAGTAGAAAGAAACATAATCTTCTAGGAAGGCTCCTCAATATGGGGGAGATGGATGAGAGGTAGATATCCTAGAGGGCTGCATTTTAAACTAAAGATAAGGGAGGGATACTCATACTATCAATGTCATGATGAAATTATGGAGAAGATTGGACAGTTCTGTGAGCCTCACACTCAAGGGATATGGAGGCTTAAAGATACAAAGATGAATTTATGGGAAATAACATGGACAAAGGCAGTAAAAGACACATGTGTAGAACATATATAGACGTGTAGTTTTGTTTTGAAATGGAGTATCTGCGTCTACAAAATTCTACATAGTGCATTGGCCACCCTGAAAAAGCTACATGGATGGAACTATGATGTCTCAGTGCAGTGTTTGTTGTGCAAGAAGGAGGATGAGTCCCATGATCATCTGGTGGGAGGATGCAGTTTCACAAAGGAGGTTTGGAGGATTATATGTGAAGAGTTTCAGCTGCAATTCATGCTGGAAATGGGCCCAAGGAAAATAATAACAAGCTGCAGAAGAAAGGACACAAAGAAGAATTTATTTGCTACTCTCTACTATCATATTTGGGAGGAACATAATGTCAGAAGACACCACAACACAGCTGCAAATGAAAGGGGAATTGCTGTAAAAATTTGTAAACGTGTTAAACATAAGTTACACATTAGATAGCGTGTGATTTGTTGCTCCTTTTTATTTTTGATTATATGGCATTGGGCCTACATGTAACTCTTAACCTTCTACTATTTGGTACGAGGAAGTCTGTATATATTTACCTGATTTTGATACATACATACATATATACATACATACAAGGCCACACTCTGGCGATTGGCCGGGAGACTCCCCTTGGAGTGAGGACCATGGCGGGAGAGACTCCCTCTCCCTTCATCCACCCTACCACCAACCCACTCATCAGAACCCCACCCTCTACTCACACCATGGCCAACTCAACTGGCAAAGCCGCTGCTGCGACGGCTGGAGAATTTAGTGGAGGCAAAAACCCTAGCTACATGGAGAACCCTAGCCACATTGGAAGAGATGAGGGAGGACGACCCCTCACTACGAGCGGAGCCCCCCTAGACCCTCGACACGAGTGGACATAGGTCCTCAAGCAGCCATCAGCCCAAGGAGAAAAAGAGCAATACCCAGTACCCATGCAAGTGGAAGGGAAGATCCAGGTGGAACTGGATGCTGAAGAGTTTGAGCGGATGAGAAATGTCTGGGAGTTTACCGTCATGGCCTATGTGGTTGATAAATGTCCATACTACCCTCACCTTCGAGCATGGATTGTGAGGACCTGGAAGCCAAACAGGAGATTTGATCTTCTTTGCAGGGACAACAAGATCTTTCTCGTGTGATTCTTCAACTCAACGGACAAGAAAGTAGTGCTTGACCTCGGACCTCGGTGGTTTTATTCACAACTAGTGGTGGAAAAGGACTACAACCATGGAGATGAACTGAAGAGGGAGGTCTTTGCCACCATACCCACTTGGATCTCACTGAAATCATTCAGGCAGACATGGACAAAGTGGGCTATGGGCACGATTATAACATGTGTCGACAAGGTGATCCATATAGATGAACGTTCACTCGAGGATGATGATGCACATGTATTACTGGAGAAGAATGCCGAGGAAGAGTCAACGGATGTGGCTGGGATGAATGTGAGAGGATGAGATCCTATCCCTGTCTCAATCAAGATTGACTATCTCCTTGCCAAATGCAAGAGGTGTAAGGCCTTTGGACGCAATGATGAGGAGTGCAAAGAAGGCAAGGAAGCCTCTACCATTGCTGTGGAGAAACTTGCATTGAGGAAGATATGGAAGGAAAAGCCTAGAAATGATGAGGCGGCGTCGAGCCAGGACAAAGTCTTCAGATATGAAGATGTTGGGACAACCAGCTCCGGGGAACATACTTCTGAGGCAAAGAAAATCTCAACTACTGGAAAGGAACAAGAGCAATAAGAGGAAGGAGAGTTCACTATGGCTTCTGGAAGGAAAGGAACCAAAAGGACAGGGATCCAAAATTGCAAGGATTTGGGTCAATCTTAGATACATCAAATACTTTTGAAGCTCTAAGTGACTCAGACAAGGAAGAGGAAAAGAAGAAGGATAACAAGAAGGAACCGAACAGGCAAACCAGATCCCAAAAAACCACCCATTAATATGTCCATGCTTCTATGCAATATTAAAGGGGTGTGTGATAGGGGTAATAAGAAGGAAATCTGGGAATAGATTGCTACTAGTGGTCACTCATTGATTGCATTGGTGGAAACAAAAATAAAAGAAAAGAACAAAAACAACATTAACTATTTATTTCCGCAAGAATGGGAGCATGTATCTAATGTTGCATGTGCTGAGGTGGCCAGAGTTTGTGTGGCATGGAAACCAAATGCTTGGCAAGTAATAGTGATACATATGTCAGATCATCATATTACAATAGACTGTAGAAATAATGGATGGTTGCAGATGTGGGTGACAACTGTGTATGCCCATAATTATGTGAAAGCTAGAGTGGATCTATGGAAGGAGCTGGTCTCTATTTCCAGGTAGGTAGCATTACCGTTGCTAGTGATTGGAAACTTTAACACTATTCGAATGCATGCTGAGAAAAGAGGTAGGAGACTAGCATTAAATGCAGAGATTGACTCTTTCAATCATACTATAGATAAAGCTGGTTTGTCTGAGCTTCCAATGAATGGTGATGATATCTTCACATGGAACAATGAAAGAAGTCCAAAAGATAGAATTGCAAGCAAGCTAGACAGAACACTGGTGAATGATGAATGGCTACACATATTTCCTAATGTACATGTAAAGGCAGGTGGGTCTGAACTTAGTGATCATGCTCCTATTTCTATCCAGATTACAGAAAAGAAACAGAAAAGAAGACTGTTGGGATGATTGGAAGGGCTTCAATGACATCATAAAAGAGGCACGAGGTGTACATGTGACAGGAAAACCAATGTTTGTCTTTGCAAAGAAGTTGGAAAATACCAAAGAAGCACTTAAAAGATAGGCCAAGAATGAAGTGAATATTCCAAATTTATTGGCGGAAATAAAAAGAGAATGCAGATATGTCAAAATAAAATTTTTAGGTGATCCACTCAATGCTGATTTGATAAAGAAGGACGGTGATCTGAAAATGATGATAGAAGATTTGAAGAAAGCAGAGGAAATTTTTTATTGGCAAAGGAATAGAGAGAAGCGAATGGTAGATGGGGATAGAAACAACAAACTCTACCATATGATTGGAAGGAGAAGGGAAGAAAACAATATCATTTCTGAGTTGATTGATTCGGAGGGAAGAGTGGTCAATAAGCAGGAGGATCTAGAAGAACAGGCCATAAATTTCTATTCTTCTCTATATAACAAAAAGTTTGAGGAAGAAATAGAAGAGGAGGAGTTGGAGTGGAAATTCAAACTCACTGGCATGCACAACAACATACTTATAAGAAACATCAATGAGCAGGAAGTCAAAGAGGCAGTATGGAGTATTGGCAGCAATAAGTCTCCAGGTTCAGATAGATTTAACGTCTATTTTTATAACAAGATGTAGAACATCATCAAGGAAGATCCGATGGCTTATGTCAACTGGTTCATGGAGGGCGGCAACATGGTGAGACAGGTCAATCATTCTTTTCTGGTTCTCATACCCAAGAAAAAGGTGACATCTTCTCTTGCTAATTTTAGACCCATTGCATGTTGCTCGATACAATATAAAATCATTGTAAAAATTCTGACTGCTAGACTGAAGATGGTCCTCCCTTATCTCATATCTATAAATGAAGGTGCCTTTGTGACAGGAAGGAGCATTAGTTACTGTTCCCTCTTGGCAGGTGAATTCCTTTTAAACTATAATGCCATGAGAGAAAGCAGGAAGGCGTTCCTCAAACTGGATGTGTCTAAAGCATATGACAGTGTCGGGTGGGAAAACCTATGGTGGATCATGTGAGAAAAGGAATTTTTTATGCAATGAATCAGCTGGATGAAGTAGTGTGTTGAAACTATAAGTTTTTCTATTCTAGTCAATGGTACATCTGCAAGTATCTTTTGGGGCGGCAATGGGCTGCGCCAAGGGGACCCCTGGTCTCCTCTCCTTTTTATGATTGTTATGGAATACTTTACGCAGAAGATGCAGTTGGTGGAAAAAAGGAAGGAGATAAAGCCTTATACAGTACATGGCACAAAGGTGTTGACCCATCACATTTTTGTAGATGATGTCTTAGTATTTTTGGAGGCAAAACAAATCACACTAGGATGTCTACAAAATATGCTCAAAGCTTTCAAGAAACAGACGGTCCTGTATGTGAATGCAAAAAAACACACCTCTTTTTCCCAAGAATTGCAGCCAAGTTGAGGATAGATTATTGGAGGCTATGGGTGTAGAGAAAGGAAACTTTCCTACAAAATACCTTGATTTCCCTCTTGTGGGGGGTAATCTATAGGTTAAAGACTATACTGGTTGTATGGATAGATTGGAGGAAATGACAAACAAATGGCCATCACAGAAGACTTCCATGGCGGGGAGAGCAACTCTAATATGAGAAGCTATTGAGGGGCTCCTTATTTTCTGGGTTCAGTAAGGTGAGATTCCCAGTTCAGTTATGTACATAATGGAGATGAAGATGACAAATTTTCTCTGGACAAGCGACCATCACCCAATGAGGTACGCAAGACTGGCTCTTCCTAAAGAAAGGTAGATTAAATCTAAAAACACCCAGAGATACAGTGAAATGGGGGATAGTATGGAGAATCATCATTTACCAGAAAGGAACCTCGACTTGGGGGAGGTAGATGAGAGAGATATCCTAGAGGGTTGGATTACAAGCCAAGAACAAGGGAGGGATACTCACGTACCATCAATGTTATGACTGAGGTATGGCAACATATTAGACATCTTTTTGAACCACATGCACTAGGGAACTGGAGGCTTAAATATATAAATACGAATATCTGGGCAGTGAAACGGTCAAGGGCAACAAAAGACATGTGTGTGAAATAGATCTGGACGGGTACACATGTTTTGAAATGGAGCATGTGTGTCTATAAAATTATACATGGTGCCTTAGCCACCATGGACAAGCTACATGGATATAACTATGATGTCTCAGTGAAATGTTTGTTGTACAAGAAGGAGGAAGAGTTCCATGATCATCTGATGGGGGTTGCAACTTCACAAAGGAGGTTTGAATGATTATATGCGTAGATTTCTAGATACAACTTATGCTTGAAACAGACCTAAGGAAAATGATAAAAAGATGTGGAAGGGAGGACACAAAGAAGATTTTATTTATTACTCTCTGCTATCATATTTGGGAGAAACAGAATGCCAAAAGGCATCAAGGTACAACTACAAATGAAAAGAGCACTATTGTAAAAATTTGTAAATGTGCTAAATGCAAGTTGCACATTAGTTAGTTGAGTGAGTTGTTTCTCTATTATGGGTGTATGGTGTTGAGCCTACATGTAACTTTTGACCTTTTACTTTTTGGTTGAGGGAAGTCAAAATATATTTACCTGAGTCCTATACATACATACATACATACATACATACATACATACATACATACATACATCCATACATCCGATAAGGAGCGGCTCAAGTGGTCAAGCACGATGTTTCCTCCTGAAGGGACCCGAGTTCGAATCCCAGTTGCCCCCTTGATTTACCACCCTCTCGAGCGTTCGGCCTCTACCATGGGAATGGGAGAGGGGGGAATCTTTCTCTCTTAATCCCATACATACATGCATGCATACACACACAGATATATATATATATATATATATATATATACATACATATATACATATATACATACATACATACATATACATACATACATACATACATACATACATACATACATACATACATACATACATACATACATACATACATACAGCCGACAAGGAGTGGCTTACGTGGTCAAGCACGATGTCTCCTCATGAAGGGACCCGAATTTGAATCCCAGTTGTCACCTTGATTTACCACCCTCCCGAGTGTTCGGCCTCTGCCACGGGCATTGGAGAAGGGGGGGAATTGTTCTCTCTTAATCCCATACATACATACATATAATATATATATATATATATATATCTATATATATCTGTGTGTGTATGTGTGTGTGTGTGTGAAATGGAGCACTTCCCCTAGGGTTGGATCTAGCGATCGTCTAGCGACGGCTGATAACAACCTACGACCATGGCACCCATGCCAGTGGCAACTCCTGCTAGAAGCCTCCACATCCGTCCCACCCCCAAATAGTCCACCTATGCTTCCCAAGGTGGGCCGGGCCCGAGAGACCAGAGGAGGAAAGTGAAGAAAGAAAGTGCATGGATCTCCTGAGGTTTCCGAGAGGCGCCACATCTTTCTTTATTACAACCTTCTTTTTTGATGTCAAAGACCAAAAGCTACGCGCAAATGATCATTGGATCTTGGTTGTTCTGGAAACACGTCTTCCTATTCCATCTTTTCTCTCATGGTCTGCAGAAAGAAGTAGATGGAGAAGTTGATAATATTATTTCTGAGCTAGTTGATGCTGAAGGGAGAGTGGTCAACAAACATGAGAATTTAGAAGAGCAAGCCATAAATTTCTATACGTCATTATACAACAAGAATTTTGAAAATGACATAGAGGAGGAGGAGTTGAAGTGGAGGTTCAGACTTACAAGCACACATAACAATATTCTTACAAGAAGAATCAATAAACAAGAAGTCAAAGAAGCAGTATGGAGCACTAGAAGCAACAAGTCTCTAGGGTTAGATGGTTTTAATTTTTTTGTACAAGAAGACATGGGATATCATCAAGGATGATTTGGTTGCATATGTTAGCTGGTTCCTAGAAGGAGGAAATATGGTGAGACAGGTTAATTGGTCTTTTATGATACTCATTCCTAAGAAGATGGTTACTTCCTCTCTTTTTTATTTTAGACCTATTACATGCTTCTCGGTACACTATAAAATCATTGCTAAGATTCTGGCTGCTATATTGAAGATGGTATTTCCCTATCTCATTTCTACAAACCAAGGATCCTTTGTGTCAGGGAGAAGTATTAGTGAATGTTAGACACATGTTCGTAGCCTAAGATATGGGGGATGGAGACTTAGAGATCTGAAGACATGCTTATGGGAGGTGACAAGCTCAAGGGAATCAAAGGACATGTAAGGGGAGCAGATTTGGACTGACATGTATGTGCCAAAATGGAGCATGTGCATATATAAAATTCTACACAGCGTTCTTGCTACTCTTGATAGGATAAATGGATGGAATTATGATGTATCTACTTTTTACTTCTATGCAAAAATGCTGAAGAATCCCACAAACACCTTGTGGGTGAATGCAAATTCACAAGGAAGGTGTGGGATACATTGTACAAGGATTTCAAAGTACAAATCTAGCCAACGGGTGATCTAAGAAGGATCCTAACAAAGTGTGGGAATGAAGATAGAAAGAAGTTGTTTTTTGGTGCTCTATGCTACCATATTTGGGAGGAACAGAATGCTAGAGGACACTGAGATGTTTCTACAAATGCTATGAGTATTGCTGTAAAAATTTATAAATGTGTTAAACGCAAGTTACACATTAGTTAATGGTGTGAGTTGTACCTCTATTTTGTGGTGTATGGCATTGGGCCTACATGTAACTTTTGACTTCCTATAATTTTAGGAGGAAGTCAAAATATATTTACTTGATTTCGATACATACATACATACATACATACATACATGCATACATACATACATACATACATACATACATACATACATACATACATACATACATACATACATACATACATACATACATACATACATACATACATACACCGACAAGGAGTGACTCAAGTGGTCAAGCACGGTGTCCCCTCATAAAGGGACCTAGGTTCGAATCCCAGTTGTTGCCTTGGTTTACCACCCTCCTAGACGTTCGGCCTCCATCACGGGCGTGGGAGAGGGGGAGAGAATGCCTCTCTTTATCCCATACATACATACATACATATATATATATATATATATATATATATATATATATATATATATATATATATATATATATATATATATATATACATACATACATACATACATACATACACCGATAAGGAGTGGCTCAAGTGGTCAAGCATGATGTCCCCTAACAAAGGGACATGGGTTCAAATTCTAGTTACCGCCTTCATTTACCACCCTCCTGAGCGTTCGGCCTCCACCACGGGCGTGGGAGAGGTGTGGGGGGGGGGGAGAAATCTTTCACTCTTAAAATGCATGGGAGGTCGATGTGGAGGTTAATGATGATCAGGTCCTCTCTGCTACATGCAATAATAGAGGAGGTATGAGGATGTTTTTCTCTGCGGTGTATGCTTTCAACCTACATTCTCAGAGACAAGCTTTATGGAAGGAGTTAATGGCACAAGATAAGTGGACATACCTCCCGTGGCTGATCATGGGAGACTTTAACAATGTAAGATTGCAGGAGGAAAAGAGGGGTGACAGACTCATTCCTGAGACAGTGATGAGGTCCTTCAATCAAATGATTAATGAGGGGGAGTTATGCGAGCTTCCCATGCAAGGCGACGATACATTCACATGGAATAAGGAAGGAAATCCGGGTAAAAGGATAGCGTGTAAGCTTGATAGGGATCTGGTTAATAGCATATGGATTGATATGAATGGTAATACCAGTATCAAAGCAATGAGTGTGGACATCAGTGACCATGCTCTGTTGATAATGCAACTGCGAGAAAAATCTAGAAGGAAGAGGCCCTTTCGATTCATTAATTTCTGGACGAAATGGGAGGGGTATAAAGAGGTATTGGGCAGTAGCTGGAAGGAACCAATTCAAGGCAACCCAATATACATTTTCGCGAGGAAGCTAAAGAGACTCAAGGGGCACCTTAAGACATGGTCGAAAGAGCACGTTAACATCCCCTTGCTCATTGAAGAGAACAAGAAGGAGCTGGTGGAGGTTAGAAGACGATTACTGAAGGACCCATTGAACCAGATAGACATTGAGGAGGAATTGAAACTAAAACATATCTTGGATGAGCTAAAGAAATTGGAGGAAAGCTTCTTGTAGCAGAGAAGCAGGCAACAGTGGATCCAAGATGGGGATAGAAATACGAAAGTATATCACAATGCTGTTAGGCAAAGGGAGGCACTTAACACCATATCGGAATCGGTATACTCAGAAGGAAGGATACTCAATAGCCAAGAGGAACTGGGGGAACAAGCAACATAATTTTATACCAAACTATATAATAAAGACAATAATGACCAACTTTTACTGCAGGATGATGATATCTAGTAGAAGTATAAGCTCACGGCTTCTCATAACAACATTCTCTGCAGGCAGGTCAATGAGGAGGAAGTGAAGGAGGCCCTATGGAGCATCGGCACTGGTAAATCACCTGGACCCAACGAGTTTAACTCACATTTTTACAAAGATGCTTGGGAGGTGATAAAGGAGGAACTATGTGAATCTGTGAAGTGGTTTATGGAAGGAGGATGCATCCTAAGACAGGTAAATCACGTTTTTCTGGTTCTTATCCCTAAAAAGAAGACGATGTCTTCCCTGGCAGACTTCAGACTGATAGCGTGCTGTAATGTGCAATATAAGGTTATAGCGAAGATCTTGGCAGAGTGTTTGAAGATGGTTTTACCTCTCATTGTCTCGGAAAACCAGGGAGCATTCATTGTAGGTCATAGCATCAATGATTGCGCTTTGTTACCTGGTGAATTCATGCTAGATTTCAATGTGATGAGAGGCCATAAGAAAGCTTGTCTGAAGCTTGATGTCTCGAAGGCTTACGATAGTGTCAACTGGAAGACGCTGTGGTGGATCATGTCCAGAATGGGGTTCAATCAGAAGTGGATAGACCTTATGAAGCAATACGTTACTACGACGAGCTACTCTGTACTGATCAATGGATCTCCGTGTGGCATTTTCAAAGGAGGGAATGGATTGAGGCAGGGAGACCCCCTCTCTCCACTTCTCTTCACGATAGTGATGGAGTATTTCTCCAGGTTGATGGAGAGGAAGGAAAAGAAGAAGGAAATAGCCACTTACACCATTCACGGTACAAAAGTGATGAGTCATCTCATCTTTGCTGATGATGTATTAGTGTTCCTTGAAGTGAAACCTGGGTACCTTGCTCAACTGAGACAACTTCTTGTTCAATTTGGGGAAGAAACGGGGCTGCATACAAACATCCAGAAGACTCAGCTGTTCCTCTCCACAAACTGTCAGGGGGTCAAAGAAAGTGTAGAAGAAGCAATGGGTATTAATGCCAGCAAACTTCCCACTTGATATCTCAGATTCCCTTTAGCAGGTGGAAACTTAAAAGTCAGTGACTTCACAGAATGCTCAGACAAATTGGATGATATGATCAGTAGATGACCATTGATGAAAACTTCCATGGCAGGCCGGATTACACTCACCAAGTCAGCGATTGAAGGTCTACTGGTTTTTTGGGTGCAACAAGGGGAAATACCCTTTGCTGTACTGGATAGAATGGAGATGGAAATTTCCAATTTTGTGTGGGCTAGCAACATTCACCCCATGAAGTATAGTAGGTTGGCTCTCCCCAAGGAAGAAGGAGGAGTAGGGATGAAATCTCCCAGATTGATAGCTACTTGGGGCACAGTTAAAAGAATATTCAAGTATCTGCAGAATGATTCACTGTGGGCGAAGTTGATGAGAACGAGATATCCCAAAGGCCTGGACTTCCAGCCCAAAACTAGAGAAGGTTATTTGAGGGTAATCAATCAAATGACAGAAGTATGGCAGGAAATCAAAGGCATCAACGACGCAAGAATCTCCTGGAGCTTAAAGGAAAAACAAGAGAGGATATGGGAACTACTGCAGCCCAGAACTGATGAGCACATATCAAAAAACATATGGACTGAAGCTAGTATTCCAAAGTGGGAAATGAGTCTCTACAGGGCTGTACACAACTCCTTGCCAACCCTAGACAAGGTGGAGAAATGGTATCAATGTATAGACACAAGTTGCTACCTATGTGAAGAAGAATTGGAATCCCAGGGACATATCTTCGGGGCATGTAGGTATACAAAGATTGTTTGGGAACTTCTGTACTACAAAATGGGAATGAGAAGACGGGAGCTGAAAGAGACAACAAACATGATCACTGATATGCCCAAGGAAGAGATGGTGATGCTCTCCGCAGTACATTTTCATGTATGGAAGGAGAGGAACAACAGGAGACACAATGCAAAGAAGAGGAATGAAGAAGATCTGGCATGCAAAATCTACAAAATTATTTGTAATAGAATGAGTGCATAGATACTTTATGTACCTTAGTGTGAGTTTTGTAGTGTTGGATTACAATGTATCTTTGCCCCAAAAGCTAATTGGCTGGGGGGTTTCAGAATAAATTTACCTAATTCTGATACATACATACATACATGTACAAGGAGTGGCTCAAGTGGTCAAGTATGATTTCCCCTAAAAAAGGGATCCAGGTTTGAATCCTAGTTGCCATGTTGATTTACCAGCCTTCTAGGTGTTCAACCTCCACTACAGGCATGGGAGAGGGGGGAATCTTTCTCTCTTAATCCCATACATACATACATATACATATGCTGACAAGGAGTGTCTCAAGTGGTCAAGCACGATATCTCCTAACAAAGGGACCTAAGTTCAAATTCCAGTTGCCGCCTTAATTTACCACCCTCCTGGGAATTCAACCTCCACCATGGGTGCGAGAGAGGGAGAGAGAATGCCTCTATTAATCCCATACATATAGATTCATAAGTACATACATACATACATACATACATACATACATACATACATACATACATACATACATACATACATACATACATACATACATACATACATACATACATACATACATACATACATACATACATACATCAAGCGCACCTGGGTGCCAAAGGGGGACTTTGACATGATCTCGAAGGAGTCGGGGGTGTTTCTGATCCGGTTTGCAACGGCGGCGGACAAGCAGCATGTCCTCAGTCTTGGACCACGCTGGTTCGATGGCCAACTGGTCGTGGCGAAGGAATACAGGTTCGGGGACGAACTGAAGAAGGATGCTTTCTCTACGATCCCTGCGTGGGTTACCTTGGGCTCTATTGGGAGGTCTTGGACTCGCCGTGCGGCTGGTACTATCGCTGCGGGGGCGGGAAGAGTCCTGCATATTGATGATAGATCGCTGGTGACTGATGAGGCCAGAGTCCTGATAGAACTGAACGCCGAGGACAACCTGGTGGAGGAAGTGTGGCTAAACATTCGTGGGAGGGATGCCATCCCGGTTCGCATCATCTACGATCACAAACCGCCGCGATGCTCCTACTGTCAAGCTTTTGGCCATCCGGACGGTGCTTGCAAGGAGGACCAAGGACATCCTAGACAGACGAACAAGGCTACTAAGAAACAATGGGCTGTGAGACCCAAGGAGCAAGGAGGGGCTGTGGCTAGCATGCCTGCGACAGATCTAGTTGATGCTACTGCTTCTGCAACAGCGATGGGCGGCGCTGGAGTCCCGGCAGTAGATGCTGCGGTGGAGGGGAACCCATCGGGCGGCAAGGAGCCGGCTGTGATGGTGTCTGATGGCCCGTCCGAGACGTCAGAGGTTGGTGCACCTATTGATGGCGGCACTAACAGTATGGAGAAAGATTCTGCAGACATTAGAGAAGAAGGGGAGTTCACCCCTGCGTCCAGGAGATCGGGGCAGGGTGGGATCCCTAAGACACAAGGTGTCGGGTCTATCCTTGAAGCAACAAATAGGTTTGATGCTCTCGGCGAGTCAGACGCAGAAGAGCCGGAACAGATTGAACCCAAGAAGAAGAAGGAAGGCAATAAGAAGAAGGAGCAGCCCAGGCGAACTCAGGCAAACAAAAATATTTAATATGTCTTTTGCAATGTGGAACATCAAAGGGGGCTGCGACAAGAGCAAAAAGAAGGAAATCCGTGATTGGATTGGGACTAGTGGTTGTTCTGTGGTAGCATTGGTGGAAACAAAAATCAAAGAACAAAACAAACAAAGCATCGGATACCTTTTTCCACAAGGATGGGAGCACGTGTCCAACATTCAATGTTCAGATCTGGCTCGAGTATGTGTTGGGTGGAAACCCAATGCATGGCAAATGACAATAAAAAAGATGACTGACCAACACATCACTCTGGACTGTATAAATGCAGCAGGGCTACACATGTCTTTTACGGCCGTCTATGCTCATAATGATGCAAAAAGCAGGGAGTTTCTGTGGAGTGATCTCAAGTGGCTGGCTACACAGATTACATCACCATGGATGGTGATAGGTGACTTCAACAATATCAGGCTACAAGGGGAAAAAACTGGTGGCAGACTTGCACTACGAGCTGTGATTGATTCATTCAACGAGGCTATTGATAAAGCTGAGCTGACGGAGCTTCCTATGACAGGCGGTGATCTCTTTACTTGGAATAATGAATAGGGACCTGAAGGCAGGATAGCTAGCAAGTTGGATAGAGCACTGGTTAACGAAGAATGGATGAGAATGTTTCCCAATGTACATGTGAAAGATGATGGAGCTGAACTTAGTGACCATGCCCCCATACTTGTTCACATCATAGAGAAGAAACAAAAGAGAAGACCATTTAGATTTCTGAATTTCTGGACTGAATGGAAAGGATTTGATGATATTCTGAAAGAGACATGGAACACTTATATCTATGGGAACCCAATGTTTGTCTTTGCAAAAAATCTATCACTGCTGAAAGCTGCTTTAAAGGAGTGGGCAAAGGAGAAGGTAAACATCCCAAATCTGATGCTGGAAACAAAAAGAGAATGTAAGGAAATTAGAAAACTCTTGTTGGTGGACCCGCTTAATGAGGAGTTGATAACTAAAGACCGGGAATTAAAAATGATGCTTGCTGACCTGAAGAAAGCTGAGGAGAAATTTTATTGGCAAAGGAGCAGAGAGAAATGGCTGAAAGATGGTGATAGGAACACAAGGCTTTACCACATGGCTGTGAGGAAAAGAGAAGCCACGAATATTATATGTGAGCTGATTGATAAAGATGGACAGGTGGTTAACAAACAAGAAGACATTGAAGAACAGGCCATCCAATTCTACACAGATCTCTACAACAAGAAGTTTGAAGACTTGGAAGAGGAGGAAAACATGGATTGGAAATTTAAACTGTCCAGCACCCACAACAACATCCTCACAAGGGAAGTCACTGAACATGAAGTTAAAGACGCACTATGGAGCATAGGCTGCAACAAATCTCCAGGGTGAGATGGTTTCAATGCTTTCTTCTACAGATCAGCCTGGGACATCATTAAAGAAGATCTGCTGAGGTACGTGAAGTGGTTCCTTGATGGTGGCAATATGGTGAGGCAAGTCAACCATGCTTTCTTGGTCCTTATTCCTAAAAAGAAGGTGACGGCTTCTCTGACTGACTTTAGACCTATAGCCTGTTGTTCCATTCAATACAAAATTATTGCAAAAATCCTAGCGTCCAGGTTGAAGATGGTACTCCCTTTTCTGATTTCTGAAAAACAAGGTGCGTTCATCCCCGGTAGAAGCATCTCTGATTGTGCATTACTTGCGGATGAGTTCCTTTCGGATTACAATGTGATGCGTGGAAGCAGAAAGGCGTGCTTAAAGTTAGATATCTCAAAGGCCTATGACAGCGTCAGATGGGAAAAGCTTTGGTGGATCATGCAGCATATGGGGTTCTCTGATAGATGGATACACTGGATGAAGCAATGTGTTGAAACTACTAGCTTTTCTGTACTCGTGAACGGTACCTCAGCGGGGATGTTTAAAGGTAGCAATGGGCTAAGGCAAGGCGATCCTCTTTCTCCACTCCTCTTTACTATAGTCATGGAATATTTCACTAGAAAGTTGCAAGCTGCGGAAGAGTCAAAGTTAATCAAAGCATACACGGTCCATGGGATGAAGGTAATGAGCCACCTTATCTTTGCGGATGATGTCCTTCTTTTTGTAGAAGCTAAAGTTGACATGCTAAAGGAACTGAAGAATCTACTGGGGGACTTTGGGGAAAGGACAGGGCTGCGGATTAATGCTAGTAAAACCCAACTTTACCTCTCAAATAATTGTCATCAGATGGGAGATAGACTACAAGATATCTTGGGTGTGGAACTTGGCAAATTTCCAACAAAATACCTTGGTTTTCCCCTGGCGGGCAGCAACCTACGGGTCAAGGACTTTGCTGATTGCATTGACAAATTAGATGAGATGATTGCCAGAAGGCCTACACAGAAAACGTCCATGGCGGGACGTGCTACCCTTGTTAGAGCAGCCATTGAAGGTCTCATAATTTTCTGGGTACATCAAGGTGAAATTCCGGGAGCCGTGCTAGATAGAATGGAGATGAAGATTTCAAATTTTATTTGGGCCGGGGAGTACCACCCGATGAGATATGCTAGACTGGCTTTACCAAAAGAGGAAGGGGGTTTGCAGCTCAAAACTCCAGGAGACATCGCAAAGTGGGGAACTCTTAAGAGAATCATTATGTACCAATCTAAAAGCTCCATTTGGGGAAGATGGATGAGAGAAAGATATCCACAGGGCCTGGATTTCCAGCCACGAACTAGAGAAGGCATCTCACGCACCATCCACATGATGATAGGAATGTGGCCACACGTAAAGAATTTCTTCATACAAAAGGAGGAGGGGCAATGGCACTTGATAAATCAAAAAGTCGATCTATGGGAAATCACTAGGACAAGGGCGGGGAGAGATGACACCATGGCACGAATCTGGTTTGGTAAGCACATACCAAAATGGTCTATATGTGTTTTCAAAATTCTACATCGCGCCCTTGCTACCTTGGATAGAGTACATGAATGGAACAACAATATTTCGGCTACATGTCTCCTATGCAAGACGAAGGAGGAATCCCATGGTCACCTGTTTGCTAGCTGTGATTTCACAAAAAGCATATGGGGGATAATCTGCAAAGAATTCCATTTGGAAATTGACCTGGATGAAGACACCAGAAAGATGGTAAGAAGATGCGCGAACGAGGAGAGAAAGCTGCTTCTGTTCACGGCCATGTGCTTCCACATATGGAATGAAAGAAACACTCGTAGACACGATGGTAGAGAGTGTAGTGTGAACTCCATTGCTGTAAAAATATGTAAAAAGGTAAAAAAGAGATTAGAGATAGTCTAGATGAGTGTTTGGTTACACGTAGCCACTTGTGTAGTTGAGGCGTGAGTTGTAAGAGTTTGATGTATGGCGTTGGGCCTACATGTACCTGTGTTCCCCCTATATTTTTAGGTGGGAAGTCGGAATATATTTACCTGATTCCGATACATACATACATACATACATACATACGTACATACATACATACATACATACATACGTACGTACGTACATACATACATACATACATACATACATACATACATACAATAGACATACATATACAATCCATGCGGCGTGTCTCCTATGGCAAGGTCTGGGCGATCGTTTGGTGATTGGCATCAGAACCCTGGGCCATGGCGCCCACGCCACCAGCCACTCCGACTGATGGCATCCACCCCCACGCTAACCCACCCCATCCAATTCGTAACCCACCACATCCACCACCAACAGCTACCAGGAAGGTCTCCGAATCTGTGGGAGACAGGAGGATACCGCCCGACCCTAGCGTGCGGGCGTCTAGAAAGGCAGAAGAAGGAGGATGGCCGTTGCATGAATCTAGGAATGGAGGAGAAGCACTAAAACATATGGTGGTTGCGTGGAACCAGGTGCTGAAGCAGCCGACGCCGTCGACGAAAGATGTAATGGAGTTTCCACCACCAAGGGAAGAAGAGGGGGAGGTCCATGTTGACCTCGATGCGGATGAGTTTGATCGGCTCCGCAACATATGGGAGTTTACGATCATGATCTACACGCTTGGCAAGAGGCCATTCTACCCCCACTTGCTCGCGTGGATCAAGCACACCTGGAAGCCGAAAGGGTCATTTGAGTTGTTGTCGAGAGACAATGGCATCTTCTTGGTCAGATTCTCAACGGCAACCGATAAGGAAGCAGTTCTTGCCATGGGACCGTGGTGGTTCGACCATCAATTGGTGGGTGACGAAGCATTACTCCCACGACGATGAACTGAGGAAAGACGTCTTCAGCACGATCCCGACATGGATGACGATCATGTCATTTGGCCGGTCGTGGACGAGGAAAGCTGTGGAGACTATCGCTGCCAGAGCCGGGTGAGTGCTGCACATAGATGATAGATCCTTAGAAGGAGAGGAGGCGAGAGTGCTCGTGGAACTAAAGGTTGATGGCCCCAAACTCAGCAAGGTGTGGCTTAATGTCAAATGCTGAGAACCCATACCCATGACAGTAGAATATGATCATGTTCTTGCGACCTGCGACCATTGTCATGCCTTTGGCCATGACAAGATGGAATGTAGTCAGGTAGAGAAGAAGAAGGGCGAGCCGAAAGGAAAGATAATTTGGAAAGTGAAGGATCCAGACATGCATGTAACTGATTAAGGGGGGCCGAGGAACAACTTGAGACAGCAAGAACCCAATACTTCAGTAGGGGGGTCGATGGTCAAAACTACTTAGCAACAACATATCTCCTATGGAGAAGAACAACAAGAAGCTTGTGTGCCCAAGGATGCAGTAATGAACAGCAGTTGTGAGACTGGAGAGGAGCATAATGATCCCTTGGCCAAAGGTGATAGGGAAGAGGGGGAGTTCGTGTCTAGTACTCAAAGGAAAGGGGTTAAGAAGACATGAATTCTGAGAACCCAAGGGGTGAGTGCCGTTCTCGATACTACAAATAGCTTTGAGGCTTTATCCGAATCAGTTCCTGAGGAGGAGAATACCACTAAGCAACAAGACAGACTGGGAAAGGCAAGAATGTGGGGAAGGGGCCTTCTAGGCATACCAGGTCAAACAAAAATCTTTGATATGTCCATACTTTTATGGAATATCAAGGGAGGGTGCGACAGGAACAAGAAGAAAGAAATCAGAGAATGGATTGCTGCTAGTGGTCATTCAATGGTTGCTCTAGTAGAAACAAAGATAAAAGTACAAAATAAAAATAGTATTAAATATCTTTTTCCTTAAGGTTGGGAGCATGTGTCCAATGTTGATTGTGCTGAAGTTGCTCGAGTTTGTGTGGCTTGGAAGCCCAATGCTTGGCAGGTTTCTATGGTACAGATGTCATATCAGTAGGTGACTCTGGACTGTGTTAATATGGGAGGTCTGCATATATGGTTGACAGCTGTGTATGGTCATAATGATGGGAAGGCAAGGCTGAAATTATGGGATGAAATGATTTCTCTCTCAAAGCAGGTTCAACTACCGTTGATGATAATAGGTGACTTCAATACTGTATGGTTACAGACAGAGAAAAGAGGTAGAAGATTAGCTATCAGTGTAGAGGTTGATGCTTTTAATCGGGCCATTGATAGAGCATGTTTATTTGAGCTACCTATTACATGAGGTGATATCTTTACATGGAGCAATGAAAGAGGACCACAAGACAGGGTAGTTAGCAAACTTGATAGGGCATTGGTGAATGACGAATGGCTGAAAATTCTCCCAAATGTGCAGGTTAAAGCTGAAGGATCCGACATTAGTGATCATGCACCTATTTCAGTCCAAATAGAAGAAAAGAAACAAAAAAGAAGGCCTTTCAGATTCCTAAACTACTGGGCAGACTGGAATGGTTTTGCGGATGTAGTCAAGCATAGTTGGAATATTCAGGTGATGGGCAATCCTATGTACATGTTCGCTATGAAGCTGAAGAATACTATAATGGCTTTAAAGAAATTGGATAAAGAAGAGGTAAACATTCCAAATATGTTGAAGGACATGAAAAGGGAGTGTAAGGAGCTCAGAGAAAGATTGCTGGCTGACCCATTAAACCCAAATCTGATTGATAAGGAAAATGAGGTGAGGAGGATGCTAGAGGACCTCAAAAAGGCTGAGGAGAAATTTTACTGGCAAAGAAGTAAAGAGAAATGGTTGGAGGATGGTGATAGAAATACAAAGCTCTATCATGCTGCAGTTCGAAGGAGAGAGGCATGACATATTATTTCTAAACTTATAAATGCAGATGGACAAGTGGTCAACAAGCAGGAGGACCTTGAGGAACATGCTATTCAATTCTACTCGGCTCTTTATAATAAAAACTTTTCAGAGGTGATTGATGCCAATGAGGAGGTGGAGTGGAAGTTAAAACTTACTAGTACCCACACCAATATTCTTACAAGCAAGGCCAATGAACAAGAGGTCAAGGATGCGCTGTGGAGTATTGGAAGCAACAAGTCTCCTGGGTCAGATGGCTTCAATGCTTTCTTCTATAAAAGGAACTGGGATACCATAAAAGATGACTTGCTAGCCTATGTTGACTAGTTTCTGGAAGGTGGGAATATGATGAGACAGGTAAATCATTCCTTTCTGGTTTTGGTTGTGAAAAAGAAAGTTACTTGTTCTCTAGCGGATTTCCATCCCATTGCATGCTGCTCGATCCAATATAAAATTATTGCAAAGATTCTGGCTGCCCGGCTGAAAATGGTCCCCCCTATCTTATTTCTGTAAATCAAGGTGCTTTTGTCACTGGTAGAAGCATCAATGATTGTGCTCTGTTGGATGGAGAATTTCTGCTGGATTTCAATGTCATGAGAGGTAGTAGGAAATCCTGCCTAAAACTTGATATTTCCAAAGCCTATGATAGTGTACGATGGGAAAAATTATGGTGGATCATGAAGCAAATGGGGTTTAATGAACAATGGATCAGCTGGATGAAATAGTGTGTTGGGACTACTAGCTACTCTGTCTTGGTCAATGGCACATCTGTAGGTCTCTTTCGGGGGGTAACGGGCTACGCCAAGGTGATCCTTTATCTCCTCTTCTTTTTGTGATTGTCATGGAGTACTTCTCTAGGTAGATGCAACAAGCTGAAGAACAGAAAGAAATCAAGCCTGACACTGTCCATGGCACAAAGGTAATGACACACTTGATTTTTGCGGATGACGTTTTGGTTTTTATTGAAGCCAAACAGCAATGCATGGAGAATCTCAGAAGCCTTCTGGGAAGATTCGGGCAGCAAACATGTCTGTGTGTTAATGCGAATAAGACACATGTTTTCTTATCAAAAAACTTCCACCAAATGGAGGACAGACTCATACATGCTATGGGAGTTGAGAGAGGTGAATTCCCAACAAAATACTTGGGATTTCCCCTTGTAGGAGGTAATTTGCAGGTCAAGGACTTTACTGAATGCGTAGACAAAGTGGAGGAAATGATCATTAGATGGCCGACACAAAAAACTTCCATGGCGGGACGCAAAACTTTGATTAAAGCTTCCATTGAGGGACTTCTTATCTTTTGGGTGCAACAAGGTGAAATCCCTATTTCAGTTCTTGACAGAATAGAATTGAAGATGTCAAACTTCTTATGGGGAAATGAGCATCATCCGATGAAATATTCTAGGCTGACCTTTCCTAAAGATGAAGGTGGACTTGATCTAAAGACCCCCAGAGACATTGCTAGATGGGGATCCATGAGGAGGATAGTTGCTTATCATGAAGGAACGTCCACTTGGGGGAAGTGGATGAGAGACAAATATCCTAGGGGGCTGGACTTCATCCCAAAGACTAGGGAAGGATATTCCAGATCTATCAATGTTATGCGAGAAGTCTGGCCACAAATCCAGCATTGGTTTGTGGCTAATGTATCTGGTGGTTGGTAGCTTAAAGACAAAAAGATTAGCATGTGGGAGCTATCCCGATTAAGAGGCACAAAGGACCCGGTGGGGGAACAGATTTGGAGTGAGAGGCATGTACCAAAATGGAGTGTATGTGTTTATAAATTTCTGCATAACATCCTTGCTACCTTGGACAGAATTAAGAGCTGGAACTATGATATATCTACCATATGCTTGCTTTGTGAGGATGGGGAGGAAAATCACAACCATCTTGCAGGTGAGTGTAAATTCACAAAGGAGATATGGGAGCATCTATGCAGCAATTTCAATATACATATCCAACTCAATGCAGTTCCACAGAGGATGCTTGCAAGATGTGGAATGGATGCAAAGAAAAATCTGCTATTGGCGGATCTTTACTACCATGTTTGGGAAGAAAGGAACGTGAGAAAACACCACGGAAAGTCCACTAATGCTATTAGTATTGCTGTAAAAATTTGTAAATGCATTAGACGTAGATTACGTTCTGAATAGAAGCATGAGTTGTATTGATGCTTTGGGTGTATGGCGTTGGTCCTACATGTACTCTTGACCCCCTAATAATTTTTAGGGGGAATGTCGGAATATAATTACCTAATTCCGATACATACATACAATAGACTGTGCTGAGGTAGTCAAAGTGTGTGTGGCATGGAAGCCAAGTGCATGGTAGGTGTCAGTGATACAGATGTCAGATCAACATGTTACAGTTGATTGCATGAATAATGGAGGCTTGCACATATGGATGAAAGTTGTATATGGTCACAATGATGGCAAGAGTAGACTAGATTTATGGGAAAATATGGTCTCTCTCTCTAAGCAGGTAAATCTACTAGGGTTGACGATTAGATATTTTAATACTGTACGTATACATGCTGAGAAGAAAGGGAAAAGATTAGTAATTAATGTAGAGATTGATGCATTTAATCATGCCATCAAAAAAGCATGATTGTTTGAGCTACCAATGGTGGGAGGTGACATCTTCACTTGGAACAATGAAAGGGGACTAGCAGATAGGATAGCTAGCAAATTGGACAGAGCTTTAGTGAATGATGAATGGTTGTGTATTTTTCCTAAACTACATGTTAAGGTTGGAGGTTCAGAACTAAGTGATCATGCACCTATCTCGGTTTAGATTATAGAGAAAAGGAGAAAAGGAGAAAAGGAAACCTTTCAATTAAATTACTAGGCAGAGTGGAAAGGTTTTGAGGAGTTCATAAAAGAAGGATGGAACACTAAGGTGACAACAAATCCAATGTATGTTCTTGCAAAAAAGCTATCAAGTACCAAGACTGCACTTAAGAACTAGGTCAAGGATGAAGTGAATACCCTAAAGCTGATCAAGGAAACAAAAGGAGAATGTAAGGAGGTTAGGGAAAAACTGGTGGTTGACCCACTTAATCCTGAACTAATTAAAAAGGATAGTGAGCTGAAAAGAATGTTAGAGGACATGAAAAGAGTGGAGGAAAAATTCTATTGGAAAAGGAGCAGAGACAGATGGATGGAGGACAGGGATAGGAACACCAAACTCTACCATACTGCCACGAAAAGAAGGGAGGAAAATAACATCATTTTTGAGCTGATTGATGCTGAAGGGAGGATAAGCAAGAGGATCTAGAAGAATAGGCCGTGAAATTCTATAAGTCCTTATACAATAAAAGGTTTGAGAATGACATACAAGAGGGGGAGGTGGAGTGGAAATTCAAGCTTACAAGCACACATAATAATATTCTTACAAGGAAGGTTAATGAGCAAGAGGTCAAGGATGTAGTTTGGAGTATTGGCATCCACAATTCTCTAGGATCAGATTGTTTTAGTGCTTTTTCTACAAGAAGACATGGGACATCATAAAGGAGGACACAGTTTCACATGTTAGACGGTTTCTGAAAGGAGGCAATATGGTGAGACATGTTAATCATTCTTTTTTGGTTTTTATTCCTAAAAAGAAAGTTACCTCCTCTCTTGTTGATTTCAGACCTATTGCATGTTGCTCGGTACAATACAAAATCATTGCCAAGATTCTAGCTGCTAGATTGAAGATGGTTCTTGCCTATCTCATTTCTGAAAATCAAGGAGCCTTTGTGACTGGAAGGAGTATTAGTGATTTTGCACTACTGATGGGGGAATTTTTGCTTGACTACAATGTGATGAGAGGTAGTAGGAAAGCCTTCTTAAAACTAGATGTCTCAAAATCCTATGATAGCATCATGTGGGAGAAATTGTGGTGGATTCTAAAACAAATAGGGTTCAATGAATAATGGATCTACTGGATGAAGCAGTGTGTTTGTACTACAAGCTTCTCCATCCTAGTTAATGGTACATCCACAAGTATGCTCAGAGGAGGCCATGGCTTGCGCCAAGGGGATCCTTTATCACTACTCCTTTTTGTGATTGTTATGGAATATTTTACACAGAAGATGCAACAAGATGAAATAAACAAGGAGATCAAGCCCTACACAGTCCATGACACAAAGATGATGACCCACTTGCTGTTCACAAATGATGTTCTAGTTTTTTGTTGAAGCTAAACAACATTGTTTGGAAAATCTTAAAAATCTTCTAGGGAAATTTGGGGAGTAGACAAGGCTATGTGTGAATGCGAGCAAAACACATATCTTCTTATCCAAAATTTGTTACCAGATGGAGAAGAGGCTTGTAGATGCAATGGGTGTTGAGAAACGTAAATTTCCTACAAAATACCTTGGATTCCCTTTGGCAGGGGGCAATCTATAGGTTAATGACTTTATTGATTGCGTAGATAGGTTGGATAATGGTTAATAGATGATCGACACAGAAGACATCAATGGTGGCGAGTGCAACACTGATAAAGGAAGCCATTGAATGACTTCTTATTTTCTGGGTTCAACATGGGGAGATACCAAAGTCAGTCCTTTACAGAATGGAGATGAAGGTGGAAAATTTCCTATGGGAAAGTGAATACCATCCTATGAGATATGCTAAAGTGGTACTCCCAAAAGATGAAGGGGACTGAACTTAAAAGCACTAAGAGACATAGCAAGATGGGGAACAATGCAGAGAATAATTATTTATCAAAAAGGTAGTTTTACATGGGGGAAATGGATGAGAGAGAGATATCCAAGAGGATTAGACTTCAAGCTGAGGACAAGAGAAGGATATTCATGCACTATTAATGTCATGACTGATACATGACAACACATCAAACACCTATTCGTGGCCAAGGAAAGGGGGACCTAGAGACTTAAAGATCCGAAGACATGCTTATAGGAATCCATTGATCTTCATGGTTACAATAATAATAAGCCACATACAATTTTGAGGTCATTTGGATGAGTGTAAGTCACTCATCTAAGGACATTGGAAAAACATTGTCTAGATAGACAAACATCATTGGGGTGTATGGCGTGATCTATACACTTGAGTGTATTCTAGCCT
This sequence comes from Alisma plantago-aquatica, assembly GCA_963693085.1. NCBI lineage: Eukaryota > Viridiplantae > Streptophyta > Magnoliopsida > Alismatales > Alismataceae > Alisma > Alisma plantago-aquatica. The sequence continues at coordinate 4,532,189 of OY856411.1, forward strand.
GACTATATATATATATATATATATATATATATATATATATACACACACACACACACACACATACATACATACATACATACATACATACATACATACATACATGCCTAGCAATCTCATATGTTTTAGAGAGGGTATATGTCAGATGCCAATGAGAGTCACTGGACTATCATAAAGAACATCCTTAGGTGCTTTTGAAGCAATTGAAGGATTGGTTCCATGGGTATGCTGATAAGGAAGAGTTGGGTGTAAAGAGTTACACTAATGCAAGATTCCAAACTGGCAAATAAAGGATCACAATCTAAATTAATGTTTGATGAGAACTGTAAGCCAGAAAGGATTCTAAGCTAATTATAGTTGTTCAAATCTACAAGAGAAGCCGAGTATCTTTGTGTTATGAGAACAGTAGAGGATAGTGTATGGATCAAGAAGTTCATATGGCTGAACTAGTGTGAGGTTCCAAACCATTGATGACATAGTAGAAATACTAATGACAACAATGGAGATACTAGTTAGGCTCAGAATCTCGGATAGCATACTATGGCACTTCTATCTCATACGAGTAGTCGTACAGCAAAGAGAAGTGAAAATTGCAAAATACCGACTTAAAGAAAATGTTGCTAAACCCGCTATAGAAGCACTTGCACAGCAGAAGCATGATGGTCATGTTAGGTCACTTGGGATGTGATCCATGTGTGATTGGCTCTCAGTGCATGTGGGAGTCTGTTGGTATGTATGCCTAGAGAGCCAATCATATGATGATTGGGATAATGCATTAGATACATGATTTGATAATAAGAATGACAAGCTTCCAATTTATTTTGTATATTCAATTATGAGATAATGATAACATCATAAATGTCTAGAGAATATTACTCGATGACATATGTCTTCAAGTATTAAACTTGGAAGAAATGAGATCATACAGATGTTAAGAGTACATATACATATTCTCATTATGTCCCTGATCGGTTGTTATTGTGGAAGGTAGATAGAAAACAATAACACATAAGACCAGAGTGTGAGTTGGTTGATGACTGAATCTCATTAGTCATGATATGGCAATATCAAATCAAGCACACATATACATGTTAGAGAATAGTGTATCAGGCAGACCCACCGTGAGATTGACACATGGAAGCCATCATTATGGAAGTCATAGTTAGCTCTCACAGTGATGGTGGTGGTTGTCGTTCTTAGAACTGAAATCACTATAGTCATCACATGTCATTGGGTACACTTTAATATCATCAAACACAGTCCTAAAACATGGGTTGTTGTAATAGTGATGATTGGGTGACTTTGACACATGGGTATTGACTATGAGTGATAGAGATGGGATCTGTCCCTCCGTCAGGAGTATGATATCTAAATGTCTCTTGATTAGCGAGACTGAGAAAAATATGGCCATACACATGTGAGTCAATATGTGATATTGAGCTTACATATATATCATGCAGTCTGCTCTGGTTCAAGGAACAAGATTGAATAATAATGAGGATGACTACTCCCTGCCTCTAGTTCAATCTAGATATCAGTGACAAGGGAACTATACAAACACTATAACACCATACACATATTGTAGGTTAACGTTTCTCCCCAACTTTCCATTCACTTGGGTAGAAATGATGTGTGACTAGGCACCACTCTCTGCTTGTGATGTCATAAGTTGTTATGGAAATTCACTACAAATGTGATATCAGACCTATAAGGTCACACACATAGGAACTCATCTAGAAGAGGGGTTTGATTTTGAATGATAATTGATTTTATTACTAAAGTATTTATATATTTCAATTCACATAACAGATCAACTGACTAGAGTGCCAAACAATCAGTTTAAGTGCTGAGACAGCCGTTTGGAGTGTTAGGCTAATTGTATTGTACATTGGTTGGAATTCTACCTGACCTGGGCTTCGAGACGCCCGTATCACTTGTGTGAAATGGCCACCTGGGATGGTGTAAGACGCCTGTCTCATTTACACTAGACGACTGTTTGGGGGTGCAATTCAATTGCACAAAGGATTAGTGCTGACATCAAGTTGAGTACTAATTGGAATTGAATTGCCAACATATGTGCAGAACTAGAAGGTGTGAAATGACCGTTTTGCTTAGCAAAATGACCGTCTTGAGGATGGTTTCAGCACACGTAGGTTGCAAAACTTCTATAATTGTTTGCAAAAATTAAAGATCTTCTAGTCCTTTCCACTCCCACTTTAGTCCCACATTGGCTGGGGATTGAGAACTCGGACCCTAACCACTCCTATATGTAGAGGGGTATTGAGGGATTCCTAGAACACAACTACTACACAGACAATTGAGAATTAGTTGCTCTGACAATTGTTGTCCTCTCTAGTTGTGGTATCTCGTATGTATTGGACATGACGAGAAGATATCTAGTAATCTTGTATGTATTTGACACAGACATGAAGAGAGGATATCCAATCATCTCATATGTATTTGACATGATGATAATACATACATACATACATACATACATATATCTATATACATATATATATATATATGAATAAATATATATATATATACATATATATATACATATATATATACATATATATATACATATATATATACATATATATATATATATATATATATATATATATATATATATATATATATATATATATATATATATATATATATATATATATTGTGGAGCTGTAGGCGGACAACGTTGAACACGACACGTTTTGGCTGAATGTTAACGAAAAGGAGCCTATTCCTGTTAGAATTAGCTATGACTTTGTTCCACCTAGATGTAAGAGCTGCTTTGCATTTGGTCATGGCGATGGTCATTATCGGATGGAATCTCAGGATGGAGAGAAGAAGGTCTGGTGCACACAGACAGAAGGAAAGACCAAGGTCTGGCGTGCTCGGTCCCAGCAGCAGAAGGTGGGTGGAAACCCGACCACGGATACTAACGCTAAGGAGAAGGAAGAGATCAACCAAAGCGAAGGGGAAGTTGAGGTCGTAGCTACAACCAAGAGAACGTAGGGTTCAGAACAACAAGAAAAAGGCAAAGCAATGGGGACGGTCGCACCCAAGCTGGGTGAGGTTGTGAACAAAGAATCTGGTAGAGCAAAGGAGATTAACATGGAAAGAATAGTGGATGACTTCACTCCAGCGTCAAGAAAAACTGGATCTCGTAGGATAGGTATCCCAAAATCTCAAGGAGTAGGGTTGGTTCTGGACACTACAAATAGCTTTGGGGCACTTACAGACTCAGAAAAAGAAGAAGGGGAGGTTGTGAAAGAAAAAGGGGCAAAGAAGAAGGACTATAAGAAGGAGCCTAGCAAGCGGATGAGGTCTATAAAAACCCTTGATATGTCCATGCTTCTTTGGAATATTAAAGGTGGATGCGACAGGAATAAGAAGAAGGAGATTCGTGAGTGGATTGGAACTAGTGGCCACTCTTTAGTTGCTTTGGTAGAAACAAAAATAAAGATCCAGAACAACAATAGCATAAAATAACTATTCCCACAAGGATGAAACCACATGTCTAACGTGGAGTATGGTGAGGTTGCTAGAGTTTGTGTGGCGTGGAAGCCCAATGCTTGGCAGGTGTCAGTGATACAGATTTCAGATCAACGTGCCACAGTGGATTGTAGAAATAATGGTGGAATGTAGATGTGGATGATGGCTGTCTATGGTCATAATGATGGAAGATCCAGACTTGACTTATGGAGAGATTTGGTTTCACTTTCCAAACAGGTGCATACTCCTTGGCTGGTTATAGGTGATTTCAATACTGTCCAACTACATGCAGAAAAGAGGGGGAAGAGACTTTCTGCTACTGCTGAAGTGGACGTGTTTAACCACACCATTGATAAAGTAGGTTTATATGAGCTACCTATGGTGGGTGATGAGTTGTTCACGTGGAACAATGAAAGAGTGCTAGAGTATTAGCATAGTAGGCAAACTTGACAGAGCTTTGGTGAATGATGATTGGCTGAAAATTCTTCCTAATGTCCAGGTAAAGGTTGGGGGATACGACATTAGTGATCATGCACCTATCTCAGTTCAGATTACGGAGAAAAAGTAGAAAAGGAGGCCTTTCATATTTCTGAATTACTGGGCGGACTGGAAAGACTTTGATGATGTCATAAAACAAAGCTGGAGCATTCAGGTGACTAGTAATCCTATGTTTGTGTTTGCTAAGAAGTTGTTGAATACCAAGGCGACTCTTAAAAAAATGGGCAAAGGAGAAGGTGAATGTCCCAAATCTGCTAAAGGAGACTAAAAGGGAGTGCAAAGATGTTAGAGAAAGATTATTGGTTGATCCACTGAATCCTAATCTGATAGAGAAAGATAGAGAGCTGAAAATGATGCTTGAAGATCTAAAAAAGGCAGAGGAAAAATTAAAGAAGTAAAGAAAAATAGATGGAGGAGGGGGACCGGAACACAAAGTTCTATCATATTGTGGTTAGAAGAAGAGAGGCATGTAATATTATTTCTGAGTTAATTAATTATGAAGGGATGGTGGTCAATAAACAAGAGGACCTAGAAGAATAGGCAATCAATTTCTACACTTCTCTGTATAACAAAAACTTCTCCAATGACATTGATGATGAGGAGGAAGTTGAATGGAAGTACAGACTTACAAGCACTCATAATAACATTCTCAAAAGGAAAACCAATGAGCAGGAGGTCAAGGAAGCGGTATGGAGCATTGGCAACAATAAATCGACGGGGTCTGACAACTTCAATGCTTTCTTTTATAAGAAGACTTGGGAAATTATCAAAGATGACTTGATTGCTTATGTAAATTGGTTCCTAGAAGGTGGGAACATGGTGAGGTAGGTTTATCATTCTTTTCTTGTTCTTATTCTGAAGAAGAAAGTCACCTCCTCTCTTGCTAATTTTCATCCTATTGCCTGCTGCTCAGTACAATATAAGATTATTGCAAACGTTTTCTCTTCCCAGTTGAAGACGATCCTCCCTTATTTGATTTCTGCAAACCAACGAACCTTTGTAATAGGTAGAAGCATCAGTGATTGTGCTCTTCTAGCTGGAGAATTTCTTCTGGACTATAATGTCATGAGAGGAAGTAGGAAGGCCTGCCTAAAGCTTGATGTTTCCAAAGCTTATGACAGTGTGCGATGGGAGAAATTATGGTGGATCATGCAACAGATGGGATTCAATGAACAATGGATTGGCTGGATGAAGCAATGTGTTGGGACTACTAGCTACTCCATTCTGGTTAATGGCATGTTTGCAAGTCTGTTTGGAGGGGGTAATGGGCTGCGCCAAGGCGACCCCTTATCTCCTCTTCTTTTTGTGATCGTCATGGAGTATTTCACAAGGGAGATGCAACAAGCTAAAGAACAGAAGGATATAAAGTCTTACACTATTCATGGGATGAAGGTAATGACACATTTAATTTTTACAGATGACATTCTAATTTTTGTAGAATCCAAACATCAGTATATGGAAAATCTTAAAAATCTCATGGAGAAGTTTGGGAAGCAAACGGGACTGTGTGTTAATGCAAGTAAAACTCATATCTTCTTATCAAAGAACTGCTACCAGATGGAGGATAGACTTACTCAGGCTATGGGGGTAGAGAGGGGTGAATTCTCAACAAAATATCTGGGATTCCCTCTCGCCGGTGGCAACCTTCATGTCAAATATTTTACCGATTGCTTTGATAAAGTGGAGGAAATGATTAACAGGTGGCCAACACAAAAGAAATCCATGGAGGGATGCAGGACTTTGATAAAAGCTTCCATAGATGGACTCCTTATCTTCTGGGTACAACAAGGTGAAATCCCCAGATCTGGTTTGGATAGAATTGAAATGAAGATGGCCAACTTTCTTTGGGGAAGTGAACACCATCCTATGAAGTATTCTATTGGATCATTGATTTTCAAGAAGGCACATCTACTTGGGGAAAGTGGATGAGAGACAGATATTTTAGAGGGCTGGAGTTTATACCAAAGACTAGAGAAGGATACTCTAGAGCCATCAATGTTATGAGGGAAATGTGGCCACAAATCAAACACCTAGTTGCAGCTAATGGTTCTGCAGCTTAAAGACAAGAAGATTTGCATATGGGAGGTGACCCAGATAAGGGGCACAAAGGACCTACTGGGAGATCAACTATGGGCTGGTAGGTACGTGCTGAAATGGAGCATGCATGTTTATAAATTTCTGCATAATGTTCTTGCTACCCTGGATAGAATAAAGAGATGGAATTATGATATCTCTACCATTTGCTTGCTATGCAGGGACAAAGATGAAAGCCACAACCATCTTGTAGGAGAATGCATCTTCACAAAGGAGATTTGGAAATATCTATGCAGTGAATTCAGATTACAAATTCAACTTTCTATGGATCTAAGAAGAATGCTTGCTAGGTGTGGCGGTATTGAAAAGAAGAATCTCCTGTTTGCTGGCTTATGCTACCATGTTTGGGAGGAGAGGAATGCTAGAAGACACCAAGGAAATTCCATGAATGCTATAAGCATTGTTGTAAAAATATGTAAATGCGTTAAACATAGATTACAAATTAGCTAGCTGAGTGAGTTGTATCTTTGCTTTGGGTGTATGGCATTGGGCCTACATGTAAACTCGACCTCCTATATTTTTAGGGGGGAACGTGGGAATATACTTACCTAATTCTGATAAATACACACACACATGCCTAGCAATCTCGAATGTATTAAACATGATGAGAGGGTATATGTCAGATTTCAGTGAGAGTCACTGGACTATCATAAAGAACATCCTTAGATGCTTTTGAAGAAATGAAAGGATTGGTTCCTTGGGTATGGTGATAAGGAAGAGTTGGGTGTAAAGAGTTACACCGATGCAAGATTCCAAATTGACAAATAAAGGACCGCAATCTAAATTAGTGTTTGACAAGAACTGTAAGCCAGAAAGGATTCTGAGCTAATTACAATTGTTCAAATCTATAAGAGAAGCTGAGTATCTCTATGTTATGAGAATAGTAGATGATACTGTATGGATCAGGAAGTTCATATGGGTGAACTAGTGTGAGGTTCCAAACCATTGATGACATAGTAGAAATATTGATGACAACAATAGAGATACTAGTTAGGCTCATAATCTCAGATAGCATACTATGGCACTTCCATCTCATACGAGTAGTCGTACAACAAAGAGAAGTGAAGATTGCAAAATACTAACTTAAAGCAAATGTTGCTAAACCCGCTATAGAAGCACTTGCATAGCAGAAGCATGATGGTCATGTTAGGTCACTTGGGATGAGATCCGTGGGTGATTGGCTCTAAGTGCAAGTGGGATTCTGTTGGTATGTAAGCCCAGAGAGCCAATCATATGATGATTGGGATAAGGTATTAGATGCATGATTTGATAATAATAATGACAAGCTTCCAATTTATTGTGTATATTCAATTATGAGATAATGATAACATCATAAATGTCCAGAGAATATTACTCGATGACGTATGTCTTCAAGTATTAGACTCAGAAGAAATGAGATCATACAGATGTTAAGAGTACATATATATATTCTCATTATGTCCCTGATCAGTTGTTATTGTAGAAGGTAGTTAGAAAACAATAACACATAAGATCAGAGTGTGAGTTGGTTGATGACTGAGTCTCATTAGTCATGATATGGAAATATCAAACCAAGCACGGACATACTCACCGTGAGATTGACACATGGAAGCCATCATTATGGAAGTCATAGTCAACTCTCACAGTGATGATGGTGGTTGTGATTCTTAGAACTGAAATCACTGTAGTAATCACATGTTGTTGGGTACACTTTGATATCATCAAACACAGTCCTAAAACATGGGTTGTTATAACAGTGAAGATTAGGTGACTTTGATACATGGGGATTGACTATGAGTGATAGAGATGGGATTTGTCCCTCCGTTAGGAGTATGAAATCCAAAGGCCTCTTGATTAGTGAGACTGAGAAAAGTATGGCCATAAACATGTGAGTCAATATGTGATATTGAGATTACATATATCTCATGCAGTCTGCTCTGGTTCAAGGAACAAGATTGAATAATAATGAGGATGACTACTTCCTGACTCTAATTCAATCTAGATATCAGTGACAAGGGAACTATACAAACACTGTAACACCATACAAAGATTGTAGGTTAAAGTTTCTCCCCAACTTTCCATTCACTTGGGTAGCAATGATGTGTGACTAGGCACCACTCTTATCTTGTGATGTCATAAGTTGTTATAAACATTCACTGCCAACGTGATGTCGGACCTATAGGGTCACACACATAGGAACTCATCTAGAAGAGGAGTTTGATTTTGAATGACAATTGATTTGATTACTAAAGTGTTTAGGTACTTAAATTCACACAATGGATCGACTAACTAGACTGCCAAACAATCGGTTCAAGTGTTGAGACAGCCGTTTGGAGTGTTAGGCTGATTGTATTGTACATTGGTTGGAATTCTACTTGACTTGGGCCGTGAGACACCCATTTCACTTTTATGAAATGGCCTTCTGGGATGGAGCAAGATGCCTGTCTCATTTGCACAAGATGCCTGTTTGGGGGTGCAATTTGATTGCACAAATGATTGGTGCTGACGTAAAGTTGAGTACTAATTGGAATTGAATTGCCAACATATGTGCAGAACTGGAAGGTGCAAAATGAATGTTTTTCTTAGTGAAATAGCCATCTCGATGACGATTTCAGCGCGTATAGGTTGCAAAACTTCTAGAATTATTTGCAAAAATTAAATATCTTCTAGTCCTTTCCACTCCCACTTTAGTCCCACATTGGCCGGGGATTGAGAACCCTAACCCTAACCACTACTATATGTAGAGGGGTACTGAGGGCTTCCCAGAACACAACTCCTACACATACAATTGAGAATCAGTTGCTCTAACAATTGTTGTCCTCTCTAGTTGTGGTAACTACGAGAGCCTAGGAAAGTCATACCCGACTAGGGAGGGATAGACAAGGGAGAGAAACAATTGGGGATCATTGTTATGGGAGAGCATGTTGGTGACTAGTATTTTCTAATCATGGTGATTTGTAAATTTTATACAAAGAAGATTTACTGAATTTAAAGGGATGCAATGATGCAAATATATTCATATAGGCAAAGCAAACTATATGTAACAATTGAAATGACAAAAGCATAATGTTGAAAAAGGGAAGATAGAGGGTGTAATTGTCATGTACCACCCTCCTCCACATCAGACTTAGAATTTTTCTTATCCCAAGAAAATACCAAACCTAAGATGGAGGGAAGAAGATCACCGTGGTGGATAATAAGGCGGTGTATGACTGGAGGAGGAGGTTAAATTGTAGTAGTAATTCTGCCAATATGAGGAGTTGGGGTCAGGATAGGCTTGATTGGCCCCAAGCTCCTCATAAGACGGTCAGTTGGGGGCATAGTGGCTACAATCAACATGCCAAGACTCCTAGGAGTGCTGCATGAGATACATGTGGTTGATCTGGTGGCCCTGGCACTATTTCTCACGTTGGATCTCATCCAACTGACCCCGAATCTCATAGAATCCATAAGGCTTTTCGGGGCCCTCCTCATCTCCAGTGTGCCTCTGGTGTGACATCAAGACAATGGCAGAGGATGGCTAGATGTATCGTCATGTGCCTCCAATGATACACTCCTCCTGTGGGCGGTAGGCTTGGGGATGTCTTCTGGGTCAGGGTGCTCCAGAAGGAATCACTGGATGTGCATCGGCAGGTCACTTAGGTCAAAGACCAGATTTGCAGCTACAAACCTGGCATGTCGGGGGAGCTCGAGGATGACCCATGTATCCTTGAACAGTAAATAATAGATGTCGTCTGCACCAAAATAGAGGAAGTTGCATCCCTTCAAGTACAAAAGGCAATCAAGTGATTCTTGAGCTCCAACAGTAGGAAGGAAATGTTAGTGTAGCCCAAGAAGAAAGCTAGAGAGGTCACTATGTGGCTGATGTAGAAGGAAGAAGTGGTGCAGCTTGTCTGATAGTTGGGAGATGATCAAGTATAGCATTTTCCTAGTTGAAAGGCTTGCCGTTCAAAAGGCACAACATGGTGTATAGCTCAAGATGAGTAATGGCACCTTGAGTACCTTCCCTACTAGAGTTAGTGTGGGACAAGATATAGTGAAGATATTGAACAACTAGGTTATTGATACTAGAGGCCTTGGGGCCATTGAGTATCTTGGGCATAAGTCTAGTGATGTCTGTCTAAAATTTGTCCATGTTGTAGTTGTTGAGGTAGGTGTCATGTCGACGCTCCATACAATAAGAGAGCCAATAGTTCCATATAGGAGAATGGAGGTGAGCTTCTTGGAAGAGATCTTCAAATCCACCTAAAAAATGTAGACCTTGCAGCTAGAGTTTCCCCGAGAGCAGTGGAAGTGCTGGAAGGTGGTCATAAACTCATGAGTGAGATCACTAAAAACCAAGACGACGTGGTAGGGGAGGACAAGAATGTGGTTTCACCATAGAATGTCATCGACAACGTCCTTAATGCCGAGGGCATTGAGTGTGGTACCACGTCCCATCTGGGAGTTTGACACCAAGTATGTCCATGGAGTCAAATCTTGTGTATTGGTCAGTGTTGATGAATTGTGACTAACTACCCAAGGTTGGAACTATGCAAGGTGGGTGAGGCGTGACACATTTGGGTCATGTCGAGATGACTGGCCTGCCTCATTCTCACAAATGAGATCCTATACCTCCTCAAGATTAGGGTACATCTCATCGGCTATCTCGGGGGAAGACTCACTAATGTGTTCCTGGATGCATATTCTGGGGCCTGAGGTGGAGCAATGAGGAGACTCACAGAAAATAGTCTTCTTGGCCTAGGCCTTACCTTTGCGGAAGCGGCTCAACAAGCCTCCTCCTCATGATCCCTCTTGAGACATGATGGGTAGGCTACTAGAAGTCGTGGATGATCATCAGGGTGGCGAACTGGTCATTTCACAATGCAAAATGGTCAGCTCCGATATAGAGATGCTTAGTTCAAGGATCTGTGGTGGCTGTCAGAAGCCGCCCAGTTGGATGTCCCAACTACTCATTTCATGTGGTGGGGTGAAGTGGGTGTAGACCATCGGTGAGAGGGATGATGTGGCGGAGAGGCTCATATGGATTTATAATGATCGTCTCCACAGAAAGATGGCCGACTGGGTGTTTAAGTTGCTCAGCCGAAGACTGGGATCTCAACACGTCAGAGTGGATAGCTGAGAGAGAAGAAGGGTGACAACTTAGAATGACCGACTCACCTGTTAGATGGGCGGTGGGCTGGGCTAAGTGGCCATAGAATGGTTAGCATGGAGGTGAGACGATAGTTTGGCTGGTGGTGCTCTGCTTCATGGATGAGGAGTTTGATGATGAAGCTGTTGAGTGAGAAGATGGTGTCTAGGGAAGTGAAAGTGAGAGACAACTAGGGATTGAGTGCTCGTTGTGAGTGAATCACCCATCCACCTCATCCAACTTTATAGAAACTTTGCGAGACATGAGCCAATTGTTTCGGCTGGCGAAATGACCGTTTCACAAGTCGTGGGTGGTATAAAAGGCATATCATCTCATGATGTGACTGCTCGTTTGAAATGGTGTGTCGAAGGGATACAATGACCAGATCATCATTTGAGATGACTAATTCAAGCATCATGGAGGCCAAATGTTTTAATTCTTGAGTATGACACTGGGATTAAATGGTGCTCTCGAGGACCCAATTAGTTTTTTCACAATGTGAAACACCCAGTTTGAGAGTGTAGATTTTTTTTGAAAAAATAAATGAATCAGAAACAATCAAAGGTTAGATAAAACAAAATAAAGTAATGATAAAGAAAATGTTGGGTTGCCTCCCAATAAGCCTGATTTTATGTCGAAGGCCCTATACAAGTAAGTCACAAAGCCAATTATGGCTCAAGATTGGAGGATCTTTTAAATCGAGGTCTTCAAGAAGTGAGAGATGATGTACTTCAGATGCTACAAAATCCTCAATGGTGATGTACCATTTTTTCCTATGCCCATTGACTTTGTATTCACCTTGCACTTTATCCCATAGGAGAAAAGTGCCATGTGGATAGGCACAGTTAACAGGGTAGGTTCCGTACCATCTAGATTTGAGTTTTCAGGGAAAAACCTTAACTTGGAGTTATATACTAGGACCTCATCACCCTCTGGAATATCCTTCCACCAAATATGGCCATCATGCTATAATTTGGTTCTATCCTTGTAGATTTTGGCATTCTCATAGGCAGTCATTGTGAGATCTTCTAACTCTTGCAATTAAAGAAAATGGTTTTCTCCTGCTGTATATAAGTCAAAATTTAATGTTTTGATGGCCCAGGTAGCCTTATGTTCCAACTCTATGGTAGATGGCAAGGATTTCCATAAATCAATCTAAAAGGAGTGGTTCTTATAGGTGTTTTGTAGGCAGATCTGTATACCCATAAGGCATCACTAATTTTTAAATCCCAACGTTTCCTAATATGATTGACAGTCTTTCCTAGGATTGACTTGATTTGCATATTCAAAGCCTCAACCTGACTACTGGTCTGAGGGTGGTAAGGAGAGGCAACCCTACGGTGGACCCTGTATGATTTCAACAATGATTCAAAACTTTTCTCTAAGAAATGGGAGCCCTCATTAGACATCCCAGTATGAGGCACCCCGAACCTAGGGATAATGACATCTTTGAAAATCTTCTTAACTGGTTTGGAGTCACAAGTCTTGGTGGGGATGGTTTAGACCCATTTTGAAACGTAATCCACAACCACTAGGATATATTGGTGCCTACAAGAAGGAGGAAAGGGTCCCATATAATCCACTCCCCAAACATCAAAGATCTCTATCTCTTTCCATGATGTCCTAGACATTTTATCTCTCTTAGAAATGTTCCCAGGCCTTTGGCATTGATTACAATTTATGATGAATTCATATGAATCTCAAAATATGGTAGGCCAAAAGAAACTAGATTGAAGAACTTTTCTAGCCATTTTCGGAGAGCTCATGTGCCCTCTAGTGGGGCCAGAATGACATTGCTCAAGTACGCCATGAAACTCTTCCTCAGTAACACACCTATGACAGAGACCATATGCACACAATCTAAATAGATAAGGGTCATCCCAATAATAGTGATTGACATCATGTAAATGTTTTTCTTTAGTAGGTCCCTTGTAATCAGGATGTAGGACACCTGTAGCAAGATAATTGATATAATATGCAAAACAAGGATATTGGGATTATTCTTTGAGAAACTTGTCATCCGGTAGAGAATCATCGATAGGAATACACCATAATAACAAGAGCATAGGCGGCTATGATGGTCAACTACTAGATTCTCACAACCTTTCTTGTCAAGAATTTTTAAATCAAACTCATGTAGTAAAAGGATCCAACGAATGAGGCAAGGTTTGGCATCCTTTTTGGTCATTAAGTATCTAATGGCTACATGGTCTGTGTAAAGAATCACCTTGGACCCTACTAAGTAAGAGCAGAACTTATCGAAGGCATAGACTATGGATAGCATTTCATTTTTGGTTGTAGTGTAGTTCTGTTGGGCATCATCTAAATTTTTGGATGCATAGTAAATCTTGTGATACTTCTTGTCAACTTGATGTCCAAGAATGACACCAACAGAAAAATCACTAGCATCGCACATGATTTCTAAAGTCAAGGACCAATCAAGTGTACACATGATTGGGGTGGAAGTGAAAGCATCCTTTAGACAGAGGAAATTGGTCATGCATGTTGGGTCAAAGATGAAAGGAACATCTTTTTGGAAGAGGTTGGTTAGAGGTTTGGAGACTTTTGAAAAATCATGGATGAATCACTGGTAGAATCTAGTGTGCCCTAGAAAGGAACATATGTCCTTGACAGAAGTGGGAGGGGGAAGTTTGGTGATCACTTCAATCTTGGCTCTATCTACCTCTATGCCTCTGTTTCTAACTGGTGTCCCAAAACAATACATTCTCTCACCATTAAGTGTCATTTCCCCCAATTTAAAACCAAGTGTGCTTCTTCACACTTTTCATAACAAGGTATAGGTGTCTAAGACAAGAATCAAAACATTCTCCATAAATGGAGAAATCATTCATGAACACCTACATATTAGTTTCAGTCAACCCAACAAAAATAGCAGACATGCACCACTAGAAGGTGGTTGGGGCATTACACAACCCGAAAGGCATTCTCTTGAATGCATAAGTGCCGAATGGGCAGATGAAGGTCATCTTCTCCTGGTTGTTAGGATGGATGGGAATCTGATAAAAACCTAAATAGCCATCAAGATAGCAGAAATATTGTTGATGGACATGGTGTTCTAGTACTTGATCCAAGAAGGGAAGAGGGAAATGATCTTTCCTAGTGGCCTTATTCAATTTCCTATAGTCAATACACATCCACCATAGTGTAATAGTGCAGGTGGGGATGAGCTCATTTTGGTCATTCTTCACAATGGTGGTTCCCCCTTTCTAGGGGACCACTTGGACATGACTGGACCAAGGAGAGTTAGAGATGAAGTAGATTATTCCTGAAGTCAAGAATTTGATAACCTCCAATCAAACAACCTCTTTCATGTTCAAATTTTGCGTCCTTTGAGGGTCCTAAGATGGTTTGTATTCTTCTACCATATAAATTTTATACATGCAAATAGCTTGATTGATCCCCATCAGACCGATCATCATATACCCTAGGGCAGCTCTTCTTTTCCTCAGCTCAGTTATGAGCTTGGTTTCCTATTCATGTGTAAGGTCATAATTAATGATAAGATAGCATATTTGTTGCTCGTCAAGAAAAACATATTTAAGTCCTTTCATGAGAGGTTTCATTTTTGGGGCCTTAGGGGGTTTTAGTTTCTCTTCTAGAAGAGAGACTATCTTATGATCCTTGAATTCTTCATCAGAAACTTCTTCAAAGCTATCTAAATGGGCCCTGCAATGATCTAATTGCTCATCTTCAAACCCATAATCAGAAAGGGCCATGAGGGAAGTGTGGAGGGGATCCTCAAGTAACTCGAATTCTTATTTCAACTGGGAAAGCTTATCAACACAATAAAGGAGGTAGACCTATTCTTGGAGGATTGGTCCCGTCATGCTTTCAACCACACTAAACTCTAGGGTCTATCTCCCAAGGCATAAAAGAATGGTTCTGGCCTCAACATCAGTCAAGGCTATGATAATGGCTAAGAAGGGACAACCAAATATGAGAGGATAATGTAAATCTTCCTCTACATCCATGATCACAAAATCACATGGAATGTAGGTGTCTTCCAACCCTTACAAGTATATCTTCAATGATACCCACATGTTTCGTCATGGATGCTCTTGCTAATTGGATGGTCATGGCAGTGGGAAGCATATCAACAAACCCAATCTCATACAAAGACTATTACAAATAATCAAAATACTGGCGCCTAATTCAACAAGACCTTTTCTACATGCATTATCACCTAACACTCAATCCCAAAGGAACCATGATCTTTCTATTTTTAGGAATTTTTCTTTAAATGATGTCCGAAGTGGTTGTAGCAAGTTTTACCATCTCATATTCTTCTGTGTCATACTCCCTATTCAAAAACATTTTCATGTACTTGGACTAGGTAGGCATGCCAACAAGAGCATCCAAGAAAGGAATGTCCACGTGTAATTTTGTCATGACCTCCCTAAACTTCATGAAATGGGAATCTAACCTAGTTTGCTTAAGGTGGGCTTGGTATAGTGGACGTGTCTTGTAGATAGGGATCTTAGGCTAATCATCTTCCACTTGTGGAGGTTCAGGAATGGGAATAGAGGGTTCTGGTAAATGTTGGTTTTCTATGACCACAGTGTCATCATCTTCAAAATTCAAGGGTACAACTGGGGATTTTTATGGAGGAGAGGGAGGAGCATGTGTCTTTCCCAAACGAGTAGAGACAAATTTAAGTTTCTTGGTATATTTGGGGTTATTTTATGGTTGCCCCGCAAAAGTTCCAGCATGAGGTTTTTGGATAGCTATGAGTTGGGCAGACTGAGCATCAATTGCACTTTGGTGAGCCTACTAGGAGAGGAGAAGGCAATTTTCCAATTGAAGGCTTTGTTCTAGAGAATCTATCCTCTCAGTGTTAAAAGTAGTGGGGGCATTCTGTTGTAATTGTGGTGGTTGTTGGTTCAAGTTTAGATATTATTTCCCTTGGTAGGGCCCACCTTTTAGAAATTACCCTTGTAATTCCCCTAATTCCCAAAGTTCCTATGATTGTTGTTATATGGGAAACCTGGTGGGGGACAATTTTTGTCTTGAGTATGAGGGGGTCTTTGTTGGGGAATGAGTTGGGGAGCATTTTTGACACCCATAGGATTCCCATATTGGAACCCAGGGTGGTTCTTCACTTGATTAGGATTATAATAGGCTTGGCCGAGAATATTATGAATGGAGTTGAGGTCCTCCATTTTCTAGAAAATCATAGGAATATTGTAGAGGAGTTGGCACTGTAGGGTATAGTGATCATACCCTTGGCAAAGGGAGTCCACATCTTTGATCTATTGAGGTTTTTCTCTCAAGGCATTAAAAGAAGACTCCAAGAGGTCATGTTTCAGAACAAGGAGCTTAAGACTGTCAGCAATATCTCTAATGATGAAATCTTCCTCACCCTTTTCTACCTTGAGGACCCTAGTGGTCCCTCGTCATGCTTGCATTTCAGAGCTACACCTAAAAAGCTCTCATGCACTATCAAGACTTTGAAACATGAAATTTTCTCCAGATGAGGTATCAAGAAAAACCTTGGTGTCAGATAAAAAAACCATTATCCTAGTTTCATATGTTGGTATCATATTGTTGGATCAATGGTGGGCTCTAGAGGGGGGTGAATATAACTATAAATACCTAGACCGAATTCATTAGACCTTCAAAGCATATCTTCAAAGTGTGGAAGATCCACCATTCTCCATATGTCAAGACTTGATCCTTGGATGTATAATAGTAACCTTCTCTTCCAATATATGAAGTTTCTATTGGAATGTTAATGGAGTATCTCTCATCTTTATAATCTCCCATATTCTCCTACTTATGGAAGTATTTCTTGGAGAAGACCCACACTATTACCAATTGTTGGATCAATTATTGGCTCTAGAGGGGGTGATATATCTATAAACACTTAAACCAAATTCATTAGATCTTCAAAGTATATCACAAGATAAGGTTTCTTATATGAAATTTGAGTGCAACTAACCATTCACAGTAAGGGAGAGAGAGATTTAACAAGCACAAGTAACACAAGCTATGTATTATGATTCCAAACTCCAAACAAGGAGATGTAGGTCCACTACCTAGAGACGTCAACCTCTAGAATTTTCAACCATGTCTCACTCCTTATATTTGATTATAAGAGCTACAACATAAAACTTTCCTTTGCAATGACTAGGATGCCTAGCCTTTCCTTTGAGTATAAGGGAGTCAATAACCTTATAAAGGACTTAACTATCTATGACCAAGAGTCTTCTACCTTATCAAGGACTTACCCACTTCTGCAATGAGTCTTTAGCCGTCTCCAAGGACTTAGCCACTCTTGCAACAAGTCTTCCGCCTTCAAGGATTTACCCACTCTTAACTTGGATCTTCCGCCTTTGACTTCACCTTCACCAATGAGAAGCTTTAACCAAGGGACTACTTACCTTATTCTTCTTCACCTCTCTTAGCCAAAAGAGAGAATCTTCATCTTCATGGTAGAGTTGAGAGATTAGAAGGTGGAGGAAGTGAGAGCCTCACAAGAAATACATGTAGGACTATCTCTCTTACAAATCTCCTACTCACTCTAGTGGACATAGCAAGTTACTAAGCTTGAGAGAGTGGATGGAGGCTCTTAGAGGCACTCAACTCTAATATATGGTTCTTCATAGTGCTTGGCTAACCATGGGATGACCCAAGGGATCCTATTGATAGTTGAGGTTGCCTACTATCCTATAGAGTCACTTAGGAACCAATTCTAGCCATTTTGGGTGTTCCAATGAATATATTTTTACTTTTACAACACTCCAACGGCTAGAAACACCTTTCTGCACTTTTTTTGTACAGTGTTGTTAGTTAAGTTGTCTTTTGGGAAACTTGACCGATGGAACTATGTGACAAAATAAGTTTGAGTTTTCGGTTGAGTTTATCCTTGATGAAACTCGATCAATGGATAACATTGTTTTGTAAGTGCAGGGTGTCGGTCAAGTTGTCACCAGGACAAACTCAGCCGAAATTGGGATTTATCAAGCTCCATACAGCTTGTTGGTTGAGTTGTCTCTAGGAAAAACTCGGTCGACAAGGCAACCTGTAATGGAATTTGATAAATTTATAAAAGTGTTTTAAAATTTGATATAAGTTCTTTTTATATTTTTCCATATTAATTGCAAGTCATACAATCATTATAAGTGATCTACAACATGATTCTAATATAAATAGAGACTTTGTAAAAAACACACACTTGCATTGATTTTGACTTGCTTTTCTCCAAATTAGGATGTGCACATTTAGGCATTTGGAGCGTGTCTGTATGATTTGAAATCACTCAAATAGAAGCATTAGATATAAATAGGTGGAATGGTTAGTCATCAATAAAACAAGGATTTATTTAATTAGACTTTGAGTCAACATTCTCCCACTTTTTTAATATGACAAACTATTCCATAAATGTATTGAAAGCATTTAAGTATAATCATACCTTTAAAAAAATCTAGGGGTTTCAATAGCATTGAGTTCATATGACCCCCCTCAACTGATACTAATGGAGTTCAAATACCCCCCCTCAATTGTGTTATTTCTCCTTCATGGTTAGCTTTCATACATTTATAGAAACTATGTCTTCTACTCATATATGTCTTCTACATATATGTGCTCTCCATTTTACATAAGACATGTCCTCTCCTCCTTTGTCATTTCAGAAAGTGAGGGGGTTGAAGATCTAAAACACAACTTGTTATAAAAGGGAGTGTAGAAGAGCAAAAATTAAGGGTTTGTCCAAGTAATGTATGTAAAACAAATCAATACATACATTTAGAACAACCCTAGATGTAATTCTAACACATATCAAGGAAATTTTATGCAAGAAAGTAACTCAAGATAGTAGATATGCAAATCAATGAACAATCCTGAGTATGTATAAAACAATATACAACCATAGCTTATTGTTGGATACCAATTGATTAACAAGACTAGAACTACATGTAGATGGAATACTAGTAGAAGATATCACAAGTTAGAGATACTAGTAGGATATAGATCATATAAAAATATGCACAAGTTAAAGAACAAGCTATTAGATGTAGAGAAATGTCCAATCAAAGAAATATGCAATTTCAAAAACATGAAAGGATATTACTCACTAGCAAATATGCATCATTACCAAAATATTACTACAACTAAGAAACTCAAAGCTGCATCAAAAGATATACGATTATATAGATGTAGCAAGTTAGAGCACAACAGAAGCAATTTAGATCATAACCAAGAGATTCAAAGAGATCATCGTGAAAACATACATAAAAACTCAAGATAAGTAATTGGAAGATATAGAGATACCAATTTAGAGCAATTAAAGAGATAGAGTTGTATGCAAGATAGGAAATTTAAAACATGGCAATATGCATATCATATAAAGGTACAAAGGAAGTACCATAGAATAAGGCTATTGGTTAAGAAAGTCTGGTTAAGAGGCAAATTCTCATCCATAAAGCCATTGATATTCTATGCACAATGTTGTAGGTTGAGTTTCGGGGTTGAATTTCTCGATCAACGATAGTTGTTGGCACACCCATTGGTGCTTGTCGGTCGATTTTCTTTTAGGACAAACTCAGTCGACGTTGCTGTCAGAAAGCATGTAAATTTTAGAAAAACATATCTAGAGGCATGATAAAAGTACAAACCATATCCAAACATCTATAAGCAAGTTTGTAAAGCACCATGAAAGCATTGGGGAAAGTATTTGAGAAAAAAACTGATAAGAATCACCATATTTCAAAATTGACTCAAAAACTATATGTAAAGTGCATACAAACTTGAAAAAAAACAAGCTATAATTGGATATGAGAAAGAATACCTCTACCTCTATTCTTACTATTTCTTTTCCACTTGTTACCACCACATACACATCTTACATTTCTTCTTTTATGTGGATTGAGAAAATAATTTTCAAATCAATAGATCGAGTCAATCCATTAGCAAATGACCTACAAGAAGAAAGATGAAATGGTCCCCAATCATATTTTTGGGTCCGGAGGGGTTAGTAGGCAACCCAAGTCCTATTGCTCTTGGGTGATTTACTAAAAGGAAAATATGCAAAATAATGACCAATTTTATTTCCATGATTATGTGAGCCCATAGCCTTAGAACTAAAGGATTCTTCATTGGAAATTGAAGGTCCTTTGTATTTGTTGTTCCATTGGTTACTATCAAGTCCAATACCATCTCTACACATTTATTTGGTAGTATGTTCTATGATTTGATTAATATTCTTTCAATCATCTACTAATCTTTGCATAGAGGATCTCAAACTATAATTATCATACATGAGAGAGGTAATAGTAGAAGATAATTGGTTGATATCATCTCTAGCATGTGGTTTCTAAGCAAAGAGCTTTTGTCATATAAGAATCTTTTTTAATGTGAAGAACAACAACATTATTCTCTCTAATATTAGATTTAGAACAAGATTCAAGGACATTGATTTTAGCAAGGAAGGAAGCATTTTTTTCAAGAAAAGAGATCTTAGAAAGATTGACAGTATTTTCAAATTCTATTCCTTGCAAAACAAAGTCTTTTTCCTCTTTTTCAGTTCTAAGAACATTAGTATCAAGCATGAGAAAATTTACAATTTTAGTATGCTCTTTAATAGAACTATGAATAAGTGGTTGAGCTTCTAGAAGTCTAATCTTATCAAGCAAGATACCATTTTCAAGTTTAAGAACATCTACTTCTAAGATAGACATTCTTTTCAATCTATAAACTATTGAACTTCAATTCAAGTTCTAAAAAATACTTTTTGAGATCATTAACATCATATAGCAAGCAAATGTTATCATCTTCAAAATCATGCTTTTCTTCATGAAAGTTATCAACAATCTTAACAAGTTTTTTCTTCTTATTCTTAGTAGACTTAAAAGATGCAAGAGTAGCATGAATAATGCAAATTAAGGATTTTTTTATCTAAAGAGTGAGATTTACCTCATTTGAATCTTCATTTGAACTTGCCATGACAGCAAAATGGAATTCTCCACCATCACTAGAGCTTGAACAAGATGCTCCACTAGAGTCTTCACTTATCTTGAGTTGGAGGAGTCACTAAAGCTTTTATGCCATTTCTCCTTCTTCTTATGCTTCTCTTCTCTTCTCTTGTGATGATGGGTCTTTTTGTCTTGTGGGCAATCTTCCTTGAAGTGACCTTTCTTTCCACATTTGAAGCACCAGGTGGAGGAAGAAGACTTGCCTTTGTGAAGTCTACCTTTGGAGTACATAGCATATTCTTCAACTTGAAAGGATGCAAAAGCTTGACTAATAATAGCTTCAACTTGGGCCTTGATTTCATCTTGCTTCTTTCTGTTGAGCTCTTTCTCTTCTTCTCTTTCTTCTTCCTCTTTCTTGTCAAGTTTCACTTAAAAAGCTTGTAGATTTCCTATGAGCTCTTCAATAGGAATATCACCAAGAGACTATGTTTCTTTAATGGTGGTCACATTTGTTTCCCACCTCTTGTGAAGAGTTATAAGGATCTTTCAGTTTATCTTTCCTTGATCCATAAGATAACCTAGGACGAGAAGACCATTAACAATGGTGTTGAGCTTTGCATACATTTTCACCACCCTTTCATCCTATCCTGTCTTGAAGTTTTCAAGAAGACCATTTAGTATATAGACTCTACTTTCCTTCACTTGATTTGTCCCCTCATAAGTGACACATAGCTTTCTCCATATCTCATAGGCCATGTCACAAGAAGATATCTGGTGAACTCGATGGGGAAAGAGAGGCATAGAGGATGTTAATATCTATTACATTTAAGGATTCTTTCTTTAAAGTAGTCTCATCCCATTCTTCTACCATTATCTCTAGAAGCTTGTATGGAAGATCAATCATTCTCCATAGCTCAAGACTTGATCCTTGGATGTAGAATTATAACCTTCTCTTCCAATATAGGAATTTTCTCCAATAAATGATTGGAATGTTTATGGAGTATCTCTCACCTTAATAATCTCCCATCTTCTCCTACTTGTAGAGGTATTGCTTGGAGAAGACTCGCTCTAATACCAATTGTTGGATCAATGATGGGATCTCGAGGGGGGGTCAATAGAGATATAAATACTTAAACTAAATTCGTTATACCTTTAAAGTATATCACAAGATAAGGTTGCTTATATGAAATTTGAGTGGAACTAAACATACATAGAAAGGGAGAGAGAGAATGAACAAGCACAAGTAGCACAAGCTATGTATAGTGGTTCCAAACTCCAAACTAGGAGATGTATGACCAATACCTAGAGAGGTCAACCTTTAGTATTTTCAATCATATCTCACTCCTTATATTCCATTATAAGAGTTACAACATAATACATTCCTTTTCAAAGACAAGGATACCTAGCCTTTCCTTTGAGGAAAAGGGAGCCAATAACCTTACAAAGGACTTAACTATCCATGAGAAAGAGTTTTCTACCTTACCAAGGACTTACCCACTCTTCAATAAGTCTTTTATCTTCAAGAATTTACCCACTCTTGACTTGGATCTTCCGCCTTTGACTTCACCTTCACCAAGGGACTCCTTCCCTTTTTATCTTCACCTCTCTTACTCGAGAGAGATAATCTTCATATTCATGGTAGAATTGAGAAATTGAAAGGTGGAGGAAGTGAGAGCCTCACAAGATATACATGTAGGACTATCTCTCTTACAAATCTCCTATGCACTCCAATGGATGTAGTAAGTGATTAAGCTTAGGAGAGTGGATGGAGGCTTTTGGAGGCACTAAACTATAATACAAGGACCTTCATAGTTCTTGGCTAACCATGGGATGAAGCCCAAGGGGTCCTATTTATATTTGTGGTTGCCTACTAGCCAGTAGAGATACAATCCTATCTGGTTTGGGTGTTCCAATGCATATATTTTCGACTTTTACATTACTCGAATGGCTAGAAATACTTTTCTGCATTTTTCCATATGGTGTTGTTGGTTGAGTTATCTTTTGGGAAACTTGACCAATGGCACTATGCGAAAAAACAATTTTGAGTTGTCATTTTAATTTACTCTAATAAAACTTGGTTGATGGCTAAGATTTTTTTGTAAGTGTAGGGTGTTGTTTGAGTTGTCACCAAGACAAACTCGACCGACAATGGTATTTATCAAACTCCACACAACTTGTTGGTCAAGTTGTCTCTAAGATAAACCCGGTCAACAAGGCAACATGTAATGGAATTTGATGAATGCTGTGAAAGTGTTTAAACATTGATTCCAGAGCTTCTTATATCTTCCCAACTTAATTATAAGTCATACAATCATTACAAGTGATTTACAACATTCTAATAGATAGAGCCTTTTCCAAAAATGCGCACTTACATTGATTTTGACTTGCTTTTCTCCAAATTCGAATGTGCAAATTTAGGCATTTGGAGTGTGTTTATATGATCTAAAATCACTCAAGAAAAATCATTATACACAAATGAATGGAATGATTAGTCATCATCAAAACAAGGGTTTAGTCAATTAGACTTTGAGTCAATAGTAGTTCTTAATAAGAACTAATGGTCTGCCATAATATCTATGGTAATTATTTGGTACCCATGGGTGTACACCATTGTGATTTTTGTTTGCAATCACAATTATTTTTTAATATTATCAGAGTTGGTGACAACTCGCCATCAATCAAAGGACCATTTGTCAGTTCATATAGTTGTCTCAAATATAATAGCATATGATAAAAGGATTGATATAAGTCCAAAACAAAGCTTGTAGACTAGACCTTAAGAAACAAGATGAATATCAACATGATTTATAATACATCAACATGTACAATGCTATAAAGTAGACTTAATGAAAACAAAGTCTTCCATGAAAGATTTGAAGGTCTCCTAATCAGATGTAATGTTGAGGGCACACGTTCTTTATGTGTTGAGGGTCAGCTCAATCTATATATCCATAAAACTATAAGAAAACTAGCAGAAATTGGTGTTGACCACAACTCTTTGTCAGACTATTGAAGTGCTTGAGCCATCAACTCCAAGGTATGACATCACCATCCATCAATAGTGCCAGAATTGGTATTGAACTGCCAACGAAGTTTCTTTAGTTCCACCTTTTCAGCTTCAGGGAAGCGCTGCCAACAACCTTCATCAAGATTCGATTAAAACAAATATGGAAACTTGATGCAACTCAAACCATGATGAATTTATGGGTAGTAACATCTACAGTTGAGATGACAGAAGACTAAGAACCAAAGAGTGCAAGGAACACCAAGGCAGTAGAGCAAATGGTAGAAGCTTTATCCAACAACATCAAGAGCTTTGGTTCACTGACAGGTTGTGTGATTCGTACTAGGTATCTCAGCAATATCACTGACAAATCTGTAGTTATCCATTACCAATCCCATAGTTATTTAGTTGAGATTCCCCAAGCTGCTATAACAATATCATACATGGAAGCAAGATTTCTATTTTTGAAGTAGAAAGCCTAAATAGTACAGTCGTTACAACTCTTGTAAGATTCAAAAACATCCTTTATAGGTGCATATGCATTGATTGTGAAGAACTTTATTTGACTGAGCGACCAATATGGATGAACTTGGCATCAACATAGTACAATAGTGTCTACAACTTGCCCAAAAGACACTTCCTCACTAATCTATTCATAATGATTGCATCCCTTCTCATCTACGTCCACCGATGCAAAATTGAATGTGTGGAGCTGAGCCTCTTTATCTGCAACCTAGGCCTCAATTTTCTCTTTCAATATATCATGATAGGATGGTGTCCTTGTTTCCAGTACAATGACTACTAACTTAATAGAGGATGTCTCTGCTTTGAGCCTCTCCCCTCTGCCATTGAGGTCACATTCTCCCCTCTACTGAGTAAGCAAGCCACCATGGAGTCCCATTGCACTGGCCCCATAATGTAGTTTCTCAATCCAATCGAATGCCTCTACGTAGTCCTTATTGTAAGTCAAAAAAGGAGATTTTGGAATCCATTGTCGGGATGGTGGATACCAAAAGATTCCATGCATTGCCACGATTGTGGATTCTAAAACCTTTCATCCATTACTGTGATTGTGTGGATTCTGAAGTGTTCTGTATGTTGGACATGGTTTGGGGTGGGGTCATTCTCTTTCAATGGAAACATCGCTTAGGGTCGGTGAAGTAGTAATAGGGGAGGGGTTACAAACATAAATGAATAATTATGTGCCATATCCAATGCGAGATGAAGTACATAGGAACACAAAAATTATTTATCCAAATATATCAAGCTATGGTATGAGAAAGTTATTCATAGTTGTCGGCATAAGATGTAAAAATGCCAATATAGTGTTGTTCTTTATGTAACACTCAGACGACCTGATTTAATGGCAATTTCAAAATAAACACCACTAAATGTGTATATATAATGGCTTATTTAACAAATACCACTCTAGTAAGTGCAACTCATGGTCATTAAATAAGTTTATTGACTATGTTTGTTATCACTTCATTTAATAAAATTAAAATTATCAGATTATTGAGGTTTTGACATCATGAAATATCCATACATGTTTTTAAATTAGCAAACTAATTTCTAATTTAATAGGTCCAATTGACTATTAATTGTTGTTTTAATAATAATATAATAAAGTATTTTTAAGTCAATTGGTGGTCAGGGGTATGCCCGGATGCTAGGGACATATCACAAGGTGGGGATGTGGGGGTGTTTAATTAGAAATAGCTAGGTAGTGTGCCATTTGGGGAGGAGAGGGATCATCACACCAATCAGGAAGAAGGGAAAGTAGAGGAAGTCAACACAGGAGGGTTTTCTATATTTAGATTAAATTATAAAAAAGATATAATTATAAAAATTGATAAGTAAGGAATTTATAGATACTAAGTATGTGCTTATACAACATGTTGGATTCAGTTGTGTAATTATTGTATATAACAACAGGTCAGAGTTTGTTGTGTGGTCTTAGTATATAACAATGGGTTGCAGCATATTATGTAGTTGTGGACTATTACAATAGGTAATTTTTACAATAGTTGCATGTTCTGTGATTATGGTATATTACAAAAGGATTAGATTATATTGTGTAATTATGATATATTACAATGGGTCAGCACATGTGACTATTGCAATAGGTTAATCATGTTGTGCAATTATGGTCTTTTACAACGGGTTTGAGTGTGTTATGATATTATAGTTTATCACAATAGTTTATGTGATACCCATTTCCACAAAAGTGAGATTACCCAAAACAGAGTACGTAATTAACACTAATAACCACATTATCATAAAATAGGGTAAACTAAAACCGATCACATAAAGGCGTCTCAAGCTGAATGCATCACATTTAAATCCATAGAACTTGCGTCACGTACATTTCATTCATGCCAAAATATGTTACATATCATTGTTCACTGGCTAACTAGCCACCACATGTTAGATATGATGACTTGTTCATGTATACAAATCATGTCCGTCCCAACATGGTATAGGCCCAAAAACTCAAACTGATGTGCAATGTTTATAAAACACCCCCAAGGAACTGAGAGTATAGGGACAACATATAGGACTCTATTACTAGACACTAGCTGCATGTCCATGAGCCTATGGCTACAACTCCTCTTACAGACAACTTCAACAACACAATATCTATCTCAAGGTTTACGTCCACCTAAAAGATGTGGAAGCCCATGGGGTGAGACTAAAAGTACCAGCGAGAGATATAACTCTCCGCCAATGTCTATTAAAGCACGGATAACTAAGCAAATATATGAAGTACTTAGCAAGTTGAGAAGATTCAGCTAAATGATATGTATCCAACAGATAATGCAGATTAAACAAGTTAGGAAGTTACCACTGAGCAGTAGAACAATTAAGATTTTAAGAAGGAATATGAAGAACATGTATAACTATTCACTTCTCAGACTGCATTATAATTCAAGAAATGAGTACAAAGACAATGCAAAGGGCTTATCCAATGTGAAGCACATTTGAACCTAAGGAAAATATACTACACATCTATTTTACATATTTAATTATTGCCCTGAGGATTTGAGTCGTACCACTCAAATCCTGCTGACCACTGCTATGTCAAAATTGGTGCCATACATGGTCAATTGAAGAGTTGGAATCAATGACCTCCCCAACACCTCTTGGTCAGTACAATAGTAATAGTGACATATACTCAAGTTGAAGGATTGGCTCACACATGGCCACCCATATATAAACACCTAGCCTGCCTTGGTATAGGCCACGACACTAAAAGAATAGGCACATGCATGACCATTCTTTAAAAAGAAAGGATTGGCTCACGCATGGCCATCCATATAACAAGGAGAACACATCACGCATGGCCATCTCACACAACCTAATTTTGTGGACGTAAGGAGATACTCGACTTGCACCCCCGCATATTCAAAATTATGCACTCCGAGTTTCCTGCAGGAATAACTCATTTCACCATCAGCCACTAAGACTGACACCAGAATGGATATATGGCACAAGGAACCTACATGATTAGGGTTTCACTTGATTTGTTAAGCCAATTAGGTGTCCTTTAGCATCAATCAAGTTACAACTTACAAATCCAAAACAAACTCTACAAAGATAAGGGAATAGTGCAAAGTTAGAAGATATAAAATGTATAATGTGTGGACTTGTCTCCTCATCATCATGTGATACTTGCAACACTTCCATTCACAAGGTCCATCATCATATCTACACTATCATGGGATATCAATCCCTTAATCACATCATTGGAAGATAACCCCTCATTCTAGGCATAAAGCCTCTGCCAGGTCATAAGGCCCATCACATCATTATGATCTCAACATGCATCATCAAGGCTCATAGTCATCACCATGTGTCATGTGATCACCACCATAGCATACACAAGCTATGACATTCATTTCACCTATACAGTTAGGGGTTCATAAACAAGAGGGAGAAAACATCATAATGTGATATCCATCCATGTAAGGTCAATAAGCATAGTATACCCTAGGATTAGGGTTAGGGTTTCAAACACATAGCCGATAGGGTTTCATATCAAAAATCCATCACCAAACCCTAATGATGTGACCTCCCACTTTCTTGGAGCATACTAGAGTGAGAACATCATTAATTCAACATGATTAGAACACTATGTCAACATGACTAAGTATCCATATCATCTACATGCGTATGTGTACCATTTCCTTATGTTATGCAGGTGATAAGACCATGTAACATGTATATGTATCGACCACCCAAGCAGACATGTGTCACAACCACAAACCATCTAGGTGTCTCGACCTCAAGACTAGAACATGTGTCTTAACCACCACAAAAGTTGTTGTCTCGACCATGCACAAAGCAAGCATCTTGACCACCACAAAAGCATGTGTCTCGACCATACTCAAAGAAAGCATCTTGACCATGGCAAAAACCCATGTCTCGACCACTACCAACTTGGTGTCTTGACAACCAACCAACATGGTGTCTCAATCACCAACCAAAACCAAAGCATCATGACCAAAACACGCCCCACATGAATCACGACTAAGGCCAAAGCATCAAACATGTCACAACCAACATCAAATTATGTCTCGACCAAAAAATCAACCTACACATAGGTCTCAACCCAACAAACACAAAGGTGTTTTGACCAAGACCAACACATGGTCATGACCAAAACATCAAGGAGGACATATGTGTCGACCGAAACAAAGGTTAGCCATAATGAAAACCAAGCATCACTATGCTCAAAACTCATTTGTTCATGATCATAAAATCCTAGAACTAACACTATGAAGATCAACAAGTAATACCACATAGGAGAGAGAAAACCAAACTTCAACACATATGAAAACTACTCAAAACTTCAAGGTAAACATGTTGCCTAAAAACTTGCATGGTGATAAAACCAAAGCTCATGGTGCATGCAAGATCATCATCAAGAATAACCATCATCAACGAGAGGGAATTCTCCATGCAAGAAGCGCATCAAAACCTTAATATCCGAATTCAACTTAATCTTTAAGAAACCAACTAGGTTGAAGAAGACCAAGCTTCAACATCAAGGTAACCAACTTCAAACCTCAAGAAAACACAAAGATCGAACCAAAGCATGACGATGAAACTAAGAATCATGTTGCATGTATCAAAATCACTACATCCAACCCATAACAAGTCGGATACAAGAATTTAGGGTTTAAGAAAAAGAGTAATCTACATGAGAACACTTGAAAGTCTTAAACCTTAGATCATGCTATCTTCACCTAAAAAAATATCATAGAATTCAGAGATCAAAATATGGAAGCACCAAAGAAAACCACCATCATTAAGGAGGAAAACTTCCATAAAAACATTCACTAAAACCCTAAAAAATGTACTATGGATATCACCATGGAGAACCTCATGTAAGAGAGATATAAACCCACGTTCAACACCTCCAAAACAGAACCTAAAATCCATGTTACACTAAGGTCCACGAATCTTATGCATGTAATCAAACCAAGACCAAAAGATAGGAGAAAACCATTCATTTCATTACCATCTCAGAATAGGCTACCATAAATTAGGGTTTTGAGGAAAGGGCAAAACACATAGGATCGTCACCAAGATTCAAACCCTAGATTATAGCAACATAATCTACCATGTTAATATCATGTTTTAGAGGTACAAACAACAACATGCAAGCAAGATTATAAGTGCTATAATAGAAGAGAGTAGAGAGTTTTATAACCCGCAAGGGACAAGCTCCAAACTCTCGATCACCAAGGAGGACGATGAAGCTCAATAAAAATCTCAACTCTCAGACATAGGATTACCTCAAAAATAAAAAGACACCAAGGTCAAAGATAGATCAAGAAAAAAGGGAAAGAAACCCTAGGACAAACCAGAAAAAGATAGGAGAAAAGAGAAGAAAACTTCCTCTCACATGGCTACCACCTTGTCAAAACATGGTCTCTGACCCCTTTGTGATGAGGAGTTTTCTCTTAAGATGGGCACCATGGATAGTCCACAGTCTATGTCTGAGAAAGGGGAAGAAGATGGGGTATAATATCAGAGGAAACTGCAACCATAGAAAGGCATACAATTACTAAGGTTGAAGATGACCAAGAGTCACCACAAGCACCAAGGGAGGTTTGGTCGGCCACCCAAGCTTCAAGGTCAGCTCTCTTCAAGCTCCTCAACCTAGAAAACTCAAACACAAGAAGGGAGGAAAGAAAGAGGGCCAAAAGGTTCACCCACAAGGAGAATAAAGAGGTTAGATACATGAAGGAGGAGGGAAGTAAGGTAGGGGTGAGGTGTCAACATCTAAACACGTCAAAGGGACACTTGTTGACAAAGGAAACCAACATGCAACCACTATATGCATGCATTCAACCTATGGTGATACAACCAATGTTGGATATAGACCTCTTAAGGTCACCAACACATCAAGGGGTTGAGATAACCCTTAAGCAACTTACCTGGGTCGATACAAAAGGTCACCAATCACACATGGTCGAGACACACCGCCAAAAGACAACTGTCTCAACCCAACCCAACCAAACCAAGACCATCATGGTCAAGAAAAAACCACCCAAGGAAGGTGTCTCAGTTGAGACACACTTAAGACACCCATCAAGGTAGATACAAGGGCCGCTACACTTCAACCAAGCTCATATGGTTGAGACCAAACCAAACCCTAGAAGCCCAAATCTCTTCTAAAGATGTCACCACTCATCCAAGGCCCTAACAAAGGTGCCCCAAAGCATCAAAATATCTTTCATGATGCCAAGAAAGGTAAGGTACTCTTTGGATGTGATAAATTGCAAGATGAGCCTCCCAATTGGGTAACTTACAATTTGACCCAAAATAAGCACATGAAGTACAAACATCATCCAAAAACATAAGCTCTCCACAAGCCCTAAAAGCATTTCAAAGGATTCAAGCAAGGTTCTAAGTACTTAATCAAGCATAACCAACAGGGTTAGCCCAAAACATATGTCAGGGGTCTTACAAGCCATAAACCCCTAACAAGGATTTTGCCCCCAAAATCCCACACAAAAAGAGACAGATACTTCCTGCTCATCTCTTCCTCAAGTTCCCACGTGGATTCCTCTATACCACGGTAATGTCATATAACCTTAACCAAAGGAGTATACTTCTCTTCAACTTCTTGATTCTCTTATCAATGATCAACACAGGACCTACTACACATGTCACATCCTTGACTATCTCTATCTCCTCTGAATGTAAAGTCAACTCCAAATATGGGTGGCACACCTTTAACATAGAAACATGAAACACTTAACACAACATAGGTAACTCAGGTGGCAACTTCACTTATAGGCTACTCACCAGTCTCATACTAACGCAATAGAGATCCACACTATCACCCATACTGAGCCATTTCCAGAACTAATGTCTTTAGGTTATCACCTTTGGAATGAATGTTCTGTTATGGTAATATGCTTGTACCATCCTCTGACTCATGGAAGCTTCCACGCTTCCACTGCGCTACTCTGATATGCTAACTCAACATCTATCTTACTGATGATTGTATCAACAATCCATCTAACAAGGGAACCTCCAACTATTTCCTTGATGCGTCATAGAAAACTAGGTATTCCTTCCCTATTCTAGAAACACTAAAACTGGTGTACTGGTCAGCTTCTCCTTTAAAAGCAAGAAAGAACATTGACACTTGTCATCTTAGATAAATGACACACCTTTCCTTATCAACTTTTCTAGGGGTAACTCTACTGTGTTGAAGTCCTCAATAACCTCTTATAGATGTCTCAGGATGTTCTGACTCTAACACTAACTCCACTTTCTTCTGGTCTTACACAGACTCCACAAGCAGGTACCACATAACCCTAGAGAGCTACCTTTAGAAAAGCTCAAGGCGCTCATCCACCTTGATCCTTGATTGATGTTAACCCAATCCTGAGTCTGTCTTGGAAAACATTGTGATACCTCACAACTTGATCAAGTAGAACTGAAGCATCCCAAGGAGATGTGCTTGGTCTGATAAAACTATTTCCCAAGAAGATCTTGCAATTGTCTCTTCAACTCTTACATCTCATTCAGTGTTATCCTATATATAGTGTATATATTATAGATTGGGTACCAGTGACCACATTAATCTAAAAGTTGATGTGGTCTATTATCACACTAACAAATTCACTCAGGATTGAAATCCCAGAGTTTTTAACCAAAACCTTGTGCAATAATACCACCCGCAAGCAGACAGGTCTTATCACAGTATAGTTAAGGATCAAATCCCAAGGGACAACATTTTTAAGAATCGTTGCTAGTCTAGTCTAGCTCAAGTAATACTAATATTTAGAACAAAGGTTAATTTGAATTTAACTAAACTAAGTGCAAGAAAAGTAAAGTACAAGATTAAAGTTGAATCTAGATTAATGATGTAGATCACTGGGGTGGTATCGGGTTTCATCACCGCTATGCATGCAAACACATCCTAACACCAAACATCTAGGTAAGATCTAACTGTCCAAATAGAACTGCTGTGAACCCTCCCAGAAGGATGTTTAGATTCGCATAAGCATCACCTTAGGCATCATATTTCTCATCACCATCTGGATCATGCACTTACGGTTCTGAAGATTTAGATATCCAACTGAAGCTGCGGCCCTCTGCTAGGATGTTTAGGCACACATAAGCATCACCGTGGGCATGATGGCTCGTCCCCTCACAAATCATTCACTTGCGACGTCAAGGAATCTCATCCGATTTCTCATTAGGGAGTCAACCACGTTAATTGACATTCAAACCTACATATTGATGTTCTCACAACATAGGAAAGAACAAGATAAATGCAAGCAGGTGATCAATATGCAAACACACATCGATGATTAACAATGAAATGAAAAGTTATATACATGCCATGGAGTGTTTAGTGAAAAGACATATAGGCATGGGCAGCAGGGCTAGTTCCCGCACCCCAGCAAAATGAAACTACTCACTCATGATGCGAGGAACAAAAAGAACAAGAGAGAGGGAAGATTCTACCATGAGAATGATGCAGAATATGGTCACATCTCGGTGAAGATACGATCTTCTACGTCGTGTCAGAGCAGATCTGGATGGGGAGTGAGGGACACCATGGCAGATGGGGCAGACTTTCTCTCTCCTCCTTCCTTCTCTTCTCGTCCTCCTTGCTCACATTAGTAGCAACAACTTTTGGATGCGTATGTGGTGTTGATTGTGGACTGGGTGGATGTGCAAGCTTGCCGCAAGGTTTGGCTATGGAGATCGTCCTCCACCAGGGGTTGAGCATGGAGGCACGCAACTTGGTGGTGGAGTGGAGGATGTGAAGATACATAGGTGGAGGATTTTCCTAGGAGTCGAGCATGCTAGGTGCATCCTGGTGATGGAGTTATTGTTGTAGATTGGAGGGAGTAGGGGTCAAGCTTGTAAAGGAGCAGCCTGGCGGCATCTCGGATCCGATGCCCTTGTGAGGACCCTTTTGGTCCTATTTATAGGCTTGGGTAGAGTCCCACTTGATTTGGGCATTGGTCTTCAAATTTTTGGTGTGGGTCCTCTACATGATTTGGGAGGACCGGTCTGGTTCTTCATGGTTTGGGAAACCTGATAATCCCTTACGGTTTGGAAATGGTTTGCTTTAACGGTTTAGAAACTGAGAGACTTCCTCATGGTCTTGAGACCGTGAGGCTCTTCACGATCCTCATTCACATTCTCATAGTTTGGAACTTCAGTTTCCATCCTTGGTTTTGTGGTCTTGCTGACTTCTCGATTTCAAGACCAAAATGCTCCTCCTCACGGTCTTCCTCGATTCGGTCTTGGGGTCGAAGACATCCTTGCAGTTTCGGGACCATGAGGGCACTCCTCGCGGTTTGGAGACTGTGACGTCCTCCATGCAGTTTTGAGACCGTAGCCAGCTCCATTCAGTCTTGAGGGTCAGGGAGTCCTCACGATCTTGAGAGTGTAGCACCCTCCATTCAGTCTTAAGACCGCGAGAGGAGGTGAAGTGCCAAAACTGTGAGGATGCAGATCGAATGGGCAGACCGTGTGGGTAGGTGATGATGGTTGCTGGTGGAGAGGAAGATGTCGATGAAGGTGGAAGTAGAAGGAGGAGCCACCATGGTGGTGATCTAGGGTTTGGGCCCAGATGAAGATCCAACCTCATCGTGACCTGCATGATCTGCATGAAATTCATATAAACCCTAGTCAATAAGCAAGATTGCAATTTGTAAGATTTAGGAGATAAAATCGAATGTATTGAGTTGAATTGGGCCCAAAATGGCGATTGAAACCATGATGAATATGCATTCATCAAAATACCCCAAACTTAAACATTGCTCATCCTTGAGTAACACAAAATCTAAAACAGTTGCCAAATGAATACTTTCAAATCATGTGATTGCCTCCTCATCACATCACGATTGTTTCCTTTCTGCTCAGTATAACTAAGTATCTCAACTTCCTGAGATCAATGAACACATCTTCCCATATCTTTGTTTGCCGAGTTTGTTTTCAAACATCACTTCTTCCTCACCTTTTCCAACAACAAGCATTTATAAGAGTTTTGTAAGAGTCCAGAGATACCCGCAGAACAACAAGTGTGCACGTGATCTGACACTGGTGTTTTTTAGGATAGGGGAGGCATTCATTGTGCCTTTAGGTGGAAAAGGGAGTGAAGGGTGGTATGGAAGGAAGTTGATTATCTGTCCTCTATTCGACTCAAGATTTATTATTTGGTTGCAATTACATTGATTGCATTTTTTGTGTGTGTGAATCTCTCCTCTATTCGACTTGAGATTGCATTTTTGTGTGCACATTGGCATCTTTTCTTGGTGGTACACCCCTATTAATTAGCAAGGGGTATGGATGAAGCAGATATAGAGAGAGGTGGTGTGCCAACCTAAACTTAGGGTTTGGCACTATTTTGACTATTTTTGTTTATTTTTTATGGATGGAGGGGTAGGAAGGTGATGGAAGAAGTGCATAAGAGAGTTCATATAAGAATGCAACTTGATTTACAATTCAGTGCACCAGGTCTTTCTCTCTATCATACTCTGCTCAAATAATGACTTGATGAGGATCCGGTGGGGGTTCCATGTTATTGTTCCACTTGTTAGTTAGGAAGCATGACGTGTTTGGTCCCTATCAGTTCGACAGACACTTGCCATTTTTGTAGAAGGATCATGATATTAGGATTCAGAAGCTTCACAAGATGATTTCAATCAATGGGGTAGTTTTCATAAAATGGCCCTTTTGAGGATCTACTTCGAATAAGGAGGGTATAATGATTCAAAATGCATAGAGAGAGAAACTAGCTGGCTAGGTAATGGCTTTTATTGAAACAGAAGGCATCAAAACTTCATTAAGTTTCTATACAATCTCTTTGAAAACTTAATTTTTTTTTTGAAAATTTTGATAAAAAATGCAACGATGAAATATTAAGTCTAAAATAGATGGGTGTGGGTGGAAATTAAAGTACGTACCACCCACCCTCCACCCCAAACTTAAAAATTTGCTCATCCCAAGCAAACTCTAAATCTGAGATGGAGGGGAAAATTTGCGTCGGTTGGTCCACCAGATGTGGTTGCGTTCCAATCAACGCACGTCCTCCATCTAAAAATCTCAAAAAATGAAGACTAATAAGAACTTAAGATAGAATCTCGCAATGTGATATCTGTTTAGTGCAAAATTTTCTAAAAAGTAAAAACAAAATTAAGGAAATTTTCTATTTCAGAATTAAAAGTAAAAGCGAAATTATTGATCAGGTTGCCTCCCGAAAAGCGCCTTTATTTTATGTCGATGGCTCGACATACTGATATCATCACCATGGTGGGGCTCTAAGTAGAGCTTGAGCTAGATTGGCATGTTCTTTTGGTGGTTTTTTTCTCAAGCATTCATTAATCTTTGATATGATTCTGGCCTCTT
Organism: Alisma plantago-aquatica; assembly: GCA_963693085.1. Classification (NCBI taxonomy): domain Eukaryota; kingdom Viridiplantae; phylum Streptophyta; class Magnoliopsida; order Alismatales; family Alismataceae; genus Alisma; species Alisma plantago-aquatica. Next base: position 4,568,217 of record OY856411.1, read on the forward strand.
GTATTCTTCCCCATACAGAGCGAGCATTGTCAGAACACACAGGGAAACAACTTTAGTTATGTTGAATTGTTCTCTGTTTCTCAATCCGAGGTGGAGAATAGTTGTAGGGGATATGCACGGCTTCATTGATAAAGTAGTGCTATTGAGGCTCGGAAGAAAAGTTCATTTTTTGATGCACTATCCCTTCATCATAGCAATGCTGGTCATTGATTTCAATCATATATGGATCTGGGGGATGTTCTCGGTAGAAACTACAGTCCAAATCTTGTTACAGAGGGAAGATGAAATCAATAGTCTATGTCTGTTGGGCTACTGGTGCATTCCATAGGATGATTGTTTCTAGATGAGGAGGCTCATGGACACATGCAGAAGGTTCGGTATGTGTAACAACAGAATTGAGAGGTGTCTCCTCCATAGTTGATGACATTTCTTTTGTCTCTACATAGACTGGTTCACTCTCAGTCTTCTCTTCATCATGGCCTTTTTCTGAGGGAACATCTAATTTTGAAGAAAGGAATTTCTGCTGCATCTGAGTGAATTGATTAACACAATCAACAAAATATGCTTCTTCTTCTATAGTGCGGTCCTTAGCACTTTTGGATGCATAGAAATCAAAAGATTGGTTTCCCACCCTTAGGGTCAAGACTCCAGCTTCAACATCGATCAGAGATGTAGCAGTTGAGAGGAAAGGCCTTCCAAAAAGGAGGGGTAGTGTGGATTCTCTTTGATGTCCATAACTACGAAATCACACAGAACATATAGATCCCCAAGCCTTATGGGGATATCTTCTATTATGCCAACTGGCTTGATGATTAAGGAGTTAGCAAGCTCAATGGACATTCTAGTGGGTAAGAAATTGGTGAGGCCCAGTTTGTTGCATAGGCTAAGAGGAATAATAGAAATACTAGATCCAAGGTTAGCTAGACCTAGTCGATTGATGGAATCACTTATCGAGCAGGAATTTCCGAAAGATCCAGGATCCTTATGCTTGTGAGGAATCCTATCCATCACTAAATAAGATGATGTTTCTGCCAGTTTCACTGTCTAATGTTCTTTAGTTTTGTGCTTCCGACTAAGCAGGAGTTTGAAGAATTTTGATCATTGGGGCATCTCAGCCATGACATCTAAGAGAGGGATATTGATATATAATTTTCTCATGATTTCCTTGAATTTATTGAACCTTGTATCTAGCTGTGTATAATTGAGTCGACTTGGAAATGGCACACGAGGTTTATACACTGGAATGACTGGCTCAGGTAAGTCTTCTGCATTAGAAACAATTGGTTCCTCAGAACTTGTCTTGTCTGTCATATCATTCTGAGTAGCCTCTGTGCTGTGCTCAGCACCGTGGACATTTGTCACAGTGATAGGGATCGTGGGTTCTGGTAAGACAAAGCCTGAACGAGTTGTCACAGCTTTAAGTTGTTCCACGTGCCTTGGATTGTATTATGGTTGTCCAGCCAAAGCTCCAACAGGTGGCTTGAGGATAGATACAAGTTGAGCTAGTTGAGATTCAATGGCCTTCTGGTGGGCTTGCTGGTTAGCTATCATTGTCTGTAGCAACTGTAACATCTTCTCAATAGTTGCGAGTTTGTCATCAGGAGAGATGGGACCGGCTTGATGTCCTTGTTGATGATTATGGTAAGGAACTTGGTTTGGATCTTGGAACTGCTGGTTGTTCTGGTAATTGTAGTAGTTCCTGTTCTGGAAGTTACCTCTAAAGTTTCCTTGATTTCCGAAATTTTGTTGTTGGTTACATGAACCAAGTTGATGTGAGTTTACCGCTCCTGAAGGATCTCCATATTGAAAACTGGGATGGTTCCTATTTTAACTTGGATTGTAGTGTCCTTGACCAGGGATAGTGTTGACAACATTCAGACTTTCCATCTGGCCATTATCTCTTTGTCCATTGACTTTGCTTAGGACAACATCATAGAGAACATTGTAGGACAAAGTAGAGTGATCAGTTCCTTTACATGCTTCATAGAACAGTGAAGATGACTTAATTTGTTCCTTTTGTTGAGGGGGTGAGCGTCTTCTTTCATAGGCAGAAAGAGACGATTCAAGATGGTCTTTCTTGGCAACTAGGAGCTTGAGGGATTCAGTGATAGACTTGTACTCAGGACTAGCTTCAGCCATAGCTACCTTCAACACTCCTTTGCCTACTGATCTACCCCAATTAGCTTGATTTTTATCTCCAAGGGTGACAACCTTCCATGCATTGTCATAACTCTGACGCATGAAGTTTCCTCCTGATGAGGAGTCTAAGAACACCTTAATGTAATCATCCACACCCCTATAGAAGATCTCAATGAGCCGATTCTTAGGAATTCCATGGTGTGGACACTTGCATTGAAGCTCTTTGTATCTTTCCCATGCTTCAGTTAGGGATTCTCCAGGGACCTGAGTGAATTGAGTTATACGTCCCCTGATTTCACAGGTGAGAGAAGGAGGATAGAACTTCTCCAGGAAGACATTTTGAAGTTGTTCCCAGGTGGTGATGGGTTCTCATTGCAAAGACTTGTACCAACTTATAGCTCTATCAACAAAAGAATACTTGAAGAGATGGAGTCGGATGGCATCGTCGGATACTCCATTTTAATTTGTCATAGCACATAGATCAATAAACCTCAGAAGGTGTTCCAAACTATCTTCTCCTTGCTTACCATAGAATGGGATGTTTTGAAGCAAGGTGATCCAATGTTCCCAGATCTCAAAGTTTGGAGCGTTAATGGGAGGAGGTTGCACTGCGTGATGAACGTCAGCAACTTTAGGGATTGAGAACTCCCTAAGGTCCTTCTGTAGTTCTGATGCTTGCACTGCTGCTTGTGCTGTTTGGATTTCTTCTTGAACTACAGCTTTGGCTTCTTGCATAAGCCTTTCTCTTTGCGCATTAAGGGCTTGAGCTACCTTTTGGGATATTTCCTCTTCTTGAGCCATCCTTGCTTGGTTCTCTCTGTTCTGATGACAAAAAGTTCTGTCTATCCCAGGGTCAAATCTAGCAGAGAGTCCGGGACTGTCCGAACGACGCATGCACTAGACTTGGGGGTAACTGGGATGGAAAGATATTTCAGAAGTAAGATGGATGGAGTACAGTCAAATTCAAGTAGATGATCGATTGTATCAAAAGAAAAAGCAAAATCCTAGATTAGCCTCAAAAGAGCTAGATTTGACTTACTGATTCTACTGTCCCCGACAACGGTGCCAGAATTTGATATGGTCTATTATCGCACTAACAAATTCACTCGGGGTTGAAATCCCATAGCTTTTAACCAAAACCTTATGCAATAATACCACCCACAAGCAGACGGGTCTTATCATAGTATAGTTAAGGATCGAATCCCAAGGGACAATGTTTTTAAGAATTGTTGCTAGTCTAGTCTAGCTCAAGTAAGACTAATATTTAGAACAAAGGTTAATTTGAGTTTAACTAAACTAAGTGCAAGAAAAGTAAAGTACATAATTAAAGTTGAATCTAGATTAATGATGAAGATCGTTAGGGTGGTCCCAAGTTTCACCACTGCTATGCATGCAAACACATCCTAACACCAAACATCTAGGCAAGATCTAACTGTCTAAATAGAACTATTGTGAACCCTCCCAGAAGGATGTTTAGATTCACGTAATCATCACCTTAGGCATTCGATTTCTCATCGCCATCCGGATCATGCACTTACAATTCCAAAGATTCAAATATTCAACTGAAGCTGCGGCTCTCCGCTAGGATGTTTAGGCACACAGAAGCGTCATCGTGGGTTAGATGGCTCATCCCCTCACAGATCACTCACTTGCAACCTCAGGGAATCCCATCCAATTTCTCAACAGGGAGTCAATCATGTTAATCGACATTCAAACCTACATATTGATGTTCTCGCAACATAGTAAAGAACAAGATAAATGCAAGCAGGTGATCAATCCGCAAAACACATCGACGATTAACAACAAAATGAAAAGTTATATACATGTCATGTAGTGTTTAGTGAAAAGACATATAAGCATGGGTAGTGGGGCTAGTCCCCGCACCCCAACGAAATGAAACTACTCGCTCATGATGTGAGGAACAAAAAGAATAAGAGAGAGGGAAGATTCCACCATGAGCATGATGCAGAAGATGGTCGCAGCTCAGTGAAGATACAGTCTTCTACGCTGTATCGGAGCAGATCTGGACGACGAGCGAGGGATACCATTGAAGATAGGGCATACTTTTTCTCTCCTCCTTCCTTCTCTTCTCATCCTCCTTGCTCGCAGCAGGAGGAACAACTTTTGGATGCGTATGTGGTGTGGATTATGGACTGGATGGATGCGCAAGCTTGCCGCAAGGCTAGGCTATGGAGATCGTCCTCCACCAGGGGTCGAGCATGGAGGCACGCAGCCTAGTGGTGGAGTGGAGGATGTGAAGATATGTAGGCAGAGGATTTGCCCAGGGGTCAAGCACACTAGGTGCAGCCTGGTGATGGAGTTGTTGTTGTAGATCAGAGGGAGCAGGGGTTGAGCTCGCAAAGGAGCAGCCTGGCGGTGTCCCGGATCTGATGCCCTTTTGAGAACCCTTTTGGTCCTATTTATAGGCTTGGTTAGAGTCCCACTTGATTTGGACATTGGTCTTCAAATTTTTGGTGTGGGTCCTCTACATGGTTTGGAAGGACCGGTTTAGTTCTTCATGATTTGGGAAACCTGATAATCCCTTACGGTTCGGAAATGGTTTGCTTTAACGGTTTGGAAACCGAGATACATCCTCACAATCTTGAGATCGTGAGGGTCTTCACGATCCTCGTTCACGTTCTCATAGTTTGGAACTTCAGTTTCCATCCTTGATCTCGCAGTCTTACTGGCCTCTCAATTTCAAGACCGAAATGCTCCTCCTCACGGTCTTCCTTTGTTTGGACTTGGGGTCAAAGCCGCCTTTGCAGTTTCGCGACCGTGAGGGCACTCCTCATGGTTTGGAGATCACAACATCCTCCATGCAGTTTCGAGATCGTGGCTAGCTCCATTTAGTCTTGAGGGTCAGGGAGTCCTCACGGTCTTGAGACCGTGGCACCCTCCATTCAGTCTTGAGACCGTGAGAGGAGGTGAAGTGCCAAAACCGTGAGGATCTGTGTGTGGGTAGGTGATGGTGGTTGCTAGTGGAGAGGAAGATGTTGATGAAGGTGGAAGTAGAAGGAGGAACCACCAAGGTGGTGATCTAGGGTTTGGGACCAAATGAAGATCCAACCTTATTGTGACCTGCATGATCTGCATGAAATTCATATAAACTCAAGTCAATAAGCAAGATTGCAATTTGTAAGATTTAGGAGATAAACTCGAATGTATTGAGTTAAATTGGGCCCAAAATGGCAATTGAAACCATGATGAATATGCATTCATCAAAAGTCAAACCCTTCAGGAGGCAGAACACTTAGAACTTATCAAGGAAAACATCCTCGAACTTTCATACAATCGACAGTTCATGGATATTAGGACTCCTCGCCTTAGTTTCTACTACATGTGCCAAAACACTTCACAACCTTGCCTCGTCATCTTCCCTGTCACCATTTTTCATACCAGACACATCACGAGCATCTTCCCACCATCTTGGGAGATTCACAAAACATCATCATTCTTAAATGTAGTGACCTTGTATCTATAGTCTAAGATCACTCGATTCTATCCCAAGTATCCATCCAAGGATCACACCAATATTGTGCATATCGAGTGATATATGATTCACTAGAATGCTGCATTCCAAGAAAGAAGTGACACAAGGGAACACACACTTCCCTTGACACCACACCATTGTTTAGAGGTCGCTAACAAGGAGAAGGGGTTACCAACTCTCTTCCATTATTATACAAGTTCACACTTCTTATGTGTCATTTTACCTTATTCACTTTGGTTTCCTTGCCATTAGCATAGGAATTATCAAGATTAAGACATCTCATTACTTCTTTGTAGTTGTTGTTCATCATTCACATGTATGTTTTCTTGTTTTGTCCTATTTTCCAATCCCCTCATTAAGAGGTAGACCCTCATATTTCACATTTCATTAAATAGGAGTCACCTCTCTTTAACTCTTCCATATGTAATGAAGGTTTTTATTTTAGAACTTCCTTAATCACATAGGTTGGTCTGAGGTTAACTCATATTCCATTTTATTAGTTTATCATTGTTCTCATTTATCACCTCTTGTCATACTTATCTCAGGAATTCTCTTCATCTGATGTGGATTTTTACACCTTTGCTTGTTTTATTATCATAGATTTTTCCATCATTTGCTTTGCATCTTCCTTGAAATTATAGCTTCAAGGAATTCTCATATCTTATTTGTGTTCAAGTTTAGGTTTTACCGTGTTGTATCTTTTTCTTATAATTATCAGACACTCAAGTTCTAATAAGTTATGATGTAGTTCTTTTCTCCTTTAGGGCAAGATGAAGGTATTATTACTATGATTCCTAGTTTGTAGGATCTTTAGATTGTTTTAGAATGACTACTTGATCAGAATAATTACAAAGATAAAAATCTAAGAGTTCCATACTTACCTTCTCTTCAATAGTTGAATACCTGGCCAAGGCACTCAAGTACTGATATTAGGTAGTATGTACCATGTTTTATGTCATGTTCTCAACTTACACATCATCCTAGTCCTAAGTCCTAGTGTCCCTGTAGACTTAGCGAACCTACAACTCTAATACCACCAAATGTGACACCCATTGCCACACAAGCATGATTACTCAAAACAAAGTGCAAAATTAACACTAATAACTGCATTACCACAAAACAAGGTAAATTAAAACTGATCACATAAAGGCGAATCAAGTTGAATGCATCATATTTAAAGCCATAGAACTTGAGTCACTTATATTTGATTCATGCCAAAGTATGTTACATATCATTGTTCACTAGCTAACTAGACACCACCTGTTACATATGATGACTTGTTCATGCATACAAATCATGTCCGTACCAACATGGTAAAGGCCCAAAAACTCAAACTGATGTGAAACATGTATAAAACATCCCCAAGGACCTGAGAATACAACAAAAAAGACTCTATTACTAGATACTAGTTGAATGCCCATGAACCAACAACTATATCTCCTCTTATAGACAACTTCAATAGCATGATCTCTATTTCAACATTCACGTCCACCTAAAAGATATGGAAACCCACATGGTGAGACTAAACGTCCCAGAGAGAGATATAACTCTCCTCCAACATCTATTAAAGCACAGATAATTTTGCAGATAGATGAAGTACATAGCAGGTTGAGCAGATTTAGCTAAATGAAATGTATCCAACAGATAATGTAGAATAAACAAGTTGGATAGTCACCACAGAGCAGTAGAACAATTAATATTTTAAGAAGGAATATGAGAATATATTACAGTTGACTTCTCTTACCACATTATAACTCAAGAAATCAATACAAAGACAAGGCAAAGGTCTCATTTAATGTGAAGTGTATTTGACCCTAAGAAAAATATACTATACAACTGTATTACGTATTATATTATTGTCTTGAGGATTTGAGTCGTACCACTCAAATCCAACTGACCACTACTAAGTCAAACCGGTGCCATAAAAGGTCAATGGAAGAGCCAAAATCCACAACCTCCTCAAGACTTCTTGGTCAGTACAAGAGTAATAGTGACTTATAGTCAAGCTAAAGGATACACTCACGCATGCATGGCCATTCATATATAAACACCTAACTTGCCTTAGTACATGTCACGATGCTAGAAGAACATGCTCATGCATGGATGTTCTTTAAAAAGAAAGGATTGGCTCATGCATGACCATCCATTCAAAAAGGAGAACAACTCACACATGGTCATCTCACACAACCTAATATTGTGTATGCAAGGAGATACTTATATTGCACCCCCGCATATTAAAAAAATACACACTTTGAGTTTCCCATAGGAATGACTTGTTTCACCATCCAACACTAAGACTGACACTGGAATGGATCTATGGCACGAGGCACCAACATGATTAGGGTTTCACTTCATTAGTTAAGCCAATTGGGTGTCTTTTAGCATCAATCAAGTTACAACATACAAATCCAAAACAAACTCTACAAAGATAAGGGAATAGTGCAACTTCAGAAGATATAAAATGTAAAAGGTTTGAACTTGTCTCTTCATTATCACATGATACTTGCAGCACTACCATTCACAAGTCCATCATCATATCCACACTGTCATGGGATATCAATCCCTTAATCACATCACTGGAGGATAACACCTCATACTAGGCATAAAGCCTCTGCCAGGTCATAAGACCTATCACATCATAATGATCGCAATATGCCTCATCAAGGCACATAGTCATCACCCTGTGTCATGTGATCACCACCATATAATACACAAGCTACGACATTTTGTTTCACCTGTAAGGTTAGGGGTTCATAAACAAGAGGGAGAAAACATCATAATATGTTATCCATACATGTAAGCACAACAAGCATAGTATACCCTAGTATTAGGGTTAGGGTTTCAAACACATAGTCAATTAGGGTTTCATATTATAAATTCATCACCAAACCCTAATTATGTCACCTCCCACTCTCTTGGAGCATACTAGAGTGAGAACATCATTAATTGAACATGTTTAGAACATTATGTCAATAGTACTAAGTATACATATCATCTACATGTGTATGTGTACCATTGCATTATGTTATGCATGTGTTACGACCATGTAACAAGTATATGTATCGACACCCAAGTAGACATGTGATGATACCTACTGCAAGAACTTGATCCCCCTTGATCCTTGTTGGATGTGCTAGACAATCCCCCAGGAGATGAAAACTTGAGGACCATCCAAGTGTCTCGACCTCAAGACTAGAACATGTGTCTCGACAACCACAAAAGTATGTGTCTCAACCATGCACCTAGCAAGCATCTCGACCACCAAAAAAGTATGTGTCTCAATCATACTCAAAGCAAGCATCTCAACCATGACCAAAACCCATGTCTCGACCACTACCAACTTGATGTCTTGACCACCAACCAACTTGGTGTCTCGACCACGAACCAAAACCAAAGCATCACGATTGAAACACACCCCACATGAGTCACGACCAAGGCCAAAGCATCAAACATGTCACGACCATCATCAAATTATGTCTCGACCAAAACATCTACCTACACATGTCTCGACCCAACCAACACAAAGGTGTCTCGACTAAGACCAACACATGGTCATGACAGAAACAAAATTATCTCGACCCAACCAACACATATGTGTCGACTGAAACAAATGTTAGACATCAGGAAAACCAAGTGTCACTATGCTCAAGACTCATATGTTCATGATCATCAAATCCTAGAACTAGCACTATGAAGATCAACAAGCAATACCACATAGGAGAGAGAAATCAAACTTCAAAACATATGAAATCTACTCAAAACTTCAAGGTAAACATACTAGCCGAAAACTTGCATGGTGACAAAACCAAAGCTCATGGTGCATGTAAGATCATCACTAAGAATATCCATCATTAACAAGGGGGAATTCTCCATGCAAGAAGGGCATCAAAACTGTAAAATCCAAATTCAGCTTAATCTTCAAGAAACCAATTAGATGGAAGAAGGCCAACATTCAGCCTCAAGGCAACCAACTTCAAACCTCAAGAAAACACAAAGATCGAACCAAATCATGATGACGAAATGAAGAATCATGTTGCATGTATCAAAATCACTACATCTAACCCATAACAAGTTGGATACAAGAATTTAGGGTTCAAGAAAGAGAGTAATATACATGCGAATACTATTAAGTCTTAAACCTTAGATCATGATATCTTCACCAAACATATTATCATAGAATTTAGAGATCAAAATATATGGTAAACACCAAAGAAAATCACCATCATTAAGGAGGAAAACTTCCATAAAAATAGTCACCAAAAACCCTAAAACACGTATCATGGATATCACCATGGAGAACATCATGTAAGAAAGAGATGAACACACATTCAACACATCCAAAACAAAACATAAAATCCATGTTAAACTAGGGTCCACAATTCTTATGCATGTAATCAAACCAAGACTAAAAGATAGGAGAAAGCCATCCATTTCATTACCATCTCGGAATCGGGTACCATAAATCAGGGTTTTGAGTAAAGGGAAAAACACATAGGATCATCACCAAGATTCAAACCCTGTATTATAGAAACACCATCTATAATTTTAATATCATGTTTTAGAGGTACAAACAACAACATGCAAGCAAGATTATAAGTGCTATAGTAAAAGAGAGTAGAGAGTTACATAACTCACCTTAAGAGAAGGGACAAGCTCGCTAAGCTCTCGATCACCAAGGAGGAAGATGAAGCTCCACCAAAAGCTCAACTCTCAACCAAAGGATTATCTCAAGAAGAAGACACTGAGGTCAAATATAGATCAAGAAAAGAGGGAAAGAAACCCTAGGCCGAACCAAAAGAAGAAAGGAGAAAAGAGAAGAAAACTTCCTCTCACATGGGTGATGAGGAATTTTCTCTCAAGATGGCCACCATGGATAGTCCACAGTCTATGGCCGAGAAAGGGGAAGAAGATGGGTTATAATATCAAAGGAAAACACCACCATAGAAAGGCATACACTTACCAAGGTTGAAGATGACCAAGAGTTACCACAAGCACCAAGGGAGGTTGGTTGGCCACCCAAGCTTCAAAGTCAGCTCTCTCCAAGCTCCTCAATCTAGAAAACTCAAACACAAGAAGGGAGGAAAGAAATAGGGTAGAAAGGTTCACCCATAAGGAGAAGAAAGAGGTTATTTAAATGAAGGAGGGGGGGGAGTAAGGTAGGGGTGAGGTGTCAACACCTAAAGGCGTCGTCAAAGGGACACTTGTCCACAATGGAAACTGACATACAACCACTATATGCATGCATGCAACCTATGGTGATACAACTAATGTTGGGTATAGACCTCTGAAGGTCACCAACACATCAAGGGGTCGAGACAACCCCTAAGAAACTTGTTTAGGTCGAAACAAAAGGTCACCAAGCACACAAGGTCGAGACACACCACCAGAAGAAACTGTCTCAACCCAATCCCCCCAAGATCATCATGGTCAAGACAAAACCACCCAAGGAAGGTGTCTCAGTTGAGACACACTTAAGAAACCCATCAAGGTCATGACAAGGGTCGCACACTTCAACCAAGCTCATATGGTCGACACCAAACCAAACCCTAGAAGCCCTAATCTCTTCTAAAGATGTCACCACCCATCAAAGGTCCAAACTAAGGCACTCCAAATCATCACACTCTCTCTCATGATGCCAATAAAGAGAAGGTACACTCTAGATGTGATAAATTATAATATGGCCCTCCCAATTGGGTAAATTACAATTTGATCAAAAATAAGCACATGAAGCACAAACATCATCCAAACAAACTCAAACTAGAAACTTAAGCTCTCCAAAAGCTCTAAACACACCTCAAAGGATTCGAGCAAGGTTCTAAGTACTTAATCAAGCCAAAAAAATAGGGTTAGACCAAAACACATGTCAAGGGTCTTACAATTTAACACCTGTAGTAGTATCACATATACTAGAACAGGTTTGGCTTGTTGTATATAACTTGTGTTGTTTAAAATACACAATAAACAACATGCAAATAGGCTTCTTGTAATAAATATGCTAACTACGACACAAATAGCAAAATTCTAGTGTTTTTTGATTTAAAAAAGTATTTCCTATAGTAGTGCCTTGAGCTACATCTTGGATTTTGTTGCTCCAGGTTGCCATGAGAATGAAGAGACTTCACTTCTTCACCAAAAGGCTCAATAGAATTAACCAAGTGACAAGGAACATTTCCCACTTGGTTCTTCATAAATCTCATCATTCCCCCAATAATATTATTTATTTGTGGGCTTGAATCATTAGAAGTTGGATGTGTCACATCAAAAGGCCCAATCACCATCATTAACCATGATAGAAGCTTTGATCCTTGAATTTTCCTCTAAGTGCTCAAACAATAGCCATGACTATTCAGGTGGTTTACCCATGAAAGCACTTCCACTAGAAGAATCCACTATAGCTTGACCCATTAGAGAGAGACAAGAGTAAAATGTTTGAACAAACTACCATAAAGGAATTTCATGGTGTGAACACTCACTCAACATTTTCTAAAATATTTCCTAAGAATCATGGAACCACTCATCACCAATTTGGACAAAACTCACTACGACACGCCAAATTTGTGTCAACCTTGCAACGGAGTAGAATTTCTTCATAAAGGCAATTTTCATGTCTCACCAACTCATGATGTTTGTTCTCAAGTCATACCAATCTTTAGCCTTATCTTCGAGTGAGAATGAGAATAGTAGGAAAAGATGAAAGCTAAACTAACTAGCTACGTCGAGCGTCATTCTCCCTGGCAACATTGCCAGAAAACTTAATGATGTGTAGTGCAAAACTGTGTTAGGGTACATGGACACCATAGTCATTCTGGACACCACAGACGTGCTGGACTAGGTGCAGAATAGTCATGTCGAGTGGAAAGGACATTGAGAAATGGACAAAATGTAAGGTTGTGTGTTGGGGTTTTAGATGCTGGTGGCATGACCATGGTGGGAAGGTGGCCACACGGTCATGTTGTGATGCACAACCATTTTGGAGGTAGAGTAGTTGGACGTTCCTTGTAGCATGGGTGTGATGGGATCTCTGTGCCACAGTTGTGGTAGGCTACACGACTATGTTGGGTCCTCTTGGCATGATCGTGTTGTTGATTATTCATCTTTAATTCTTGTTCTGTTCTTCTACTGTGATTTTGAACTTGATTAGCACGATCATTCTTTGGCATCACGGTTGTGTTGGGGTCTCCTTAGGAACTTTGAGCTTGAACTTTGGATTTCCATGGACTTCTTTGCTTGAGTTGACTCTTGGCCACTAGGGGTGATTGGGGGAACCTTTGAAGTCTCTATAGGCATCTCTAGGGGTAGAAAAACCCTAGGATTATCCTCTCTCTTTCATTTATCCAAGTGTGGTCCCAGTATCTAAAAACACGCAAAGAATGTCCATAAGTATATTTGATGATAGTACATATATTAAGAAAAATGAGATGCATCCTAACAGATTTCGATGTGATGTAAGTGAAATAAGACACAAGATGAATCCTTAAAATAAGGCTGCATCAGTTTCTAATTACATATGAGAGTTCTTAGGGCCATGGGAATATATATAGACAATCACGCTCATACAAACATTCAATCACAAGGCAAACTCAAGACATGTGCATAGGAAGATGAGAGATGAGTTGATACAATAAAGATGTTGTCTCCCTTATTGCTTGAGTTTGTCCCTTCAAATTTTCCCATATCTTATTGATGCCCTAACATTCCAAAGTATCATATTATAGCTTTGTTGGGTTTAAAAAATCATAGATATAGTCCATCATTATAAGTAAACATTAATGAATGGACTAAAGCGCAAAGAGAGATGACAATTACCAAGTGGTTCCAATAAGTACATTTATGTTATAGGTTTTCACATGGCGGACACAGTATTTCTTAACTAAATCTAATCTTGTAAACTTGAAAGAGGATAGTTTGAGTTGGTCAGTTCAAAAAATCAAGATTATATTTTATACTAGTAAACACACACCGCCACGAATATAAATAATTGAATTGGTTTAGATTTTGATAATATATACATGGTATATATGGATATATATTAAATAAGCAGGAATTTCTCAAAGCATGAGTAAGTCATTAATTCTCAAAATTTTCCCATGGCAGTAATTTTAGAAAATATTAAAATTACTTACATTTACCTTTATATAAATTTTGTAAGTAATCGAAAACTATTTAAGCTAATGTTATGAAATGTAACAAAAAGGTTAGTGACAAAATAAACATATATTCATGTAATAAACTCATGACATCTTTAAAATGAATATGCGTCACAAGGTACTACTTTTATGAAAATAATGAATCATTACATGATTGGATAATGGTTTGGGATATTCAATAAGTTATCATTAAAAATATTTAAAATTGTAATTATCGTCTACTAAAAAATAAATGAACAATTCCAATGATAAAAGTTTGAACAGTATAATATATATTCTGAAAATAGAATATTTGTAATTATAACAATTAAGTTTGTATTTTTCATATTTATTGATCTTAGAATTGCTATTTTAGACAAAGGTAATCGTAAAGATATATGAATTTAAAATTGCAAAAAGGTATCATGAAATTGGTTGCTTTCATGTTCATGGCTTGAAAGTCACTACAATATATCTGCATGAATCCTTTTGTTTGGATTGATATTCTCAAGTAGAAAGTAACAAACTTGGACTATCAATTTATGAAGTCATCTTATTTTGATATATAAATTCAACATTGATACAATTTTGTTAGAATCAAACACATGAATCAAAGACAAGATCAACAATGATGATCTTATCCTTGCAAAACCATTCAAGGTGAATTAGAAAAACTTTACTATCACGACATTTATCTCCTCACAAAAAAAGAAGAGAAAACCAACGGTTTGAATCCATTAAATGTAGAGATATAGTGTATAACCAAAGCCTAGAGACCATTTCCTTCCTAAGAGGCAACTTTGAGCGTTAGTGGTTGTCTAACTTGTACGATTTTAACATTAGTATTGATTTCATCACTATGTCCTGAATCCTTGAAGAAATGTTGGTGAACAAGCCTACATTAAAGTTTCAATTGAGTGGAGTAACAATCAAACAAGAAATTGGTGTCGTCCTTCAAAATGTATATGTATGCCAAAAATAGAGAAGGTTCACCACAGAATACTGGCTCTACCATGATGACTTCAACGTGCTCTAATGTAACAATAACAATTCAAATTGTTTCGTGGCGAGTGCTGTGGCTGCCCTATATAGATTAGAAGGGGAGAAAAAGGTCAGGAGCCATGGTAAGCGAGTAAATGAAGAAAAACAGAAACATTAAGAAGCCTTGACGACGTGCAACATTAAGAGTAGATAAAAATCTAAAAATAGGACGTGTGCACTCTTAGGCCTCATATAATGGCCCACATATACACTGTTGTGATTCCTTCAAACATGTATTTGGATGATGACTGGCTTAGCAGTGTAGTAGCGCTAGCATGACAGATGGGACCTCCATCGGCACTTGACGGCCATATGCAAGCCTGCATCATGTAGCCCAGATTCATACCTCCAATACCCTTATAGCCGAGTACATTGGCAGTAGCTTTGAGTTAGCTATTTCGCCACTACAATTACTCACGTACTGTTTTGTGGGGCTTGATCATTAGAAGTCAACCTCTCCATGAATTATACTTCATGTTTTGTTTGTTTCTAATCAAAATGAAACTGATATTCAGAACTTTGGGTGAGAGAAGGAATACAGAGACAAAATTTCACGACAAAATAAAGATAAAGCCAAGCCTCGGACATCTTCTTGATCTGCCGAGAAGTTGATGTTGTCAGGAAATGAGAAATACGTTGTTGAATCGTCAACTGAAATTATCTGTGTGCACTTTGCTAAGAAGATAGAAAATCTGATATCATGAAAAACTGAGATCGTAAACAAACAAAACAATCAAACCCTCATACGCTTAGGGAGTTCCAATGAAGCTGCGATAAATGTTCCTGAAGAGAATCACGACGCAAACACCTTCCGCTGGCCTTTGGTGAAGCACGCCATTCATTGGACGTCTATGCTTCCTTTTTGGTTCTCTATTCTTATAAGGAGACGGGCTTTCCAACATGAATATAGAGCAGAATACACTCAGGTAGTTTTTCATGATGCAATATTTTTTTCAAAAATCTAATCCATTGATCTTCTTAAACATCTTATGAATAGCTCATGCACAAAATTTGAGCGCATTTGGACATTTATATGTCATGTTATAAAGACCACAAAAATTATACATTTCAAATTAATTTCACGCGTCGATTTTGTTTCCCTCAGATGAGTGACTTACACTCATCCAAATGAGCTCAAAATTTGTATGTAGCCTAGTTATAGTATGACGGTGAAGATCAATAGTTTACATTTTGCAAAAAATAGTCTTGATATATATATATATATATATATATATATATATATATATATATATATATATATATATATATATATATACATATACATATACATATATATACATACATATAGATATACATACATATACATATATATACATACATATACATATATATACATATACTTTATAGCATGGATCAAAAGAGTATGGAAACCGAAGGGAGGTTTTGATCTGTACTCAAAACCTGACAAGTTTTTCTTAGTCCGATTCAATAACGAAGAAGACAAGAACACTGTGATCAATATGGGGCCTAGATGGTTCGATGATCGCCTGGTGATTGTCAAGGACCATCATACAGGTGATGACTTGCAGAAAGACATGTTCAGTTCGATACCTGTTTGGATTAAAATACCGAGCATGGGAAGGAACTGGTCTGAGAAGGCTGTGGGCATAGTTGCTTCCGGAGTCGGCAAGTTGTTAAGAGTCGATCTCAGATCTATCCAACAGGAATCTCTGGGTGAAGCCAAAGCTCTAGTCGAATTAGAAGCGGAGGAAGATCCACCCAATGAAATATGGGTGAATCTACCAAAGAAGGACCCAATCCCTGTGGAAATTCAGTACCAGCACCTTCCGAAAAGATGCAAGGAATGCAAAGTGTTCGGTCATGATGAGTCTGACTGCCCTCTTCATGAAGATGAACGACAGGCTGTTAAGGAAAAAGAAACAAAGAAACCTACCAATGAATGGAAGGAGGTCCAAGGGAAGAGTTCTCGGAAATCTAATCCCAAGAACTTGGAAAAGGAAACAGGCCAAAGCTCCTCAACCAACAGATTTGAGAACCTGGTCGATGTTGAAGATGAAGTGACTGAATCTGGCGAACCAACTGCTATGGAGAGCCAACCTGTCATTGCTGATAGAGTTGACAAAGAACAAGACCCTGGTACCTCGATGGAGAAAAGCCCTGCAAAGGAGAAAAACTCTGAGAAGGAAAAATCCAAGGACAAAGAGAAGAGTACCTCCAAGGGAGGTGGAAATCCTAGAGTAGCCGAGGCTCGTAAGACTCGGACCTCTGGAAAGGGTCATTAATGACCTTTTTCATGTCGAACGTTCGTGGCTCATGCAAGCCACGTAAAAGAAGAGAAGTTAGAAACATAATTCGTTCTACTCAGGCATCTTTGGCTGGTTTAGTTGAGACGAAAATCAAAAAAGATTGTAAACATCTTGTTAGCAAGATGTATCCTTCGGGATGGAAATGGTTTACCAACCATGATTACAACAACAATGGAAGGGTGTGCTTAGGCTGGAACCCTTTGTCCTGGAATCTCGATCTGCTGGACATGGATGACCAGCAGATTACAGCTAGATGCATCAACAAAGGAGGTCTCCTAATCACTGTTACAGTGGTTTATGCGCATAACCTCATGTGTCAAAGAACTGAGCTATGGAGTAAACTGGAGGAATTAGCTGGATCCATTAACGACCCCTGGCTAGTCTTTGGGGACTTCAATAATATAAGGAAAAGAGAAGAGAAAGCTGGAGGACGGGAAGTTCTTGCTGAAGTTCTCAGCACCTTCAATGTTGCTATTGACAAAGCAGGACTCACTGAAATCCCTATGATCGGCATGGAATCTTATACCTGGCATAACAATCTGAAGAAAGCAAAGCGTATTGCTTGCAAACTTGATCGTGCTCTTGCAAACGATGACTGGATGGCTAAGTTCCAAGGTGCGAAGACTAAACTTCTGACCTCTTGTTTCTCTGACCATGCTGCTCTGCAGGTTAACTTAAAAGAAACTAAGAAGAAAAACAAGCCCTTTCGCTTCCTTAACCTATGGCAGGACTGGCCTGGGTTCAAGGAAATTGTTGGAAAGGCCTGGAACGAGGAACAGTATGGCAACCCTCTGTTCATCTTTAATCAAAAGCTCAAAGAAGTGAAAAAAGCTCTAAAGGCTTGGTCAAGAAAGTATGTGAACATCAACAACCTACTTTCTACGGAGAAAAAGGAACTTGATGACATTGCTAAAGCTCTTCGAAGAAATCCTCTTGATGAAGAACTGATCGAAGCCGAGGCTGTGACCATGAAAAGAATCAAAGAGCTGGACAAAGCTGAAGAACTCTATTACTGGCAAAGAAGTAGAGCCAAATGGATTGAGAATGGTGATCGTAATACAAAACACTATCACTCCATTGTTAAAAGAAGAGATGCTGTCAATACAATTACTGAACTCTTTGATGAAGATGGTAACTATATTGATAATGAAGCGGATATTGCTGCAAGCTCATTGGAGTTCTTTCATAAACTCTATAATGAAGATAGTACTAATACAGATCCTATGGATATTACTTGGGAAAAACTTATTACAAATGATGACAATGAAAAGCTCTGCAGATGCCCTACTGATCAAGAAATTAAAGAATCTGTTTGGAGTATTGGAGCAGACAAGAGCCCAGGTCCTGATGGTTTCAACGGATACTTCTATAGGAACAATTGGGACTTGATCAAGGCCAATCTTTATGAAGCTGTGAAATGGTTCTTCAATGGTGGGAACATGGTTAGACAAATAAACCATGTTTTCCTTGCTCTCATACCCAAAAAAGACATAGTGTCTACCCCTGCGGATTTTAGACCTATATCTTGCTGTTCAGTCTTGTACAAAATAATCACTAAAATCTTAACTTCCAGACTTGCAGAGATATTGCCCAAGATCATATCACCTAATCAAGGTGCATTTGTGAAGGGTAGGAAAATCGAAGACTGTGGGATGTTGGCAGCGGAATTTACTTTGAATTTCAATGTTAAAAGAAGCACTCCTTCAGCCTGTCTTAAACTGGATATTACAAAAGCTTTTGACACTGTAAAATGGTCTTATCTATGGAGCTGCCTTCAAGGTCTTGGCTTCAGTGAAGACTGGATCAGGCTTGTCAAGCAATGTGTTATGACTGCTTCCTTCTCCCTTCTTCTGAATGGAGGTCCAGTGGGTCACTTTGGTAATTCCAATGGACTGCGACAGGGTGATCCCCTATCACCCTTGTTGTTCACCATTGCTATGGAAGGACTCTCAAAACTCATGAAGAAGGCAGTGGATGAAAAGAGAATCAAGTTATTCACTATACGTCATTGCAGTGTTATGTCTCATTTGTTGTTTGCAGACGATATCTTGATGTTTGTGGAAGGTCGTGGCAACACCCTCAAAAATGTCAAGGAACTTCTCACTCACTTTGGAAATATGACAGGAATGAAGCTAAATGACAGTAAATCTCATGCCTATTTCTCTTCCTCTTGCAAGAATGTACCCGTTCTTCTTGAGGATGTGGGACTTCAACATGGGACCTGGCCTACTAAATACCTGGGTTTCCCCCTTGCTGGAGGCAACCTACGTAGAAAGCACTTCCATGGTTGCTTAGACAACCTCAATGACATGATTAGCAAATGGCCAGGTTCAAAAATGGCCATGGCAGGCAGGCTTATCCTTCTTAAAAGTTCAGCTATGGGTTTAATCAGATTCTGGTTGAACATGGGTGAAATTCCCCCAGCTGTCTTAACTAGAATGGAAATCATGCTCTCAGATTTCTTGTGGGGCAGCTCGATTCATCCAGTTTCTTGGGGTCGTCTGTCCTATCCTCTTGATGAAGGTGGCCTAGGCATCCAATCTCTTCATGACCTAGCTGATTTCTTTACAGTCAAAAGGATTCAAAAACTCATGACAGGTGAGTCCGTATGGGCAACTTGGATGAGATCCAGATACAAGCAACAACTGCATCAAGAGCTGAGACATAGATGGGGATTCTCTACTTCCTGGAGGCGTATGCATGATATATGGCCAAAATGGAAACCAAATACAACTGATGATGATCTGTGGAGAGCCTGCAGAAGATGTCTACCTAAGGATATTGGTTCTGAGGTGTTATGGAGGCATAAACACCATCCCAGATGGAGCCTTGTTACTTTTCGTGCTTACAAGAACTATCTGCCAACTCTTGTGAAAATAAAAAAGTGGAAACCCTACATATCCACTTCCTGCTACCTCTGCAGTGAGGGAGAAGATGATTGCGATCATCTATTTGCTTCATGCAAATGGTGGAATTATCTATGGGGTCGTTGCAGACTTAAGCTCATAACTTCTGGATGTAAAAACCTCTCTGAATCTCTTACTGATATTGCTACCATGGACAAGCACATTGCGACTTTCCACCTTTGGTGTCTTTCATCCTGTGTTCAAGCTATTTGGACTGAAAGAAACAGAAGATGGCTAGGTGAAAAGAAGAAGGATGAGATCCTAATTTTTAATCACATTGAGAGGGATATTAAATCCTTGTATCTTGTTAGAAACCTTGTTGAAATTCCCTTAATTGTTAAAAGGAATTGGAACCTTTTGTAAACCTATTTCTCACATGTGAGAATAGGATCCTTGGGTAGGATCAAGGATGCATGATCCTCTGTAATCTTTGTGCCCAATTTTTGGGTTTCGGAATATAGTTACAAACAATTCCGATATATATACATATATAGCCGACAAAGGAATAGCCCGGTTGGCGAATCCCGCTGGTCCCCAATGAAGGGACCCGGGTTCGAAACCACACAGAGAAGCATCTCTTGATTTATCACCCTCCCGGGCGTCCGGCCTCCGCCACGGGTTATGGGAGAGGGGGAGAAAAATCTTTCTCTCTTAATCCTATATATATGCATATATACATACATATACATATACATACATATAAACTTCCACATATCTACTGTATGTTTTCTGTGTGGGGAAGAGGAGAAAAACCACAACCATCTAGCGGGAGAATGTAAATTTGCAAAGGAGATCTGGGAGATTATATGCAGCACTTTCAGCTGTGTGCGGATCCGCGGAGGATGTTAAAAAGATGTGAAACGAGCTCAAAGAAAAATCAGCTGGTGGCGGGCCTTTACTACCATGTTTGGGAGGAAAGGAATGCGAAGAAACACCATGGAAAGTCTACTAGTACAAATGTTATTGCTGTAAAAATTAGTAAATGCATTAGACGTAGACTAAATGTTGAATAGATGTGTGAGTTGTATTGCTGATTTGGGTGTATGGCGTTGGGCCTACATGTACTCTTGATCCCCTAATATTTTTTAGGGGGATCGTCGGAATATATTTACCAGATTCCGATACATATAAACTTCCGATATATATATATATATATATATATATATATATATATATATATATATATATATATATATATATATATATATATATATATATATATATATATATATATAAGTTACTCTTTTGATCTCAGAGTCACTCTTGTGTACCATATAATTACTCTTTTGGATGGGCGGGTAACGAAAAATCAGGCTACCCGCGCGGGTATTAAAGATGAGCCCATATATATAATTTACCTTTTTAGTCGTATAGTTGTTTTTTTTATCATAATAATTACTTTTTTGTCCACCAAGTTACTTTTCTGACCATATACTTATTTTTTGCCTTAGCAAATTCTAGGTTACCCGCGTAGGTATTGAATGAACTCACGCACACGCGTGCACACACACACACCGATATATATATATATATATATATATATATATATATATATATATATATATATATATATATAAACACACACACACATCATTCTAAACATCAATACTCGTCTCCGTCCTCTTTCTTTTTGCACGCGTGGCAATCACATTTATGTAGTTAAATGAAAGAGAATGCCTCTTGCACTGTTCTTTATCCCGAAAGATTAGGGTTTTAAGTCATTACATGAAAGTACTAATTATTGAGCTACGCTACCCACAGTCAGTTATAGACCCGACAGCCCACCCGGTTCCTTGGTAACTGCAAAAAATCTGCACTTAGTCATTTTTAATTAATATGAATCTTCTGCATACCTCAGAAGCTGAAAAGACGTTCATGACTCCCAAGCTTTTCCAACTACTCCATGTCGTCCAAATCTTTGTTAAAATGATTTTTTTTATTACTTGGGTCTCTCCTAGTCATATTCCACACCCTTACGTTCTCACGGAAGTACAATACGTTAGTTTTTCATGTTCCTCTGCAATACCCATTCTCTCCCATTGAGCTCCACCACAACTATTTCTGTCGATCCTAGTACAATACGTCTATTTGCATGAGCTATAGCCGATATTCTTGTTGAAGTACTATACCCGATTCCAACTTCCTCCACCATTTCCCCCCTTACCTAACTCCTCCGCAACACCTCCGTCGACCCCATTCGTTCAATACTAGACGTAGTATGAGACGTACAATACTTGATGTACATTGCGAGACGTATGGTACGATAAAGTATAGTAAGTGACATGCATAATATACACTACTAGATATAGTACGAGACATATATTACGAGACATACAATACGAGACGTACAAAATGAGAAAGTGTAGTACTTGACGTGCATAATATACACTACTAAACTTATAGTACGAGACGTACACTACTAGACGTACAATACCATAAAGTATAGTACTAACAACCACATTCTTGCTTACTTGTTAGTACCATACTTCTTGTACAATGTGTCTATTAGTGTTGTACTTCTTGTACAAAATTTTATCATAAACTACACTTTGAATGTGTGCAAAATGTGGTTGTTGATATTGTACTTAATGTACAATGTGGTTGAAAGTATTGTACTTCTTGTACATAATTTTTGACAAAATGCTACATTTTGAATGTATATATATTTATTGTAGATACAATACTTACGTAATCTGTAGTGAGGAGAAATATGCAGGCAATAGAACTTAAAAAAAAAGAAGGGAATTAGAAATGAAAAAAATCCAAGTATTTTTTGTAATCTATAGTGGATTGAGATATCATAGTTGGGTGTGGATATATATCTTCAATTTACATGACTTTTGCATGTAGTGGACAAAATATCTATACTTTGCATACATTTTGCATACTTTACATGGGTAATAGTATCAAAAATCGGTTGCAGGCTGAGGCACAGTAAAATTCGCGTATTCCCGAGTTTTGGGTAGGCCCGCGGATGGGTCAGCAGTTATAGCTAGAATTTTTCTATATTATCATTGCTTCTGGCTAGAATGACTATTCGGCTTCCTGCCGACGACTATTCTCTTCTCTACTATTTTTCTTATATCTTATACTAGTGAAGACACACGTGCACATGCATATATGATGTAAAACTTGATCCGTTTATGTTAGATAGTTTTATTAACAAAAATAAACAATATTTTATATTTGTTAAATAAAATTAAATATATTCCATGTTCATAAAGATAGGCCAATGTATAATTATTTTTTGCTTCATTATTTTGGAAATATAATATTAAAACCATAAGTTTTGAAACAATATTTCTTAATTACTAATTGGTGAGGATGCAGCTAGAATTTTAATCAAAATATGTAAGACAATATAAAAAAAGAAATTAGCATTGAATGTTGTTATAAAGAAGTGAAAGTCTAGTGGGAGGTGGACATGTGCTACAAAGGATTGGCGACTTTCTAGAACATATTTAATGGGAGTGGGTATATAGAGGTTTTCGAGACCATATTTTTCCAAATAACTAAAGCAAAATTCCAATTGTCAAAAGTAAGATAAAAGAGAGACCGTCCCGACAAATCTTTCCACTATAATTCGTTGAAAAGAAGTGGTTTTTCTGTTGTGCTTCATATAATTTGACTTTTAAAAAAAGCATGATATTTGAATTTTTCTCATTTAAAAGATGTAACATTGTAGATGAGATTGATGGACAGTTTTAGATTCAGATACAATAATGATATATTATATGATCTCTATGTGCCTTTTCAACATTTTTTTATCTACGTGTGCATCATCTTCTCAATCATTTAATGGTTATCTTCACTTAGTTGCTAAGAGCATAGAGGTTGATGACATTATCCTATTAATTGGACATGCCATTTCTGTTTTCCTTTTTACAATCAACGTTTATGAAAATGGATGGAATAATCGGTGTCCTACAATAGCCAAGAAAAATACTATGATAAACAAAAAGAATAGAGTCCCTCCATTTATATCTCCTAAGTCGCTCCCCATTGAGTATGGCGTTATGAGAATACTAGCATGAGCACCTGTATTAGGGAATAGATCTTCTCAAAGGAACTGTGATGTATATTGAAGTTTATGGGAAAGCTATCTATCAAGGAAATGACTTCAAAAATAAATTATTGACAATTTTTGTTTCTAGTCTATGTGGAACTTGTAAGACATGACCTTATTGCAATTATGTCTAGGAACAATGATAGGACCTAGAAGCCTTAAGTATTTGAACAAGATAATACTTATGGATTACAAGGAAGACATTGCAAAGTAAATAAGAACCAAATGATCTTATAACTGATATGAGACATTGATGGGTTCCTTTTATATGACATTGTATAAATAAAATTCATTGCATTTTTTTCTTTAGATGTACCTTAGTCTTCCATGATTGGTTTGTACGAAAGTAACTAAAGAACAAAATTATAAATAAATTCTCTACATCTAATACACAACAAAGAACTTCCTGAGAATGGAGACATAACAAAAAAATTATATACATACATGAATTATCTAAACATTTGTGGACATCTTATATTCCACATCATACCCCAACTTATATTCTAGATGTTTCTTTTTCGTTCAGGTTTCCATCTTGTCCCTGACGCCTATATTTGTGAAGTATGAGTTGGTTGGGTGATGTATCGACTCGGCAACCTTTGTGTTTGCAAAAAATATACTTTTCCTCTTTGCCTCAACAATGGATATTGATTGTCGACTTCGTTGGCAGGACACGACTGCTCGACTCTTGTCTTATATCCTGACATTGAAACCCTACAAACAATATAAGGAATGACTTCAAAAATGGTACCTTGGGACATATTTAACATGTGGATCTTCAAGTGGTGGGTCTTCATGTTGGTATAGTATGCCTAGAGAGCCAATCATATGATGATTGCAATGAGGCATATGATACTTGATTTGATAATAATAAAGGTAATTCCATCCGTTATGTTTGTCTCAGTCATGAGATGATGACACATACATGCTAGATGTCTAAAGAATGGTGAGACTTGATGACATATGCTTTCAAGTATGTGACTTGAATGATGAGACCATATGTATGATAAGAGTGCATACATTCTTATTATGTCCCTAGTCGGATATTACTGTGGAAGCAAAATAGACAACAATAATACATAAGACTAGAGTGTGTGTTGACTGATGGCAGAGTCTCATTAGTCATGATATATGATATCAAGTCAAGCACACATATATATGTTAGAGAATAGTATATCAAACAGACCCACCTTGAGTGATACATGGATACCATGGAATGGTAGTCACAATCGTCTCTCATAGTGATAGTGGTGATAGTGGTTCTTAGACCTGAAATCACTACACTCGTCACATGTCGTTGGGTACACTTTGACATCATCAAATGCAGTCTGGAAACATGGTTTGTTATAACTGTGATGATTGGGTGACTTTGACACATGGGGACTTGACTGTGAGTGATAGATATGGGATTTGTCCCTCCTACAAAGAGTATGATATCTAGGGCCCCTTGATAAGCGAGACTGAGAATTGTATGGTCATACTCATGTGATTCAATATATGATATGTGAACTCACATGCATCTCAGACAATCTGCTCTAGGTCAAGGAATATGGATTGAATGTTGAAGAGGATGATGTTCCATGCCTCGAGTTCAATCCGGATGTCAGAGACAAAGGAACTATACGATCATTGTAACACTAATCACAGATTGTAGGTTGAAGTTGTTCTCCAACTTTTCGAGTTACTTTGGTAGCAATGATGAGTTACTAGATTCTGCTCATTGCTTATGACATCATAAATTAGTTATGGACATTCACTGCCAACGTAAATTGGAACCTGTAGGATCATGATGGAGTTGTTTTTGCTTTTATGCAACACCACTAAAAATCCTAGAGATGATGAGTCTCTAAGTTTAGCCTTGCTAGTACTATGGTAAGAACTCCACCCACATGTGCTAAGACATGTGGAAGTCTTATCGTAGTATAGTTAAGGGTCGAATCCTCGGGACAACGGTCTTGACGAAGTCAAGATGGAAAACGTTTAGCCTTTACTTAACAACTTAAAGATTGATATTTAGATCGAAAGTTTGATTTGGATTGTTTTAAACTAAGTACAAAGAAAGTAAAGCAAGAAAGTAAATGAAGCAAGTAAATCTTAAGAGTTAACAAATGATGATGAATCACTGGGGTTAAGCAGGTATTTACCACCGCTACACATGCATTGTATATGTACTAAGCAAGACTTATAAGCTAGATGCATGGATGTTTCCACAAGACCGATGCCTTATAAGACAAGAGCGATGCGTTACATCCAAGGGTGTTCCACAAGACCGATGCCCACATAAGACAAGAGCGATGCATTGCACCCTTCGATGTTCCACAAGACCAATGCCCATATAAGAAAAGGGCAATGCATCTCATCCTCCAAGGGCTAAGTAACTCTCATGCAGTACATCACTACGCGTCACTGAAGGATGTAGTCTCCGAAGAGAGAATCTTACTCAACCTCAAGAAACGTGCATCTAAAACTAACAAGCGAGCGATAATTACCAAATCGAATAGCGTCTTTGTAGGCCTAGTTTCCGGTGAGGGATAACCTAGCTACGAGAAGTGCGGGAATGATGCAACGCCAGCCATCCCCGAACGAATGGTCACATGCTTTACATCATTCCCCTCGCAAAGTGTGTTCCTCGACTTACCAAAGGTCTCTTCCATACAGATGGGAGTGTGCCAGATGATAGTGAGTTTACTCCACTCTTTGAGATACACTTCTAGACACCGAAACGGATGCGTGGTGGATACACACACCAGAAACCAACACTAAATCGGTATTCAAGCCTCGATAGCGGTCGTAGACAAACCACAACGAAAGACAATAAATGCATACAAGAACGTGGCCATCATTCAAGTATGTGTGAAACGATTTAGTATTAAAACGAAATGATAACATCTTTTTTACAGTACAAAATACAAAACATGGGCAGCGGGGCTATTCCCCGCGCCCCAGTGGATGGAACTACTCGCTCCTCATAGAGGGAGCAACAAAGAAGGAGGCAAGAAGAGATAGAAAGAACATCATCTCCACTGAGGAGAGAAGGTTGAACCCTTGGTGGAGAGAGCAACGATCTCCACTCCTTGTAGCTTGCTTGATGACGGATCTTCTCCTCTCACCTTCCTTGTTGATGAGAGAGAAAGTAGCTTGCAATGGACGTGAGTCTCAGACCGGCAGCCTCGAGTGATGGATGGAGTTGTTCTGGTAGTGGAGAGACAGCCTCTGGACGTCTGGACTCCTCCTGAACGGCCCTGAGGTCTTATTTATAGGCTTTGAGTGAGATCCAAACGGTTTGGAGACCGTTTGGGCTCAAACGGTCTTGGGACCGTTTGGCGTCAAACGGTCTTGAGATCGTTTGGCGTCAAACGGTCTTGGGACCGTTTGGCGTCAAACGGTCTTGAGATCGTTCGGCGTCAAACGGTCTTGAGATCGTTTGGCGTCAAACGGTCTTGGGACCGTTTGGCTTCATGCGGTCTCGGGATCGTTTGAACTCCATGCGGTCTTGGGACCGTTTGGCTTCATGCGGTCTCGGAACCGTTTGAACTCCATGCGGTCTTGGGACCGTTTGGCTTCATGCGGTCTCGGGACCGTTTGAACTCCATGCGGTCTGGGGACCGTTTGGCTTCATGCGGTCTCGGGACCATTTGAACTCCATGCGGTCTTGGGACCGTTTGGCTTCATGCGGTCTCGGGACCGTTTGAACTCCATGCGGTCTTGGGACCGTTTGGCTTCATGCGGTCTCGGGACCGTTTGAACTCCATGCGGTCTTGGGACCGTTTGGCTTCATGCGGTCTCGGGACCGTTTGAACTCCATGCGGTCTTGGGACCGTTTGGCTTCATGCGGTCTCGGGACCGTTCGAACTCCATGCGGTCTTGGGACCGTTTGGCTTCATGCGGTCTCGGGACCGTTCGAACTCCATGCGGTCTTGAGACCGTTTGGCTTCATGCGGTCTCGGGACCATTCGAACTCCATGCGGTCTTGAGACCGTTTGGATCTACTCGACCCTTGGGCTGGTTTATTCTTTTGTTGTTTTTTTTGTGCTTTTTCTGCAATTTATAAAAGGAAAAGTTAGTTTGATGATGTATTTACAAAAAAGGGGTAAAATTAGGTTTAAGTACAATATAAATGTAGAAAGAGTATGGAAAACTAAGGAAAAAGACTAAGATAAACTACTAAAATAGGAGGTTATCAGATCACACACATAGGATAGACCTAGAAGAGGAGATTGTCCATGAATAATGTTTAGATTGAGACTAAAGGTGTTTATGAACTCAATTAAACATACAATTGACGGACTCGACTCAGAACTATCAAGTTCAAGTGTTGAACTAGCTGGTTAGAGTGTCAGGTCAATTGGAGACTACATTGGCAATGTCAAGACTGCCAACCGACTGGTTCACCCAGGTGAACCGATTGGATGGTGTGAGCCAACCAACTGGTTCACTTGGTGAACCGGGTGACTCATAGTCCTGCCAACTGAGGAAATTGAAATTTGCTCAGTTGGAGGAAAATTTTCACGTTTCACTTATTCAATTTGATTGGAATAAGGATTAATCTTGAAATTAATTGGAAACGAATAAGGAAAGTCAATTGTGGGTAAGTCTGGGAAGTGAAACGACTGGTTCACACTCCCAATTGACCAGTTCACTAGTGAACTAATTGGCTCACCTTTCCAAATGACCGGTTCATTTATGAAACGACCGATTCGCCTGCCGCAGTACAAACTATTCATGAAATTTCTAGATCCTTCTACTCCCGAACATATTGGGAACCCTGACCCTGCCCTCTACTATAAATAGAGGGGTACATGGGGCTTCTCAGAACACACAACTCAGAACATCAGTTGCTCTACAAATTTGTTGTCCTCTCTGGTTTTGGTAACCGAGAGAGCTCGAGCAAGTGCTACCCGACTAGGGAGGCACAATGAGGGAAAGACAACTACAGAAAAGCAGTCTGAGATCGGGAGAGCATGTTGGTGCTAGTACACCAACAGGAGGGTCATCTCCTTCGTACTAGTTCTTCTAAAACGAAAGGAGTTTGAGGTGGTCTGTGTGGACTATCTGTAGAGGTGGGAGATGTCTTCCGCTCAGGAGGACACATCAGCCGCAGTCTGTGGTGGAGGCTAGAGTCCATGGCGAAGACCAAGAGCTGCACAGACACCGTCCAAGACATGGCGTTGAAGATCACACATGGCTGCGAGGTATTGTCACTGGGTAAGCCCCAGGACCAGATATATCTCGCTAAAACTATCCTTCCCATTACATAGTCGTTGATGCGATCTCCTGGTATGGGTTAATGGCCAGTAAATTTTTTTGTTTCCGCTGCCTACTCTGAGGCCATAAAACCCAACAGTGATATCAAAGCCACATCAACGTACTGTGTTTTGGGATAAATGAATATGATCGGATTTTGGTTTTATCATCATTTATTTATTACATATGATGTGAATATTTAAAATGACTAATGTGCATATCTGATTAAATACCACATACGACAACAAACTAATATACATATATGATATGGTATATATACAATTGATACACGTCACCCTAAAATGGTTTTGAGGGTGGATGTGTAGCGTGGTTATGGCCTATAAACCCTGTGTGTTCTTGGTTGGTTATGGTTGCTTGCATCTCAGTTTGAATACCGAACCTCTACTCTCTATTCCACATGTAACTCAAGATAACTCGAGATCCTTTCTCTTCCACCTTTGCTCCCCTCAAATATAACTCGAGGTTTCCCAAAGATTATGTAAAAGTAGGATAGTTTATTATCAATTACATCAAAGAAGAAGACATTCAACACCAGACGAGCCGACTGCCTGTAGGACCAAGGAGGATTGCAAAGAAGCCAGACCGATCGGCTGATGGCCCAATCACTTGTTGGAGGTGTCTAGATAATGGAGGCCATACTGACCAACCAACCGACCAAGAGGTGAGCCGATCGTGTCATAGGATGAGCTGATCAACCCAGAATGGTTCAAGCACAAAGATCTTCATCAACAACAAGTTGCATATGATGTAGACCTTAGATGATCGTAATTCCTTGTGGCTCCAAGGAATTACAATAGGATGGCCATAATCATCACTTTTATCGATATTGCATGTTTTCTCGTTGTGGTTATAGCATGTATATGATACATACTATAAATATGTGGTGATTGGATATGTATATGTACTTATATAAAATCCCTCAAATACAATATTAAGTTGAAGATGCTTTCCAAAAGCAGCACACATGAAAAACTTGTTTGACTAAGTGTGGCCATGCCTTCACATAGTGCACTGTCTACCTCATGGAAGTATGATGGTGAATATGTGGGTCTGCCTTCGTAGGGTGCATATTCATCGTGTTGGCTTTTGGATCAGACTTAACTTGGTGACCTTGATCGGATCAAGCACCTTGAGGCATGCAAATGTTTATGGCAAAGAGTTGCACATATCATCTATCCGAGAATTGCATATTATGCAATTGGCATCATTGCCTACCTTAATAATTGGTCATGAGCGCCAGTGTTGGTTGGGTATTGATGCAATTGTTTTGGATCTTGGCCATTAGAAGTTTATACATTGCAATCTTCCGAATTGATACTTGAGGGTTATCAATTTGTATAAAAATAGTGGGAGTGAGAATTAATTAAAGGCCTAATTAAAATCGTCAAATTTATCAAATCAAATAAATAAAAAATGTTTTGATAAAGTTGCAAAATTCTTTTATAGAATCCAAATGACAAACACAAATACATTATTGTTGTGATTAGTTCATAAATGGGGTAAACTTCAAATCTGGTTTGGGACCTTTGTGAAGTGTTCTCAATGGTGAGCATAAACTCAAAAGTCCTTGAAAAACCAGATCTAGTGGAACCACTCTAAATGTGCCTAAGGCTAAAATTGGATGCTTACTTGAAGTATGCCAATGATGCCTAAGACATCAAGAACCTTATGTTGAGCTATATGAACTATGAGTTGCATAAATAGCTTGAAGCATGGACATTCTTGAGATGGTTACACATCATAAGAAATCATGTAAAGCATGAAAGGTATAATGTCTTCAAAGCGATGTTTGAGTACAACCAAATAGAGAGAGATTTAATACAATCTCATATGATCCATATGATTGTGCATGTAGATTGACTGGGATTTCTTATAGGTCAAGAGTTGACCAAACATATGATTCTACAAATCCTTGTGTGAATCATATAGCTAGTTTATCAAATGTTGAGAAACTTGGCCAAACCACTGTCTAAAGTTATTGGCATGTTGATGCCAAAGCATGCATGAAGAAAGGACAAAACTTGTGATAATGACTAATAGAGTGAAGTCCATAGACTAAAGCAAGGTCAAGAAGTGTTCTGAAGTCAAGCTAAGGTCCAAATCTTCATCACTCAAGATATGAAGAGGGATAAGTAGGAAAGGGAATATGTCCTTTTTCACTTATAAAGATAAGGAAAGAAAGTGCCACCATTGTCACCTATTTGACATTGGAAAGGGAACTGACCTCTTTATAGAGGATCTCGGGAAGATGAAAGAGATAGAGATCTCTACTTCATGACCTAAGAGGAAGTAAGATAGAAACTATGTGGAGCAAGAGTTGCTACCATTATAGTTTCATTATGACATTCATGCATGTAATAGAATTAGTGAATTGCTATTATATACCTTCCATCAATGAAAACATCATACATCTTGTATGGGTAAGAGTGTTATGGAAAGATGTTTCATTTTAAAGATATGATCTTTGATGGCAATGCCTATGTCTCACTAACTATACTTGATAGTTGAAGAGACAAATGTGTATGACACATGTAATAAATGACATAATAACTCAAACTTGAATACCTATAGCATTGTCATCTATAGCACATACATGAGAATGGTATTTCTAGAATCCATATGATGGTTATCCAGACTCTTTTAGTTATTGAACCAATAGAGACATTCTAATCTCATTCACTGTGCAAAATGACAAAGATTCTTCACTAGATGTAGTGGGAGAATGATTATTCTATTAAGGATTATACATATTGATGTATATAGACCTTTCAGAATAAATGCTAAAGGTAATCACTAGTAATTCAGTGTATTTACTGATGACCTCAGTAGATATGATAGTTTGTATTTAGTGAAATGCAAACATGAATCTCTTGAAGTGTTCAAGAAGATCAAAATGAAGTACATAACAAACTTGGTATAAGTATTACATTTTGATATGATCGATATGGAAGTACTAT
This sequence comes from Alisma plantago-aquatica, assembly GCA_963693085.1. Taxonomy (NCBI): domain Eukaryota; kingdom Viridiplantae; phylum Streptophyta; class Magnoliopsida; order Alismatales; family Alismataceae; genus Alisma; species Alisma plantago-aquatica. The sequence goes on from OY856411.1 coordinate 4,600,498, forward strand.
GAACCAAGAGTTTGAGAACCTTCTTGAAGATCATGATAATGTATCATGATGGACTCCATTTAAAACAAAATGATAGTGTATCATGAGAAGTGTATCAGAAAGAAGGAATCACACCTTGATAAGTCAGAGTGTTATTACTAGCTAAACTTCTAATTTCCTTTTGGGCACATGCTTTACCCTGGGAATAAAGAGAATCACAAAATGTTGTGGAAACTCAAAGTTCCTTAAGTAACATACAAAACTCATGGTTCTGGTAGAACACGCCTAGAGCTTGAATGATATATGATATCTTATGGACAAGAAGGTGGTGAGTTGATGATATGATGAGTCAACAGTCTACCTAGAAGCTAATGAGAGCCAGAAACTATGATATGACTTGAAGACATGAAATCCAAGATGGACTCCATGTACATCAACAAAGTACGACTTTGGTTGATCCACCTGAAGGGGTAAAACCCATTGGGTACTTTTGGGTCTTCCAGAAGAAGACTGACATGGGGGGGGTAATTTGGTTGCAAAGAGTTTCTAACAAATTCAAGGTATTGAACATGATGCAATCTTTTCAGCAGTTACCAAGAATAAATCCATCAGGATAATGCTTGCTATTGTAGCTTAATGTGACATGATATTTGACATATAGATGTTAAAACCATATTCCTTAAATGGAATACTATGTAGGATGTGTATGTAACACAACCTAAAAGTTTTATAAATCCAATAATGCAAATAAAGTCTATAAAGCTGCATAGATCAATCTTTGGATTGAAGCAAGCACCTCAGAATTGGATCTTCAATTTGATAAGATAGTCAAAGAGTTTGACTTGAGTCAGAATGAAGATGTAATGTGTGATTAGAATTTAGTGGGAGCATATGTATATTCCACATATTGATGGGGAATAACATCCTTATACTACAAAAGCTGGCAATGAAGTGCATTCTAAAAGGTTTTAAAGAAGCATCCTATGTGATAGGAATCCAGATCTATAGATATAGATCAAGAGAGCTTTTTGTCCTAAGAAAGAGAACATACTTTGGCTAGATGCTGAATGAGTTCAACATGGTGACAAAAAACCTGTCCATGTTCCATGGAGTTAGTCTCTCAGGAGCCGAGTGTCCCAATTCTTATGAAGAATAAGGAACCCATGGATATATGCCATACACATTTGCAATTGGATCTATCACGTATGAACTCCTCTCATTATCTTGTATGTATTGGACATGACAAGAAAATATGAACTAATTATCTTGTATGTATTAGACATGACAAGAATATGTGAACTCATCATCTTGTATGTATTGGACATGACAAGAAGATATGAAATCATCATCTTGTATGACAAGATATATAAATATCCAGTAATTTAATATGTATTGGACATGACGAATGGATATCTGTCAAATTCCAGTAAGAGTTATTGGAATACCATGAATGACATCTTTGTGTACTTGTGAAGTATTAAAAGCATTAGTTCTTTAGTTATGGTAAAAAGGAAGAGTTGGGTGTAAAGAGTTACACCGATGCAAGATTCTAAAATAACAAAATTGTGTTTGACCTTGGAATAAGAATTGTTAGTTGGAAATGTACCAACATTGACAATTGATTAATTCTACAATAAGAAGTCGAGTACCTTAGTGTTACGAACACTGTGAAGGATACTGTATGGATCTAGAAGTTGATATGGATGAACTTGTGGGAGGTTCCGACCATTGATGACTCAGTAGTAATACTGTAACAACGACAGAGCTAATGGTTAGGTAAAAGGAATCTCAGATAGCATACTAGGGAACTTCCATCTTATAACGACCCCGCCTCCCGCTAACCCCCAATTAAGAGATACCAAGAGGTCACAGCCATTATCCCAAATTCTGGATCATAGGTTCGACAAATAATCAGTAATAATTATCATATTCTACCATCTATACTAAAAAGCTATAATAAAATAAACTTTTAGCATACCTTTTTGAAAAAACTTGGATTAATAAACTTCTATCCAAATACAGATACTATTCTAACTAATCCTCCTTGCTCTATCCAAAGCTAAAGATCTTTAATTCATGTATTCACAATGTGCCAATTTACTGTTTGTCCTTTTGGGTTTGTACCTAAAACGCCGACAAACAAAATGCTAGTCAGCATAAATGAATATGTTGGTATGTGGGGGAAACATAAACTGTGCAACTATGATAACAATGTAATCAGGAAAATATCATTTAACAACCAAGATTACGTTTTAAGTGATAACACTCAATCCTTACCTATCCCCTATCTCTGTGTTGTCCCTACAACGGACTTGGATACTACCTCTCTCATAGAGTAGATCCTTACCCCCATGGCCCTACCTTATAGGTAGCCAATACTTAGGGTTGTGGAGTCACATGGCCCTACTCAAAGGTAGGCCAATCCCTGACTCGGGGTGACTTGATGGACCTACCCCATTGGTAGCCATGTATTAAGTCATCCAATGACCTGATGTGTAACATCCCTGACCTGGGTTATGAGTTAACCCTAGGTGTCTTGCCTAAATATGTAATTAAATCTTTGTGATTAACTCTGAGCATGTAATTAAGTTTCTCAGAAACATATATTTCAGTATTTGCTCCCTTTTATTTAAAGTTGTAGCATTGTTTTGATATACAGGGACCTATGTGCAATTTACCCAGTTGAAAGGGTTAGCTTGCAATTTGCACATGATGAGATGTTCCTCTGATGTTGAGACATCATGAGAATCTTCTTGGTAAAGTTTGAGGGATTTCCCAAGCTTGGGCACCAAGGTGCAACTGTGGAAGCAATCCCGGTGCTTGAAACCCTAATTTGGGGTAAAATGCAATTTACCCAAATTAAGGGATGCTATGTGTAAAATATATCATCTAATGTATCTTTTAAGACTCTTTCCATCATTTAGAGAAGAAATGATGAAGAGGTCACCTCAATTGAATAAACAAGTTATGAAATATACCTTGTGATTGAATAATCAGGGTATATGTGCAATATCCCTTTTATGAATGTACCTTAGTAATAGATTGATCTTCTTTGCCTCTTTTTCTTGACCTTAGGATAAAGTTTGTCCTTAGAATAAAGAGGAAGGGACGAGCAAGTAAAGAAGGAAGGACCTAGTTGGATTTATGGAAAACATATGGACTAATGTTGAAAATCCTACCCCATGTATATAAGCTCTCCTTCCCTTAGTTGCAAGGGAACTTACCCTTCGTTCCCTTACTGTTTCATTTCACCAAGGATGACCAAGGACTGCCTTGGAGCTAAGGAGGACGACCAAGGGAAGCAAGGTAGGTTTGGGACCCTCTTTTTGCCTAAATTCATGGTTAAAACTCGAATTCAAGGTCAATTTCATGGCTAGCTCTCATGACTCTATCTTTCTAGCCATCTTTTCTTGACCTTCCCTGGAGGTTTCACCTTGGCCAACCTGTGAGAGCTCAAGGAATCCATTAGAGCTTGGAGCTTGAAAGCTTGGAGCTCAAGGAGCAAGCTTTAGGCGGGTTTTATAACTCTAAACCCATGCTTTACTATATACATCTCTTTTATGCGGTTAGATGATAGTTCTTCATGTTCCCTACTTTTCTTTGCTACCTTGCAAGTAAATCCGTGGGATATCTGTACTGTTCTTGAGCTAGGAGATGAAGGCGTGATTTCCAAGAAAAACCCACCGCTTTCCACTTTCTTAAACGGTCTCCCTAACTTGCTCTCACGGTCTCAGGACCGCGAGGTGAGTAAACGGTCTCTGGACCGCGAGAGGGAAAACGGTCCTCACGACCGTTTGTACCCGTTGACCGAGCGTGGACCGTATAAGAAATCTGTTCCAAATTATGTAGGCTAATCACCCTCAAAAATTTAGAGGTTAACTCCAAAGGAATTAGGAGATATGGCCTTTTTAAGTAACAACTTTAATTGCATTTATTCCTGATTTTCAAACGGTCTGAAATTGCCTTTTTGGGAAAACGGTCTCAAGACCGTGTAAGGTCGTTGACCAAGCTTTGACCATATGAAATTACTGTTAAAAATTATGTTAATTAACAACTCACCAAGTTTTATGGTCTAATTCCAAACGAGCTAAGAGTTGAAGGGTGATTACTAGGGTTAACCCTAGATGAAATTAGTACTGAAATTATGGTGACTTAATTAGGGTTTTTAGGGTTGATTGACCTAAACGGTCTCAAGACCATTTGGGGGTCATCCAAACGGTCTCAAGACCACGAGGGCAATCAACCATGACCGTTTGAAGGTCTAGGGTTAAGCTAATTTGATCAATTAAGGACCCAATTGCAATAAGTTATCAATTAATCAAAATTCTGATTTTGTGACTCAATCATGGTTCAACCCCTATCAAATCATATTAGCTTTTGATGAAATCTTGGGAAAACGGTCTCAAGACCATGTGGGGTCCACCCACATGATCGCAAGACCGTTTGGGCCAAGTTTGGGCCCAATTGGAGCTCAATTGAAGGGTTCAACCTTGTGTTGATACACATTGTTGAGTGTTGATGGGTGAACATTGATAGACCCTAATTGAATCGACTTCAACCCTAATTGGTCAACAATTGAGGGTCAATTGAATTACCAATTGGTTAAGCATAATATTAATTGACCTAATCCATAAGTGGTCACCATGGATTTGACCTTTTGAGGGTTTCAACATTGGTTGACATCATTGGTTGTAACCATTGAACTTGTTGATGGTCCAAGCGGTTGAGACCATGTGAGCCTCGCGGTCTCAAGACCGTGAGAGGGCTCGCGGTCTCAAGACCGTGAGGGGCCTCACAGTCTTGAGGTCAAAGGTGAGCAAACGGTCTACATAACCTTCGCGGTCTTGAAACCAAGTTGAAGGCTCGCGGTCTTGGACTAAGATGAAGGCTTGCGGTCTTGGAAGTCAAAATTGGCTAAACGGTCAACACACCCTCGCGGTCTTGGAAGTCAAAAATTGGCTAAACGGTTAACACACCCTCGCGGTCTTGGAAGTCAAAAATGGGCTAAACGGTCAACTCTTTCAAATGATCTCAAACCAATTGGAGGTTGATGGTTGAGATCGATCAAGGTGATTCAAGGTTGACTTCACTCAATCATTTAAAGATATAAATGGATCAAATAAGCCCTAATCTAAACCTTAATGATAACCTAGGACATTAAGGGATTAATTGACTAATGATTTGACCATGATGATGATCAATGGGGTAAATTACCAAAATACCCTTGAAGGGTCAATTGAGTAATACCTTGATCAGATCAAACCCTAATCACATGGTGGCGATGTTTTTGGCTATGTTAGCCTATGATGACTTAATCCAACCTGAGTTAGAGTGGTGTTATCACCCTCTACTAGTATGAGGAGAGAGAAAGTACTTCTAGAGAGAGAAAATACCCTTTTTAGGTGGAAACTCAATTAAAGAACCTTCAATACACATGAATGTGCATAATTAGGGTATGATCCACCTGTGTGAAGTCATAGAAACCCTAATTATGATGAATGATGAATCTTTAACTAATCAGAGAGCATCAATGATAATGATACTCATACATGATGATGTTATGAGTTCAATTCAATGTAATGTGAATAGTAAACCCTAATTCAAGGGTGATCACATGTAATGTGAATAGTAAACCCTAATTCAAGGGTAATGGCATGCAAATGAGTATTAAACTCCAATTGATGAGAATCAGAGGAGTTAACTGTTATGATAAGAGTGGGAAATGTATTCCTTATTTTTGTATTACCTTTATCAGTTGAATTAACCATGTAGGTTCAGATATGAAGGTGATTTTATCCAGGTATGGATATTGATGTTATATTCATTGAAGGCATGTTGTTAGCCTTATGAATAAGAAAAGTAACTTGATGCCCAGTCAGTGGCATCCCATGAGTTAATGTGCTGTAGGAGCCATGAATACGATCAAAGTCATGCTTTGGAGATGACTTGTGATGAGTATGATGAGAAATTATGATTGATATGAGTTAGGCATGTTACATTTAGTATTCTTCCTTTATAGCTGTTATGCTAATGTTATTATTTGAAGAACAATGTATGTTGTTAAAGAATACTGAATGTACCTAACTAATCAAGTATAATGTAGAGCCCTGATCATAGATCCATCATTGTCAGAGATTAAGTGATGGTGAAACAGGTTTTCCTCAGGGAACTCCTGGAGCACATACTTTTGAGTATGTGGGGTACATGGATGTGTAGAACCTTACATCCTAGTGTAGGAAAGTGATGTAGATGTGTAATCCATCCATCCTTCACTATAATTCCATACTGTATCAGTGGTAGGTAAACATGAAACCTCATGATGACAAAGAAAACACAGATATCCGTATCAGTGGAGATAAACATGAAATCTCCTGATGACGAAGAGAGTACATAACGCCACTGTGACTCTAGAATAGCGAAGGACCAGTTTACCCTAGTGAGCTATAGTAGTAGAGACACGATATGTCCTACAAGTGATCCTCTTACTGACTGAGGAAGGTGAAGGTCATGAGAATCTGGCTCTCTTAATGACCTATGTATGATACTGATGTGACTTCTCAGCGATCAGTTGGAGTATGAGTGGTATGCCTCATCTATACAGGGCATAATGTTGTTTGTAAAACATAATCAACCACGTAGTATACCTGCTAGAGATAACTACGAGTTAGTTGACTGATGATACACTGTGATAGTGCTTATATTTCTTCATGTCTCATAAATGTTGAACTCATGTTATATAGTTGTAACTGTTATTGAATACTTTGAAGGCTTTATTGCTTAAGATATTCTTTGATGTTATATTAAAGCTTCTGGCGGAGAGTTATAACTCTCGCTGGGAAAATTATGTAAAATTGTCTCACCCTGTAGACTTCAACTTTTTAGGTGGACGTCGGAGACGAAGGAACCAGCCTACAGGTGACCAGTCTCAGCAACAGCAGCACTAGGAGCAGTAGTAGAATCTCAGGTGGAGATTTATCCTGCCATGTGGTGTAGTTAGAGTCAGTCCTATGTGCCCTTTGTACTCTCAGGTCTTGGAGTCTGTTGTTATGTGATCTTGAGATTTTGTATCTTGATGTATATAGTTACTCAAGAAGTATTTATCCTGAGATGTAAACAGTTTATCTCTCCTTATGGAAGAAGTTTTTATGGATTCAAGCTCTTGTATTAAAAGTTTTAATTTCCCGTGCTTTTTGTCTACCGCTGATTATCGAATCGCTTCCGCTAAGTTTTAATCGTGTTTATGTCATAGTTTGGAGATCAGAGCCCACAATTAGTGGTATCAGAGCTCTAGGTCAGTTGAGTCTACAGAGGCATAAGACTTAGGATGTCGAGTCTATCTTTAGTACTCCTTCCTTATCTAATAGAATCTTCTGCTCCTCAAGAGAAGAAGATGCATAAGAATGGCTGAGCCACATGATGAGTACGTGGCGGAGAGTAGTGCTAGTGCACCTCGAGGCGGTGCAAGGGTTCCAGAAATAGAACAGCCTGCACCTGAGTCACCTAGAGAGCCACCCCAGTTTGACCCAGCCGACATGGGTAACCCAGCTATACAGACGATGTTTGGGCAGTTTATGACTGCCATGACACACATAACTGACAGGATGCCCATGCCTGCACCTAGGGCACCTGTCCATCCTGAAGCACAAGGTATCGGTAAGCTGTTCGAATGACTTCGTCGTGTCGGAGCTACCGAGTACTTCGGGACTGCCGACCCCGCCGATGCTGACCTTTGGTTGACAGAGTTGGAGAAGGCTTTAAGGATTCTTATCATCCCGGAAGCTGAGAAGGTTAGACATGCTGTCTATCTTCTCAAAGGCAGTGCTGTTCACTGGTGGAACATGGAAGAGCAGAAGAGACCTGGAGTAGAGTTCTCATGGGAAGAGTTTCGTCGGGAATTTATCAATAGATATTTTCCAAAGACCTTCCTAGATGAGAAGATCTCTCAGTTTGAGAGACTAAGGCAGGGTATGATGAACATTAGCGAGTATGAAGCTAAGTTCATGGAGTTGCTGCGGTTCTGTCCGCACATGGCTGCCACAGAGGAAGAAAGAATCAGAAGATTTGAGAAGGGTTTGAATGCTGATATGTCAACCCCCGTGTCTGCCTTAGAAAACCGAGAGAGATTCTCTACCTTCGTTGAGTCAGTCCGAAGGATAGAGAGATCTGTGGTTGAGAAGAGACAAACTCAGAAAAGATATCCACAGTTCCAGGGTTCTTCATCTAGGGATTTTAAGAAACCTAGATTCTCTGCACCTAACCCTCCACCACCCAGATCGAGTTTTCAAACTCAATGGACACCGAGCAGAGGTAGAGGATGGAGTCAACCGTTTCAAGGAACTCACAGTTCTGCATCAGTGTCAGTTACTGGACCACCCCGACCACAACAACAGGAGAGGAGTTGCTACAACTGTGGTAAGGTGGGACACTTGATGAAGGATTGTCGTTCTAGGCCTGTCAGTGTGACACAGCCTCCAAGACAGAATCAACAAGGATCTCAGAATAGACAACATCAAGGAGCAGCTCGAGGACGTGGACAAGCGTCTCAAGCTGGGTCATCAGCACCACCTCAACACCAGGCGACTGCGAGGTTCTATGCTATGAACCCACCTGAAGCAGTGGTCAATCCACGGGTAGTGGCAGGTCAGATGAAACTTTTATATTCTGATATGTCTACATCCTGTGTTGTATCTGTTCTGATTGACCCGGGTGCTACGCACTCTTTCATCACTCATAGAGTGATTCGTAACTGCAATGTGACTGTTAGTCATAGGGCAGATAGTTTGTTGTTGGAGACTCCGTTGAGTGGGTCTGCCGTTTTGCAGGAGGTATGTTCTCCCTGCATCCTCTTCTTTTCTGACCATCGCATTCAAGTGGATCTTATACCACTTGATATGCAGGGATTTGATATAATCCTTGGGATGGATACCTTGGAAAGGTATAGAGTTGTCTTGGATTGTGAGTCCAAGTTGGCTGTGTTTGCTGACGAAAGCAACACATGGATCTTTCAAGGTGAGAGAAAGATTCTTCCCACCTGCCTTGTGTCAGCTATGGTTGTTGATAAGTTGTTGAGACAAGGATGTTATGCATTCTTAGCCCATGTGGTAGATGTTACCAAGGAAAGTTCCAATCCTGCTAAAGTTCCTATAGTCAGGGAATTCGAAGATGTGTTTCCTGAAGAACTTCCTGGTATACCACCACCTCGGGAGATTGATTTTGAAATCAATTTGATCCCAGATTAGAAACCCATAGCCCAGACTCCGTATAGGATGGCGCCTGCCGAGATGGTAGAACTCAAGAAACAGCTTCAAGAGTTACTTGAGAGAGGCTTTATCCGACCAAGTACTTCACCTTGGGGTGCTCCAGTCTTGTTTGTTAAAAAGAAAGATGGGTCAATGCGGTTGTGCATCGACTACAGACAACTCAATAAAGTAACAATAAAGAATAAGTATCCTCTACCAAGGATTGATGATCTCTTTGACCAGTTGCGTGGTGCAACCGTCTTTTCTAAAATAGACTTGAGGTCTGGATATCATCAACTCCGTATTAAGGATAGTGACATATCCAAGTCTGCCTTTAGGACAAGGTATGGTCACTATGAGTTCACGGTTATGTCGTTTGGACTAACCAATGCACCAGCTGCATTTATGGAACTCATGAATAGAATTTTTCAACCTTTCCTTGATCAGTGTGTTGTCGTCTTCATAGACGACATTCTTATCTATAGTAAGGATGCTCAGCAGCATGAGTAGCATCTTCGACAAGCTTTGACCTTGCTAAGAGAACACAAGATGTATGCTAAGTTTAGCAAGTGTGAGTTCTGGCTGCCGGAGGTATCTTTTCTTGGACATGTGATATCTGCTTCGGGAATTCGTGTTGACCCTACAAAAGTAGAATCTGTTCTACAATGGGAACAACCGAAGACACCGACGGAGATTCAGTTTCTTGGGGTTAGCTGGCTATTATCGAAGGTTTATTAAGAACTTTAGTTCTATATATTTACCTTTAACCAAGTTGACCCGGAAGGATGTTCCTTTTTCTTGGAGTGATAAGTGTCAACAGTCTTTCCAGCTGTTAAAGGAGAGATTGACAAGTGCACCTGTGCTAGTGCTACCTGAACAAGGAAAAGGATATGTAGTTTTCTGTGATGCTTCCAAGAATGGACTAGGATGTGTGTTGATGCAGGATAAACAAGTGATTTCTTTTGCTTCCCGACAGCTTAAGAAACACGAGGAGAATTATCCGACACACGATCTGGAGTTAGCCGCTGTGGTCCATGCCTTGAAGATCTGGAGACATTATCTCTATGGAGAAACATTCCAGATTTTCACAGACCACAAAAACCTTAAGTATATCTTCTCTCAGCATGAGCTCAACATGAGGCAACGTCGCTGGATGGAGTTAATCAAGGACTACGACTGTACAATTGATTATCATCCGGGCAAGGCCAATGTTGTTGCAGATGACTTGAGTAGGAAATCAGCAACATCAACCATGGATAGAGCACAACTAAACTCTTTAGTATGTTGTAGAAGAGATATGCTTATCTCCTTAAGGCAAGACAATGTACAATTGAAAGTGTCATTGTTAGCCGGTTTGTTAGCTGAGATGCATATTAAACCTACCCTAAGGGAGCAGATTAAGGAAGCACATCCAGGTGATGCTGCAGTTCAACAGATTAGATCTGAGTATGGAGATGAAAAGCGAGATGGTTTCCATGACTCAGAGGATCAAATAGCTTGTTATAATGGAAGGATGATAGTGCCGGATGTGGACAACTTGAGGAAGTTAATCCTGGAAGAAGCTCATTCTTCCATGTATGCTATGCATCCAGGGAGCACCAAGATGTATCGGAATTTGAAAGATCTGTATTGGTGGCCTGGAATGAAGAAGGATGTTGCAGAATTTGTTCTGAGGTGTCCGGTGTGTCAGCAAGTTAAAGCTGAACACCAGAAGCCTGCAGGGACAATGCAACCTTTACCCATACCACAGTGGAAGTGGGACCATGTGACCATAGACTTTGTTGTTGGCCTACCCAGGACAAGCAAAGGACATGATTCCATTTGGGTAGTTGTTGACAGGTTGACTAAGACGGCACATTTCTTACCTGTCAAAACAACCTATTCTGCTGAAAGGTTATCACAGTTGTATGTGCAAGAGATAGTGCGTTTGCACAGAGTTCCTGTCACAATAGTTTCTGACAGAGGTCCTCAGTTTACGAGTCATTTTTGGGAACAGTTACACCGAGCCTTAGGCACCAAGCTGAGGTTTAGTATGACCTTTCATCCACAGACTGATGGACAGTCGGAAAGGACCATACAAACCTTAGAAGACCTGTTGAAGGCATGTGTTCTCCAGTTTACCGGAAGTTGGGATCTACACCTAAGCTTAATAGAGTTTGCCTATAACAATAGCTATCAGCATAGTATTGATATGGCACCATATGAGGCCTTGTATGGTAGACGTTGTAGATCACCTTTGTGTTGGTTTGATACTGGTGAACATCAGTTGTTAGGTCCTGATCTTGTGCAGCAGACTACATAGAAGATTAAAGTAATACAACAACAGATTAAGACTGCACAGGATAGGCAGAAATCTTATGCTGACAAGCGTCGTAGACCCTTAGAGTTCCAGGTTGGAGACAGAGTGTATCTCAAGGTCTCGCCTTGGAAAGGGGTCCTTCGTTTTGGAAGGAAAGGGAAGTTAGCTCCTGGATTTATGGGACCTTATCCAATCATTGAACGAATTGGAAAGGTAGCATATAGACTAGAGCTGCCACCTGAGTTACAAAGGTTACATCCCGTGTTTCACATTTCTATGCTGAAGAAATGTCACCCAGACACCGAGTCAGTTCTACAACCCATGGAAGTAGAATTGAATGATGATATATCCTATGAGGAAGGACCAGTGTCAATCCTTGATAAAAAAATTAAAAATTTAAAGAAGAAAGATATAAGTCTTGTAAAAGTCCTCTGGAACCATCGTGGTGTTGAAGAAGCCACTTGGGAGTTAGAGGATGAGATGAGAAGGAGGTATCCTGCCCTTTTCTCTTAATATGTCTTATCGATTTCGGGGACGGAATCCTTGTAAGGGGTGGATAATTTGTAACATACCTGACCTGGGTTATGAGTTAACCCTAGGTGTCTTGCCTAAATATGTAATTAAATCTTTGTGATTAACTCTGAGCATGTAATTAAGTTTCTCAGAAACATATATTTCAGTATTTGCTCCCTTTTATTTAAAGTTGTAGCATTGTTTTGATATACAGGGACCTATGTGCGATTTACCCAGTTGAAAGGGTTAGCTTGCAATTTGCACATGATGAGATGTTCCTCTGATGTTGAGACATCATGAGAATCTTATTGGTAAAGTTTGAGGGATTTCCCAAGCTTGGGCACCAAGGTGCAACTGTGGAAGCAATCCCGGTGCTTGAAACCCTAATTTGGGGTAAAATGCAATTTACCCAAATTAAGGGATGCTATGTGTAAAATATATCATCTAATGTATCTTTTAAGACTCTTTCCATCATTTAGAGAAGAAATGATGAAGAGGTCACCTCAATTGAATAAATAAGTTATGAAATATACCTTGTGATTGAATAATCAGGGTATCTGTGCAATATCCCTTTTATGAATGTACCTTAGTAATAGATTGATCTTATTTGCCTCTTTTTCTTGACCTTAGGATAAATTTTGTCCTTAGAATAAATAGTAAGGGACGAGCAAGTAAATAAGGAAGGACCTAGTTGGATTTATGGAAAACATATGGACTAATGTTGAAAATCCTACCCCATGTATATAAGCTCTCCTTCCCTTAGTTGCAAGGGAACTTACCCTTCGTTCCCTTACTATTTCATTTCACCAAGGACGATCAAGGACTGCCTTGGAGCTAAGGAGGACGACCAAGGGAAGCAAGGTAGGTTTGGGACCCTCTTTTTGCCTAAATTCATGGTTAAAACTCGAATTCAAGGTCAATTTCATGGCTAGCTCTCATGACTCTATCTTTCTAGCCATCTTTTCTTGACCTTCCCTGGAGGTTTCACCTTGGACAACCTGTGAGAGCTCAAGGACGCCATTAGAGCTTGGAGCTTGAAAGCTTGGAGCTCAAGGAGCAAGCTTTAGGCGGGTTTTATAACTCTAAACCCATGCTTTACTATATACATCTCTTTTATGCGGTTAGATGATAGTTCTTCATGTTCCCTACTTTTCTTTGCTACCTTGCAAGTAAATCCGTGGGATATCTGTACTGTTCTTGAGCTAGGAGATGAAGGCGTGATTTCCAAGAAAAACCCACCGCTTTCCACTTTCTTAAACGGTCTCCCTAACTTGCTCTCACGGTCTCAGGACCACGAGGTGAGTAAACGGTCTCTGGACCGCGAGAGGGAAAACGGTCCTCACGACCGTTTGGACCCGTTGACCGAGCGTGGACCGTATAGGAAATCTGTTCCTAATTATGTAGGGTAATCACCCTAAAAAATTGAGAGGTTAACTCCAAAGGAATTAGGATATATGGCCTTTTTAAGTAACAACTTTAATTGCATTTATTCCTGATTTTCAAACGGTCTGAAATTGTCTTTTTGGGCAAACGGTCTCAAGACCGTGTAAGGTCGTTGACCAAGATTTGACCATATGAAATTACTGTTCAAAATTATGTTAATTAACAACTCACCAAGTTTGATGGTCTAATTCCAAACGAGCTAAGAGTTGAAGGGTGATTACTAGGGTTAATCCTAGATGAAATCAGTACTGAAAATATGGTGACTTAATTAGGGTTTTTAGGGTTGATTGACCCAAACGGTCTCAAGACCATTTGGGGGTCATCCAAACGGTCTCAAGACCGAGAGGGAAATCAACCATGACCGTTTGAAGGTCTAGGGTTAAGCTAATTTGATCAATTAAGGACCCAATTGCAATAAGTTATCAATTAATCAAAATTCTGATTTTGTGACTCAATCATGGTTCAACCCCTATCAAAGCATATTAGATTTTGATGAAATCTTGGGCAAACGGTCTCAATACCATGTGGGGTCCACCCAAATGATCTCAAGACCGTTTGGGCCAAGTTTGGGCCCAATTGGAGCTCAATTGAAGGGTTCAACCTTGTGTTGATACACATTGTTGAGTGTTGATGGGTGAACATTGATAGACCCTAATTGAATCGACTTCAACCCTAATTGGTCAACAATTGAGGGTCAATTGAATGACCAATTGGTTAAGCATAATCTTAATTGACCTAATCCATAAGTGGTCACCATGGCTTTTACCTTTTGAGGGTTTCAACATTGGTTGACATCATCGGTTGTAACAATTGAACTTGTTGATGGTCCAAGCGGTTGAGACCATGTGAGCCTCGCGGTCTCAAGACCGTGAGAGGGCTCGCGGTCTCAAGACCGTGAGAGGGCTCGCGGTCTCAAGACCATGAGGGGCCTCGTGGTCTTGAGGTCAAAGGTGAGCAAACGGTCTACATAACCTTCGCGGTCTTGAAACCAAGTTGAAGGCTCGCGGTCTTGGAAGTCAAAAATGGGCTAAACGGTCAACTCTTTCAAACGATCTCAAACCAATTGGAGGTTGATGGTTGAGATCGATCAAGGTGATTCAAGGTTGACTTCACTCAATCATTTGAAGATATAAATGGATCAAATATGCCCTAATCTAAACCCTAATGATAACTTAGGACATTAAGGGATTAATTGACTAATGATTTGACCATGATGATGATCAATGGGGTAAATTACCAAAATACCCTTGAAGGGTCAATTGAGTAATACCTTGATCAGATCAAACCCTAATCACATGGTGGCGATGTTTTTGGCTATGTTAGCCTATGATGACTTAATCCAACCTGAGTTAGAGTGGTGTTATCACCCTCTACTAGTATGAGGAGAGAGAAAGTACTTCTAGAGAGAGAAAGTACTTCTAGAGAGAGAAAATACCCTTTTTAGGTGGAAACTCAATTAAAGAACCTTCAATACACATGATTGTGCATAATTAGGGTATGATCCACCTGTGTGAAGTCATAGAAACCCTAATTATGATGAATGATGAATCTTTAACTAATCAGAGAGCATCAATGATAATGATACTCATACATGATGATGTTATGAGTTCAATTCAATGTAATGTGAATAGTAAACCCTAATTCAAGGGTGATGACATGTAATGTGAATAGTAAACCCTAATTCAAGGGTAATGGCATGCAAATGAGTATTAAACTCCAATTGATGAGAATCAGAGGAGTTAACTGTTATGATAAGAGTGGGAAATGTATTCCTTATTTTTGTATTACCTTTATCAGTTGAATTAACCATGCAGGTTCAGATATGAAGGTGGTCTTATCCAGGTATGGATATTGATGTTATATTCATTGAAGGCATGTTGTTAGCCTTATGAATAAGAAAAGTAACTTGATGCCCATTCAGTGGCATCCCATGAGTTAATGTGTTGTAGGAGCCATGAATACCATCAAAGTCATGCTTTGGAGATGACTTGTGATGAGTATGATGAGAAATTATGATTGATATGAGTTAGGCATGTTACATTTAGTATTCTTCCTTTATAGCTGTTATGCTACTATTATTATTTGAAGAACAATGTATGTTGTTAAAGAATACTGAATGTACCTAACTAATCAAGTATAATGTAGAGCCCTGATCATAGATCCATCATTGTCAGAGATCAAGTGATGGTGAAACAGGTTTTCCTTAGGGAACTCCTGGAGCACATACTTTTGAGTATGTGGGGTACATGGATGTGTAGAACCTTACATCCTAGTGTAGGAAAGTGATGTAGATGTGTAATCCATCCATCCTTCACTATAATTCCATACCGTATCAGTGGTAGGTAAACATGAAACCTCTTGATGACAAAGAAAACACAGATATCCATATCAGTGGAGATAAACATGAAATATCCTGATGACGAAGAGAGTACAGAACGCCACTGTGACTCTAGAATAGCGAAGGACCAGTTTACCCTGGTGAGCTATAGTAGTAGAGACATGAGATGTCCTACAAGTGATCCTCTTACTGACTGAGGAAGGTGAAGGTCATGAAAATCCGGCTCTCTTAATGACCTATGTATGATACTGATGTGACTTCTCAGCGATCAGTTGGAGTATGAGTGGTATGCCTCATCTCCACAGGGCATAATGTTGTTTGTAAAACATAATCAACCACGTAGTATACCTGCTAGAGATAACTACGAGTTAGTTGACTGATGATACACTGTGATAGTGCTTATATTTCTTCATGTCTCATAAATGTTGAACTCATGTTATATAGTTGTAACTGTTATTGAATACTTTGAAGGCTTTATTGCTTAAGATATTCTTTGATGTTATATTAAAGCTTCTGGCGGAGAGTTATAACTCTCGCTGGGACAATTATGTAAAATTGTCTCACCCCGTAGACTTCAACTTTTTAGGTGGACGTCAGAGACGAAGGAACCAGCCTACAGGTGACCAATCTCAGCAACAGCAACACCAGGAGCAGTAGTAGAATCTCAGGTGGAGATTTATCCTGCCATGTGGTGTAGTTAGAGTCAGTCCTATGTTCCCTCTGTACTCTCAGGTCTTGGAGTCTGTTGTTATGTGATCTTGAGATTTTGTATCTTGATGTATATAGTTACTTAAGAAGTAATTATCCTGAGATGTAAATAGTTTATCTCTCCTTATGAAAGAAGTTTTTATGGATTCAAGCTCTTGTCTTAAAAGTTTTAATTTCCCGTGCTTTTTGTCTACCGCTGATTATCCAATCGCTTCCGCTAAGTTTTAATCGTGTTTATGTCATAGTTTGGAGATCAGAGCCCACATGATGGACCTACCCATAGGTAGCCATGTACTAGGTCAATCGATCAAGCTACAGAGGGGACTAGGATCTGAGCTAGTAGGCACATATATTAGGTGATAGTTATATCCACATTATAGTTTGCAAGAATTAAATTTATCCAACAGTTTAATTCAAGTCACCGATGAAAACTTTGGAAATCCTCAGAAAACTAATTCGGGTTATTCATAAGTGTAACCACATACCTGTAACTATAGTTTTGGAGACCGAATCAACTAAGCAGAGAAAACGCAATCAAGAAAGCAAATATGCACATAAATCCTGAAATATACATACACATTTCCTTTTATAAAAAATTTATCCAATTTCATCTTATTCCTTAGGATTTCTATTCCAATTTTAGGGTTTCCTTTGAAATTATGGTTTTGCCTCCACTTTTAGCATTATGAACCCTAATTCAACAAAACTACATAAAACCTTTAAATTTCTTATTTTAATACTCCAAACAGACTTAGGATCATTATTTAGTACCTTATTTCCTTAATCCAAAATAAACATGGTTTTTCTCCTTTTTCATCCTAAATTAGGGTTTCTATATGTATAATCCTACATACATAGATTAAAACCCAAAATTAGTCAACTTTTAATGTAAAACGGATAGAAACTCTATTTTAATATTCAATAGGTTAATACTTCTCAAATTAACCTATTAAACCATAAAGATTCATCCTTTATACTCAATTAGGGTTTTAAACCACACTTTTACTACATTTTCTATCAAATTAATACACTTTTGCAAAACGAGATAAAACTAGGTTACCAAACCATTTTTATCTTATTCCTCATATTTTTCCAAGAAACTTTCATATATTAAGTTTGTTAATTCGAGATTCCTAGCGATTTCTATGAATTTTGCAAGAAAAAACTTTTTCTGAATTATTCGATCAGAGAGGAAAAATACCTGAAAAACGGCAGCCGCTCGATCAGTGATCTGGTGGTCCACCTTCAAATCTAATGCATCACATCGCACACGGATAAGTTAAGTCGCCTTAGCCTCGAATCGTTGGATTGGCACGCAAGATCACAGTGGTCTGCTATCCAACGACTGTTGTGTGTCGTCCTCGTCTTCCTCCTCACACGAAGCTACAGCGACGCCGCGGCGGAGGTGTTGTCGGAGAGATATCAATAGAGAGAGAGAGTGTGTTGGGACTTGGGAGGTAGCCGCCTGGGTTCACGAGGGTGTGAGGAAGTGAGTGGGGGTCTTTATATAGGGCTAGAAGGGATCCTTTTAGGGTTTCTCAACCCTGCCGCCAACTAATTCTCAGCCCAATTGGGCACTTCTTCTAGTCACGATGGAAGCCTACCAACCTAGGGTCGAGAAGGTTCATCTCGCTCCCCCGGACCCAAAGGAAAGATTTCCATGAGTGCACATGGACTGGATCATGAGAAAGTCGAAGGGGAAAGTCCCCTTGTACTCGCCCAGAGTCCAAGCTCTACTGGGACTTCGACGATGAGCGATGCCTATTGGATCAAGATCGAATGACCCTCATCCTTCACGCTCAACCAATTAAAGGAAAATATTTCCTAATTCCAATATAAATCCATATTTTTTAGGATAATTTGAAAAAGCCATAACTCCCAATTCATAACTCCTTTTTTACTCAAATTTTAAGGGAACCTCGTTAATTATTTTATCTCCCATCATGCCAAAATTGGGATCATCATCTAAAGATAACATGTCTTTTTCTTCAATTGAAAGTCAATACTTAATTATTTATATATTCCACATATATTCTCTTTCCCTTGCCATTATAATATTATCCTAAGTTCCTTGAACCTTAAGGAACCTTAATATCTCTAAATTCCATATTGGGAATATGTAGCCTTTTATTCTTCTTTTATCTATTTTCTTATTTATTCCTTTATTCCATTGAATTCCTTTTTCTTTTCATTTTCTCTCAATTGGGCTCAATTTCCAATAAAGCCCATTAAGAAAACAAACAAGGCTATTATGCACAAAAATCATTCAAATCAAATCATTAAATCAATCATTGATTTTATTTATCTTTTAAAAGGAGATTCACAAATCTCATTACATGGTTTAGAAAAATGGGGTTATAACATCCTCCCCTCCTTATAGGAATTTTGCCCTCAAAATTCAACAATCAAACAAACAAATCAAGATATGCTTTTTCCATGTCCGTCTTCAGCTCCCATGTGGCTTCATCCTCTCCATGATGCTTCCAAAGAACCTTTACCATCTCTATATTCTTATTTCTGAGCTCTTTCACCTTGGTATCTAGAATCTGCAGAGGTAACTCAGGATAAGTTAGCTGCCCTTGAAGCTCAATGGGTTCAATGCTCATCACATGGCTCAGATCTTGCACATATCGCTTCAGATTGGACACGTGAAACACATCATGCATCATACTATATTGAGGGGGTAACGCCAAATGATATGCGGCTTCATCAATCCGTTCCAACACTTCAAATGGACACACGTATCGGGGACTCAACTTGCCTCTATTCTTAGCATAGCTCGAAGCGGTCAGATTTTCAAAAAAACATGTTTTCCCACAGTGAAATGCACAACAGTCCACCTCGCATCAGCATACGAATTCTGTCAATCCTGGGCTCTCTTTAGCCTTGGCCTGATCAAAGTGATTTTATCAGCATACACTTGGAGTTCATCTGACCTCAATAGGGTCCTTTCACCAGCATCATCCCAGTGAAGTGATGACTGACACGGTCTCCCATATAGAGCTTCATATGGAGGCATCCCAATACTGGCTTGGTAGATGTTGTAATAGGCAAACTCAGATAAAGGTAAGTACTGCTCCCATGATCCACCCTAATCGAGCACACGAGCTCTCAACAGATCCTCTAGGGTCTGGATTGTCCTTTCTGACTGACCATCTGTCTGGGGGTGATAAGCGGTATTAAAATTCAACCTTATACCAAGTTCCTCTTAAACTTGCTTCTATAGTTTGGAAGTAAACTTTGGGTCTCTATCGAAGATGATTGAACTGGGCACGCCATGTAAATGCACTATCTCTCTAATATACAACTCAACTAAGTCTGATACCTTGGTAGTGGTCTTCAGGGCAAGGAAGTGTGCTGACTTGGTAAGGCGATCTACCACACAACCCATATAGCATCATGACCTTTCTTAGTTCGAGGTAGACCCACCACAAAATCCATGGTGATCTGCTCCCATTTCCATTCTGGAATCTCTATAGACTGTAACAGTCCACCGGGTCATTGGTGTTTAGCCTTCACCATTTGGCATGTAAGATAGCTGGCCACATATGCCGCAATGTCTCTCTTCATTCCTGGCCACCAGAAAAACCTCTGTATGTCCTTAAACATTTTGGTAGTTCCCAGGTGCACTGTTTACTTAGAACCATGAGCCTCTTGTAGGATGCGTTCCTTCAATGGTGATTCTTCTGGAACCCATATGCGATTCTCAAATCTGATCCCTCCGTCTATTCCCAATGAAAGACGGGTCTGTGGCTTCTTCATCAAGCCCTTCATCTTGTCAAGTTTCCCACTGGCCAACTGTGCTGCTATAATCTCACTCAACAATTCTAACTGTATCTGGATATTGACCAATCGAACTCGATTCTCTAACGGTTGGGGAGACCACTCTACCAGCTCTTCTAAACTCTTCCACTGACTGGACAAAACAACTGCACACCTGAGCTGTTTCCGACTCAAAGCATCTGCTATGACATTCACCTTTCCTGGATGATAAGCGATGGTGAAGTCATAATCCTTCATGTACTCCATCCATCATCGTTGTCGTAGGTTTAAATCTTTCTATGTCATGAGGTACTTCAGGCTCTTATGGTCAGTGAGGATCTCAAAAGTAGCACCATACGGGTAATGCCACCAAATCTCTAATGCATGGATGATAGAAGCCAACTCTAAGTCATGCGTCAGGTAATTCACCTCATTGGGATTGAGTTGTCGGGAGGCATATGCAACCACATGCCGGTTCTATTCCAACGCACAGCCAAGTCCCATCTTTGATGCATCGGTGAAAATCATGAAACCCTCATTGCGTGATGGTAGAGTCAAAACTGGTGTAGTGGTCAGCTTCTCCTTCAGCTCCTAAAAATGAGCCTCACATACATCGGACCACACAAACTTCACATCTTTCCGAGTCAACATGGTCAAAGGCAGGGCGGTCTTTGAGAAATCCTTGATGAAACGCCGATAATACCCTGCCAACCTCAAGAAACTATGTAATTCTGAGGGATTCTTTGGTGCAGGCCAGTCTCGAACCGCCGACACTTTAGCCGGATCTACGGCGATCGTTCCTCCTAAGATGATGTGTCTGAGGAACATGACTCGGTCTATCCAAAACTCACATTTAGAGAATTTCCCATAAAACTTCTGCTTTCTCAAGATATCAAGGATTTTACTTAGGTGGTCTCAGTGTTGGTCTAATTCATCTGAATAAACCAGTATGTCATCGATGAACACTATGACAAATGAGTCAAGGAAGGTTTGAAACACACTATTCATAAGGTTCATGAAAACACTGGGTGCATTGGACAACCCAAAAGGCATAACCACAAACTCACAGTGGCCATAGCATGTTCTAAAAGCTATTTTCGGGATGTCTTCACTCTTAACTCGCAACTGGTGGTAACCTGATCTTAAGTCGATATTGGAAAAGACTCAAGCAGACTTCAACTGGTCAAACAAGTCATCTATCTGGGGTAAAGGGAATTTGTTCTTAATGGTAGCCTGGTTGATCATCCGGTAGTCTATGCACATTCGGAGTGAACCATCCTTTTTCTTTACAAAAAGGACCGGTGCTCCCCATGGTGATGTGCTAGGATGGATAAAACCCTTGTCTAGCAATTCCTACAATTGTTTCTTCAACTCGAGCAACTCCGCAGGGGCCATCCTGTAAGGTTCTCGTGAAATAGGGATTGTCCCGGGAGCTAGCTCTATGGAAAAATCTACCTCTCTCTCGGGAGGAATCCCAGACAGATCTTCTGGGAAAACATCTGCATAGCTCCTGACTACCTCTATTTCTTCTAAGGGCTGCACCCTGGGTTCGGGCTCGGTAACTACTGCCAGGAAAGCTCGACACCCTTTACTCATCATCTGCTTTGCCTTCAAGGCTAACACATACAGGATGGTGGTGGCATCTTTCCTACCCCTAATGATGAAAGGTGGGTGACCTGGTTTCTTAATGATCACTTTCTTCTCCCTACAGTCAATATTGGCCCTATAAGTATAAATCCAGTCCATACCAATGATCACATCAAAGTCATTCATATCAAGAAGGATAAGATCTGTAGGAAACTCATGATCTCGATATTTCACAGGTATCACCGGAGTTTTCAAAAGAGATGTAAAGATCCGACCACTCGGGGTTGTAACATCTAAGACATACCCTAAATCCTTGATATCTAAACAAAGCATAGTTGTGAGATTTCTTGAAATGAAAGTATTAGTAGATCTAGAGTCAAACAAAGCTTTTACATTATGTCCCATGACTTCAAGCATGCCTACATTGTTTTTCACCATACATTAGACCATTACATGCTTATCTTAAAACATAAAAGAAAACTCTAAGGGTTATTACCCTCGATCAACTAATTAGCATTTGCTTGAGCCTCCTCATTTTCTATAGCAAACACTCAAGCTTGTCTTCTTTCTCCAGCAGGTGGGGCGACATCTATAGGTGGGGCTGCTACTGGTGGGGCGGCCACCAGTCCTGGTCCTCTTGGATCTGGCAGAGGACAAGCAGCTTGGAGATGTCCTTCTTTTTGACAATGGTAGCAGACCTTCTTCTTGTAGCGGCACTCACCGGTATGCCACTTTCCGTAGGTGGGGCATTGAGGTCGGTTGTTTTCTTGATGAGGTTTCCCTTTTCCTCCATGTTTTCCTTTGGCATGATGATGCCCTTGACCCTTCTTGTGGTTGTTCCTATGACCTTGGGTTCCTTCAGCAAAACCCAAATATCCCTTGGGTGGATTTTGAGCAGGCTTCATAGTCCTCTCCATGTCTAAAGCAGTGTTGTAAGATTCGACGAAGGTTTTAGGTTTATCTGCCATCACATGGGGCTTGATGGCAGGGTGAAGACGCTCTATGAAGTGATCCACCCTTCTTTCCTCATCAATCATATGCCCAAAACACTTCAGTATTCGAAACTTGCACCCAAAGTCAGCCACAGATGAGTTTCCTTACGTCATGTTGGTGAACTGCCTTTCCTTTTCCTTCTTAGCTGAGACAAGGATGAATATGGCGGTGAAGATCGTCTTGAAGTCAGCCCATGCCATTGGTTCTTCAGTCAGATCTCGGCCCATGATGTGTGTCTCCCACCATATCTTGGCTGCTCCTTACATGAGATGAGCAGCAAAGAGGACCTTCTTACTCGACTGTACCTCAAGCACGTAGAATCCATTCTCGACTACAAGCAGCAAAGCTTCCACCTTATCGACCACTTCAGACTTATCTTCTCCCCAGAACTTCTTGATGTTCAGCTTGATGAAATCCAAGATGGTGGCTCCCAGTCATGGAAGAACAAGAAGTGGCTCATCATTCTCACCCCTAGCTATGTCTCTGAGGGCCAGGGTATGGATCGCCTCAGTTAGCTATTTCTACTGCTCCATCCATACGACATGTGTAGTGTGAACCACCATAGTTGGTTCCAGACCACTAGAGTGGTCCTCCTCCATCTGGGCTACCTCCTCGTACACATGTTGCTCCTCGTACCCCTAGTCTTCCTCATGGTCAAGGTTGTTGAAGGGTATCAGGTTAGGGTTGGGGACCTCATGAGTGGTTTCTTCAGGTCTCTTCCTCTTCTTTGAGGAATCTCCACCGTGGTTCCTCTTCCTCTTCTTGGAAGATACTTTTCCCTTGAATGAAGGTTCACCACCATTGGTGGCATCTGGGACAGCCACAGTCTTCACACGAGCCATTTGCATAAGCATACAAATAGACCTTTTAGTCTATACCTTTAAGCTTATGTCGATGACATCTTATTACATATCTTTTATTAGTTTGATGGAGGATTCCTTAATCCTTAACTTACTTACCCATACCACATGAGGGTGAGGGAGAGAGAGAAAAACCCTAACTCTTAAAATCCTTAATAGAATGTGTGATGAGAAGGGATGAATAAGATGAGAGAGTCCTAAAGGTATCTTATTTCGAATCAGATCCTAAGACATTGGCCAGGCAGTCACACTGATCTGGGAGTCCTCGTATTCCGACTAGCAGTGCGGAGGAAAATATTGCCAACCCCCAGACGTGATCCTTTTCTAGACACCTCTGTCTTTCGGATAATCCTCTAATAACTCCCTCGATTCTATGGAATTTGTAAAATTTAATAATTATTAAAGATTAAATGATGAACCTAGGCTCTGATACCAAATGTAATGACCCAGCCTCCCAGTAACCCCCAATTAAGGGAGACCAAGAGGTCATGGCCATTATCCTAAATTCCAGATCATAGGTTCGACAAATAATCAGTAATAATTATCATATTCTACCATCTATACTAAAAAGCTGTAATAAAATAAACTTTTAGCATACCTTTTTGAAAAAACTTGGATTACTAAACTTCTATCCAAATACGAATACTATTCTAACTAATCCTCATTGCTCTTTAATTCATGTATTCACAATGTGCCAATTTACTGTTCGTCCTTTTGGGTTTGTACCTGAAACGCCGACAAAAAATACACCGGTCAACATAAATGAATATGCTGGTATGTGGGGGAAACAGAAACTATGCAACTATGATAACAATGTAATCAACCAAATATCATTTAACAGCCAAGATTACATTTTAAGCGATACTACTCAATCCTTACCTATCCCCTATCTCTATGTTGTCCTTGCAGCGGACTTGGATACTACCTCTCTCATATAGTAGATCCTTACCCCCATGGCCCTACCTTACAGGTAGCCAATACTTAGGGTTGTGGAGTCACATGGCCCTACTCAAAGGTAGGCCGATCCCTGACTCAGGGTGACTTGATAGACCTACCCCATTGGTAGCCATGTACTAAGTCATCCAATGACCTGATGGACCTACCCATAGGTAGCCATGTACTAGGTCAATCTATCAAGCTACAGAGGGGACTAGGATCTGAGCTAGTAGGCACATATCTTAGGTGTTAGTCATATCCACATTATAGTTTGCAAGAATTAAATTCATCCAACAGTTTAATTCAAGTCACCGATGAAAACTTCAGAAATCCTCAGAAAACTAATTCGGGTTATTCATAAGTGTAACCACATACCTGTAACTATAGTTTTGGAGACCGAATCAACTAAGCAGAGAAAACCCAATCAAGCAAGAAAATATGCACAGAAATCCTAAAATATACATACAAATTTCCTTTTATAAAAGAATTATCCAATTTCATCTTATTCCTTAGGATTTCTATTCCAATTTTAGGGTTTCCTTTGAAATTAGGGTTTTGCCTCCACTTTTAACATTATAAACCCTAATTCAATAAAACTACATAAAACCGTTAAATTTTTTTATTTTAATACTCCTAACAGACTTAGGATCATAATTTAGTAACTTATTTCCTTAATCTGAAATAAACATGGTTTTTCTCCCTTTTCACCCTAAATTAGGGTTTCTATATGTATAATCCTACATACATAGATTAAAACCCCAAATTAGTCAACTTTTCATGTAAAATGGATATAAACTCTATTTTAATATTCAACAGGTTAATACTTCTCATATTAACCTATTAAACCATAAAGATTCATCCGTTATACTCAATTAGGGTTTTTAACCACACTTTTAATACATTTTCTATCAAATTAATACACTTTTGCAAAATGAGACAGAACTAGGTTACCAAACCATTTTTGTCTTATTCCTCGTATTTTTCTAAGAAACTTTCATATATTAAGTTTGTTAATCCAAGATTCTTAGAGATTTCTATGAATTTCACAAGAAAAAGCTTTTTTTCTGAATTATTCGATTAGAGAGGAAAAATACCTAAAAAACGGCGGCTACTCGATCAGTGATTTGGTGGTCCGCCTTCAAATCTAACGCCTCACATCGCGCGCAGCTATGTTAATTCACCTTAGCCTTGGATCGTTGGATTGGCATGCGGGATCATAGTGGTCTTCTATCCGACGACTGTTGTGTGTCATCCTCATCTTTCTCACACGAAGCTACGGCGGCGCCGCGACGGAGGTGTCATCAGAGAGTTATCAATCGAGAGAGAGAGAGAGTGTTGGGACTCGAGAGGTAGCTTCTTGGGTTTGCGAGGGTGTGAGGAAGCGAGTGGGGGTCTTTATATAGGGCTAGACACTACGAAAAATATGGTCTTTAACTACAAAAAAATTGTAGCGAAAACCCCAAAATTTGTAGCCAAAAGCTATGGCTACAATTATCCTTACATTTATAATATATAGCTAATACCTGTGTAGCTAATTGTTTAGGCTACAATTTTCAAACTTGTAGTTAGTTATGCCTCTGGATACAAATTCATATGTAACCCTAATTGTAGGTAAAAAATGTCCTTACATATAAACATGTAGTTTCCATTGTAGCCAAATGTATGACTACAATTCAATTTGTACCTATAATATGTAGGGAGAGATGACATTGGTTACAATTTGTTTTTGTAGTTCATGTATAGAAAAAATTAGCACTTGCTACACATGTAATTATATCTAATGTGTAGTGAAAGACACCATATACTATACATACATATGTAGTGAGAGACATTATGTATCCAGTCAGTCGCTTGCCAATATAGAGAGGTTTGCAATAATAAAACAGATGAATGTTAATCAAGATCGAGTTGTGCTTACAATGTCAACAATGATACTTTTATTTATATTTGAGCAATGAGTACACATGGGAAGGACATTAACCTGGCCCCTATTTTACAATATGCATGGAAAAAAGACACATGTATACAATATCTTCTTTTGACTACATCTATCCACTACAGACTGCAAAGCACAATATAAAGAGGGCTCATCTCCCTTAGTTCCTTCACCTAATTCACAATGAGTTCAACAACCCTATGAATCTTAGCTTTAGTGGTGAATCTTCCAATCCCAAACAAGGTATGTGACATGTCCTCATCAACTCCCAGAGCTCTCAACACATAGGACTATGCATAAGAGTTGCAGCCTTTCCAGTTGGCAACGTCATGTAGAGGTTCATGTATGGTTAGTTTTGGTTGGCGAATCCCCTGGATCAGAACATATTGGCATTTCTTCTCATAATCCATACGTTTTGTACTTTTATATGTTGTGGATCTCAAGCGCCATCAAGTTGATAGTAGCATCCACTTTGTGTGAACCACCATGGATACCTACAAAGAAACATACAAGTTTTGAGATATAGCTCACGAAAGAAACAAGAAAACATAGTTTCTCCTACTCATAACTTACCTATTCCATAAGTCGTCTTCTCCCAGTGAATGAGAAGTATGAATTCAATGAAAAGTATGAATGGGCTTCATGCCTTCAATTTTCTACAATTCAATATATAGTCTAGTTGCCTTGACGACAATTTGTGAACTGCAAGAATTCAAATGGATACTAACTGGTCAGTAAAATAAGATATGAATCGAATCAAGAAAATCCTTCAAATCAAAAGATAAGAGTCTTCAAATTTCTTCTATACAGATGGAGGATGATATTTGTAGTGCTTTGCAGAAATCATAATCATACTAAATTACAATAATTAGCATAATATAAACAAATAACTAACAGTAACTTCAGAAAATGACCCAAAATGCCAGCTAGCCAGCATGCCCGTGCTAGCTAAAGCCCAGCAAGGCCGTACTAGCCAACACGCCCATGGTAGCCAGAGCCCAACACGGCCATGCTAGCTAGCATGCCCATGGTAGCCAGCATGCCCGTGCTACCGATTCTAGAAATCCAAAATTCCCCTGTTCATTCCATTTTTCCACCATGATCGTTCCCATCCACCACGCCCGTGCTACCCACTGCCCAGCACGGCCGTGCTACACACAATTTTACCTATCACAAATTTCAATCGGTTCAAACATGTACATGAATGGTTTTAAACCTGTAAATGAATGTAAGAAGGCTTGCTATGAAAGGGTAGTCAAGGATCATGTGTTGATATGTGAAAAAATAAGAAAGAGGAGGATGAGAATTCAATGGTTTTAGGTATATTGAGATCATGTGTTGATATGTGCATAAGTTAGAAGCAATTGTTTAAATACCTCTAATCCATGGATCTAACCAAATATAATAACAATATAACAAAGAGTAGTGTGCTATGCATCACAATATGAAACATGTGCACCTCTGATAGGTAGTTTTTAGACTGCACATGTTCACATTGCAATAGATGGGGGAATCTTATCCACCAAGACCTTAAAAAAATAGACTTCAAACAAGTAGAAAGAATATAACAATATTTAAGAGTATGCCTTTTTGAAACAACCTTTAGCAAAGTTTTATCCACGAAGACTTTACTAGCATGATCTTGTATTCTACGTTGATGTCCTCTTTTGGCTACCTTCATTTGTTGTAGGATCTGATCCAACTTGTTCCTCCATATTAAGATGCAATTCTAGACATATGCAGTCAACCACAATGATGATTGAAGATAGATGACCATAGCTAAGAGTGATTTGCAGACTATCATTCCATCTTCTCGACACTGTAATAGATGCATGGTATAGAAGGTATAGAACACCTATCAAAACATCTTCTCAACACTGCAATAGGGAAACATAACTGATTTTAGTCACAACAACCATCAAGCACAACTACAACGCTTACACTAATAGAGAATAAATTTGGAGGAGCAACAATAACTAGCTTCCAGAAGACAAGCAGACAATCAACACGGCAGATGCCTTGGACAATTGGAGTTATGAATCTATCTCATCAATATACATATGCTCCAATATTGATGAACACCAACAGACCATAACAAAGCATCAACACTTCAATAAAGATGAACATCATTATAGCTTTGATCTACATTACTTTGTTATCCAATATTAAGCTTGACCATGTTCATTGATGACCTGTCTCAAACAATACATAATAACAATCAAGTCAACTTTATTTCTATGACATCAACCTACTACCAACACTTTATTTATAGTTCAACTATGTAATACATAAAAATATTTAGAGAATTATTAAGGACGGACATAGTTACTTACAAAATTTATGTTTTTCAGCAAGATTATTATCCTACATATGTGCTCAACTTGTCTACCAACAAGTTGGTGATCTCGATTATTGGAACTAACCTTATTATTTCAGTAGCTACTTTTGTTATGATATAATGATAGAGATAACCAAATGAAATATACAATCGATCAGGTACTTACAAAAAGCATTCTATAAATAGACATGCTATCATCAGTAGAAATAAACAAGCATAATTCCCATTAACCTCTTAACTACCAACATCATATTGGTTCCACCCAGCTAATAAAAAAGGGTCATTGGTTAGAAACAGAGTTAAACATTTAGTTTCATGCTATATATATTTGATGAAAAAGACATGTGAACCCCCCAAATCAAATACCTTGACATAGATCTTCAGCAGCACATAGAAATGAAGGAACACAGACAGCTTTTAGAGCAAGTGTTATTGGGTCATTCTCTGCCAATGTTGCTAGTAATAATCAGGCCCCCGTTCCAACCACTAGCACCACTTACAGCCTCCCAAACAAACCTCAACAGAAGTGAAAAGAGACAAATTCAGTCACAAAAAAACCTCATCACAGGTGAAAAGAGGTGAAACAATCATTTCTGAACCACATACATTTTAGAAGAAAAAAACTCTATAATAGATGCATGGTATAGAAGGTATAGAACACCTATAATACCATCTTCTCAACACTACAACATGGAAATAGAAATGATTTTAGTCATGACAACCATCAAGCAAAAATACAAAGCTCCCTTGTGAGTCAAATGCTTACATCAGGGTGCCTGTAGGCTTATCCAATCTAGCCTCAAAAGAGAACCTAGATTACTATATCCATCAAAAAATAATAAGACCAAGAAAATGGTAGAAATTTGACTTGCCTTGTATCAGATACATTTATGAAGGAATGAGGATGAGAATAGGGAAGTAGTGATGGATATGTAGGTGTAGCCTTATATATCTAAAAAGACAACCTGGATCAGAATGACAGACATACTAATACTCCAAGTTTTAGATATATATCATTGGTCTGCAAGAAAACAAATGTATACTGACATATGATAAGATGCAAACGTCTAGGTTGGAGATTCGGTGAAACTTGACATAATAAATGTTACTGAATAATTTAGAACAATATTCACAACTCTTATTCTGAAATGCAGGACACTTTACACAACATTAGGATATGCAAGCCACAACCTTTTGAATAAGATGAGTAAAGAGAGGTAAACCATTACGTTGCAGATATAGGATGACCTGTGTTGGTGTTAATATATAAGTTACTCATATGAACATGCATACAAAGTTTGCTTTCATACAAATAATACAACATATATATCAAGAACATGATACAAGAATGGTGGAAAAAAACACTAAATCATGACCATTGTTTATATTTTGATAACAAAAAACAATAATGTTCTCCTGTACTATATTTGCAATGGTTGCTATAATACACTGGTAACCTTTTACCATGTATGTTTTGACAAATTAGGGAATTTTCCACTGCATGTGTTTAGTGCAGTGTTTCAAGAGGAGCCCTACTGAGTTCAAATTGGTTGCATGTTTCTAATGAGATGCTTTTTATTACTATCCATAGACATCATAACCTTTTTCAAGTTACCAAGTTTTATATCACAATGTAAAAGATCAATACATAAAAAGTATTAAGAAGAAAACCAATGTAGATCCCAACATGCAATACTAGTTAAAATGATCATGATGGAGTTGTAGATGATAATAGTAACAAAAAAGGCATGCAATTTATAACTATGTGAGCCCAATGATATTGTTCCTTTCCATTAATCTAGCCTAGATTAATCTTTCAGAAATTCTACTTAAGAGTTTGGCAATTTGAGCATATATTGTTGGCCATTGAAGTAGCAACATCAAAATCAAACTTCTCATGTTCAGGGCCTCGAGATATGATTACCAAATTAATGTAAGATCATGTAAAGTTAAATGACAGTGAATATTACCTCAAAACAAATGACAGTGAATATCAAGATCACTTAGGTTACTAGGTGAATGATTTATTCAAGGTAGTGTAAAAATGGGAATGAAATAGATAATTAGAATTGCAAACAACCAAGATATTTGCCTATAGACTTCAATTCACCTTAAATATTTTCATGGTTTGTGTTTTGAAGGTAATGAAGCTACCGCATGCAACAACAAAAATAGTGGGTGTTAAATGGAATATAGGTTAGTGTGAAATATGTGAACACCACCCACCACCGGACCCCTGCTAAGAAGCAATGTTCATATCATAAAACCAACACCGGCTCAAGAGGAAGCTTTCTTAAACCACTCTTATCTCATTTGGTAGAGAGATATGTTTATGAAGACGAAGCTTTCTTAAACCAAGAGGTCATTAATTGTGAAAAACTCCATAAATATGATTCTTACCTAGTCTCATAAACTCATGTTAGGTTCACTCTCTGAACCTATGTTTTTGTTTCAAGTATCATGCCCAAAAGCTGGATCTGAGGGTTTGCAACCTCCTTATTTCAAGTGGTTTTCAAGTTTTAAGCCTCAATATATCCCACTCGGATGGACAACAACCTACTCAGGACTACCTTTGGGGCTCTATGCTCAAATGTCACTGTGAAGGAATAAACTCCATTGACAAATAGGAAACCAGGGTACTGGCTTGAGTAGGCTGACCAATGCGATCCCCCGAGAAATAGGGAGAGAAAACATGAAGTACCTCACATGCTTCCCCTGCATGCAACTCACCTTAATATGGACAAAACATACTCAACCAACGCATAATCCAAATCACACATTTCATCCCATCAAACTTGAAATTTCAATGCACAAACAAAAATCACAAAGTACAACAAGGTTACAAGATAGAAGGACTTCTATCTTAAGATGGTTAAATAAAAGGAAATACATACCTTAAGGCATCTCCATTTCAAGTCCCATCAGCAGTTCTGAATGAGAGTCTGTACTCTACATATAAATGCTATGATATGGAAAATGATAGAAAATTAGATGGTCATTTGGGTGATACATGAGGCTTCTCAAACTTGTCATACAACTGAACCTTTGACTTGATCTACCCAAGATGACTGAGTAGTTAGGATATAATTTAAATAGTGATCTGACAAAGAGTTCATAGATTTATTCACCAAAAAGATCATTTGATAGGACTAGAGAACCATAACCAATAATGATATGTGAATCAGGTTTTTGGTGTATGTTACTGCATTTTTGGTAGTAGTATATTCACCAAGCCCTTCATGAGAGGGCCATCCTATTTCAATAGAAAGATTTGGGATTCATAGAAATTAGGTCCATGCATGTCTTATTAAGTTGTGTCAATCATTAGACAAACATATTGGTGTAGTAGAGTAAGTATTATGATCGCTATTTGCCTATTTGGAGTCACTGGCCTGAAGAGAGCATAGTCTAAGAGAAATAACATTCAGCACATTCAACATGAATGGAGAACCCATGTTCTTAGGAAACTGAAGCACTTGATACATAACAGAGTTCTAAGTTGAGTTGAATGATGTAGCAGTCTATGGCTATCTATGAGTTACTATTCATGCCAAAAATGCATGGCACTATGAATTGTCATTCTTCACACTAGGTGCAAATAAGAACCTGATCACTGAATACACAAGAGTTGAGTATAAATTAAATGGGTTAAGAACCTAATCACTGAATACACAAACCTTAACCACCAGGTTGACAACAAAGACAAATCAAAATAGGGTGATCACTGAATACACAAACCATAAAACCTTCCTACAATAGGGTGATCACTGAATACACAACTTCTAGGTACCCAAATATATGATTTGATAGCAATTTGGTTCTACTAAATTTCGTACATAATTTTTTTTTAGATTATCAAACTTACCACCAAGAAGAAGATATAAACCTTCCAAACCTGAGTTACTAACCCAATAAACCTAGAAACCACAAAGGTTATCTTCACAATATGCATAATTCGTTATAGAACTAGTGAAGCACATGGCATGGTTACATGGTACATCAATAAGAGCAAATATAAGATATTAATGGATGATGACTTCTAGGTACCCGGATGTATGATTTGATAGGAATTTGGCTCTGCTAAATTTTGTACATAAATTAAAAAATTTGTTAGATTATCAAACTTACCACCAAGAAGAAGCAGATCAACGTCAACTCTTTCAATAGGCTTTTCTTTGTGTATATGCCAAATGCAACCTTCATCTTATGGATGACACTGAGAACTCAAAACATTGCAACTCCAAGGTCAGGCCTAACTTGCACCAAGAGTAGACATCAACAAGGCAAGGTAAATTGCATTTCAGTATACATATCTGAATGGACAACTTCATAGTCTGCATTTTAATCCCACAATTTCAGGTTACTAAGCTAGTTGCTTCCAAAAGTAAGAAGTATATGCACTTTTAGATTGGCATAAGATACTATTGGAAGTAGATCATTGTCATATATTTTTCTTATTTTATATTGTTATAGGAAAAGAAACATAAATGAAGACTCTTAGAATAGACTAACAACAGTAGAAGATGAGAAAGAAATCTCTTTATAAAGGGAATTCAAGGCAGAAGAAGAATATGGCACCATAAGTAAAAGAAAAAAGAGTATAAACAATGGTATGGACTAAAGATCATACATAGAAAACAATGGTATACAATGTATATAAAGGAAAACAAAAAGTATTTATTACAATATGTAAGAATGGTATTAATTCCATATAGGGTCTGATTGGTTTGGTGTAACTGTAACTTTCCTGGAATTCGTTTTCCCACACTGGAAATAGAGTTCCAGGAAAGCGAGTTCTAGTTTATTGGTTTCAAACTTGATTTTTCATGAAAAACTGACTTTCCTTTGACTGATTTGTTGTAACTATAGACATAAAATCTAATTATAGAAGGCGTTGTACACTACATAGCAAATATACATAAATTTAATTTGTTATAATCCATAAACACAAGAGCACAACTGTATGATCATTCCGTTTCTCGCCTCTGCCAAAATATGGTTAAATTATACAAACAATAAATATAATCACCATCTTACCATAGCTTGGCGCAAAGGTAAAAAGCAAGATATGAAATTGTCGAGAACGGCAAAAGCCAAAACAAAGAAACGTATTCTCTAGATAAAGACGACGATCAAAGGAAAAAGGAAGGAAGGGGGCTTAGGGCCTCCGATGGGGAAGAAAACAAATGAACTGCCAAAGAAATCCTGTCCCAGCCTGCCGCGCTCAGCCTATCAGTACCACAACAGGATTCTGGGACTACAGCAACAAGCAGAAGCCCTTCAGCTACTCACACGGCCGCCCAAAAACAAGATCGGGAAAGGGAAAGATGGAACAGATGCCCTAGGGCTATCGCACGACCAGCGGAAGTTGGGAAGCGGATGAGACGCGGCTCAGAATGAAACTCATTTTCCACTCGGTTCTCTCCGAAAGTCAGGACTTTAAGACTATATATATCTTTGGAACTCTAGGAAAAACTTGGGAACTTGACTTCTGGATTTTCACCAAACCAGTCAAGTAAAATCAATAAGGGAACTTGACTTCTAATATTTTCAGGACAAATTACACCAAACCAGTCAGACCCATAGTTTGACCTGAAGAAAAAGTTGTAACCTTTACTATAGTCTCCAAGTGTCTTCCATTGTAAGCCTAATACAAAACATATCTTTCTTCTCTCCTCTAAGGTTCCATACTCTATTCTTCTTTACGAGCACCCTATGCTTCCCTTTCTTGCTTTCGATGGGTAGTGAATTCTCCGAGGATCACTTCAACAATCCTTGCACATCATTCAATTTACTCATCTATTGTGGATGCAATCACTTTGATTACACATGATCATTCTTATATGAAATTTAAGTGAGATTTTTTTTCTTGAAATGAAACATATTCACATAAGTGTTCTGAAATACGATGCTTTCTTGTCAATCTCCATTCCTACTGTTATATTCAAAACCACATTAACTCTCAGAAAACTATCATTGGTACTTGCAATTCAAGTCACCCATAATAATGATCCTCTCACCCATTGGTACTTGCAACATGGTCATACACCTCTGATAATGATCTTCTCACACATTGGTATAACTTGCATCAACTCGTCTAATCCTTCTTAATAAAGACACTAAGGTTGCTTGGGGGTGTCACTAAAGACAATTTGGATTTCTCCCTCAAGAATGAGCTTAATTTCTGTGATTACACCAACCATCCAAGTGATTATGATGATATCATGTCAACAACAGTTTTCCCTCATCATTTCTCTGTTTAATTTTTAATGCTACAGATATACTCAGCTATTTAATCAACATCTTTGGCATGCCAACTTCAATTTCCTGCAAGGATGTTATGTTGACTTTCTTCTTATTAGTATTCATTGTCTTCAAAAATTTCTTTGTCAAAGACCCAATGTTCCACAAGTTCACTATAAGATTATTGTCTAGATCTAACTTATTACATGCCTATGTCATAGGAGATGAGTGAATGTTGCTCATATTCACTACATCTGGGCACAATGCAACAATACTATGTACTTTACATAGGTCCCAGACTTGCAGGAAAATTTATCTAATTACAAATTGATATGTTTTACTATTATTGTTTGCTTTTTTGTTACTAACATTAAGAGTGGAATATCTGGTCCACATATACTCTTCCAAGCAGCTTTGGAATATCTATGCTAGCATTGATGCTAGAAGCCAAGGGAGAAGAATTTTGGTTTTATGATAGAATCCATGATCCAGGTGGACAACCACAATGAAACAGGGGTATAGGGGCATCAACCTTTAAAACATGTAGCTTAAGGACTCAAAGATCAAATCCCAATGTCTTTGTTAGGTGTTATATAAAAGAACTTTTAATTGAAAAACCAGATTGAGTTGTACAACTGTTAAAAAAGCTCATAGATAATGACAAATGAATTGGAAATGCTCAAGAAGAAAACTATTGAATATCTATGTTATACAAGCATGAAGATAAATAATAAATAATACCACCTTGAAGTTTTATCAGAAATTTCAGTAGTGGGTTTTGTTGTATTCTTACATTGCTGGGTGGTAAAAGAGGAATATCTATGCAACCACCTCATGCTCAAGATTGGAAAATAAGATATAAACTTAAACCTCATTAAAGTCCAAATACAACTAGAGAATCAATTAGATAATAGTGTTATTATAGAATAATATGAAAGGCAGAGTGTTTTTTAATTAAAGAAATAGATACAAGATAAGTAAAAAGAAATCCCAAACCTCGAATGATTTCTTTACTTCCAAATCTATCCCACCATGCCAACCAAAAAAGAGCAATTGTTCTCTTTCACCTTTTGGAGAACCATTACTGAAGCTTTGCTTGAAAAAGGTCGCAGTAGTAGAATCATCCTGTTGGTGTATAGGATGGCCAACATGTAAATGGAATCTGATGAAGTTGGACATTGTGAGATATATATTTAATATATAACAAGCCTAATGAATATGTGGGCATTTGGTATATGCCTTTTTCATTATGGAACTCATTATGTCTCGATGGGAAAGATGGATGGAGGATTGAGTATAATGACATGCCTAGTGCATTCTTCTTCGACTTCATTATAAGCTTAGCACTAGGCATGTCATTGTACTCAATCCTCCACCCATCTTTCCCATCGAGACATGCCTTCTCAAAACCGTCATGATCTTTTACATTAATGAAGGAGTACTTTAAAATCTAAAGAAGGTAGCAACTACATCGGTTACTACATAAATAAAAGGTGTGTGTAACAGTTGTGAAATAACCAAGAGCAGAGATTTTCCATCTATATCTAGTCACATTAAGGCTGTAACACTATTTTAATTAGTGTACTGCAATTTATGGGGGAAGGCACCACTTTCCTCTACACAAATATATTCCTATTACTGCTTATTCATAGACAATTGCACACCATAGGAAAAATAAGAAACCATTTAGTAACTATTAGCCATACACAATGTTTAGACTGAGGTATGCAGGACTCGTGCAGGGAAGGTACTGATCATAGCATACATGGGGTATGCTGGTGTAATGTAGGAGCACATAATTATCTATAGTAATTAGATACCACCCACAGGGGAAATAGGGAAAATGGAATTTGGGAATTATGAAAACCCAAAGTGAATATTTATCAATAAAAAATTTACCGTCTTTCAATGATTTATCTTGAGATCCTCTGAGAGACCACAAGAACACCATAGTGTGTGCAAGAACAATGATGGTAACTTCTAGTTTACCTTGGTCATTATCACTTAGTAGCATACCAGCTTTTGTGCCCACTTAGCATCAACCGAAAGTCTATCATGGCCATAGTGAGGTTTAGACATGCATTTATCAATTAAAGCCTTCACTTTTCCAGCAGATTCAGAGGATTCTTTCTGTATTAATTCATCATGAACCTGCAAAAATTAGAATGTCACTATCATTTTAAGTCCATGAAGATAGAACCACTCCAGTAGATAGTCAAGCTCTGTCTCAGAATTATCAGTAGAAAATAGACTGGGAGTCTAAACTAAAACATCAAAGTTCACTAATAGAGGATATTGAATCCCAAAAGCAGTCCTCTTTTTTCATGAAGAATAGAAAAGCATAAGGTACTGCAGAAAGCAAGCTCTACTACATCTGCAACTAAGCAAATTTAAAGCAAAGGCATAACTGAACAAATCTTGGAAGAAGCAAATACCTTCCAAAGGACAGAACAACCTTCAGAAAGCCAGATAAGACACACTCATAATACAAGTCAAATTCAATTTTTGCAGATATGCATCTTCTCAGCTCAACCACTTTGTCAAACATATCTAAGGCCAGAATCAAGAACATCCATACAAAAATCCCTTAACATGAAACATTTAGAATCCTTGTCAAACCATCAATAGAAAAACCAAGCATTCAGTCACTAGATTTGTTGTTTTGTATCAGTAGGACAACTACCATGTCAAATCAACAAAGCATCACGTCGTGTATGAACTAAGGGGCTTAAATAAGGTGCACTAGCTGTTTAAGTATCAAGCATCATTAGCCTAATACATAAGTACTAGAAGTATCTTGGGGCTTAAATAGGTGCACTAACTATGTGACGCACAAACCGGTCTTAACCAATATAACAAGATTAACTAATGCGGAAATGATCACTAATGGCGGATTACTAAAAATCACTAAAAATTAAAACCATTTACAAAGAGATCCATTCTCAGGAAAACTCTTTAAACAAGAACCACAACATTATATTTACATACTGATTCACAAAGTACATTCACTGTACTATCTCTTCTCGAGGAATATATATACATCATTGCTTTGCTAAAAAGCACAAGTAACAAAATCCTCGAGGCATTCAAACCAAAATCTCAGATCAATTATAAAAACACTATCCACTGACTCCTAGGACCTGAGAGTACAGAGACGACACATAGGACTTTATATATAAAGCTTGACAACTACTATTTCCACCTGAAGGATTACTGCTATCCCTGTTGTTGCTACTGCTGCTCTTCCTCGACTGTAGGGTTTCTACCACTTTGTCAATGTCTACCTAAAAAGTTGGATCCCACGGGGGTGAGACAATTTTGTAAATTGCCCCAGCGAGAGATATAACTCTCCTCCGAAAACATTATTATTGTTGTTTAATAGAAATAAACTGAACAGTAGAATCATATAGTTCAATAGCAGATAAATCAATATCTACGCAGATTAGAACAACATTCCTATTCAAGTATTTCAACTATAATTTGATAAGACAACATTTCTCTTATTCAATACGGAATTAAAGAACATAAGTAACATTTATGTATCAAGGACATGCTAAGCAAGATAACATCAACCAATGGTTCTCGTATTTCAATCTTATGCAAATACACTACACGACTGATTATATTTTTACA
Organism: Alisma plantago-aquatica; assembly: GCA_963693085.1. NCBI lineage: Eukaryota > Viridiplantae > Streptophyta > Magnoliopsida > Alismatales > Alismataceae > Alisma > Alisma plantago-aquatica. The sequence goes on from OY856411.1 coordinate 4,639,305, forward strand.
AACATACTTAATCTCTGAGGAGATGAGATATGCCGCTCATACTCCAACCGACCATTGCGAAGTTGAAATCGGTACCATACAAATTCAATGGAAGAGTCGGCTTCCATGACCTCCCACATCTCAGTCAGTGCGAGATCACATGCAGGACATCTTGTGTCTCTGCTACATAGCTTGCCAGGGTATAGTGGCATCTTCGCTATAGAGTTACAATGGCGGCTGTACTCTCTTTGCAAATGAGAGATTTCATGTTTACCTCCATCGATTTAACATTAACATCATAGGGAGATTCGTGATACATCCATCCTGACACATATAATGAAGGATTGAGAGGTTTAATGTTTACCTTCCATCAATTCCCCCATTAGGATGTACGAATATTTTCGCCCATTGACCCCCACATATTCAAAAATGTGCGAACTCCAGGAGATCCCGTAGGAAAACCTATTTCACCATCACTAGCTACTGACGATGATGGATCTATGGTCAGAGCACTAAATGAAAAGATTTCACTTGATTAATTAAGTACATTATCATATTCTTTTAGCATCAGTCAAGTTTTCAAACATAACTTATTAGGACAATTGCTACAAAGAAACATGTACTGTTTTCATCAGTTACTTCTCAGTCTTTATAAGACATTGGGATCTCAGTCCCTCATTTCAATGTTGGGAATACTCATCCCTTCACAAACTCAATGCCATAATCATATGGTTTTGGATATTCAAACCCTTAACTCATCACTGAGCATTGTTACCACTTTTTCAGGTAACTATCACCTTCAGGTCATCTGACCAAGGTAAACATGATACTTGTTACACAAGCATCTCTCACGACACTTAAGGCCCAATAACAATTTTAATAAATAAAACATCATAGCTCATACCTGGCTATGTTCATCATCTCATGATGCCTGCATGGTTAGTACAGATGATAACAGTTACATCAATTTCATATCAGCACCATGCAAAACAAATATATCATCACTATTCAAGGTAACACCACTATTCCCTCATTAGGGTTAGGGTTTCCCATTTCAGGTCAATTGGGGATACTCATCCCATTACCCAGATCAGGGTTATGGTTTATCACCATATTGCCCAAGATTAGGGTTTCATATAGCATTACATAGCATCACCCTGGATTTGAGTTCCACATCACATTAATATACCAGGGTTTTACATAACATCACCCTAAATTAGGGTTCCACATAAAATCACCCTAGATTAGGGTTTACGCTCAATATCCCACAATTAGGGTTCACTATTCATCCCAATTAGGGTTTCATATTCAATTACCCATAATTCGGGTTTACTATTCATCTAACTTAGGGTTTTACATTTCATAACCCAAACTTAGGATTACTCATGTCATCACCCTCAATTAGGGTTTCACTATTACCCTAGATTAGGGTTTCACTCAGAATTGCCCTGAATTAGGGTTAGGGTTCATTAACCATCTCAATTAGGGTTTTCATGATTTCTTCACTAAGGATCATACCCTAGTCACCACATGATTAATACTCATGTATGAATTCCTTTCTATCATCCTCTCAACTTGATTAGGTTACATCAACCCTTCAGATCAAGTACATACAACTTTGATTGACATAGTATACTAAGACATTGCTTTCATAATATTTTAGGGTTAATTAATCTAAAGGTACTGATCATCTAGGTACTTTAGGGTTTCAACCTTTGTACCTAACATAGATAATCATCATTGGATCACTGGATCAATTATCATCTTAAATCTCCAAATGATTTGATCACATTGGACCTCCATTCGGTTTGATCATGACCTTCAAACGGTCTTGAGGTCACACCCTCAAATGGTCTTGGGTTCAGACCTTCAAACGGTCTTGGGTTCAGACCTTCAAACGGTCTTGGGTTCTTAGCCCCTTAAACGGGTTTGAAACCATTTCCTTTCAAACGGTCTTGTGAAGACCTTTTCCTTCTCAAACAGTTTGAAACCATTTTATCTCAAACAGTCAATCTTCACCAAACGGTCAACCCTATCAAACGGTTTTGAAATCGTTTCCTATAAAAGGTCAACCTTTCTCAAATGGTCAAACCTTGATCTTCAAATGGTTTGAAAACCATTTGAGCACCAAACGGTTTGATGAAACCGTTTACTCAACCAACATTAAATTTAATCAAATCAATTAGGGTTTTAATGCTTCAACCCGATTAGGGTTTGCAATTGGTAGATTATCCACTCATGGAACCTTAAGAAACCAATCAATTAAATCTATTAAATCATTATTCAACACATCAGCAACCCTCCTTAAATGGTCAACCCCCTCCATTCGGTCAACCACTCCAAACGGTTTGGAACCCAAACCTCCAAACAGTTTGGTGAAACTGATTGGACCATATTGTTGAATCCGTTTGCAACTAGATCTTATTGAGATGTGTGCTTGATATGATTTCATCATCATCAAGCTTCAACCCCTCAAATGTTACTGCCATTTCCATGGTAGTTTCATCAATTAATCAAAGGAATTGCAAGAAGAACAATTGAACATATTGAATTGAGGACTTGAATTCAATAACAATGAATAATGGTTCAAGTTATATAACCCGCCTTCAATTGAGCTTTAAATCTTGGAGCTTCACATCAACAATGGTGGAAGAAGCTTTTTCAAGCCACAAGGTTCGTTCCTCAAGCTTTTGAGTGAAAAGATTGGCTAGAATTGAAGATTGAGTGAAGAAAAGAAGAAATCAAGCATTGATTTGTGATTTCCACCATGAAATCAAGGTGAAAGAAGGTCAAGAAGCTTACCAATAGGTTTTGGGTCGTCCTCCTATTGATCCTAATATTCCTTGGTCATTTTGCAAGCAAGAAGTGAAAGTATATTTGAAATTACCCCTTTCAACGCATGGATAAAGGAGCATATATGCATTTTATTAAAAATTCATTTAAGAGAGAGAAAGTAGGGATTATCTCCTTCTTTCCTTGCCAATTGCCCCCTTCCATTTCTTGGTTATGAGGATATCTCCTTTGCCTATTATTACTATCAATTATCCATGATTTAAAGATAAGCAAATTAAGCACCTTAACCCTTATAATAATAATATCCATAAGTTAGTGGATATTTCTTTTTATTTTCTTAATGTGAGTGGGTTCGCCACTCACGTAGATATTTCCATTGCCTTTGCAAGGAACAAGGACGTCCATATATATGGATTTCTACCTTTACAATTTTGGTTGAAGGGCAATCCAATTAATATATTTATTTTTGCATTAAATTGAATTAGGGTTTCAATTATGCTTAAATCTTGATTATTTTAATATCAAGATTCTCTCTCCTTCAAAGAGGTACAAATGAGATGCCCCTCTCATTTTCTTTGCTCTACATGATGCCAAGAAACATTAGGGACTATTTTGAAGTGGTAATTTTCATATTGAACCCTGGGTTTTTGGTAAATTGCACCTTACACCAAAACTAGGTTTTAATGCACAAACATTGCTTTATTAGCTCTTTCTTGGTACTCTGGCTTTCAATAGCCATACCTCTGCATCATCTTCATTCTCATGATGCTTCGACACATGAGGAACATATTATCATGCACAATTTGCAATTTAACCCCTCAACTTGGGTAATTTGAACTTTAGTCCAAAAGAAGCAAAACTTTATTTTCAACATTATTAAAAAAGGACTAAAATTGAAATATGAGTTCCTCTTGAGCCTTAATTACTTTTCAAAAGATAAGAGCAATCACTTTATTAAGCAAAACATCTAGGGTTAAAGCATAACCCAGGTCAGGGATGTTACAAGTTATCCACCCCTTACAAGGATTTCGTCCCTGAAATCGTTAAGAGAAAAGAGAAGGGTACTTCCTCCTCATCTCTTCCTCTAGCTCCCACGTAGCTTCTTCAATGCCACAGTGATGCCAGAGAACTTTTACAAGACACATGTCTTTCTTTTTCAGCTTTTTAATTCTTTTATCAAGGATCATCACTGGTCCTTCAACATAAGATATATCATCATTTAGTTCTACCTCCACATGTTGCATAACTAACTCTGTGTCAGGATGACACTTTTCCAACATAGAGATATGGAACATTGGGTGCAATCTATGTAACTCAAGTGGTAACTCTAACTTATAGACTACCTTTTCCATCCTTTCAATGATCGGATAATGCCTCATAAATCTAGGAGCTAACTTCCCCTTCTTCCCAAATCTCAGGATACCTTTCCAAGGTGAGACCTTGAGGTATACTCTGTCTCCAACTTGGAATTCTAGGGGTCTATGATGTTTATCAGTATAAGATTTCTATCTATCCTGGGTAGCTTTCAACTGTTGTTGTATTACTCTAATCTTCTCAGTTGTTTTCTGTACTAGGTCAGGACCTAAAAGTTGATATTCTCCTGTTTCATACCAACATAAAGGAGATCTACAACGTCTACCATATAATGCCTCATATGGTGACATCTCAATACTGTGCTGATACCTATTATTATAAGCAAATTCTATCAAGCTCAGTTGTAGATCCCAACTTCCTACAAACTGAAGAACACATGCCCTAATCAAGTCCTCCAAGGTTTGTATGGTCCTCTCGGATTGTCCATATGTTTGTGGGTGAAAGGTTGTACTAAACCTTAATTGCATACCCAAAGCTTTATGCAGTCACTCCCAAAAATGACTCGTGAACTGGGGACCTCTATCATAAACAATAGTAGCTGGAACCCCGTGCAAACACACTATCTCATCTATATATACTTGTGCCATCTTCTCAGCAGTGTAGGTTGTTTTTATGGAAAGGAAATGTGTTGTCTTTGTCAACCTATCAACTATCACCCATATGGAATCATGAATTTTGGTTATTCTAGGCAAACCAACCACAAAGTCCATGGTTACATGATCCCATTTCCACTGCGGTATAGGCAGAGGTTGCATTGTTCCTGCGGGCTTCTGATGTTCAGCTTTAACCTACTGACACACCGGACACCGCATAACAAACTCAACTACATATTTCTTCAATCTAGGCCACCAATACATATCTTTTAAGTTATGATACATCTTGGTGCTCCCTGGATGCATGGCATACATTGAAGAATGAGCTTCTTCCAGAACTAACTTTCTTAAGTTATCAGCATCAGGTACTACTATCCTACCATGGTAACATACTACCTAATCATCTGAATCATGGAAACCATCCCGTTTCTCACTACCATACTATGACCTAATATGTTGAATCACAGTATCAACTTGCTGTGCTTCTTTAAGCTGCTGTCTCAAAGTAGGTTTCACTTGCATTTCAGCTAATAGCCCAGCTAACAACGATACTTTAAGCTGTATATTGTTTTTCCTTAAGGAGATAAGCATATCTCCTTTAAAGCACACTAAAGAGTTTAAATGTGCTTTACCTAAGGCCGGTGTTGCTGATTTTCTACTTAATGCATCAGCTACCACATTAGCCTTCCCTGGATGATAATCAATTGTACAATCGTAGTCCTTGATTAATTTCATTCAGTGGCACTGCCTCATGTTCAGCTCATGCTGTGAGAAGATATACTTTAGGTTCTTATGGTCTGTAAAAATCTGGAATGTTTCTCCATAGAGATAATGTCTCCAGATCTTCAAAGCATGGACCGCAAAAACTAGCTCTAGATCATGTGTTAGATAATTGTCCTCGTGTTTCTTAAGCTATCGAGAAGCAAAAGAAATCACTTGTTTATCCTACATCAAAACACATCCTAAGCCATTCTTAGATGCGTCACAGAAAACTATGTACCCCTTCCCTTGCTCAGGTAACACCAGCACAGGTGTACTTGTTAAATTTTCCTTCAGCAACTGAAAAGATTGTTGGTACTTGCCATTCCAGACAAAAGGAACTTCCTTCCTGGTCAACTTGGTTAGGGGTAAAGCTATAGAACTGAAGTTCTTGATGAACCTCCTGTAATAGCCTGCCAACACTAAGAAACTGCGTATTTCTATTGGTGTCTTTGGCTGTTCCCATAGCAGGATAGATTCTACCTTCTTAGGATCAACACAAATACCTGAAGAAGATATTACGTGTCCTAGAAAAGAGACTTCTGGTAGCCAGAACTCACATTTGCTAAACTTAGCATACAACTTATGCTCTCTTAGCAAAGTCAAAGCCTGACGGAGGTGCTGCTCATGCTGTTGAGCATCTCCACTGTAGATTAAGATGTCATCTATGAAGACTACTATGAACTGATCAAGAAAAGGTTGAAAGATTCTATTCATGAGTTCCATGAATGCAATTGGTGCATTAGTTAGTCCAAACGACATAGCTATGAACTCATAGTGACCATACCTTATCCTAAAGGAAGACTTAGGTATATCACTCTCCTTAATACGCAACTGATGGTATCCCGACCTCAGATCTATTTTAGAGAAGATAGTTGCACCACACAACTGATCAAACAAGTCATCAATCCTTGGCAAAGGATACTTGTTCTTTATGGTTACTTTGTTCAACTGTCTATAGTCGATGCATAATCGCATAGACCCATCTTTCTTCTTAACAAAGAGGACCGGAGCACCCCACAGTGAAGTACTCGGTCGGATAAAACTTTTCTTAAGCAACTCTTACAGTTGTTTCTTGAGCTCTGCCATCTCAGCAGGTGCCATTATGTACAGTGTTTGTGCTATGGGTTGTGTGCCCAGGATTAGATTAATCTCAAAATCAATCTCTCGGGACGGAGGAACACACAGAAGTTCCTCAGGGAAAACATCTTCAAACTCCCTAACAACCGGAACTTCAAAAGGATGAGGGCTCTCCATTGTGGTATCCACCACATGTGCCAAGAATGCAAAGCATCCCTGCCTCATCAACTTCTCAGCTACCATAGCCGACACAAGACAAGTTGGAAGAATCTTTCTGTCTCCCTGAAAGATCCATGTGTCACCGTTGTCTGTGAACATAGCCTGCTTGGAACCACAATCCAAGACAACCTTATACTTCTCTAAGGTGTCCATCCCTAGGATTATATCAAACCCGTGCATCTCATGTGGTATAAGATCCACTTGAATGCAATGATCAGAAAAGGAAAGATTGTAGGGAGAACAAACCTCCCGCAACACTGCAGATCCAAGCAAAGGGTTTTCTAGCATCAAACTATATGCTATATGTCTGACAATCATGTTGCAGTCATGAATCACTTCTCGAGTGATAAAGGAATGCGTAGCTCCCAGATCAATTAACACATATATGAAGCAGGACGAAGACATATCAGAATAAAATAGTTCCATCTGACCTGTCACAACCTGAGGGTTGACTACTGCTCTGGGCTGATTCATATCATAGAATCTAGTCGTTGCTTGTTGTTGACCCTATGCTCGATTGTTGGGTGCTGACGATCCAACTTGTGATGCTTGACCACGTCCTCTAGCGCCATTAGAAAACTCTCCTCTGTGAGCCTTGCTGACTTGCCTCTAGGGTTGAGTTACAATGTGGACTTTCTTAGGACAATCTCTCATCAAGTGTCCTGACCTCCCACACTGGAAGCAGTTGTAGCTCCCCAAAATCTGCCTGGGTGGTCCTATCACTGATGCTGATGCTGTACTGGGGGCTCTACTTGGAGGAAAACTACGGCCCCTACCCCTACTTGATGTCCATTTCGTCGGGGTATTAAACCTTGGTGGTGGTGGTGGTGCAGAAAACCTCGGCTTCTTGAAGCTTTCAGACCTTTATCCTTGAAATTGTGTGTACTCTTTCTTACCACTGGTCTGCCGCTTCTCGATCACATACCTCTCAATCCGCCTCACAGACTCCATAAAAGTAGCAAACCTTTCCCTGTTCTCTAAAGCAGACATCGGAGTGGTCAATTCAACGTTCAACCCCTTCTCAAAATGCCGAATCCTCTCCTCATCAGTAGCTGCCATGTGCGGACAGAACCGCAAAAGCTCCATGAACCTAGCTTCATACTCACTAATGTTCATCTTTCCTTGCCTCAACTTCTCAAATTGAGGGATCTTCTCATCTTGATACGTCTTGGGGAAGTATCTAGTGACAAATTCACGTCGGAATTCATCCCATCCGACTTCAACACCTGGTCTTTTACCTTTCTCTATGGTTGACCGGCCTAAATCGCATGTCCAAAATTGGAGGCGGATTTGAGGTAGTTGATCTTTTACATTTATAAACCTGAATCCTTCTAGGCCCCCGCAACTTTTCTCACGGGGTCGAAGTAGTCATACGGGGTCGAACACAGGGACAAGGGGGTAGTGTTGAGAACCATAAATCGACACGCTACACTCCGGTAGGTAAAAGAGATATAAATTCCCGAAAGGGAACGGTAAGATGTCATGAAATAAACAAGAAAACTATCTCCAAATGGAGCTACAAGAGAGATTTAAGGTTTTAGTCATTTAGTAGTTTTTAGGGGTTTTCATGCAATAGAAGCAGAAAGATAAAGACTAGAGCTCAGGCAAGGTTTGGAGGATAAGACTGTAGTAAAACAAGCGGTAGCGGTAACACCCTGCACCCCTCCTCTCAGAGCGGGTACCTCTAACCTCTACATCAACACCCCTCTCGAGGTTGTTGGGCTTCAGTTAGAGTGGAATGTTATAGAAAACAGCTCCGTTCCAGGCACTCTCGTACTCCAGAATCAGACCAAACGCTAGAGCCGCAACACAACTCTCGAAGTTGTTGCGACGGGAAAACGGTTCAGTAGCTAATCGAAACACGATCCAAATCATGCAAGCTAGGGTTCGGATATTAAATAGAGCAGTCATCCAACATTTTACACCAAGCATAGAACAACAAGTAATTGAATCTTTCCATTTCCATAAACATTTAAAGGTCTTAATTCATTGCATAAACAAAGAATTAAATAACAGAATTAAAAGATAGGTGTCGCCTCCTTGATGTAGAACGGCGACAGGGTGCTGTAGCTCTCCTGCCCGATATCGGTTAGAGGCCTAGCCCGATATAGAGGTGTCGGGCGACACACCCTCTCGGGCAGCACGCGCCGACTGGCGACTGCATCGATCAAGGGCTCTGGCCGATACGCTCATGTCGGACGACACACCCTCTTGGGCGGCACGTTCGATAGACTAAGCGTATCGGGTTGATATCGTGTCGGGCTAAGAGCTAAGCATTATTGATGTCGGTCACTTGTGTCGAGCAGTGATGTCGGCCGATATCGACCCGCAGTGTCGCCCGGGACGGTCCTAAGTGAACTGTCCCCTCCCTCTCGGGATGAGGAGAAGCTCACCTAGTGTCGCCCGAGACGAACACTGGGGCACGATACGGGTGCTCTCGGAGTTTCCTCGCTCAAGCTCTCAACTGTCTAACTGTCAGTTGTCCGAATGCAAACTGTTCCGGCCGTGCGAGCCCTGTGAGCTGCGCGAGCCTTGTTTTCGGCTCCCTGTAGCTGCTATTTATAGTCAGCTGGTTGGTGGGAAGACATGGTGCTCGAAGCGCCACGTAGCTCCCTTGTACACCGGTCGATGGAGATGGACGACCGATACAAGCATTTCTCGGCGCAAGGTGCTGGCTATTGGTCACGTGGCGGGCGGCACGCCTACCGGTGGGTGGCTGTGTCACCCGACGAGCTGGGTCGTCGAGGCGGCCTTGGATCCCTGTCGGGTAGAAGGTGTTTCGGCCGGCACGTTCCTGTCATGCGACATCTCCTCGTCGAGCATCTTTGTGTCGCCCAGCCCATGTCGGGCAGAGGCTGTATCGGGCATCAAGGAGGCCGAGACGGGTCTGGACTTATTCATGGGCCAGAATCGGCCTTATTGTACAAAAGCGAGGAAAATTCTGTAAAAGATAGGAAAATCGGAGTAAGAGCATTGATTGGCCAATTATTGCGAAAATGCTAATAAAATAGAGGAAAATAGCAGAAAAAGGGCAGTTTTGATAACAAAATAAAGGGCAAAACGTCACAAAAACTGATGTTATCAACTCCCCCAAACTTAGCATTTTGATTGTCCTCAATCAATATTTAAACTATATTTTTGTGATGCTTCTTTTTGCTCGGAAAACTTTCAGGCCAAGAGGTAAAACAAGTGTAGTAATGCCTTTAGAGATAATGCTGCTTCACTCAAACAAAAGACTACACGTTTCCTAGCCTTATTATTTCAATAAATTTTTCTCTACAGCTTCAGCGAGACTTTGTTGTATGATTCCAAAGTTAGCTTACGCACCAAACAACTTTATTTTCGGGGCAGAAAGTTGTGTATAGGGTAGGCTAAGGCTTTTTGGGTTTTTCATTCTTGTTTCCCATCAGTCCATCCAGGTAAGGGTCTGTTAACGGGCAAGTGGTCCCTGCAGTCCAAGCCAGTTGGCTTTAGAGCAGTGATTTCACATCCTACGTACCACTGCCCCAGATCTACCATGCCTAAAGATGGGTACTTTTGGAAAACAAGTGTGTATATATATATATATATATATATATATATATATATATATATATATATATATATATATATATATATATATATTGGGCACAACTCTCATGCTTTTATTCGCTCTCATAAGGTTTCTCTCCCTTTTTAGGATTTTTGTCGGGTAAGGGAAACAAAGAGATTCTTGCTGTTTGGGCAGCTTTTTCCTTCTCCATACTCGTCTCTTAGCTGTTTGTGAGATTATTATATTTTTGAAATTTTTGACATGGCAAAGTATACTCTTTTGTTCGTTTGGAGCAGCATTATCAAAAAGATATAACAGGACTTGCATCACATTTAGCACAAAGAAAATAAACTTTGCAAAAGGTAACAACAGATTTTCATTATTATTACAGCAACTTTTTACATATGCATAGGGGTGATATAGACAAAAGAATTTTTCAAAATTTTCAAAATTTTGGTATGAAAACGTATATGTACAAAACTGAAAGTGTATATGTACATAAAAGAATAACGAATATGGTACAAAAAGAATGAAAGAACAAAGTGGAAGAGGAAGGAAATTTGTACCTCCCTCACTGGAACATGGTACCCCCCCAAACTTACTCCACACTCTGTCCCCATAGTTGTGAAGTAGATAAGGTGAGGTGATGTTTATTCTAGTGAGGTCGCGCCTGCGTTAGAGAGGATCTCCCACACATATTCTCCTCGTTTGCTGTGGTATCCTATGTGTTGGAGCTGGTCAGGCATCACTTCATTTGCCATCCACTCCAGGACGAAGATGCCACAGTTGTTGGATAAGGCAACTTGCTGTGGACTGCGGTGGCAGAACTAGAGTCTGTGCCATGTGCCTCCCTGTATGTTCAGGAATGGATCGATCATCTTTGACACTTCGTCGTAATATTTTCGAACTATGCGTTCGACGGGTGTCAAAGGTTCCGATGTACACGACACCGGATGATTCTTGTTGCTGTCCGAGCTGTTGTAGAAAATGCCAGCTCGTTGCCGAGTGTACATCGCCAGGAGCGTCTAGTGATTGTAATGCACGATAGGTAGAAAGATAGTGCCTGCAACGCCTTCCTTCAAATCTTGCAGGGAGATCTGCTTCGCTCCAGTTTCGTCGGCGAGGCAGATTTCATTGAAGAGCAAAGGGTGGGCTATGTATGTATGTTTTAGCTTTGGCTGTATATATTGGATGTAAGCTGCTGCAACTGATACCGTCAAGCACCCCCCTTCCTTTACCATGTCCCTTAGCTCATCTGCTAGGACTAAGACGTCTCCTACCTGAAAAGCAACGTCTGATGGGGTTGAATCAGCAAGCTTCTTCTGGATGATGTCGACCTGTTCCTGTGTGAGAGTCGCACATGAAAAACGGTCAAAATTTTTGATCAGCTTTTCAGAAGCCTTGGGCAAAGCAGTGTCTTCCCTCCCATGCACTTTCTTCAGGATTGCTAGCTACTTGCCCACCCCATGAATCTCGGGAGCTAAATCTTCTTCTTTTCCTTCTTGGCTGCTGGATCGTGAAAAAGAATCTTCTTCTGCATCACTATACAGCAGCTCCTCCGGCACACCTGCATCCCGGAAATAGCGCTTCTCCTTTATTAGGAGCATGGCGTAGATGCCCCTGCGTTGATAGTAGCACCTGTTCCTGAGGATTCCCAAATTCCCGACACCATTGAGCGCTTCAATGGCCCCCAAGATGGCGATGGCGCTGTTTCCGCTCCCCTTTTCTGCTGGTTGGGGAAGGTTTCTGATAATGTAGTGGTTCCAAGGCCCTTGAAGACGTTGGATTCCTTCCTTTAAAGCTCGTAGCAGGCGTATTGGCAGACGTCTCAGCACTCTGTCCTCCGGGCGGCTGAAATTACCCCCTGAGCGTGGCACTTCATCATCGCTGCAGCACAGCAGCTGAACGTCGCAGTTTCTGATGTCCGCCATACAGAGAAACCACACGTTGTGATGCTTGTACGGGGCCAACACCAGATTTGGCTTATGTTCTTCAACGTATTGCAGCATGTCGACCACCGCACGGGAGTCTAAATCTCCCTTCATCAGCCTTCTCGCCAAGGTCGGGGTGGCTGTGTATATCTATCTCTGACCTGTCCTGCTGTCGATGTTCTCGATCATTGCATTCTCTAGGACCCTGAACACTCACTTTCCGACCACAGCCGGTGTGCGGAACATCTTCCGAAGATCTCCCCATCGTAGGGAGAGGTAGCAGTCGCTCCAGACGACTTCTTCTTCATTACCCTGCGACCTCAAGACTGAATTCAGCAGCTTCTGGTCTCTGATCGTCAGGTTCCCAATGGCTCTTCTATCAAAATCAGCCATCTCGAAAGATGGTATCTCGGATGGCTCACGGAATCTGTCCGCAAATGAGCGCTTTCCTCGGGGTGGATGTATGTTATTTATAGTGTAGACATCCCCCACTTCTCCTTCGGACTCGTCCGATGAGTCTCCCCAGATGTTGGTATCTGCGTTATCATCTTCCACTTCATTTAGGAGGATGTAGAAGTTGGCGTCTCCCAATCCCAAAGAGCTCTCCCATTTTCTAGGAGACCCTTCGGCAGATCCTTGCTGTGTCCCCTCTCCGTGCGTTGATGATTGTCTGCTGGAGGAGGATTGGGAGGAGGACGCTGTTCCCGAAGAGGAACCTGAAGAAGATGGACTATGGTTCCCACTGGGAGGGGACGACGACCGTCTTGGCTGCCTTTGGCGCGGATGATCGTCGCTCCTGTTCATCCTTTCCTCGATCCTGTCGAGTCATTGGAGGACTTGCTGCATCGCTGCATTCAAGGCCTCCAGTCCACCGGGTATGACCATAAGAGTCAGCAGCTCGCTCTCTTGCTTATTCAGCCTGACCTCGTGGCTGTCCTGCTTATCTTGAAAAGATGCAAGTTTGTGTGTTAGGGAAGCGCAAGTAGCAGAGTTGGTGGTTGTTACCTCCCGCAGATTGTCGATTTCATCTCCGAGCATCTTTCCAAGCGACGGAGGGGGTCCGGTGGGTCTCCCTTCCATCCTTGTGATATCTAGTCCACGTGAAGGTCCACCTGGAGAGGTGGAATCTATGAAGATCGTTCGCGATCCAGATGACTTCAGGTGGGGCGTCGGCGCTGTTTCAGGTGTCGCCGCCTTGCCTTCTCTTCTGACTGGCGACGGCCGTGGTGAGGGCAGACTTTGCTCCACCTCTGCACTATCGGCGGTCTCCTCGACCGTTGCAGGCGGGGACTTCGGTGGCAGCGAGGGTGTCCTTTCGAGCTCCCTTCTAATCTCCTCGGACATTCCAATGATGTTGCTCCACTGAGGCTCCTCTCACGCCTCTGCAGCTTTAGAAATAGGTCTGGGAACTGCGGCCGTCTCTTGCGCGGCAGATCCCGAAGTTTCTGTTCCGGTGACCTCGACGATCACCGGTACCTTCTCAACCGCCACCGTTGTGGCTCGTGCGGTGGCTGGTATGGTAGGGATGACGACAACTCGATCAGCAGTTGTCATCGGAAGTTCTGGAGTGGGCCTCTCTGTGGTCCTGGTCGTGGTGACTGTGGCCGTGCCATCTGCTATGGCTTTGATCTCGGCGGCGGTGAAGACCAACTTCTCGATGTCATAGTCGGCGCAGCGAGGAAGGGGAAGGAGTATGTCCGTCCTTGAAAACTTGTAGAAATACCTGCCCCTCTCCTTCCTGATGATGTTGGATCTCATCAGATATTTGGTATCGAACACCTCTTCGCCCGGCGTTCTTGTATGGCTGCGAGGATCGAATGGATACCTGAGCCCCACTGCGATGAGGTTGATGATGCCGCCCATGCAGTATTCCTTGGTAGCGTCCTTCATCGGGTGGACCTATTCATTAAGAACCTACCAAGGTTGATTGTTTGGCCCTCCATAATGTGCCACATGACGTGGAGCTCCTCTGTGTAGATGCTGCTGGATTCATTCTTGCTGAATAGCAAGCAGGCCACTAGTTTGTGCATGATCCTCCAGAAACAGGAGTGCACCGCCACGACCTTTGCTCCCGGCTTGAATGAAGATTCGTCAGTGAGCTTCCCCCAGAACTCCACGGGGTTGAACCCGTCACCCTCGGTGATCCTTTCACCGTTGTTCATACTATTCATCTCCTCCTCGCTAGAAGAGAAGATTCTGTTTAAGTCCTTCTCGGAGATGGTATGCTCCGAGTTGTACAGCCTGGCCTGAAATCTGTCTGGCCCGCCAAACGTTTCTCTCTTTGCCGCTGAATTCTTCACTCGGCAGAGGGAGGACATGAATTCCATGGTCAGTTTAGTGTACGAGGCCGTCCGTTTGAAGTAGATGTTCTTCAGTCCTGCCGCCGCAAGGACACTCTTCAGCCTCTTCTCGATCCCAAGCTCATCAAATGAGACCCTGTGGCAGAACCTGCTCGGCTTGTACTGCTTGGGCACCAACTCAGCATAGAGACGAGCATGCTCGTCGTCTCTTGGCTCGAAACTCTCCCGGAAGGTTTCTGGGATTTATGCTAGTGGTGTTGGTGCGGCTGTGGGCTGTGCCGGTGTTGGTGCAGGAGTTGCAGCTTGTCCAACCCTCGCCTTCTTCTTTGCCCCCGATGTCCCAGCCTGTCCTGGGTTCGGGCGCTTAGGTCGGGCTTCCTGCCCTTCAGTAGTAGTTTCAGGATAGATCCTCCTGCCCTTCTCGTCAACTGGGACAGCGGTAATCTTAGTGCGGGCCATTTCTGTAAGTCAACAAAAGATAACACCCTGATTAATTAAGCTGGCTTTTGAAAATATAATAAAGAGTAAACGTTTGGCCCGGTATAGTCTATACAAAACTGCCCGACACTCCTGTATCGGACGACACATTGGTTTCAAAGGTGAAGCCCTGTGCCCGACATAGGAGATGGGTATCGCCCGATACATTTTCATGAAAGAAGAGCAGCGTGTTGGCCGATAAGCAAAATCAGGCGATGCGATGCAACATCGGGCGACACTGCTATCGCCTGACATGGGGTATCGGTCAACATGAATCAAAGATACTTTGCACGATACCCATATCGGTCGACACACCTGCTCAGCGAGGAAAACTTGAGACCGATAAAGTTTTAACAAGAAAGAAATCGCATCGGCCGACACGGTCTGTCGGGCGGCAAGCCTGTCAGGCTATACCTTGTTGTGCTCGGAGCTTGTCGGGCGACACAAGAGGTTCAGCAGTCTCGCGCGACACGGGAGCTAAAGCACAGGATTCTCTCGCTCAACACAGGAAAGTAAAAGCAACAAAGCAAGGAACCCGACACGGTAAATCTCATTTTCCTTTTATAGTAAGTAAATAGTGAAACTCGGGACGCACGTCGACCGATTGCTTCAAAACATAAGTCGGCAGCCCAACCGTTGGCGGGACTATTGCGCTTCACAAATCCCACCGCCCGATAAGCGTGCACTCAAAGTGCCAGTTGAGTTGCCTCCTGTGATATCGTGAAGACAAAACTGTTTAAGCTGCGGCTGATGAGTAAAACATCATTGGCCTAGGACTAAGCTCCTGGCCTCAGATGGTATTACCCATCCAGGAAAGTAAAACTAAGGCGGTGGCCCATAAAACAAAAGAGTCAGTGCATGTGGCGCATACACTGTCTCGAGCCTTATTACATACCAAATGTTTGTAGTGTTTGTCTTGCAGGAAAGTAAAATGTAGTCCTATTCTAAGAAAGAAAAGAAAGCTCGGGTTGCCTCCCGAGAAGCGCTTTATTTTTCGTCTTCAGCTGGACGTCTTTGGCCTTCTCTTCACCTTCTGCCTCTTCGGTCATTGCCTTGTTCTCTTTGCTAGTTCAGTATTTGATGGAATCTTTCCTGACGGGTTCTTCACAACTTCGACAAGTTGAGCCAGCTGCTGGTCAATCTGGCGTTGATGCGTCTGCATGTCTGCCAACTGAGCCTGCAATGAGTTCAAAACACCGGAATTTGATAGAGCGCTCTGGGCTAGCTGATTGTTGATCGTATCTTGTTTCTTTACAAAATCGAACAGCTTCCCTACTACATTTGCTTGGCTAGCAGCCTAGTTCTGACCTTCTTCCTTGGAAGTTCCCTGGTTTTTACCCTGTCCTTGGAAGTTACCTTTATTCTGCGGGAAAGGGGCATTCCTGGCATATTGACCCGCTCCTCCCCTCTTTTCAAAAGCTTGGGTAGGCTTAGTCGAGTTATGCAGCTGATGAGAGTTCTCCGCCGCATCCTTGTTTCCATAGTTGAAGCTTGGGTGGTCGGGTCTTCTAAAGTTTACAAAAGAAACATTTTCAGTCTCTTCTGTCTCGGACTCTGTATCGCTGGTTGCCTCTGGCCGGGTGTAGATGCAATTATCCACCCCGTGACCGCCTTCTCTGCAGGTTACACATTTCATCACTTTTTCTACATGCTTATTTCCTTTACCTCTAGCCTCTCTCAACTGTTTCACATCTGTGGCAATCCTTTGAATCTGTGAGGTGATTGCCTCCAGTGCCTTTGATTCAATCTAGGACCCTTCTCCAACCTTCTTTATCGGCCCTCTATCAGACCGATCGAAATCCACGTCGGCCATCAACTGTGCCATATTCTTAATGATCTGCTCTGACTTCTTGGCCTTCTTCCCCAGGAAATCACTGCCTACTGCTGCGTTCAGTGATACCCTATTTTCGGGGGTCAAACCATTGTAGAAGGTGGTTATGAGGAAACCCCTCTTGTAGTTGTGATGGGGGCAATCTCGGAGGTACTCCTGGAATCACTCCCAGGCATCATGCATGCTTTCACTCGGCTTTTGCATGAAAGAAGTTATCTTCTGCCGATTCTGGACTATCCTTTCTGTGGGGTAGAACTTGTTCACAAAAGCATCGGCTAACGCCCTCCACCCGTTCAAGGATTGGTGGGGTACCCCAAGGTACCAGGACAACGCCTTGTCTTCTAGTGAAAAGATGTATATCACTTTTTGGGGGACCCCTCTCATCTTGATGGTATCACAGATATTCTTAAATGCATCAAGATGATGATACAGATTATCATACTTGGAGTTCCCTCTAAAACTTTTATTCTGAATCATGGATATCACGGATGTCTTGAGCTCGAAATTGGTTGCATTGAAACGTGGGACTACGACCGGGCATCTGGAGTGGTTGGCCTTCGAGGATGCCAACTCCCTGAGCGTCTTCTCCTCTTCCTCAGAGTCTTCGCTGTCACTATCCTCCTGGTGCAGTTCCTCCTCATGGTTTCTTCTGTTTTGCCGGTGGTGACGTCTGTTACGATGATGATCTGTCTCGGATTGATCCCTTTCTAGATCTTCCGGCTAGTCGTTTCCGTCGTATCAGCCGTCGTCGTCAGGAGGAGGCGAGTTTTCCCTAGCCCGCCCTGGGCGTTCGCCTTAGGACGGGGGTGGCTCAATTCGGGGAGGCATGACGGCTGGAGTAGATGCTCAGACGAATTGGGTATCCTCTCCTTGAGGTACCTACATAATTATTCACAAAGAAAATTGAGTTCAGAAAATTAAAATTTTATTTTAAAGCAAAGTATAATGCTACGAAAAGAAAAAGGAAAAGGAGTGTTGTCAAGCTTATCTCTAAGCTTGAGGCACAGGAGTGTAGTTAGTGGATTCAGGTTCGTCTTATAGTACCACTATTGCCTACTCCCCGACAACGGCTCCAAAAAGTTGACCGGCCTAAATAGCGCGTCCAAAATTGGAGGCGGATTTGAGGTAGTCGAGCTTTTACATTTATAAACCCGAATCCTTCTAGGCCCCCGCAACTTTGCTCACGGGGTCAAAGTAGTCATACGGGGTCGAACACAGGGACAAGGGGGTAGTGTTGAGAACCATAAATCGACACGCTACACTCCGGTAGGTAAAAGAGATATAAATTCCCGAAAGGGAACGATAAGATGTCACGAAATAAATAAGAAAACTATCTCCAAATGGATCTACAAGAGATATTTAAGGTTTTAGTCATTTAGCAGTTTTTAGGGGTTTTCATGCAACAGAAGCAGAAAGATAAAGACTAGAGCTCAGGCAAGGTTCGGAGGATAAGACTGTAGTAAAACAAACGGTAGCGGTAACACCCTGCACCCCTCCTCACAGAGCGGGTACCTCTAACCTCTACATCAACACCCCTCTCGAGGTTTCTGGGCTTCAGTTAGAGTGGAATGTTATAGAAAACAGCTCCGTTCCAGGCACTCTCGTACTCCAGAATCGGACCAAATGCTAGAGCCGCAACACAACTCTCGAAGTTGTTGCGACGGGAAAACGGTTCGGTAGCTAATCGAAACACGATCCAAATCATGCAAGCTAGGGTTCGGATATTAAACAGAGCAGTCATCCAACATTGTACACCAAGCATAGAGCAACAAGTAATTGAATCTTTCCATTTCCATAAACATTTAAAGGTCTTAATTCATTGCATAAACAAAGAATTAAATAACAAAATTAAAAGATAGGTGTCGCCTCCTTGATGTAGAATGGCAACAGGGTGTTGTAGCTCTCCTGCCCGATATCGGTCAGAGGCCTAGCCCGATACAGAGGTGTCGGGCGACACACCCTCTGGGGCGGCACGTGTCGACTGGCGACTGCATCGGTCAAGGGCTCTGGCCGATATGCTCATGTCGGACGACACACCCTCTCGGGCGGCACGTTCGATAGACTAAGCGTATCAGGTTGATATCGTGTCGGGCTAAGAGCTAAGCATTATTGATGTCGGTCACTTGTGTCGGGCAGTGATGTCGGACGATATCGTCCCGCAGTGTCGCCCGAGATGGTCCTAAGTGAACAGTCCCCTCCCTCTCGGGATGAGGAGAAGCTCACCTAGTGTCGCCCGAGATGAACACTGGGGCACAATACGGGTGCTCTCGGAGTTTCCTCACTCAAGCTCTCAACTGTCTAACTGTCAGTTGTCCGAATGCAAACTGTTCCGGCCGTGCAAGCCGTGCGAGCCTTGTTTTCGGCTCCCTGTAGCTGCTATTTATAGTCAGCTGGTTGGTGGGAAGACATGGTGCTCAAAGCGCCACGTAGCTCCCTTGTACGCCGGTCGATGGAGATGGACGGCCGATACAAGCATTTCTTGGTGCAAGGTGCTGGCTATTGGTCACGTGGCGGGCGACACGCCTGCCGGTGGGTGGCTGTGTCGCCCGACGAGCTGGGTCGTCGAGGTGGCTTTGGCTCCCTGTCAGGTAGAAGGTGTGTCGGCCGGCACGTTCCTGTTGCGCGACATCTCCTCGTTGAGCATCTTTGTGTCGCCCAGCCCGTGTCGGGCAGAGGCTGTATCGGGCGTCAGGGAGGCCGAGACGGGTCTGGACTTATTCATGGGCCGGAATCAGCCTTATTGTACAAAAGCGAGGAAAATTCTGTAAAAGATAGGAAAATCGGAGTAAGAGCATTGCTTGGCCAATTATTGCGAAAATGCTAATAAAATAGAGGAAAATAGCAGAAAAAGGGCAGTTTTGATAACAAAATAAAGGGCAAAAACATCACAAAAACTGATGTTATCAATGGTCCACCAATGACCATCACTCTCTTTCAAAAGGTATACATCATGCCTCACCTTCTCGACTTCAGGGATGTTGAGGATTCTAAAAGCTTTATCCAGCTCTATCAACCACAAATCTACATCAGCTGGGTTAGTTGTACCAGCATAGTCTGTGGCTCCCACCCGGCGAAGCCGTTCAAAGGTCTTACAAGCTCCTTATCCTTCATTGTGGGCTGGTTCCCTCAGTGCAGGTGGTGGCATCCTATCTGCCGTATGCATCATTGTCGCCATAAACTGGCCAAACAGGGCATGGAAGGTTGGGTTCTCTAATGCAGCTTGATCAAGATGAGGAATCTCAGGTACGAGTTCCTCCCTAGCTTGACCCCTTGCACCTTTTCCTGGTGCAGCAACACTGCTCTCAGCAGCGTGTTCATCATGTGATCCAGACATCTTCAAGTTCTTCTTCTCTATATGAGTAGAAGACACTATTAGATAAACTGGAAGACACTAGAACAGACTCAACAACCTTAATCCTATGTCTCTGTAGACTCAGCAAACCTAGAGCTCTGATACCACTAAACTTTTAGCGTACGAACCGGTCTTAACCAATATAACAAGATTAACTAATTTAGAAGCGATCACTAATGGCGGATTACTGCAAATCACTAAAAATTAAAACCATTTACAAAGAGATCCATTCTCATGAAAACTCTTTAAACAAGAACCACAACATTATATTTACATACTGATTCACAAAGTACATTCACTATACTATCTCTTCTCGAGGAATATATATACATCATTGCTTTGCTAAAAAGCACAAGTAACAAAATCCTCGAGGCATTCAAACCAAAATCTCAGATCGATTATAAAAACACTATCCACTGACTCCTAGGACCTGAGAGTATAGAGACGACACATATGACTTTATATACAAAGATTGACAACCAGTATTTCCACCTAAAGGATTACTACTGTCCCTGTTGTTACTGCTGCTACTCTTCCTCGGTTGTAGGGTTTCTACCTCTTTGTGGGCATCTACCTAAAAAGTTGGATCTCACGGGGGTGAGATAATTTGTAAATTGCCCCAGCGAGAGATATAACTCTCCTCCAAAAACATTATTATTATAGTTTAATAGAAATAAACTGAACAGTGGAATCATATAGTTTAATAGTAGATAAATCAATATCTATGCAGATTAGAACAACATTCCTATTCAAGTATTTCAGCTATAACCAAGACAACATGTCTCTTATTCAATACAAAATTAAAGAACATAAGTAACATTTATGTATCAAGGACATGCTAAGCAAGATAACATCAACCATTGGTTCTCATATTTCAATCTTATACAAATACGCTACACGACTGATTATATTTTTACAAACATACTTAAGCTCTGAGGAGATGAGATATACTACTCATACTCCAACCGACCATTGCGAAGTCGAAATCGGTAGCATACAAAGTAATTGGAAGAGCAGGCTTCCATGACCTCCCACATCTCGGTCAGTGCGAGATCACATGCAGGACATCTTGTGTCTCTACTACATAGCTTGCTAGGGTATAGTGGCATATTCGCTATAGAGTTACAGTAGCGGCTGTACTCTCTTCAAAAATGAGAGATTTCATGTTTACCTCCATCGATTCGACATTAACATCATCGGGAGATTCGTGATACATCCATCCCGACACATATAATGAAGGATTGAGAGGTTTAATGTTTACCTTCCATCAATTCCCCCATTAGGACGTAAAGATATTTTCTCCCATTGACCCCCACATATTCAAAAATATGCGAACTCCAGGAGATCCCGTAGGAAAACCTATTTCACCATCACCATCTACTGACGATGATGGATCTATGGTCAGAGCACTACATGAAAAGATTTCACTTTATTAATTAAGTACATTATCATATTCTTTTAGCATCAGTCAAGTTTTCAAACATAAATTATTAGGACAATTGCTACAAAGAAACATGTTCTGTTTTCATCAGTTACTTCTCAGTCTTTATAAGACATTGGGATATCAGTCCCTCATTTCAATGCTGGGAATACTCATCCCTTCACAAACTCAATGCCATAATCATATGGTTCTGGGTATTCAAACCCTTAACTCATCACTGAGCATTGTTACCATTTTTTCAGGTAACTATCACCTTCAGGTCATCTGACCAAGGTAAACATGATACTTGTTACACAAGCATCTCTCATGACACTTAAGGCCCGATAACAATTTTAATAAATAAAACATCATAGCTCATACCTGGCTATGTTCATCATCTCATGATGCCTGCATGGTTAGTACATATGATAACAGTTACATCAATTTCATATCAGCACCATGCAAAATGAAAATAACATCACTATTCAAGGTAACACCACTATTCCCTCACTAGGGTTAGGGTTTCCCATTTCAGGTCAATTGGGGATACTCATCCCATTACCCAGATCAGGGTTATGGTTTATCACCATATTGCCAGAGGTTAGGGTTTCATATAACATTACATAGCATCACCCTGGATTTGAGTTCCACATCACATTAATATACCCGAGTTTTACATAACATCACCCTAAATTAGGGTTCCACATAAAATCACCCTAGATTAGGGTTTACACTCAATATCCCACAATTAGGGTTCACTATTCATCCCAATTAGGGTTTCATATTCAATTACCCATAATTAGGGTTTACTATTCATCTAACTTAGGGTTTTACATTTCATAACCCAAACTTAGGATTACTCATGTCATCACCCTCAATTAGGGTTTCACTATTACCCTAGATTAGGGTTTCACTCAGAATTTCCCTGAATTAGGGTTAGGGTTAATTAACCTTCTTGATTAGGGTTTTCATGATTTCTTCACTAAGGATCATACCCTAGTCACCACATGATTAATACTCATGTATGAATTCCTTTCTATCATCCTCTCAACTTGATTAGGTTACATCAACCCTTCAAATCAAGTACATACAACTTTGATTGACTTAGTGTACTAAGACATTGCTTTCATAATCTTTTAGGGTTAATTGATCTAAAGGTATTGATCATCTAGGTACTTTAGGGTTTCAACCTTTGTACCAGACATTGATAATCATCATTGGACCACTGTATCAATTATATTCTTAAATCTCCAAATGATTTGATCACATTGGACCTCCATTCGGTTTGATCATGACCATCAAATGGTTTTGAGGTCACACCCTCAAATGGTCTTGGGGTTAGACCTTCAAACGGTCTTGGGTTCAGACCTTCAAACAACCTTGGGTTCTTAGCCCCTTAAATGGTTTTGAAACCATTTCCTTTCAAACGGTCTTGAAGACCTTTTCCTTCTCAAATGGTTTGAAACCGTTTTATCTCAAACGGTCAACCTTCACCAAACGGTCAACCCTATCAAACAGTTTTGAAACGATTTCCTATAAATGTTCAACCTTTCTCAAACGGTCAACCCTTGATCCTCAAACAGTTTGAAAACCGTTTGAGCACAAATGGTTTGATGAAACTATTTACTCAACCAACATGAAATTGAATGAAATCAATTAGGGTTTTAATGCTTCAACCCGATTAGGGTTTGCAATTGGTAGATTATCCACTCATGGAACCTTTAGAAACAAATCAATTAAATCTATTAAATCATTATTTAACACATCAGCAACCCTCCTTAAATGGTCATCTCCCTCCATTCAGTCAACCACTCCAAACGGTTAGGAACCCAAACCTCCAAACGGTTTGCAAACCGTTTGGTGAAACCGATTGAACCATATTGTTGAAACCATTTGCAACTAGATCTTATTGATATGTGTGCTTGATATGATGTCATCATCATCAAGCTTCAACCCCTCGAATTTTACTGCCATTTCCATGGTAGTTTCATCAATTAATCAAAGGAATTGCAAGAAGAACAATTGAACATATTGAATTGAGGAATTGAATTCAATAACAATGAATAATGGTTCAAGTTATATAACCCACCTTCAATTGAGCTTTAAAGCTTGGAGATTCACGTCAACAATGGTGGAAGAAGCTTTTTCAAGCCACAAGGTTCGTTCCTCAAGCTTTTGAGTGAAAAAGATTGGCTAGAATTGAAGATTGAGTGAAGAAAAGAAGAAATCAAGCATTGATTTGTGATTTCCACCATGAAATCAAGGTGAAAGAAGGTCAAGAAGCTTACCAACAAGTTGGGGGTCGTCCTCCTGTTTCTCCTAAGATTCCTTGGTCATTTTGCAAGCAATAAGTGATAGTGGATTCGAAATTACCCCTTTCAACTCATGGATAAAGGAGCATATATGCATTTTATTAAAAATTCATTTAAGAGAGAGAAAGTAGGGATTATCTCCTTCTTTCCTTGCCAATTTCCCCTTCCCTTTCTTGGTTACGAGGATATCTCCTTTGCCTCTTATTACTATCAATTATCCATGATTTAAAGATAAGCAAATTAAGCACCTTAACCCTTATAATAATAATATCCATAAGTTAGTGGATATTTTCTTTTTATTTTCTTAATGTGAGTGGGTTCTCCACTCACGTAGATATTTCCATTGCATTTGCAAGGCACAAGGACGTACATATATATGGATTTCAACCTTTACAATTTGGTTGAAGGGAAATCCAATTAATATATTTATTTTTGCATTAAATTGAATTAGGGTTTCAATTATGCTTAAATCTTGATTATTTTAATATCAAGATTCTCTCTCCTTCAAAGAGGTACAAATGAGATGCCCCTCTCATTTTCTTTGCTCTAAATGATTCCAAGAAACATTAGGGACTATTTTGAAGTGGTAATTTGCATATAAACCCTGGGTTTTGGGTAAATTGCACCTTACACCAAAACTAGGTTTTAATGCACAAACATTGCTTTATCAGCTCTTTCTTGGTACTCCGGCTTTCACTAGCCATACCTATGCATAATCTTCATTCTCATGATGCTTCAACACATGAGGAACATATTATAATGAACAATTTGCAATTTAACCCGTCAACTTGGGTAATTTGGACTTTAGTCCAAAACAAGCAAAACATTATTTTCAACATTATTCAAAAAGGACTAAAATTGAAATATGAGTTCCTCTTGAGCCTTAATTACTTTTCAAAAGATAAGAGAAAGCATAGAATTCACTTTATTAAGAAAAACATCTAGGGTTAAAGCATAACCCAGGTCAGGGATGTTACATGCTATTTAATGTTAGGGACACTCAATAGTGACAATGGTAGTATACAAATGGTACAAAAAAAGCAGGATTCATACCTCAGGATCTTTAAATGCCTTATCATAGAGTTCCTTACATCTGGGACGCTTGGGGTCAATCTTGAGGACCCCATTCCTTGTGTAGGAATTCTTGTTTGAATTGGATAGAGTATGGCATTGTCCACATTATCTGGATTTGAAAACCATGTAAGTATATTTCCTATAATATGGATGATATAATTTGATTCGAGCCTGGCTATCCTTACCATATTGTGACTCTTTTGAGGATTTTTCCATATGCCAATTAGTGAAAGAATGTTTTGCCCTGCTCATTCAAACCTAGTGGGCATATCTGAGCAACTGTCATATCCACTAGTGTAAGGTGATGAGAGCTAAATGATCTGACAATCAATAAAAATATGTTAGTAAAAACTTAGCAAGTCATTAATGTGAGATCAATAGAATGATCTTTAGCTAAAGATTTACAAGAATTAGTGATTCAATTACTACGATCCTAGGTGCAAAAGGTGAATACATATCTCTTGTCAGTACTGTAAATGGTGTCTGAGAGGTGGAGAATGAAATTTCCCCTAATTCTGTAGACATGATTCAGGTGCTTGTGCCATGATTCATTATCAATGGTTGGTGGTATAATAACAAGATAAAAATTATTGCGAGGTAATTAGACACATACAGACGTTGCATTTATAAGAAAGAAATTAAGCAAATCAAGCACGTTGTTAGTATATAATTGGGCACTCAGTTCCTTTAGGAAATCCCTTGTACCTACAACCACTGATGAAATCAGGGTACAAAACAACAGATATAAAAAGGGGGCAATCAGAACAAGCAATCATTAACATATAGACGACCACAACAAGATATCATAGAAATCAGGTGCATAAAAATAGAGAAAGAAAAGAAGATCATGTGAGGACAAACAGTGAGGGCGAGTAGGGTCATGTGGCGAAAGTCCGTCTGGGAGGAATCAACACCGTGAGGGTGACCCGTGAAGGCAAGCAGTGAGGGTGAGCTGAGGGCCATCAGGCGGCAGTCCATCTCGGAGGAATGACGCTGTGAGGGGGACCCGTGAAGACAAGCGGGGTGAGATGAAGGCCGTGAGGCGGCAGTCCTCCTGGGAGTATTCAGCCAACAGTTCCGCTTGGAGAAAAGGTTGGAGGAACACGCGTGGGCGACCGCGCTAGGGCGTCGTCGGGATGAGTTGCTTAGGCTTGCAGGGCGGGCATCGTCGGGCGCACAGGGAGAAGTTGCGCAATCTAGTGCTAGCTATCGAGGTCCAGGGTTGGGGGAGGGCGGACGGGTTGAATGGCTGGAACCGTTCGTGTGTGGTTAATTGGGAGATATTACGAGAGTTTTTCCCTGTATCTAGTGACATTTCTTCTGGATACAATTAAAAGGAGTGATATTTTGTAGCTACATCTTATTTAGTGAGGTGGCTACAATTATTTAAGTTACACAAAAATATTTTATAAGTAAAAATAACTCTCGCTACAAATTATTTAAATGTAACTGAAACAATCGTAGCTAAATCATCATTTTTTTGTAGTGAGAAGGGATCCTTTTAGGGTTTCTCAACCCCGCCACCAACTGATTCTCAGCCCAATTGGGCATTTCTTCTAGTCGTGATGGAAGCCTGCCAACCTAGGGCCGAGAAGGTTCGTCTCGCTCCCCCAGACCCAAAGGAAAGATTTCCATGAGTGCACATGCACTGGATCACGAGAAAGTCGAAGGGGAAAGTCCCCCTGTACTCGCCTAGAGTCTGAGCTCTACTGGGACTTCGACGATGAGCGGTGCCTGTTGGATCAAGATCCAACGGCCCTCATCCTTCACGCTCAACCAATTAAAGGAAAAGATTTCCTAATTCCAATATAAATCCATATTTTTGAGGATAATTTGAAAAAGCCATAACTCCCAATTCATAACTCCTTTTTAACTCAAATTTTAAGGGAACCTCGTTAATTATTTTATCTCCCGTCATGTCAAAATTGAGATCATTATCTAAAGAAAACGGGTCCTTTTCTTCAGTTGCAATTTAATACTTAATTGTTTATATATTCCACATATATTCTCTCTCCCTTGCCATTATATTATTATCCCGAGTTCCTTGAACCTCAAGGAACCTTAATATCTCTAAATTCCATCTTGGGAAATATTCCTTAGTCTTTTATTCTTCTTTTATCTATTTTCTTATTTATTCCTTTATTCCATTGAATTCCTTTTTCTTTTCTTTTTCTCTCAATTGGGATCAATTGCCAATAAAGCCCATTAAGAAAACAAACAAGGCTATTATGCATGAAAATCATTCAAATCAAATCATTAAATCAACCATTGATTTTATTTATCTTTTAAAAGGAGATTTACAAATCTCATTACATGGTTTAGAAAAACGGGGTTATAACACATCTCATACGAGTTGTCGTACAACAAAGGGATGTGAAACATGCAATATACCAACTTGAAGCAAATTTTGCTTACCCGCTTAAAAGTGATTGTGCAAGCAGAAACATGATGGACATGTTAAGATCACTTGGAATATGATTCGTGGGTGATTGGCTCTAAGTGCAAGTGGTATTCTATTGGTATGGTATGCCCAGAGAGCCAATCATATGATGATTGCAATGAGGCATATGCTACTTGATTTGATAATAAAAAAGGTAATTTCATCTATTATATTTGTCTCAGTCATGAGATGATGACACATACATGATAGATGTCTAAAGAATGATGAAACTTGATAACATATGCTTTCAAGTACGTGACTTGAACGATGAGACCATATGTATGATAAGATTGCATACATTCTTGTTATGTCCCTAGTCGAATATTATTGTGGAAGAAAAATAGACAACAATAATATATACGACTAGAGTGTGTGTTGACTGATGATAGTATCATTAGTCATGATATATGATATCAAGTCAAGCACATAAATATATGTTAGAGAATAGTATATCGGTCAGACCCACTGTGAGAGTGATACATGGATACTATGGAATGGTAGTCACAATCGTCTCTCATAGTGATAGTGGTGACAATGGTTCTTAGAACTAAAATCACTGCACTCCACATGTCATTGGGTACACTTTGACATCATCAAACGCAGTCCTGAAACATATATGGGTTGTTATAACAGTGAAGATTGGGTGACTTTGACACATGGGGACTTGACTGTGAGTGATAGATATGGGATTTGTCCCTACAAAGAGTATGATATCTAGGGCCCCTTGATAATCGAGACTGATAATTGTATGGCCATACTCATGTGATTCAATATATGATATGTGAACTCACATACATCTCAGGAAGTCTGATCTAGGTCAAGGAACATGTATTGAATGTTGAAGAGGATGACGTTCCATGCCTCGAGTTCAATCTAGATGTCAAAGACAAAGGAACTATATGATCACTGTAACATTAATCACAGATTGTAGGTTGAAGTTGTTCTCCAAATTTTCGAGTTACTTGGGTAGCAATGATGAGTTACTAGATTCCTCTCATTGCTTGTGATGTCATAAATTAGTTATGGACATTCACTGCCAACGTAAATTGGAACTTGTAGGGTCACACACATAGGATACCCCTGGAAGAGGATATTGTCTATGAATAATGTTTAAATTGAGACTAAAGGTGTTTAGGTACTCAATTAAACATACAATTGACTGACTGGACTCAGAACTATCAATTTCAAGTGTTGAACTAGTTGGTTAGAGTGTCAGGTTGATTGGAGACTGCATTGGCAATGTCAGGACTGCCAACTGACCGGTTCACCCAGGTGAACCGATCAGCTGGTGTGAGCCAACCGACCGGTTCACTTAGTGAACTGGGTGGCTCACAGTCCTACCAATTGAGGAAATTGGAATTTTCTCGGTTGGAGGAAAACTTTCACATTTCACTTGTTCAATTTAATTAGAATAAGGATTAATCTTGAAATTAATTGGAAACGATTAAAGAAAGTCAATTGTGGGCAAGTTTGGAAAGTGAAATGATCAGTTCACACTCCCAACCGACCGGTTCACCAGTAAACTGATCGGCTCACCTTGCCAAATGACCAGTTCATTTATGAAACAACCGGTTCTCCTGCCACAATACAAACTATTCATAGAATTTCCGGATCCTTCTACTCTCGAACAGACTGGAACCCTGACCCTGCCCTCTACCATAAATAGAGGGGTACAAGGAGTTTCTCAGAACACACAACTTAGAACATCAGTTGCTCTGCAAAGTTGTTGTCCTCTCTAGTTTTGATAACCGAGAGAGCCTGAACAAATGCTACCCGACTAGGGAGGAACAATGAGGGAAAGATAACTGTAGAAAAGCAGTCTGAGTTCGGGTGAGCATGTTGGTGATAATACACCAATAGGAGGGTCATTTCCTTCCTAACAGTTCTTCTAGAACGACAGGAGTTCCAGGTGGTCAGTGTGGACTATCTACAGAGGTGAGAGATGACTGCCACTCAGGAGGACACGTCAGCCGTAGTCCGTGGTAGAGGCCAGAGTCCATGGCGAAGACCAGGAGCTGCAGAGACACCGTCCAAGACATGGCATTGAAGAATGTACATGACTGCAAGGTATTGTCGTTGAGCAAGCCCTATGACCAGGTATATATCGCTAAAACATCATTCCCATTACATAATCGTTGATGCAATCTCCTATTATGGATTAATGGTCAGTAATTTTTTTTATTTTCGCTGCCTATTCTGAGGCCATAAAACCCAACACCTCAAAGTATAATGGATTGACACTCTTACATATACGAATTGACACTCTCAGAATATAAGGATGGCATGGCTGAAGGAAGGCAAGGAAATAATTGTGCCTTGAAAACAAAATAAAGAAGATAATATTTCATTCTTTACTTGTCCATCGGGATTTTCCGTAGATGCTTTCCATTCGGTGATCAAGGAGTCATCGGCCTCTATGATTTTAGCTCAAAAAGGAATGCCGTTTTTTTTTGTTTTACAGGAACTCGAGAAAAGAGTGAGTGCAACTGCAACCAAGGGTGTATTAATTGACCGCAAGGATGGATTGAGTCTATTGATCTGAGTGGCTGATTTGTTGAGATAATATTTCTGAGAGGTGGGTTTGTTAGGCAACCGTACTTCAAGGACACGGAGTGTGCAGAGTGTTTAGCATAACAGATGTTGGTTGCGAGCCGACAGAGTGGAGAGACATGTGGGTATAGGTTTGTTTTATGATTTCATCTCATGACCCATGTTTATGTACGTGTGGGGAAGGAAACATGAGTTTTACTTAGAGGAGATCATGGACAGGGGCGGAACCAGGAATCAAACATTGGGGGGGCCAATCAATTAGGAAAAAAAATCTGAATAGTTACAAAAAGCCAGTGTTTAAAAATAACAGTACGATCACAACAGATTATTTGAGTCGTGCTTTGCAATTTTCAAAGCATAGAATTCATCAATTATGTCATCCGTTGTGAACTTCCCTGCTAATTCTTTCTCAATATATATAATCATGCAGTCAGAAAAGAAATCATCCTCCATCTTATTACACAATCTTGTCTTCACAAGATTCATAGCAGAAAATGCCCTTTCAGTAGTAGCAGTTGAAACTGGAAGTGTCAACACAAGTCGAATCACTTTAAAAATATGCTTATAATTCTTTGCCTTTCTGCTATGAACTAAAACTTGACATAACTCTAAAATTGTGCTAAGGTTTTGCATGACATGATCAGAAACTACTCCGATTTTGTAATGTTTCAATTCAAACATCAATGCAGCCCTATCTTCCTCGTTGAAATCTTGTGGATAGTATTTTTCTACAAGCTTGTATATGTCATCAACATTAAAAGATTTATATCCATCTCTTGGGTCTAATGATGATGTGAGACGAAGAAGCTCTGTTGTATGTTCATTGAATCTATGGTTTAACTTGAGTAATTGAGAATCCATCACAGTAGTAAAAATATCAACTCAAAAGTGATGTTCCATTGTGATTTCATCAGATTGATGTCGAACACGTGCATGAATGAGGTAACGAGAATCAAAATCAGGGATTTGTACTTTATATTCAAAGCAAAAGGTGTTGACATATTCCATGAAGCTCACCCAACCATCTTGCCTCATTGTCTGAATAAGGGATTTAGTACTTGTGACCAAACTCATGGCATTCACTATATCTTGTTCTTGACACTGCAAAGCTTGACAAAGAGCATCACTTATCCCTAAGACTTCCCTCATTAGTAGTAATACAAAGACAAATTCATATGAAATAATGGCGGTATATGCTGCATCTGCATCTCCACATTGAGAGTAAGTAGCTCCATTTTTTGTGACATTGCATAACACAACACATGTTGAGTCATACATGTGTATCAGGCTACACACTGAGGAATAGTGTGAACTCCATCGAGTATCACCAGGACGTTGCAAGGTACACATCTGGTTCAATCCCCTTCCTATTTCAAGATCTCCTTTTGCTATTTTTTCAGCAATATTTTTAGATTGTGCATTGTGTAGTTCATCACTGCGCTTGCAAGAGGCTCCAACAATATTGACAATGGTTGTTAGTTTTGTAAAAAAATGGTGAACGGGAATAACATCTCTAGAAGCTGCAACCAAAGCCAACTGGAGCCTGTGTGCAAAACAGTGAACATAATAGGCTGATGCACATTCTTTCAAGATCAAGGCCTGTAAAATATTCCATTCACCACACATATTACTCGCACCATCATATCCTTGTCCTTGTATATATTGCATACTCAAATCATGTAGATATAATGCATAAGAGATCTTATTTTTCAATGTAAGGGCACTTGTATCTTCAACATGCACTATGGAAAGAAACCTCTCTCTAACAAATCCATGTTCATCAACAAATCTAACAACTATAGCTAGTTGCTCCCTTCTTGATTCATCTCGTGACTCATCCACTATGATGCAATATGGTGATGTTGATACTTCTGCTCTAATAGCTTTTTGAACTTTAGATGAAATGATGTGTAGTATTTCCTTTTGAATTGCTGGTGATGTGTACTTAGCATTTCCCGGAGCATTATCTAGGACCACCTCAGCAACATTGCTATTATACTCAGATAAAAGTTTAATCATCTGGATGAAATTGCCTCTGTTTGTGGAAGATGAAGATTCATCATGTCCTCTAAAAGCACAAGCTTGAAAAGCAAGCCATCAGACAGTGTCAATAGATGTTCGTAGACACAGTCAATTTGACAAGACTTGTTGTGAGGATTGTCGTTCTATGACTTTGTCTATATGGCCTCTTTGGTTCATCAATTCCTTACATGCCTTCTCAGCTACGTTATGAGGGGAACAAGGATCAGTGCCAACATGCATAAAGAATGCACAGTTCACTCCTCCAACTTTTTTCCAGTTTCAAAATCCCTCGATTGTGTACGTAGATGACCCAGAACGTGCAGACAGAGGTTTAGCGAATACAAAACATGGTAGGCAAAATGCAGCATCTTTAGTCGGAGAATATTCCAACCATGATGGAAACTTATGAAACCAAGAGGATTGGAATCGGCGTGGGTGCTTCTCTGGACCTGATGCCGGATAATTTTGTAGATGATGTTGGTATGGGCCATCAATAATGTAGGCACGTCGCATTTCATTTTGTTTTGAAAGAGGATATCCCCAAATTTGACGCCTCAAGGCAGGGTCACAGATTACAGATTGCACATCTATGTTTTCTTGTTCTGTTCTTGGACGCTTATCCATTGAGTTACTATGCATCCCACCATCATAGTTACACGAAGGAGGACCATCTAACTAAATATCAGGTTCTATGGGAGGAACATTGGTACCAACTGTTGAGATGGACGAAATATCTGTTTCCCTAGATTTTTGTGGGAAAAATGAATGAAGTGTTCCCCTCTTTGCCATGACTCAAATCTGACCAACAATGATTTAATTGGTTAACATACCTATAATATTATATTAAATTTTTTGTTGTAGAATCATTTTCAAAAGTAGTTACATTTGACCAATTTATATAACATTGTTGTTTAGGTTACAAGATACTTCACACCGTCAACATAAAATTAATTATAGATATTCAAGAATTAGAAAATAAAATAAGAACATGCCACTATAACTCTCACTTTCTCACTTTTAAACAAGTAAATTTTCAAAAAATAGCATTCTTCACTTAGGATAAAGAGTACTCAAGTCAAAACAAAACACACATCATGTCAAAAAAATCAACATGATGAAGACGAGAAATCAATAAATAAATATATGTAACTAGAATGATATGAAGCTTACTGGGTTTAAATTTAGTTGAACCGACGAGCACAAAATACGCCTCCCTACCGCAGTACCGCCAACAGGCCCAACACGATTGGAGGCAAAATATAGATTTATGAATCTTCAGTGCAGTTGTGCCACAACTAGTAAGTCTTTGTTAATGACAAAATAGAAACTTCCGACAAAAGATGATTTAAACGATGATTGGAGCACTGGAAAATAGCAACAAGTCTTAGTTCTTTGAATCACCAGTACCAAGTTGTTGCGCAGGTTCTTTCCGTGGAAGAACAAAACACGATTGCTTGCTAGTTACTAAAACAAAGTACTCAAATAAGAAATTTCTAGCAGCTAGTGGGTCATCGATTCAAGGCAGCATGTCTGTCTAACTGCAAGTTTGCAACCCAGAAAATCTCAAAGACTGGAACCATAAATATATTCATGCACTGCCGTCACGAGCGCAAACCAGATTGTTGTTTGGCTTTACGAAACGCAGGCAACAAGTCTCGTTAGGGCGGCAGGTCTCGTTAGGATTGCCACATGATTAGTGCTAATTGATAAACTTATATATATATTACTAGATTTATTAATAAATAAATAGTTAAAATATAACTTTCCGTTTTAGTTTTGCTTGTAGTGGAAGACTCCATGACCCCACGACCACGAGGCAAAGTCCAAACATAGTCTGGATCACTAATCTCACAGAAAATATTGGAAGAGAGAGATATCAATTCAGAAAATATCGGATACGTGAAGAACAACTCGGACACATCCCAGAAACCCATAAAGAAAATATCGCAAACTTTGGGGGGGCCATGGCCCCCGTCGCCCCCCGTTCTTCTGTCACTGATCATGGAGATGATCATGGAAAAGATTATACTGATGTTCAGTTTTGGATTTTTTTTAAAAAAGTGAGCATATTTTAGATGAGAAATGTGGTTTACTCAGAGGAGATCATCATGGAAAAGATCGTAACTGAATTTCAATTTTGAATTTTGAATAGGTGAGCATGTTTTAGATGAGAAACGTGATTAAAGTTGATTAGAAGGCTAACTGACTTATTTACCAAGAGAGAAAAATTAAATGAGGAACTAAATTAGGCAATGCAGTATTCGTCTTTTTGGTGGAAGTTGAAAATTCTTCTACAATTTTACTACATGTATTTTTGTACACAAATATAATGAGAAGAAATCATTTGTGTTAGGATTTGAAGAGAGTGGTACAATCATCGTTAGTCAGTGGGTGAATTTTTAAAATTTCTTAATATGGATGTGTTTCAAAGAGTAGAAAGAGAAACATAAAAATTGAATGGTTTATGAGGAATTAAATTTTGAGTCAGATATTTTGTTGACAATTATTATAAGTAGGAGCTACAAAGGGACAATTGGAGGAAAGCGTGCAATTCAAAAGTGAATGTGCATGATGTGGCGGAAGTATTCCCGCGAGAGATGGTGGGTATTGGTCGAACGTGGGGCTGGTTGAGGGACATGGAAAGAGGTCGCTTGTTATGGAAAAAGTTACCGAAAATTGGATTAAAAATCTAAGAAGAAAGGAGTCAAGAAAATTGTAGCATTTCAAAAATTCTACAACATGATTGGTTGGACCTTTTTGAAAGAAGAGAAAGTGACAATGTTTTAATTAGTTTAAAAGATTCACTCTTTTTATAGTAGTATATATATGAAGGTCATGGCTCTCGATATTGCGGTAGACAATGGTCTAAATTTGGTATGTGAAATTCTTATCTGTATCTTGTATAGGTGAAGATTCTTAGTCAAAATATGTTTTGGATCTCATATAATAACAGACTAAAATTCCATCATGCTCACGCTCATATACGCGCATCATGCACACTCCCAATAACACCTTCTTCGTTGTCCTCTCCTTTCCCACTTCCTTTTCAGCTCTAATCAACAAGCGATAAGTGGCATCTTGTAGCAACAATGTTCAAACCGATCCATAGAAAAAGTTGGGGAAAAGCTGGTTTGGGAGGATGACGTGGCAGGTATAGGTGGTTGGTAGAGGTTATGTAATAGACAAATAAATTTATTTCGCTTATAACTTTTGAATCATGATGAATTTTTTGATGAAACAAAAACCATTGGATTCCTTATGAAAAATACATTCCAGCAAGACTAATGTTGATATATTTTTGAGAAAAAAATACAAAAGTAGTACGTAGATGTGATGTGATGAGAGAAAAAGTTATTTTGTTTATAATTTATATACCGTGATGAATTTTTGAATGAGGAAAATTATTAGATTTGTGATAAAATATACATTCAAATAAGACTAAGGTTGAGAGACAAATTGAGTTATTGGCCAAATATCAAAAAAGGAACACTTTAGAATTTTACAGATGAATTGACGCCCAATGACTAATTGATACCTAGAGATGGTTTATTGACGCCCAAAAAGGGTATATTGACACCCAAAAATATAAAAATAGTGCCCAAGTAAATATTGTACGTGTTAAATTACTGCTAAGGTAATTGACAATAAAAAATAACACAATGATGCCCAAATAGGTTTCTTTGACACCCAAAAATAACTTAATGATGCCCAAATATGATGGTACACATTAAATAAGGTGTAAGGGTATTTCACACTGAACAACAAGTCAATGACACTAGAAATGGCTAATTGACACCCATAGATGGTTAATTGATGCCCAAAGATAGTTCATTGACACCCAGAATTTAAAAAATGACTCTCAAGTGAATATTGTATGCGTTAAATCACGTCTAAGAGTAATTGACAACCAAAAACAACGTAATGATGCCCAAATATGTTTGTTTGACACCCAAGAATAGCTTCATGGTGCCCAAATATGTTGTACTCATTAAATAGAGTGTAAGACTATTTCACACCAACCAACAAGTCAATGGTGTCCAGAAATGACTAATTGACACCCAAAAATGGTAATTGACGCCCAAAAATGGTTCATTGACATCCAAAATGATAAAAATAACTTCCAAGTGAATATTATATGCGTTAAATCATGGCTAAAGGTAATTGGCAACTAAAAATAACATAATGGCACCCAAGTCGGTTTGTTTGACACCCAAGAACAACTTAGTGATGCCCAAATATAATGTACTAATTAAATAGAGTGTAAGAGTATTTCACACCCATCAACAAGTCTATGGCACCTTGAAATAGCTAATTGAAACTCAGAGATGGTTAATTGATGCCCAAAAATGGTCATTGACACCCAAAATTATAAAAATGACTCTCAAGTGAATATTGTATGCGTTAAATCACGACTAAGGGTATTTGACAACTAAAAATAATGTAATGACGCCGAAATAGGTTTGTTTGACACCTAAGAACAACTTAATGCGCCCAAATATGATGTAATCATTAAATAGAGTGTAACCGTATTTCAACCAACAATAAGTCAATGGCGCCCAAAAATGGCTAATTGACACCCAAAAATGGTTAATTGATGCCCAAAAATGGTTTATTGACACTCAGAATTATAAAAATGACTCCCAAGTGAATATTGCATACGTTAAATCATAGTTAAAGGTAATTTACAACCAAAAATAACATAATGACGCCCAAATAGGTTTGTTTGACACTCAAGAATAACTTAGTGGTGCCTAAACATGATGTACTCATTAAATAGAGTGTAAGAGTATTTCACACCCGACAACAACTCAATGGCGCCCATAATTGGCTAATTGACACCCAGAGATGGTTAATTGATGCCCAAAAAAGTCATTGACACCCAAAATTATAAAAATGACTCCCAAGTAAATATTGTATGCGTTAAATCACGAATAAGGGTGATTGACAATAAAAAATAATGTAATGACACCCAAATAGATTTGTTTGACGCCCAAGAATAACTTAATGGCACCCAAATATGATGTACTCATTAAATAGAGTGTAAGAGTATTTCACACTTAACAACAACTTAATGGCACCTAGAAATGATTGTTTGACGCCAATACGTTTAGCAGATCTATAGATAAATTGACGCTCAATGGTTAATTGACACCCAGAGATAGTTCATTGATGCCCACAAATAGTTCATTGACACCCAAAAATATAAACATCATGCCAAAGTAAATATTATAGGTGTTAAATTATGACTAAGGTAATTGACAATCAAAAATAATAAAATGATGCCCAAATAAGTTTGTTTGACACCCAAGAACAGCTTAATGGTGCTCAAATATAGTTGTACACATTAAATAGGATGTAACAGGATTTCACACCCAACAACTTAATAGCGCCCATAAATGACTAACTCAGAGATTGTTAATTGGCACCCAGAAATATTCATTGACATCCATAATTATGAAAATGGCTCACAAATAAATATTGTATGTGTTAGATCATGGCTAAGGGTAATTGATAATTAAAAACAACGTAATGACGCCCAAATAAGTTTGTTTGACACCGAAAAATAACTTAATGACTCTTAAATATGATTGTACACATCAAATAGGGTGTAAGGATACTTCACACCCAATAATAAGTTAATTGACACCCAAAAACAACTTAATGACGCCCACCAAACACATTCTTATCATATCCACACATGAAATGAAACCTAATTAGTTAATTGACACACAAAGATGATTTATTGACAATCAGAAATGGTTCATTAGAGGCCAAAAGTATAAAATGGCACTTTTAGAGATTTTTGGGCGCTTTTAGCAATTTTGGGCACTATTTAGCCATTCTTAGGCGTTATTTTGCTATTTTTTGGCTTTTTTAGAAATTTGTGGGCACATATCATCATTTTTTGGCACTTTTAGTGATTTTTGTGCTATATTTCATTCAAAAGATCATCAGAGTTTAGAAATTATAAACAAATTAATTTTCTTTCTAATCACATCACCTCTACATGTCACTTTTATATTTTTTCTCAAAAATATATCAACATTGGTCTTGTTAGAATGCACTTTTTATAAAGAATCTAATTATTTTTATTTCGTCAAAAAATTCATCGCGGTTCAAAAGGTATACGTAAAATAAATTTATTTTCTATCACATAACTTCCACCAACTACCTCACCCAATAAATGTCCCTCCATGTCACTACAAAATTACCTGACTTGCCAGTGCCACCTCACCGCGTGCCACCACCCTACCGATACCACCATCAAAAGGCAAAACTTCTCGATTCTTCTAAAATCACCTTCCAGCTTGAGCAATACTTACGAGTGACCAGAATGAGTGTGACCAAATCATTTTCATAAAATAACATCCGCTACCCAGGTGTAGGTTTTCCAATGCCTGAACCAACAACACCATCTCAAGTTTTGTTCTGATTATGGAGACTCTGGAAAAGGAATGAATATCGTTCTTGCTTGCGTGGTATATTCTTTGGGTGGCTGAGTTTTCTGGCTGAGTTGCAACGCTTATGGGATATACAATCATGGCTTTTACTGGACGTTCCTGAAACAGATCCGTTGGTCAACGCAACTATTCCCGAAACCCAACAAAAGAGAACTTTAGGATAGGCCATTGAGTTGTTGTCTTTACTAAACATGAGCAAAATCTGACTTTGTTTGACCTATTAAGCAACCGAAAAAAGCAATATGTATACTTGAGAAAAAAATGTGTGGTTATCTCTTTCGTGGATGTCATATGACAAGGCATTCTCATTGGTATTTTAGAACCTTTTATCCGATCTGATGATGCATGCATTGCAACTTGACTTGACAAATTTTGAAATTTTCTTCTGAAGATAAAAAATGTGCTTCATGGTTTATTGTGCTGGGATGCCGTAACAAATAATGAATGATTTGGTTTGCTTTAGTTTGAGGCTATAACACTTCATGTACCTGCAAGAACAACGGATGACATATCTAAACATAATGCCAATGCATGGTCTGCATATGAAGGCAGGTGTTGCCTTTCCTTTTTTAGAATATTTCTACTGTACTAGACAAAATTGCGCATTCACTTCAGCTAATTGAATGTATTGCTGTCAGGATTGTGGGACGTTGGAACTCTGCTTCGGTACCCAAAATTAGGACACATATTTTTTGTTACATCTTTTATGACCATGAAAAAAATTATTGTTCACCACGGATATTAATTTGTTGAATTTTTGCAGGATACTCACCGATGCATAGTGCCACCTATATTTTCAGAAGTGGAATGTTTGCAACTAGGAAGGGATAGGGAATCTTATTGGTATTGAGCACAAGTATTTTGTTTATGCAACATAGCTCATTCGTACACACATGTTCATATTGTACATGTCTAGCACTTTAGAGTTAGTTATATGAAGTTGCCAAATGTGCTCACCAAGATTTTTATAACCAATTAATGTGTGATTGGAAATTCTCTCAAACTCTGATGTCATAACTAAGGTATAACTACTTTGCTTTCCATTGAAGTCTTTAAGGATGAAAATATTTACTATTTTGTTTTCATAAATATATACGTAAA
The DNA here is from genome assembly GCA_963693085.1 of Alisma plantago-aquatica. Classification (NCBI taxonomy): domain Eukaryota; kingdom Viridiplantae; phylum Streptophyta; class Magnoliopsida; order Alismatales; family Alismataceae; genus Alisma; species Alisma plantago-aquatica. Next base: position 4,678,905 of record OY856411.1, read on the forward strand.
TATTTATAGCTCCGCTGCTTTATATTTGTTGCTTCATCTACCATTTGCATCTTCTGATATGAACAGCCTACAATCCTTGTGATAGTTACGTTTTCAACACCAACGTCTCAAATGAAAAGTTATTTTCCATAAACAGTTTCACGAAAAGTAATATCAACACCAATTAATTGTATCAAATAATTAATTCTTCGTGGACATAAACAAGTTAGTATCTGTATTTATTATTCTCTAAAAACTTTTCTTCCAATTTAGTTATTTTTTTTCATATTCATTGTACTTAAGCATGTAGGAGTTGTAACTAGAGTGAGCTTATTTTTTTTTGTTTCTATAAAATAAAATGATGACTTATATTGTTAGAAGGTGTTGGAAATTTGCCTATTTGATATTTATAATTACATCATAACCATGTGTAACTATTATTATCCACATGTAAATGTATTTTTGCATTTTTATTAATTGATATTGAGAATTAACTAAGGCAACAATATTTGTTTATATGACTAAGAACATAAATTTGTAAAGGTAAATTCTAAATGACATTCTCCATAGATAATATCCGTTGCTTAATTTCAAAAATACAAACTTATCATGTACTATAACATGATTGTGATTTATGTCTAAATTTCCTTCATTGACTATAATAATGATTTAAGATTTTTGTATTGTCCATATGGTTCCCTGACATGGTTGGTAATGAGGTTGAAGCGATGATGATATCACTCCATAGTTTCATATGAAACACAGCATAATACTTAGAAATCTTTTAGTGTTATTATAATGTATTGACATAAATTCACAAATGGTTCTCCCATATTGATGTATAAGTGGGCATCCAGTGATAACCCCTGATATAATAGTCACATTTTCACAAATTTTTATAAAAAAATATCTTCTTGCATCACTTCATTTCACTTAACGCAATCAGAAGAAAAAAAATGTCGCTTAGACATATAAAACATCTAGATACATGTATACATAACAATCATAGTATCTTTAACATTTTAGATTTTATGTACAATTTCTATCAAGAATCTTATGATTTTAAATATAATGTGGTAAACAAAACTTGATGATTATATGTTATTAGTACTTGTTCTTTTTAATCTATCCAGGTTACTAATTATACAATCTATCTAGGTTACCAATTATAGAGTTCTCAATCAACCACTTGCTATGCAGTAATGATTTTTCATCTCAATAAATTTTGTGACATTTGCAGAACAATGTGTTGGCTCCATTCAATATTGGGTATTAATGCAACAAAGAACAGACATTTTCTCTTCTCAACTTTTATGAAGTATCTTTATATAGTCATTATTATCAAATAAACATATCATGAGAAGTGTAGTGACCACATAATCTTAAAATTAGGAATTTAGGTAAGCAAATACATGGACAAGCCATTATACTTGACAATGAAAAAATGAATTGATGTGTAAGTTCGAATGTAAAGCTACATAGAGACCTATCTTAAACTACCTCACCAACAATCAACTTGGATCTAATGTTAATAGTTTAAATATGAATTTTATTATCAAATTATTCAAGTTTATAATATTTATGGAGTGCTCACATCTAGTCCATTTAGGTTGAATGTTAATGGCATAGATATTCAATAACTTATTCATTAACTAAGTTACATTTCACAATAAAAATATATTCATTAGTTAGAAAATGCTATCATGTTTCGATTTTGAAATCACAATTTTATAATTCAAAATTAAGGATTCAAAAATATTCAACATGGAATATTTTCCAGATCACCAGTTACATCCTGGTCCCTAGACAACTTCAAAATGATTAATCATTAACTTCATGTGAAAATAAAGAAAAAACATGTAAGAGATTTGTTTAATTCATATTATTACAATAGTAAACAAATAATGATTTTATATATACATGTTAAATACATTCATATGTTGTTTTTTCCAATTTGAAAGATATGTATGGCGAGAAGGACTAACATACTACAAATAACATGTCATTAACTAAGGATATGCACTTGTCATAAATAATATATTATGAATCTAATTTATTTTATATTTAGTTTTTATTATATTTTTGATAAATTTCAATAACTCCTTGGTTACTAAAATTGAGTATAATGCAATGACACAAAATTGTGATGAAATGATGAAAAGGGTGATTAAATATAAAGTGAAAATAATAGAAAGTTGTACTAAAAATGTATAAAGATAGTAAATTATTTATATAAATCAAGAAAAATAAATTTTCAAATGGCGTTGACAATTGAAGTGATACTATGTTTGAGACTAATTCCTCACATTTAGCAATGAAGAGTAATTTATCTGAATGCTTCTAATGTTATTCTTTATCATATAAGCCATTCATTATTTACAATATAAATAGTAGATTAAAAAGATGTATTAGTTTTCTATATGTGACTAATAACATTTGAATGAACAAATATATTTCATCCAACTGCATATGCATATATAGTTTATACATATATCCCATGTTTTCATAATAATCTTTATTAAATATAAGAAGAAAAAAAGTTGGCAAAATAAATTTGACTTATCAGTGTTTCATCATAAAGGAAAATATTAAAAAATACTATATTACACATACTTATATAATATATATAACTTTCCCATGTTTCATAGTTTTCTTTATCATTTTTAAGAAAAATATTAAGTTCACAAAATGTATGAAATTTTCCTCTTTTATTTAAGAACATCTCAAATGAATTTCAACTTATAGAATGTTGTCATAATACTTACAACTTCTAAAGCGCCTTGATTTTGTCTAAATGTTTCCTGTTATTTGACATTATATGTTTATTATGTAATGAGTGTGATTTAAGATGGAATTATATTGTCATCACACATGGATGTTTTTGATCTAATGGAAGAAGAACACTTATGTCCATGATGGTGGCTATTACCTCAAAAGCAAGATATGGTTTATTTATCTACATTTTATACTTTACATTTATATAAAATTAATGTATTTCTTTTATTAATTTAGTATGAGAATATTTTTGTGAAGAAAAATTGAAGAATTTGTAATAAAGAAGTATACATTTCAAATGAGTAAATGTTAGAATTGATGGGAGGAGGGAAACATATGCTTATGTGTGATTAAAAATGTGAAAGACATCCAAAAGGAGGATGATCAAAGTCTTAATGATAAACAATATGTCAAAGTAATTTAAAGAAAAATAGCATCTTTAGAGAAATTAAGTGATCAACAAGCCACATCATCATGATATACAAAACTGTGCTACAGAGTATATAGAAAAATGTAATATACTAATCAATAGAATTGTAAAGAGATGGATTTTTTTTTCTAAAATCCAAATTTTTACATGTGTAGATTCTATGTAGGATGTTACAAAATTCTTTATACAAATTCATTTTTAATATAGACAACATGATATATAGATTGTGTCTCCTAACAATACTTACAACACCAAAGGTAGATATAGTACACATGATTTGAACATAAGGAGGAGAACGACAACAACAAATATCAAATTGAATATCATTCAGAAATTTTCATTCGTCATTTGTATTATTTTGTTATATACTTTGTAATTGTTTTAAAGACTTTTGACACCAATTAGGTTATAAGTTATATGTCATGCGAATCACGTGAATTTACTAGTGTGTATGTATGTATGTATGTATGTATGTATATATATATAAATATATATATAAATATATATATATATATATATATATATATATATATATGGCTAAAAGAATTGTGTAGCTGATACATGTAGCTTGCATGTACCCACCTTCATTTATGATGACTGTATAATTAAATTATACTCTCTAACCTTATGGATGTGATGTATACCACATAGATAAGGTGTGTATCAAAAATCATCAAGATCTGATATTATTGATCATCCAATGAAAGAACTTATGTGTTATCTAATCAAGGTAAGTTGTAGAATTTGTAGAAACTGTTGGATAATATGTTGCTATATCTTATGATTTATATGAAATATGGGTATGATTTTTTTAACACATGTAATCTATATACTGTTGAAACAATCGATATGGTTGTATTTTATTAACATACTCGACATATGTCATTTTAATGATAGGTACACGTAAGTTATATGTACTGGCCAGTACACACTTCCTAACATATATAGGGTATATATATTCCCTACTCACATGGGTAACTAACTTTATTTACCTGTGGATCTATTTTGTAATAGAAATGTACCTGTTTGTAAATAGACAGACAACGTTTGGACTAAGATGATGACATTTGTAATACAAACACTCGTTTTATATTACACGTCTGATTACAGTAAAAATGATATTTACGATAGCAGTTTACGCTGTAATACAAAATGAGTGTTTGTATTACAAATTTGATCATCTTATTATAAATGATGTATGAATCATTACAAACAAGTAGCTTTCTATTAAAAAATAGATTCACAGGTAACTAAAGTTAGTTACCCATTGGGGTAGCAAATGAATGGCCATATATGTGTGTTCGTGTGTGTGTGTGTGTACATATATATATATATATATATATATATATATATATATATATATATATATATTAAAAATGATATTTATGACAACAGTTTATGTTGTAAAACAAAATGAGTGTTTGTATTACAAATTTGATCATCTTATTATAAATGATGTCTGTCTCATTACAAACAAGATGCTTTCTATTACAAAATACCACGGGTAACTAAAGTTAGTTATCAATGCGGGTAGCAAATGAATGACGATATATATATATATATATATATATATATATATATATAGAGAGAGAGAGAGAGAGAGAGAATCAGGCTAGAATACACTCAAGTAGTTTTTCATGATGCAATGTTTTTTTTCAAAAATCTAATCCACTAATCTTTTTAAGCATCTTGTGAATAGCTCATAGCAAAATTTGAGCACATTTGGACATTTATATGTCATGTTATAAAGACCGCAAAAATTATGCATTTCATATTAATTTCACGCGTCGATTTTATTTCCATTGGATGAGTGATTTACACTCATCCAAATGGGCTCAAAATTTATATGTAGCCTAGTTATAGTATGACAGTGAAGATCAATGGTTTACATTTTATAAAAAATAGTATTGATATGAAAACACACTTGAGTGTATTCATGTGATATGTACACTCGAGTGTACACTCAAGTAGTTTTTCATGATGTAATATTGTTTTCAAAAATATAATCCATTGATCTTCTGAAATATGTTGTGAATAGCTCATACACAAAATTTGAGCACATTTGGAGATTTATAAGTCATGTTATAAATACCACAAAAATTATGCATTCAAGTTAATTTCGCACGTCGATTTTGTTTCCCTTGGATGAGTGACTTACACTCATCCCAATGGACTCAAAATTTGTATGTAGCCTAGTTATAATATGACGGTTTGTTTCTCTTGGATGAATGACTTACACTCATCTCAATGGACTTAAAATTTGTATGTATCTTAGTTATAATATGACGGTGAAGATCAATGGTTTACATTTAAAAAAAAAATAGTCTTGATATGCAAATACACTTGAGTGTATTCGTGCGATATGTACACTCGAGTGTATTCTAGCCCCTCTCTCTCTCTCTCTCTATATATATATATATATATATATATATATATATATATATATATATATATATAGCAGCGATCTACTGCGGCCTGCGGTCTGCGGACCGACTTACGTTTCTGTTTCCTCACGAGGTGAGTTCCGCATGCCTAATTAATTAACGACAACCCTTTACCGTGAATTGTTTCTGTAGTCTTGCTTGCGACGCACGACAATGTGATTCCGCCGACTAATCAAGAAATTTCCTGAGCGCCCTGTCTGATCAAAATTACTTGCCGGTCGTTGTTGCCCAAGATGAGTGCCTAATGACAGAGTTGGCAGCTGAAGTCGCAAGTACTGCATATTGCTCCTTAAAAACCCTTCTTGCTTCTTCTGCAACTCGGCAGTGGACATGTAGAATATCTACCACTCTGCTGCCCTCGTCTTGGATGGGGTGGTGTGCCTGCAGTGCGGTGATTAGTAGAATAAACAAGGAGAAGCTAATCGGTCAGTAATATTGCCTAACACTCACAAAACTCCAGAATTTGCAGTTCTATTAGTTTTAGGATCGTCACAAAGAAATGTATTACAAAAGTACCGTTTTAGTAAATTCTAATACTGTTGGGATGTAAAAACTGCGCAATGTCTTCATGAGTTCACAGTTGTACTTTCGTATGTTTAGTAGTTGGCTTTCCAGTTACTCACATAGGTAATACATACGTCAACCCTGTATTCAAATTGCTGACTGAATAATTGTACAATGCGTCAATTACTAAACATGCTAGTCTCCTCTCCCACATAAACTATCTAACTCATACGAAGGAAGGGCAATTTTTTAAAGTAAGCACCGTCGTTGCCCATTTATCTGACTTTGATACATCTTCTTTATGGCCCACAAAAGTAGGAATGGTATGTATTGTAGTATATGAATAAGTATAACTGCATTTGTCTTGTGCAGCCTATAAACTTGTAGTTAATTACCATTTGTTTGTAGTATCACCTGTGTTGTCATAATGTATACAGTTTAAGTTCCTTTGGATGAACCTATAGAAAACCTAGCAGAAAACATCGATCTAAACATTAACAGTGGAGAAAGAAGAAAACAAAGACTATTAAGCGTATCGGTGTGTATATGATGAGTTTACTGTGGATGAGTGGGGTTGTGACTAATTTATTGTGATGAATAAAGCACTATGGGCGCTGCAAATTTGTAAAGATTTAAATTCAGATACCATGAGGCTCAATGTCTTCACATTGCAGATTCTCATGTGAGATCCTAATAGGTATGCCGAGCTCATATAGTTAAAGGTGTTTCACCACTGACCACTCCAATTTTAGTTCATATTCATCAATCTCACACTCGTCATTAACAAGTTGCAGCCTGGAGCAGAAGGTCTGGCCTTCGGCATGGAAGCATCTAATGCAACAGAATGTTAATGTATGTCCACTCGGCACATTAGTGGCTAACTATTGCTCACCACGAGTCAAGACTGACGAAGCAAAAGTTTGATCATGGTGTGCCGGTGGCGCTCCGGAAATTTTTTGATTAGTCGGCGGAATCACATTGTCGTGCGTCTCGGCGGGGGCATACACGCAAGCAAGACTACAGAAACAATACGCAGTAAAGGGCTGTCGTTAATTAATTACGCATGCGGAACTCATCTCGCGAGGAAACAGAAACGTAAGTCCGTCCGCAGACCGCAGACCGCAGGCCGCAGGCCGCAGTAGATCGCTGCCATATATATATATACTAGTCAACACACACGTGCACATGCACGTGTCACATTAAATCTATATAAAATATATTAAATAAATATATAAAGATAAAATTATAAAAAATTGGTATGTGCATGGAAATATAAAATGTATAGATTAATTCTATCAAATATGGTTCATGATGCAACAACCTTCGTCTAACATTATGTGTTCTTTCCTCATCTCACATTCAAGTTTTTCTAATATTTCCAAATATAGAAAATACATGGGTTATATGGCTACAAAATACAATAGGAAAACATAAATTTTGTTAGGTGATGTGACAGTAAAAATAAATTAAAGAATTGAATAGGTGAGAAAAATTCAGAGAAGTTGAGAAAGTTAAAAAGGTTATAGTAAATTTAAACTGATACAATTAAATTAAAAAGAAAGGAATGAAGGCATTGAACTATAAAAAGATCAATTCTAGTGAATATGTTAGAATATTATTCTGTAGAAAATAATATGATATATTTAGCCATATATCTGGTTTTTACGAATTATAAAATAAATTTAGTTTATTTATTATCGTGATAGGATTGTCAATAAATAACATGTGTGGTATGTGCTTGCAAAGCACAATAGAGAGATAAAGAGAAATTAGTTAGGTAAATGTGAAAGAAAAAGTAAATTAAGGAGAACAAATGAGAAATATCCAGATAAGTAAGAGAGTTAAGGGGGTTGTAGGAAATATAAAATGATTCAATTAAATTGATTATTTAAAAAACTAAAAATAGAAAATACTTAATCGGAAAGACATTCATTTTCATATAGTAGTGTAGCTAGTACTTTTCTTTTCCTGAAGTTTTAAATTTGTAGATCTATACTTTTACATGGAAGCAATACTTAATATAAATATATAGTTAATGGACAAAGACGATGGGAGGAAATAATAAAGAATAGGATAATATGATTTAGTAATTCACAAAAATTTTATCATTTTTCAAAATCAGATTGGAAAAATAAATATACAACCAAGAAGACGTTCTTATGTGAATTAAAAATGGAAATGTGATTCTATATTCCATAAAATATGGTTCATGATGCAACAACCTTCGTCTTACATTAGGTGTTCTTTCCTCATCTCACATTCAAGTTTTCAAAATCGGATTGGAAAAATAAATATACAACCAAGAAGACGTTCTTATGTGAATTAAAAATGGAAATGTGATTCTATATTCCATAAAATATGGTTCATGATGCAACAACCTTCGTCTTACATTAGGTGTTCTTTCCTCATCTCACATTCAAGTTTTTCCAATATTTCCAAATATAGAAAATACGTGGGTTATATGGCTACAAAATACAATAGGAAAAATGTAAAATTTGGTTAGGTGATGTGAGAGTAAAAATAAATTAAAGAATTGAATAGGTGAGAAAAATTCAGAGAAGTTGAAAAAGTTAAAAAGGTTATAGTAAATTTAAATTGATACAATTAAATTAAAAAGAAAGGAATGAAGGCGTTGAACTATAAAAAAGATCAATTCTAGTGAATATGTTAGAATATTATTCTGTAAAAAATAATATGATATATTTAGCCATATATCTGGTTTTTACGATTTATAAAATATGAAGTCACCCAGCAGGTAAATCTTGTACATGTCTCTGAGCGGTTCGAAGAACCCCGGCTCCGCCTCGTTGGTGGCGATAAACAGGTTCCTTCCATCCTTCACGCCTTTCTCCTTGAGCGTCGCAAGCAGCTTCTCCCCGGACGTGTCGGCGTCGAGGTACTTCCCTTTGGTGAACACGTCGTCAGACTTCACCACGGGCAGCAAGTCGTCCACCAACGCGTCATCCCCGACCAGTGGCACCGCTGACGATGAACCCGAAGCCGTCGTCGCCCCGTTCTCAGAGTCGTTCTTCGCGGCCATCCCTTTCTTCCTCTTCCTGGCATTGACCCCCGAGTGGTACTCCCCAATGGACAGGACGGCGTGCGAGCAGTCCGCCGCCCGCCTGATGAGAAACCGGCGGTAGTCCTTGTAGAAGGATGGTGTCTTGGGGTTTTTCGGTTGGAATCGCCAGGCCATGTCACAGGTGGTGTCGTTGCCACCCGGGCTGGGCTTCCCGAACTTGTAGAAGTGGACGTCCTTGAACGTCTCCATGGCGGCGCGCATCATCAGGTGGTACACCTCCGGCATCCTGCACTCGATGGGCTTGCTCGGGTCGCAGTCCGTCGCTTCGGCAGTGCGGCCGGCGGTGGCGATCGCGTCGACCTCTGCTGTAGTCTCCTCCTCGCCGCTGGCATCCATGTCGGTGGTGGTGAGAAAGGGCTCGGAGGTCTTGGCATCGGCGGAGGATGAAGAGGCGTTGGCGGGGATGAAGTCCTCGCCGGTGCGGGTCACGGCGCCCTCCGTGTGGAATGTGGCGTTGGAGGCAGAGGTGAGGAAAGAGGTAATCCTGGATGAGGGGTGGAGCAAAGGGTCGTCAGGCTCGTAGTTGGCGGCGATGACGGTGAAGATCACGACGCCGAGGACGAACACGGCAAAGCACACGTTCCTCACCGCGCGGAGCGTGACGTGGCCCAGGCTCTCCGGGTCAAAGTCCGTAGCCGCGGACGACGGCGACCTCCTGCCGCCACGGCCCCCCATTGTCTTCCGCAGTGAGAGAGGAGGTGAGTTGAATGGTGTAGCTCATGGCGCCGCAAATAAAACTGCAATAAGAGTGAGGGAGAGGGTTTTCTGGGACATTTGATGGAGGTGGAAGAGGATGATGGAGAGGAGGATGGTGAGGCGAACCGTGTATTAGCAAGAGAAGAGAGCCTTGGAAGAAGAAGATGGAGAGGAGGAGGGTGGAAGTAGTTGATTCTTATTTGCCTTTGTGGGGCGGTTCGTTGCGGATAGAGTGGTGGGGTTTGTTGACGAAGGAAGTGGTCGTCGTGGGGTTTGTTGACGATATTGGAGAGATGTGACAGAAAATAGGCAATTAAAGTGGAAGAAAAGTTCAAAAAATTGTGAGAAGAGTTTGAGTGAACGGGAAAGCAACATTTTGACACGTTGGCAAAATGCTAGTTTCTGATTGGCCACATATGAGTTTGGTTGGGTTTTTTTTAACTGGTTGGAGAACTCGCTCTTTTTATAGTAGTATATATATATATATATATATATATATATATACATATACATATATATACATATATACATATATATATACATATATATATATATGTATATATATATATGTGTGTATATATATATATGTATATATATATATGTATATATATATGTATATATATGTATATATATATGTATATATATGTATATATGTATATATATGTATATATATGTATATATATGTATATATATATATATATATATATATATATATATATATATATATATATATATATATATATATATATATATATATATATATATATATATATATATATATATATATATATATATACGACCAGTTTTCAAACTGCAATCTCTTCAGAAAATAACTCCCGCCTAACAGCGGAGAATACAATTTCTTTTGAGAAAGAACCCCACAATACAACGGATAATATAAAATTGATGCCCGAAAAAATATTTAAATTTAGGGTATCTCAGATTGAATAGGATTATGACCTGTAATTGAACCTCACAGATTTCTTAACAAAATATGAAAATGAATACATATCACTATTAGAGATTGTTTACAATCTTAAAACTACAGAGACTTGTGTTCCAAATCACACAAGAATTTATCCCAGAATTAATTTTGACAAAGGAGCTGATCCAAGAACTATTAAAGACTGTTTCAGAATTAGAGCAGCAAATCTAATATATTTGAGCCCTGATCTCGGAGAAATCCAAGGGCTGCCTCAAGAAATTATTAAAGCAATCAAAAAATTCAGAAGCAATAGCCCACTAGTAAAACCTACTAGTGAAATCTATATCAAGATTTTTTCAGCATCCGAAGATTGGGAAAAATTAAAGAAATTCAATCCAGTCCATTGCATTCAAATTGGTGTATCCTCTCCGGAATATGTCAAGGAAATAGAAGCAAGTTTCCAAAAAAAATTTGAAAGAAATAAAGTTGACAAAAAAATTGTTGAAGTCAGAAGAGCTTTTGGACTAAAAGTTCTCTGCCAAGTAATAGAAAAATTAATCAATAAGAACCGAAGCTAGCTACATAAAGCTTCGGACAATAAAATTATTCTTTCTACTACAAGAAGAACTAATATATCAACAAAAAATATATCAACAAATATTAATCTGGAAAGGTTTCTAAAAAAGATAGAAACCAGACAAATAAAATCAAGCTACAGATGCCAACAAGTGTTTTGCCAGCTCAAAAAATACGAAGGACGGATATGCATGTCATGCCAAGATAAGATGGAAAAGGACAGTCAAAGCAGCAGCAGTTGCTGAAAGCAAAACGTCATCCATGACGTAAGAAGGCAATAAGCGTCCCCGAAAAATAAGCAATATGACAACAAGAAGCTTCTACAATGCAAAGACTCGTAACGGAACAAGTGTCTGGATGAAATGAAAGGAGAAAAGCAAATGCACCACAATGGAACAAGTGTCCGGTGGTAATGTAAAGAATAAAATATCTTGTAAGGCATCGTAAGAATGCCAAAGGGAGGAGGGCCTATATAAACCCTCTACATATTGTAAGAGGCATCGACAGAAGTCGAGGAGAGCCTCATATGGGTATGTAAATGTTAGGATGCTAGTTCAATAAAGAGCATCATCTCTCTATTTTCCAAATCCATTCCAGATTCTATCTTAGTTCTTGATATGAGTCCTGCATTCTAATTCTCATAGCGTAAGAAACATGATTTAGTCAGAAGATAATAATTCTTGTACTACCATAGAGAAGGAAGATCGGTGTGTAACCCGTTACACCCCCATTCCATTTTATCTTCACCGGTCGAGAGTCATCTCTCCCTTATTCTATCCAGGAGGCCGTCGTCCAAAAAGTCCAATTAAGCAAAAGAGTACATAAGGACGTAGGGATATGAAGGCGATAAGATGATAAGGAGTTTGAGATCCGGAACATCTAGGTCTAAGGATTACTTCTCTTAGAAATCATTAAGAGAAGATCGACTGACGTTGAAGATTGAAGGAAGCGAGGTGGGAAATACAGATATACAGACTATCTTTCTCTTTATGGTACTCGTGGATAATAGAATTAATGATAGAAGAGATGCTACGTTAGGAATATTACAAGGAAATCTTAATCATCAAAAACTAATCTTTAATATTTATCCAAAGATAAGTATAAACATTGAAGATAAAAATATAAACAGAACTTTAAGTCTAATACAAGATTTTCAAAGAAAGGAATTCATGAAAAAGGATCCATTCCTTATTCAATAACATATATAATAAGTTATGTTCTTAGTAACACACATCACTCTAAAAAATTTGAAGATAAAGATATTATAATGGTTCCTAATATAGTTAAAGATATAGGAAAAATACAAAGCCAGACATAATTTCAGAAATAGAAATACCAGAAAATATAAATATAGATGTCTCAGAAAAATCCTTGGTAACAGATAATAAAATCCCAAGAAGATTACGTTATGAAGGAAATCAGTTACAATTAACAAATGGATATAGAATAGAAGAAGCTAGAGCAAGCATGGATAGATATAATGGAAGACTAAGACCAATACTAAGAAATTTGCAAAGAACAACACGTTTAAGAATTCTAGCAGATAATAGAAATGCTAGAAACTATAAATTATATGGAAAATATTTCAATGGACAAGAATGGAATATGACTACAATATTAATAGATTCAGGAGCAGGAGCTTCCTTTATCCAATAAGGAATGATACCTTATATAGAAAAAATACCCATAGGATCACCCTATGCATATACTAATTTTGATGGATAAAAATATGAAATTACGCATCAAGCCATTGTTCCAATTGAAATACAAGATATAAAAATTGACATAACACTCTATGTACAATCAGATAGTCGTAATGACGACATAGAAATTATACTAGGAATGAGTGTACTACAACAAATAGAACCATTTTCACTTCAAAGTGAAGGACTATATTTTACACACAATATCCAAGAGTATTTTTGGAAAAAGGGGGATGACTAGTATATATAGTGTCTATATAGTAGCAGGAATTGTATACGAAGAATACAAAATAGAATACTTTCATGCATTCCTAGATACAGGTGTAGGAACTTGTATTGCCCGAAGACAATGCTTTCCTAAAAAATACATTACAACATTACCTACATTATATGGTATGGATTTTACAGGAAAAAGACATGCGCTAACCCATGGAGTTAGAAAACCTAAAATTATTTTAGGAAATTATATAGTTACATGTCCACCATTTTATACTCCTGAATATGCACAACAAGACATATTACTAGGAAATAACTTCACACAAAAATTTAAACTATATATGCAACACCAACATTATATTCAACTATTGACACCCTGTGATCATTGGATTACAGTAAAAAGAGTTAAAAAAGCCTATAAAAGACACAAATTTAATTTCCGCAGCAAACATGGTGATTATAATACAAATAAACAACAACCAATAAGAGGACAAATCATTGCACAATTCAATATGCAAGATATTGAAGCATTATTTGAAAAGAACTATAGTGACAATCCATTAGCCCTCTGGAATATTAGTCGGGAATGGGCTAGCTACAATAGAACTAATTGACAATACTAAAATAATCAAAGTAAAACCTATGAGATATAATCTTGTTGATATCGAAAAATTTAGAACCCAATTACAGGAATTAGAAACATCACAATTAATACAAAAATAAAAAAGCCCTCATTCTAGTCCAGCATTCATGGTAAGAAATCATGCAGAAATTAAAAGAGGAAAAGCTAGAATGGTAGTTAATTACAAACAACTAAATCAACATACTAAGTTCGATGAATATTTTCTTCCACACAAAGAGACTTTAATAAATATGACAAGAGGAAAAAAATATTTATTTAAAATTTGACTACAAATTAGGATTTTATCAAATAAGACTAGATGGAAAAAGCATACCATTGACATCATTCAGTACTCCACAAGGACATTAATAATGGACAGTAATGCCTTTCGGATTAAAAAATGCTCCGCAAATATACCAAAGAAGAATAGATAAGAGATTCGAACCGTATAATTCCTTTTTTCTAGTATATGTAGATGATATTCTTATAGCCAGTAGAAGTGAAGAAGAACATTACAAACATCTGCAAATATTTTCCCTTCTTTGCCAAAAGGCAGGAATAGTATTATCTAAAAAGAAAACAGAAATCTATAAATCTAAAATAGAATTCTTAGGATTAAAATTAGACTTAAGCGGAATAGAATTGTAGGAATATATTATCGAGAAAATCATTATGTTCCCAGACAAAATAGAAGACAAAAACAACTTTAAAGATTTTTAGGATGCCTAAATTATGCAGAACAATTTATCGAAAACATGGAAAAATTAAGAAATCCCTTACAAAAACTATTAAAGAAAAATGCTATCTTCCTTATGAAAGAAGAAGTTATAAATCATGTTAGGTTTATAAAAGAGAAATGCAAAAATCTACCAAGATTAGATCTCCCATTAGAAGGAGATGACTTAATAATAGAAATTGACACCTCTGAAGAACTTTGGGGAGCAGTCTTAAAGAAAAAGATGAACAAAAAGAAAAAATATACAGATCTACCTCTGAAACATTTACCGATATCGAAAAAAGGTATCACTCAAATGAGAAAGAATTACTAACACTAAAAAAAGGGAATTAAAAAGTTCTCTTATTTCTTGTTACCTAAAAAATTCTTAGCACGAGTAGATAATACCCAGGTAAAAGCTTTTATTAAAAACAATCTACCATCTACACCAGAATATAAATGACTAAGCAGATGGTAAATATTTTTTGCAGAATATATTTTTGACATAGAAGTTATTAAAGGTGAAACTAACTTTCTTGCAAATTTTTTATCAAGAGAATACAATAGAGCAAGTTGAAAAGAAACTTGCAGAATTAGAAGCCCGATTACAATGTAATTATAATCTGTTACAAAACAATTACAAAGAATTAATTGAAATAATTCAAAAATAGGATAAAATCATTGACAATATAGAAGAAAGCAAATAAGATATTGCAGGAATTATTGCAGATCTGAATTGCTTCAGAAGAGAAATACAACAGAAAGAATTAGAAATAACACAGATGGATAAAGCAACAAGTAAAAGACCAATTGATATATCCCTCCAAATTTCTGATTCAATCAGTAGTAAAAAAACTACTGACAATACTAGCCTAACGGCCAGAGAAAGCAGTTTTAAAACTGTTAAGACCAACTTTACAACTGAAAATATTATCTCTTCAGAGAAAGATAGCCAAATGGCAAGAAGTAGTTTTCAAACTGTAATCTCTTCAGACAACAACTCCTGCCTAACAACGGAGAATACAATCTCTTCGGAGAAAGAACTCCGCAATACAATGGATAATATAAAATTGATGCCCGGAAGAATATTTAAATTCAGGATATCTCAGATTGAGCAGGATTATGACCTACAATTGAACCTCACAGATTTCTTAACAAAATGTGAAAATGAATACAGATCGCCATTAGAGATTGTTTACAATCTTAAAACTATAGAGACTTGTGTTCCAGATCACACAAGAATTTATCATAGAATTAATTTTAACAAAGGAGCTGATCCAAGAATTATTAAAGACTGTTTCAGAATTAGAGCAACAAATCTAATATATTTGAGGCCTGATCTTGGAGAAATCCAGGGACTGCCTCAAGAAATTATTAAAGTAGTCAAAGAATTCAGAAGAAATAGCCCACTAGTAAAACCTACTAGTGAAATCTATATCAAGATTTTTTTGGCATCCGAAGATTGGGAAAAATCAAAGAAATTCAATCCAGTCCATTGCATTCAAATCAGATTATCCTCTCTAAAATACGTCAAGGAAATAGAACCAAGTTTCTGAAAAGAATTTGAAAGAAATAAAGTCGATAAAGAATTTGTTGAAATCAGAATAGCTTTGGGACTAAAAGTTCTCTGCCAAGTAATAGAAAAATTAATCAATGAGAACCGAAGTTGGCTACATAAAGCTTCAGATAATATAATTATTCTTTCTACCACAAGAAGAACTAATATATTAACAAAAATTAATCTGGAAAGGTTTCTAAAAAAGATAGAAACCGGACAAATAAAATCAAGCTACAGATGCCAACAAGTGTTTTGCCAGCTCAGAAAACATGAAGGACGGATATGCCTGTCATGCCAAGATAAGATGGAAAAGGACAGTCAAAGCAGCAGCAGTTGCTGAAAGCAAAATGTCAGGCATGACATAAGAAGGCAGCAAGTGTCCTCGACAAATAAGCAATATGGCAACAAGAAGCTTCTACAAAGTAAAGACTCGTAACGGAACAAGTGTCTGGATGAAATGAAAGGAGAAAAGCAAATGCACCACAACCGAACAAGTGTCCGGTGGTAATGTAAAGAATAAAATATCTTGTAAGGCATCGTAAGAATGCCAAATGGAGGAGGGCCTATATAAACCATCTACATATTGTAAGAGGCATCGACGGAAGTCAGGGAGAGCCTCATATGGGTATGTAAATGTTAGGATACTAGTTCAATAAAGAGTATCATCTCTCTATTTTCCAAATCCATTCCAAATTCTATCTCAATTCTTGATATAAGTCCTGCATTCTAATTCCCATAGCGTAAGAAATAGGCTTTAGTCGGAAGATAATAATTCTTGTACTACCATAGAGAAGGAAGATCTATGTGTAACCCATTACACCCCATTCCATTTTATCTTCACCGGTCGAGAGTCATCTCTCCCTTATTCTATCCCAGAGGCCATCGTCCAAAAAGTCTGATTAAGCAAAGGAGTTGATAAGGACGTAGGGATATGATGGTTATAGGATGATAAGGAGTTCGAGATCTAGAACATCCAGGTCTAAGGATTACTTCTCTTAGAAATTGTTAAGAGAAGATCGACTTACATTGAAGATAGAAGTAAGCGAGGTGGGCAACACAGGTATACAGACTATCCTGCTCTTTATGGTACTCACGGATAATAGAATTAATGATAGAAGAGATGCTACGTTAGGAATATTACAAGGAAATCTTAGTCATCAAAAACTAATCTTTAATATTTATCTAAAGATAAGTATAAACATTAAAGATAATAATATAAACAGAACTTTAAGTCTAATACAAGATTTTTCAAAGAACGGAATTCATGAAAAAAGGATCCATTCCTTATTCAATAACATATATAATAAGTTATGCTCTTAGTAACACACATCACTCTAAAAAATTTGAAGACAAAGATATTATAATGCTTCCTAATATATTTAAAGATATAGGAAAAATTACAAAGCCAGACATAATTTCAGAAATAGAAATACCAGAAAATATAAATATAGATGTCTCAGAAAAACCCTTGGTAATAGATAATAAAATCCCAAAAAGATTACGTTATGAAGGAAACCAATTACAATTAACAAATAGAGATAGAATAGAAGAAGCTAGAGCAAGCATGGATAGATATAATGGAAGAATAAGAGCAATACTAAGAAATTTGTAAAGAACAACAAGTTTAAGAATTCTAGCAGATAATAGAAATGCTAGAAACTATAAATTATATGGAAAATATTTCAATGGACAAGAATGGAATATGACTACAATATTAATAGATTCAGGAGCAGGAGATTCCTTTATCCAACAAGGAATGATACCTTATATAGAAAAAATACCCATAGGATCACCCTATGCATATACTAATTTTTATGGACAAGAATATAAATTACGCATCAAGCCATTGTTCTAATTGAAATACAAGATATAAAAATTGACATAACACTCTATGTACAATCAGATAGTCGTAACGACGACATAGAAATTATACTAGAAATGAGTGCACTACAACAAATGGAACCATTTTCACTGCAAAGTGAAAGGACTATATTTTACACACGATAACCAAGAGTATTTTTAGAAAAAGGAGGATGACTAGTATATATAGTGTCTATATAGTAGCATGAATTGAATACGAAGAATACAAAATAGAATACTTTCATGCATTCCTAGATACAGGTACATGAACTTGTATTGCCTGAAGACAATGCTTTCCTAAAAAATACATTAGAACATTACCTACATTATATGGTATGGATTTTACAGGAGAAAGACATGCGCTAACCCATGAAGTTAGAAAATCTAAAATTATTTTAGGAAATTGTATAGTTAAATGTCCACCATTTTATACTCTTGAATATGCACAACAAGACATATTACTAGGAAATAATTTCACACAAAAATTTAAACTATATATACAACACCAACATTATATTCAACTATTGACACCCTGTGATCATTGGATTACCGTAAAAAGAGTTCAAAAGCCTACAAAAGAGACAAATTTAATTTCCGCAACAAACGTGTTGATTATAATACAAATAAACAACAACCAATAAGAGGACGAATCATTGCACAATTCAATATGTAAGATATTAAAGCATTATTTAAAAAGAACTATAGTGACAATTCATTAGCCCTCTAGAATATTAGTTAGGAATGGGCTACAATAGAACTAATTGACAGCACTAAAATAATCAGAGTAAAACCTATGAGATATAATCCTGTTGACATTGAAGAATTTAGAACCCAATTACAAGAATTAGAAACATCACAATTAATAGAAAAATAAAAAAGTCCTCATTCTAGTCCAGCATTCATGGTAGGAAATCATGCAGAAATTAAAAGAGGAAAAGCTAGAATGGTAGTTAATAACAAACAACTAAATCAACATACTAAGTTTGATGGATATTTTCTTCCACACAATGATACTTTAATAAATATGATAAGAGGAAAAAATATTTATTCAAAATTTGACTGCAAATTAGGATTTTATCAAATAAGACTAGATGGAAAAAGCATACCATTGACAACATCTAGTACTCGACAATGACATTACGAATGGATAGTATTGCCTTTCGGATTAAAAAATGCTCCTCAAATATACCAAAGAAGAATGGATACGATATTCAAACCGTATAATTCCTTTTGTCTAGTATATGTAGATGATATTCTTATACCCAGTAGAAGTGAAGAAAAACATTACAAACATCTGCAAATATTTTTCCTTCTTTGCCAAAAGGCAATAATAGTATTATCTAAAAATAAAATAGAAATCTATAAATCTAAAATAGAATTCTTAGGATTAAAATTAGACTCAAGCGGAATAGAATTGCAGGAACATATTATCAAGAAAATCGTTATGTTCCCAGACAAAATAGAAGACAAAAAACAAATTTAAAGATTTTTAGGATGCCTAAATTATGCAGAACAATTTATCGAAAACCTGACAAAATTAAGAAATCCCTTACAAAAACTATTAAAGAAAAATGATATCTTCCTTATGACAGAAAAACTTATAAATCATGTTAGGTTTATAAAAGAGAAATGCAAAAATCTACCAAGATTAGATCTCCCTTTAGAAGGAGATGACTTAATAATAGAAATTGACGTCTCTGAAGAATTTTGGGGAGTAGTCTTAAAGAAAAAAGATGAACAAAAAGAAAAAAATATACAGATATACCTATGGAACGTTTACCGATACAAAAAAAAGATATCACTCAAATGAGAAAGAATTAGTAGCACTAAAAAAGGGAATTAAAAAGTTCTCTTATTTGTTGTTACCTAAAAAATTCTTAGCACAAGTAGATAATACCCAGGTAAAAGATTTTATTAAAAACAATCTACCATGTACACCAGAATATAAATGACTAAGTAGACAGCAAACATTTTTTGCAGAATATATTTTTGACATAGAAGTTATTAAAGGTAAAACTAACTTTCTTGTAGATTTTTTTATCAAGAGAATACAATGAAGCAAGTTGAAAAGAAACTTGCAGAATTAGAATCCCGATTACAACGTAATTGTAATCTGTTACAAAACAATGACAAAGAATTAATTGAAATGATTCAAAAATAGGATAAAATTATTAACAATATAGAAGTAAGCAAACAAGATATTGCAGGAATTATTGTAGATCTGAATTGCTTCAGAAGAGAAATACAACAGAAAGAATTAGAAACAACATGAATGTATAAAGCAACAGGTAAAAGACCAATTGATATATCCCTCCAAATTTCTGATTCAATCAGTAGTAAAAAAACTACTGACAATACTAGCCTAACGGCCAGAGAAAGCAGTTTTAAAACTGCTAAGACCAGCTTTACAGCTGAAAATATTATCTTTTTGGAGAAAGATAGCCAAATGGCAAGAAGCAGTTTTCAAACTACAATCTCTTCAGAAAACAGCTCCCGCCTAACAGTGGAGAATATAATCTCTTCGGAGAAAGAACCCTGCAATACAGCGGATAATATAAAATTGATGCCTGAAAAAATATTTAAATTCAGGGTATCTCAGATTGAGCAGGATTATGACCTGCAATTGAACCTCACAGATTTCTTAACAAAATATGAAAATGAATACATATCACTATTAGAGAATGTTTACAATCTTAAAACTATAGAGACTTGTGTTCCAGATTACACGGGAATTTATCCTAAAATTAATTTTGACAAAGGAGCTGATCCAAGAATTATTAAAGATTGTTTCAGAATTGGAGCAGCAAATCTAATATATTTGAGCCCTGATCTCAGAGAAATCCAGGGGCTACCTCAAGAAATTATTAAAACAGTCAAAGAATTCAGAAGCAATAGCCCACTAGTAAAACCTACTAGTGAAATCTATATCAAGATTTTTTTCGGCATCCGAAGATTGGGAAAAATTAAAGAAATTCAATCCAGTCCATTGCATTCAAATCGGAGTATCCTCTCTGGAATACGTCAAGGAAATACAATCAAGTTTCTGAAAAGAATTTGAAAGAAATAAAGTTGACAAAGAATTTTTTGACATCAGAAGAGCTTTGGGACTAAAAGTTCTCTGTCAAGTAATAGAAAAATTAATCAATGAGAACCGAAACTGACTACATAAAGCTTCAGACAATATAATTATTCTTTATACCATAAGAAGAACTAATATATCAACAAAAATTAATCTGGAAAGGTTTCTAAAAAATATAGAAACCGGACAAATGAAATCAAGTTGCAGATGCCAACAAGTGTTTTGCTAGCTCAGAAAACACGAAGGACGGATATGCCCATCATGTCAAGATAAGATGGATAAGGATAGTCAAAGAAGCAGTAGTTGCTGAAAGCAAAACGTTAGCGATGACGTAAGAAGGCAATAAGCATCCTCGACAAATAAGCAATATGACAACAAGAAGCTTTTACAAAGCAAAGAATCATAACAGAACAAGTGTCCGGATGAAATGAAAGGAGAAAAGCAAATGCACGACAACGGAACAAGTGTCTGGTGGTAATGTAAAGAATAAAATATCTTATAAGGCATCATAAGAATACCAAAGGGAGAAGAGCCTATATAAACCCTCTACATATTGTAAGAGGCATAGACGGAAGTCAGGGAGAGCCTTATATGGGTATGTAAATGTTAGAATGCTAGTTTAATAAAGAACATCGTCTCTCTATTTTCCAAATCCATTCCAGATTCTATCTCAGTTTTTGATATGAGTCCTGCATTCTAATTCCCATAGCGTAAGAAACAAGATTTAGTCAGAAGATAATAATTCTTGTACTACCATAGAGAAGGAAGATCTGTGTGTAACCTGTTACACTCCCATTCTATATTATCTTCACCGGTCAAGAGTCATCTCTCCCTTATTCTATCCTGGAGGTCGTCGTCCAAAAAGTCTGATTAAGCAAAGGAGTGCATAATGACGTAAGGATATGAAGGCTATAGGATGATAAGGAGTTCAAGATCCGGAACGTCCATGTCTAAGGATTACTTCTATTAGAAATCGTTAAGAGAAGATCGACTGATGTTGAAGATAGAAGGAAGCAAGGTAGGCAACATAGGTATACAGACTATCTTGCTCTTTATGGTACTCATGGATAATAGAATTAATGATAGAAGAGATTCTACATTAGGAATATTATAAAGAAATCTTAGTCATCAAAAACTAATCTTTAATATTTATCCAAAGATAAGTATAAACATTAAAGATATACTATAAACAGAACTTTAAGTCTAATACAAGATTTTCAAAGAACGGAATTCATGAAAAAAGGATCCATTTCTTATTCAATAACATATATAATAATTTATGCTCTTAGTAACACACATCACTCTGAAAAATTTGAAGACAAAGATATTATAATGTTTCCTAATATATTTAAAGATATAGGAAAAATTATAAAGCCAGACATAATTTCATAAATAGAAATACCAGAAAATATAAATATAGATGTCTCAGAAAAACCCTTAGTAACAGATAATAAAATCCCAAGAAGATTACGTTATGAAGGAAATCGGTTACAATTAAGAAATGGAGATAGAATAGAAGAAGCTAGAGAAAGCATGGATAGATATAATGGAAGACTAATACTAATACTAAGAAATTTACAAAGAACAACAAGTTTAAGAATTCTAGAAGATAATAGAAATGCTAGAAACTATAAATTATATGGAAAATATTTCAATGGACAAGAATGGAATATGACTACAATATTAATAGATTCAGGAGCAGGAGCTTCCTTTATCCAACAAGGAATGATACCTCAGTAGTTTTTTTACTACTGATTGAATCTAAAATTTGGAGGGATATATCAATTGGTCTTTTACTTGTTGCTTTATCTATCCGTGTTGTTTCTAATTCTTTCTATTGTATTTCTCTTCTGAAGCAATTCAGATCTGTAATAATTGCTACAATATCCACTACTAAAAATGGTCTTTAACTAAAAAACATTGTAGCAAAAACCCCATATTTTGTAACCAAAGGCTTTAACTATATATTTCTTTACACATACAAATTGTAGTATATGCTCGTATAGCTAAAGCCTTTAACTATATTTTTCAAATATGTAGTTAGATAATTCATTCACTACAAATTCATATGTATCTCAAAGCGTAGCTAGATGTTGTCCTTACATATTTAAATATAAGTATAATTATAGCTAAATGTATGACTACAATTGTATATATAGTCAGTATGTAGCAAAAACATGAAGTTAATACATTTTATATGTATTTAATGTGTAGGGAAAGGCATTAGTTACTATATACACATATATGTAGTTGATTATGCATCTAGCTACATATGTAGTGCCATTTAGTACACATACATATATGCTTAGTTTGACTATATATATATATATATATATATATAGTGTAATTTGTTAGTACACAAGTTCTTTTAGTAACAAAATTGTAGTATCTAGAACAAGTGATGCTCATTATGCCAACAATCTTACTTTCATTTATAATGAAGCGTTGAATGTACATGGGGAGGACATATACCTTGCCCCTATTACACAATGTGTACAAAGAAAAGTATATACATATATCAATGATTCAGTGGTCTACTAACATCTTTGCGAAAGAGTTGTTTCTTTCTCGACCAGTTATAACATCGTTATTGTCTTCTTCTTTTGTTCAAGCTCTTGTTGTTCGGCCAGCATCGTCCAAAAGCACCCGCGATAAGAATCTGAAAGGAACCCTCCAAGTAGAGATAGAAGGAATATCGTCCCTATGAAGTTAGTCACTATGCTTGCAGCTGCTGACAGTGGCTATTCAAATATATGCATAGGTCTATGCAATGCAGCCTTCTCATAGTAGCAAAGAGCCATATCAAATTGCAACATATCATGATACACTACTGTGCCTGTGGCTGTTGCTGCAGCTGTGACTGGGCGGGCTTGGGCTTCAAATGGAGTTGCATCATCATGCTTCAAAGTGAAATGAACCACAAGATTAATCACAAATAGTATATAGCTCCAGGACGTGAGTAGCTGAAAGCACTTCAAAAATAATTCTACATATAACAGTATAATAGGGAGATATGGACATCTACTGAGATGAAGTTAATATTCATATATGTCATAAGGTAAAGATCATCTAATAGTTTAATAAAGACATATAAGCATACATACATGGAATAAATGAAGGTTACTATGAGAATAAGATGACAGAATTAGTACCTTGAAGAGACTTCATTCACTTGTGTGACCCCCAATATGTACTGTCAGATGTACCAAATTGTTAAACCATAATGTGAAGAGAAGAAATCAAATACAAAACTTGTAAGCAGACACATGCAACTTCTGACTTTTTAGCATATACATGTTAATGAGATCATTTACTAATCCTCCACAATATGACTGCCTTCCCAAGAGTCAACACCTGAACTTTGAAAAACCTCCCTTCAATGATGAACCTGTTCAAGACTTCAAATAATATGTTCTTAGTTGATGGTAGTGTTCTGCTAGCATTAATCCATGAAACGAACATAAAAAATTTCCAGAAACAACATCATGAGAAACTAAGCATTGTATTTGAATTTTAACATGCCTTGAAACCACTCTTGATATGGTTAAGCTCCCAGAGGAGCCAAAACTTTTGTCTCCATTTTCCCAAAAATTGTGCAGTGAGCATAGGTAGAATTCTACATAGCATGGCTGCATATATTATAGAACAGCATATAAAAGTATGACTTTAATGGTTTGGTAGAACAACATATATTAGAACAACATATATATAGAACAGCATATTATAGTACAGCATATATAGAACAACATATATTATAGAACAACATAGGTAGAATTTCTCTTATATATTATAGAACATCATATATATAGAACAACATATTATAGAATAGCATATTATAGAACAACATATATTATAGAACAACATATTATAGAACAACATATATATAGAACAACATATTATAGAACAACATATATATAGTACATCATATTATAGAACAACATATTATAGAACAACATAGGTAGAATTTCTCTTATAACCTTTTATAAGGCTCAAAAGATGGTTTGGTCTCCTCTTTACCAATGTTGTATGCATTTTTTATAATGACTAATGAGGCATTTGAATGCAGTGTGTATCTTGACCTATATGCGAACTTGAACAGCTTGTACACAACTGAAGGAGCCATGATTACTATTTTTGAAGTAGCACAGACACCATTTAGGGACAGTGTTATAAGGGTATCAAGCTGGTACTCCAACATCACAACAACAACATCATCGGAAAAGCCATTAGTTCATAATAGGGTAATGAAGTTGGGCTTTTGCTGATAAATCTGAAAAATGAAAGGGCTTACACACATAAATACAATTAGCCAGTACAACACATATTCAAAATAACCTATAAAGTTGGGAAAAGCAACAAAGAATCATCATCAATGCCTCTAGATCTATGAAAATAGAATCTCCAAGAAAACACTAATGCTACTATGAATCATAAGTACTTCCAACATAGTTAATGATAAAAAACTATTTATGTTCTAGACTGAAATCTGACATGAATGCAATTCTCAAAGAAGAGTGTTGGAAGCAAGAAAACTCCCATAAATTGCCTTAAGAAAGGAGATAACAACACAAAATATTACCACACATATGTCAAGAAGAGACAGAGAAACATTAAGATTCCCATGTTGAAAGATAAAGAGGGATACTAGATCTTCAACGATGATGAGCTACAGAACCTGGTGGTGAATCACTCGTATAAAACATTTGTCCCCAATCATTCACACAGACCATGAAACTTGTTGCAGTATATGCTATATACAGAGCATCTCGCCTGCTTATGTAATCAAGAATAATTAGTGTTGGACTAGGGGGATTTGTACATCCCTCATATCACTAAGTAAAGTAAATTTTTAAGTTAGCATACGTAGATAATGTAATGGTCTAGAAAATATCTTCTTCTACCATGCAACATAAAGATGTGAATAACTTCCGAGGTAGCCAATTAATCATGGAGCATAAGTTATAGGAAACCAATATTAAGACATACATAATGTCAAACTCGCAATATGAGGGCATTCTAAATTTGTACTAAACACTAGATTTACAATCCAATACGGAAAATAACTTCAGAATTTGTGTGCTTCAGATTAATATACCCATTCAACGTAAATAGTACTGCATAAAAAAGACCAATGCAAACCATGTTTTCACCTACTATATAGACAATATAATAGCTTTAAAAGAACATGAAGAAACTTAATGTTTCAATAAATTCATACCTGATCGTGATTCAAAGAATATCGCATATCATTGGAGGTGTGAACATAACAGTAATAATGACCATAATGAGTATTATAGCCAGCATGGACCAGTACCCCATACGAAGTGTTGATTGCATCTCCTTCCTAGAGTGTGAAAGAGGAATTGGGACATGAAAAAAAGGTCTCACAAATGTGTGTATGGAAAGGAATGCACTAACATTCATTAAAATTTTATTATCTATAGATCAATCACAAATGGCTTCATGTTCAAGTGAGCATTAACCACTACTACTACCAGGGTGGTGCCCTGCCCCCAAGCTACTGTCATCTTTGTTGAGGCTCTTCCTTGAGGTTGTGATTAGTCAATGCATGGAACTATTAATGTAGTAAATTGAAAAATAGTGAAGAGAACTTGTTTATTAGTGGTTGTATATGAACATATGAATATCCCAATGAGGATTATATGGTGTGAAAGCCACTGAGAAGTTTAAATCTACATGTCCCTTCCCTCCATTACATGTTGCCACCCTATGTTTGCCACCCTACCTTTGTGCATCACCGACCAACTTT
This sequence comes from Alisma plantago-aquatica, assembly GCA_963693085.1. Taxonomy (NCBI): domain Eukaryota; kingdom Viridiplantae; phylum Streptophyta; class Magnoliopsida; order Alismatales; family Alismataceae; genus Alisma; species Alisma plantago-aquatica. Next base: position 4,705,839 of record OY856411.1, read on the forward strand.
GTAATCTTGCCATCATTCATAAAGGAGTGTCTATGCTATCACTAATCTTAGAAACAGAGCTTAGAATCAGTTCCAGACCATTACTGCTAATCAACATATTAGTTTGGGTCCAATCCCAAGAGCCTTGAGTGATTCAGCAGTCCACATGTCAATGATGATGATCATTGAGTTAAAATAAGCATGGTTGCGAGCATATGACTCTAGCTATGAAGTCAAACATTTTTTCAACTAGATACAAAACATGCAACAAAGTATGAATCCTATATGAATGATGAAAACATATTATAATGCATAAGAGAAATTATTGAGTAATAATTCCTCAGATTGTATATCTCATATGGCTAGAGATTATCTCAACTCAATAGGGGCATATTGATGTTTTCATTAGTTACTTGAACAAGTAGATTCTGCTGTAGTGGATAATGTTAAAGTAGTAAGGGAGATGCCTAATGTTTCAAATTTCAATAGCTATCATTGTACCACATTTAGTAAATTTTACATATGAGATCAAAGACATTATTCAAAAAATAAAATACCTACCTCATCCCTTCATTACATGCTGCCACCCTAAGGGCTTTACATACTGAGAACTAAGACATTATTCACACCACTACTTCCTATAGTGCACATAATTGGAAGAATTTTATTATCCCATATGACTCTATCTAGGAAATTAAACTTTTATCCATCGAAATACAAAACCTCCAGCAAAGTATGAATCCTATATGAGGCAAAAACATAGTATGATGCATATGAGAAATTACTAAGCAATGATTACTCAAATTTTATATCTTAGATGGCTAGAGTTTATTCTCAACTCAATAGGGGCATATTGACTGATAAATAAACACAAACCTTTGATGCTTTTGTTGGTTACTTGAACAAGCAGTCTCTGCCAGAGTGGACAATGTCTTACAACATCACATTTAATTGCATAAGTGAAAACTCCCTTTACAAGCGTGACATATAAGATACTTTCTCATGAGTTTAGTGATATAAAAAATTAGCATATATGATTCTTGAGGGATAAGTGGAAAGATCATAGACATCCTTGTGCTTGAAGTAAAATTCAAAAAATATTATATAGAGAAGTAAAATTGAAAGCATAGACATGTTTTTAAGAAAATTCATGGATTTGGACATGGACAAAATATTAGACACATAAGTTGGATGTGAGACATGACATACATACATAATGCATAAGTTATGATTTATTACAAGGATTAAACATGGATGTGACAAATGATTACTGGACATTTAAACCTCATTAGATGAGATCAGAACTTTATGCACATTTTTAAGTAATTACTTTCACCTTTCATACAGAGATGCATCACTAAATCAAGCATGATCAACTGCAGACCTCATTTGTGACACACTAACAATCACTATACAGCCTAGGAAACTTACATGTTATAAACAAAAAAGTTAAATATACAAGGTAAGTGAAAATGGATAATGTTAACAAGAAAAGTGTTGTATGTGAGAAGATTGTGAGAAAAAACTAGTATTAGAAGCAAAAGGGGAAAATTAAGAAAGAGGAGGATGAGAGTTCAGTGGTTTCAGGTACACAGAGATCAAGTGCTGATATTTTCATAAGTTTGAAGAAATTGTTTATATACCTCTAGTCCATGGATCTAACCAAATATAATAACTGTCTAATAAAGAGTAGTGTGCTATGCACCACGATATGAAACATGTTTACCTATGATAGGTAGTTTTTAGACTGAACATGTTCACATCGCACTAAATGGGGGACTCTTATCCATCAAGACCTTAAAGCAGAAAACAGTCTTCAAAGAAGTAGAAAGAATAGAACAATAGGTAAGAGAATATCTTCTTACAAAAAAATTTAACAAAGATCCATCCATGAAGACTTGCCACCATACCAAGCCAGCATAAAGCACTGCTGTCAAGAATCAAGAAATATCATTGTAGTGAACAAACAATACATCATCTTTTAGACAGGGACAAGAACACATGAGCCATTAGCATACAAAAAAGACCAGTCTTCGAGTAAGGATATATCTTCCACTATCTCATCCAATTATATGGGACCGCACAACAAATAGAGGAAGCCTAAAGCTTAAAAGTGATTGTGGCCTTGAGAATTGGACTGGCGGGTGTGTGTTGTTCTCGGTCGATAGACTGGTCTGTTGGAGCTTGATTTTTACAACTGAGGAAGGACTCCAAGAAGCATTTCAAGAACAATAGTGTGTTGTGGTAGGGGCTTTGGATTCTTGGGGAGTGCACAAACTCAGACTAAACCCTTATTAGATAAAGAAATAGCTTTTGGGAAAAAAACTTCTTTAGGAATCTAATAATGATCAAATAATTTATCCCTTATGCAGTAAGTCATGCAAATCATGCCCAATGTGTAAGCAAGATGTTAAATTCAACAAGGGGCAACCCCTTGATTTAGTTTAATTTAACCTAGAATGTAACTATAAGTGGGTTGGGCAGATGGTGTATGAATAGGGAGAGCAAAAATGTATGCATTCCCCTAAGCTATGTAGAATGACAAAATGTTGCTACTATGAGTATGATCTGAAACACATCTATTTAGGCCAGTCACACTTTCTTAGAACCAAATTATTTCTAGTTCGAAAAATATGTTTTGAATCGTATAATTATCTACTTTCTATTGATGTCATAAGAGTGGTAAATGATGCCAATGATGCTCAATAAAAGCATTTAAAAAAATAGTTCCAAGTTATGTTGGCAGAGATTAACATGATTTATAATGAAAACATGACAATACTAGATATCAAAGAAGTATTTAATCTTTGGTAGTGGTCAACATAAATACTGACAATTAGAAAACTTACTGATGTTGGCTTATAAAATGTTGTAAATGAATCTGAAATAACCGAGAGGGGACACATAAATTGCTACTTGTTGCATATTGAAAAAATTATAAATATTTGATTTCGAAATAATGATTTTGTAGGTATACTCATTGCATATAAAGAGTAAAAGATCTAGTTTCATAGATCATCAAATATCTATTTGTTTTGCAAATCCTTGACATGATTTATAGTATGTAACAAGTTAGAGTTACTCCTTTAGCACATGAAAGTCTGCACCCTTTGATATGTCACATTCCATTGGTTTCTTCTTAATGTTTCAAAAGAAACTAACATGGTAAATTTATGGACATATTGTCATAGATGATGATATTTCACATGGAGAAAATGAACAACGTTTGAGGTGAGTAACAATATCCAATATATGGTTCAAACTCTCCAGAGGCATCAATTTGCTTACTATTAGTCTTATTCTTGTGCAAATACTAGATTCAGTAAGGGGAAGTATTGTATCGGATGCAAACTTATGAGAAAATAAACAAAATGGAAGACATCCAAGCATTTTTTGGGATGGAAGACATCCCAGTTGATCATCATTATTTCTACCATGCTAAGCAACAATATGTATCTAATATGTTTGCTTGTACTTGTATGTTGCATACATGTGTATGTAGTGCTGAAGTTTGACTTGGTGATGGAAAGATAGATGAGGATCCTTTACGACATTTGCATCCTGTATGTCTTCTCAAAGTAGACATCATAGAATATTCAGGTGTCATCGTCTTGTTTGCAAGTAGTATTAACCATCTCCACCTTCATACTCCCCACTAATCATTTGTGGCTTTCTGAGATATTGTAAAAACAATAAGGTTGATCATTCTCTAAGTATTTACATGTACACCTTCACAATGAAGTGTCATGTTACTTATCTTAACCAAATAGGAAGTTAACCAACCAGAAAATCCTAGGCATCTAAACATTAGTGACATGGATTTGATTATTAGCAAGTAACAAATATGTAAAATCCATTCTCATTTTTGGAGTTGAAACAAGATAGCAGCAATCATAGAGAAGTACCTAGTCAAATAATGAGCCCCTCGTTGACAACCAAAAAGGCAAGTAGCCCAGCCAACAAGTTTTGGCAACGTATCAAAAAAGAAAGAAGTCGGTCTATAAATAATGTTGTAATGCATAAGAAAGTTTGTCAACAGCAACCTCCATCTCATCTATAAACTCAACCTCTGAAAGAAGACTGAGCATTAAATTACCAGTATATATTGATTGAAATGAATAGAACGCATGATAATCAACAGAAAAAAGTGAACTCAATATTCTCTAGCATACCTGGATCTTTCATAGGAACTTGACCCTGTGACAAAGTGGTTTTTAGCAAAATAATGAGATAATTATTCTTTTGACCTCATTATAATCTCTCATGGTCTCAAATAAATTTTATTGGCTTCATAATCATTTTTGAGACTCAAATCCAAAATATGGTGATCAATGTAGTTTTTATACACATTATCACACCTCAAATTAGATCCAATCATCACTTTGTCCAAAGAATCAAATTGATATGTCAAACTTTGTATTTTGGTTCTCAAACTTTTCCTAGATATTCTCCACATTTTTTTGAAGCTATGGTCCAAATTCCATCTCATTTGGACATTCCTACAACTGTGTACAAATTCTTGAAGTTTTGCATCTAAAAACCCTTTTTATTGCATTTATTTGCCTTTTATTGGCTTTTCCATGTCAGCAATCCCAGGGAAAGTATCTCGGGGCGATCTCAGCCCTTGGATGCTCCCTCCCGTGGATTAGAGGTCGATCTAATGGCCCGGGGGTTATCTTCTACCTCCCGCTGATTGCGGGAAGGTGTTATTGCGGCCCAAAGGGGCAATCAGCCCCAAGAGGACTCGATTCAAAATTCTGAGCGGACAAAAAGACCCTCCTCACTATTTCAAACCGATCTAGCCCTGTTTTTTACCATCGTTCGTCCTCTGTTGTGCCACCAAAAGGCATCCCTCGCCCTTCCTTTCTCACTCCGGCGGCTGGGCTACATCTAAATCTCGGTCTACCCTAAAAACCTAGCCCCCAACTATATATAAACACCCCCCGATGCTCGCAATGACCTCACGAAACCTCGACCCTCCTTTGTGCATTCCGTCGTGCCTCGAAATGCCCTTAATTTGCCCCGACCTCTAGCTGCCCCAAGCAGCAAAGCCACCGCACGACCACCCTCGGGCGCTCCTGCTGCTCACCTCCTCTCCCCTTTCTTTGGCCCTCTCTTAGTCCGCGAGGTGGCGGCGGACTGGGCCAGCCTGCTCGCATCCGCTCCTACCCTCTCCTGCTCTGAGACCTCCTCTATGCCGGCGAGGCCCTCCGCCCTATTTCTGGGCTCACGAAGGTGTGCTGCGTGAGAGAGATGGTCCCGTGAACCACCGGTCCATCTAGTTGCAGCCAACCCAAGATAAACCGATCAATCAAGCTTTGAACCAGCTTATTAGAGGAGTGAACCGGCCAAATCAAAGGCCTGAACCAGACCCTAGACCAGAGAGCCTCGTGGCATGATCTGAGGCATCCAATAAGCATCCAATGATCAAACTTTTCATGAAATAAGGTATTTTATCTCGCTCCTTGGAAAATATTCAATTAAATAACTAGATCTTGTTTTAATCATATAAAATACATCCTAGCTCCAAATATTATGAACAAGTAGTCAATTTTGATCAGAAAAATCCAGTTAATACATTAAAAATACTTTTGAAACCTGATTATAAACTATGATCACTGATTCACCTAAATCTTCATCTATTGATTATGTAAATTGTCTAAATGACTCTGTTGATGGTTAATATTGACTAAACCACTGAAAACCCTAATTCTTGACTCTAATATTCATATTGAGGATATAAATCATACTTGACCCATTAAGGATCTAGATCTATATTTGTTGACTTGATCCAATCTTTAATATGATGATGACATCTTAACAATATGATTGATCTAAATCATGTGGCATATCTTGATCTATTGACCTTAAAGTTGATCCCTGATTTACTCTTAATATTAATCGAGACTTGATGTAATCTTGAATACCAATGATATTAGTTATCATGATGATAATCTAGAAATGATATGAGGACTTATATAATGACCATAAATTAGGGTTAACACATATGATCCTTGAAACCTAGGAAAGTCATTCACACTTGAAAATACTTGATATTTGAAATAATGATGGACAAATTGAAATATTGGTTGATCATAAGTGGATGACCTAACCCTAAGGTTGACCTAGGAAAGTGTAACCCTAATCTTGAATATTACAACATGATATCCAAATATCTTGGTCTTGACCCTTGATCCAAATATTATGTTTTAGGATCTAACTCGAAGGATCGACCTATTACTCGTGATCTATACTTGAAATCTTCAGTGAAAGGTACGCTATTATATGAATCCTCCTTGATTGTATTGTAGATACTTTTATGTATATCTTGATTGTATACTTGGCTATTTACTTGGATGAGCTATTGTTCCCTATGATTAGCCTTCTGTTTTTCTATACTATATTTTGAAAAACATGAAAATATAAATTGCATGCCCATTATGACTGCCCGTATATTGATAATGATGATGATATTGATAATGTTGATAATGTGGATATTGAGTACAACAACCCCCTCATTTGGAAGTGGGACTTGTACATTGGCTTCCTATGTTCCTATGGTGAAAAGGGGCCTAGTGACCTTCCCCATCGCGTTGGGGTAATAGAGTCATACAAAATATATAAGCATGTTTCTTGAATTACAACATAATGGGAATTCGTAATAAAAGTTGATTTGCTTGAAAAACTTGTCGAATAAATGTTGGTTTTGCAAATTGCATATTATTCTTTGAAATATAAGTCCTGCCAAGTATACCTATTTTCTTATAAACTGTTTTGCTTGATTTTGATAGCGTACCGTGCAATTGCATGATTGTGTCTCGATTTTATTGATTTTAGGCAATACAAATGGAATATTGAATAAGATCGCTTCCGCACTCTACATACTCTGATGACAAAGACAAATCGGTTATATCTCCATATTGGGTTAGTTTGTTCTTTAATTATCCAGTTTTTGAGTTATTTATTTCTTATTGTATATGCCAGTGTGATTGATCTTATGGGGCCACTCAGGGACGGGCGCTTCAATCCTTTTTCTACTATCTAGGAAGTAGGATTGGGATTGGGGTAAGAACAATTCCGTGACAGACCCTTTGCAAAGAAAACCCATGACCTTCAAGGTCAACAAACTTAGCATGTTAATTTACTTCTCAATTCATGTTTATGGGAGTGGTCTTGCCTTGATCATTGATTATGGCACATTGCATGATGGCTAGTTGAGTTCCATATGCTTGATGTATTTCTTTCTTCGGTTGTCTTGTTTAGCTCCTCAATGAATTTTTGTCCAATGAAGATGGATCAATGCACTTTAGTTACACAAGACTCTTCTGTACTTCAAATTTCTCCGTGTTAGACCACATTACTTGAGGCCAAGGAATAGGAATCCAAAAGAAATAGAAAACCTACACATGGATCGATAATGAAACATAAGAGAAACAAAGAGACCTTAAATATTTTCAGACTTCCATTCAAAACGAAACTTGTTATTAAACATATATTGATGTCACAGAAAACACCTTCAGTCTCTCTAAACTGTAGTTAGAAATAAAACATCCTCAACCTAATGTTCAAAGCGTCCTTGATGATACTACAATAATTGATCAAAAAGATAGTTATCTAAAGAATAATTTATAACACTGCTATAAACTCCAGCCACATAACAATTTCTACATGCAATGAACCATTGAAAGCCTACAAGATACAAATCAATCTGTGGAGACCCTTGTACAGTTTACTGGGCAGCCTAGTATCATCCCAATGGATCACAATGAAATCATAACCTTACCCTTGGTTGCACCAATAATACTAATCATCTCAGCCTTCTGGAAATTAATGTCAATGGGACTAGCTTCTCAAAGAAGCCATGAAGCAAAGTCAACTTACTGAGCATTCATGGTTGGGGAATTCCAAGCCTATATGGAATGAATTAATGCACTTTTAAATTTGGAGCACTTCAATAATTTCTATAACAATATCCATGGGGTCATCCTAAAACAGCTGAAAATACAACTGATATTGAAATACTACAAATGGCTTCCTCGATACTTCTGAATTTGATGTGATTGTGAACAATACTAACACCAAGAAGCACCAGAGGATTGGATGTCAGAGGCATGAATAGGCATCATGACAGAATCCAAGAAGAATTAGACAGAGTAGAATTTGACATCACTCTAAATGAGAAACTAATGCAAGAAGGAAGAAAGTTAACAAGATTTTGAATAGGTTGATGCCCAATGCTAGTTCATTGACTAACCATAATAGTCACACCTTAGGAATGATTATCAAATTTTGGGAGATTGACAACTATAATGTTACAAGGATCTCTAAAACAGAAAAGTCCTTACACACTAGTGTCCAGGCGTCTTCAAGTTGCTTTTACCTAACCATTGTTTATGCCTTTAATGAGGAGAGAAAGAGAGAAGAGTTATGAAAGATTCTGACTAATTATAATCCGATTGATGGCCCGTGGTTACACAACCTAGCTAGATAAAGTTACATTACGGAAACCATTTATGAATTTTGTTGTAAGAAAGTTTAGGAGACAAAATATAAAATGCCAAGACTACCACCTCCAACATCTCACCTTACTATTATTTCAATCTGTAAAGCAGAAGTTTAATATTTTTCATTGACAAGTGTTTATCCTAGAATAGATTAATGTATGGGTTATCCCTAATTACTCCTCAAAACATGTGTATGTGATCCATTATATGGTATGAGAAAAAGTAGTAACCATACCAATGATGTCACCAGCACCAGAAAAATAAGATAAGAGAGCAGCATCATTTTAGGCATTACCTTGAAGCCCAACATCTAATGATGAGGTGGTGCCTAACAGTACATTTGATGGAATTGAAATCTGAAAAGTGGATTCTCATATCAACATGTAAACTGACATTAAACTATGATTGGGCACCCCATTAAGCGTGTCCAGAAACAGCTGTAACCATAGACTTAGATGATTATGTTAAAAAAGAACTAGGATCTTGTTGAAGGCAAATAGCAGCATGAGTTGGACCTTGATCTATACTCTGTACTCAAGTTGCCTCCCCTACATTACCCGTGAGCCAAACAGATGCCCCTGCATAGAAAAGGAATTACATAAGGTATTGTGATGTCTTAGATGTATAGTAGATGCATAAAAATTATTCCATAACCTTTAAGTGTAGTAGATGCATACAAATTATTTATATGGTATGATGAAGGAGAAAGATGGGGTGACTTTGTCTGCTGCTTGTTGGGTGTCACACTCAAGATAGCAGCTGCCAAAAAGGTGGGGTGAAATAATGGTGTGGAAGAGGCTTTTGCTTGTCCCTGATAGTAGGGAATAGAATGACAATGGTGATGACATGGGGGTGTCTCTCGTAGGACAACATCTGGGCTGAAAATCTGAACTGTTGGAAGGATAAAGATCATAAGGTGTTTGGCTCTATCTGCTACTTGTTGGGTGCAACAATCAAGATAGAAGCAGTCCAAAAGGTGGCGGTGAAGTAATGGTATGGAAGAGGATTTTGCATGGTCAGGATAGTTGTGAATAGAATAAAAATGGTACTGATGTTTTCATAAACCAAATGTATTAAGTGCAACTATAGGGGGAAGAACTGACTGGGGAGGTTGAGAATTAGAATAGAAATCAGTGACATGGCATAAGTCCAATATCAGATTGATTTAACACATGAAATAATGGATATATTATTGAAGGTGACCCTAATTCAATCAATCTAATATGTCCATGAAACTTTCAAGTTGTCTTTTAATAAGTCTTATTTGCATAAATCCTGGTGAAATCAAATAAGAAGGAAAAGTTCCTAAGCACAAAGTAAAATTGTAACTACAATTTATGATAAACCAAGTAGAGAAAGACTATATAAGCAGTTCTCAGCCAGTCAGACTCCAAGCCATGAGTAGGTGGACATATGTTCAACACATTTTCATTCATCCACACAGTGCCGAGAGAGTAAGAGGTAGAGAATACTAAAGACACAACACAACATAAACATGGTGACAGGGGAGTAATGGAGTATACCATCAGGAAAAGGATGCATATAACACCAAGATGATAGCATAGAAAAAAAATTCTCTATCAGATATCGAAAGCCTAATCAATGTTTAGATACCAATAACCGTAGTTTCTCTAAGAAATAGTTGACCCATTACAATACTTCAACTTTCTATCTTACTCTGCAAACAATATCATGATTAAGATAGTAGAAAATGAAATCAAATTGTCAACATGTACAAAAGCATCTAAACTATTAACAAAATATATGCACAAATAGGGAACCACTTTCTATTTTTCATAAATCACCCCATCATAAATTTGTAAACAAAGCAGTAAACTCAGAAACTAACATCAAATGAATGGTTGAGATACAAAAAAAATATGTAAATTGTGCATTATAGATAGTGGAAATTGATTGAACAATAATCTGTAAAGGTGATTGTGTACTTCTAGTAAGTTGATCTTCATTTGGAAGAACATGTCAAATGATTCAACAATAAGTGGATCTCATCTTTAAGAAGACGTGGAAGAAAAAAAATATACTCAAGGGATCATTGGAACAAAATCAGAAACCATTTTCAGTTATTTACTAAGGATCATAAAACTAGTATTCTTACAAGCCAAGCGATTAATTGTAGAAAATTTTGAGTTTAATGAGTTGTATATACTTTCAAACTATAACATCAGGTGTAGAATCCCAGATCCACACCATTCATGGAACACCATTGATGTTAAATGTTGTCTCTGATACATAGTACAAAACATAAAGCATAACATAATTGAAAACTCCTAATTTCTATAGATCTAAACCAAAGACTTGTAACATTTTAGTTCAAACAGTTGTAAAGTTGCGCAAATTTTTTCGTTAAAAAGAGTTATACAGAATAAAACAACTACATCAAAAGAACAACCCTACATTCACATGACTTAAGGTACGCAAATAGGTTAACCATTGTCATGGATGCACAACATAGATTGTAGTACATGTGTATTGCCCCATGCTTATTCCTACTCCAGCATAATGATTTGCTCCATTCCTATTCCTACTCCAGCATAATGAGCAAAAAGAAATATAGACCAAGAAGTTCTCCACGTCAACAAGCAGTCCTAATAAAAGAAAATTGTTTGACTGGGAAGTATCATACATATAAATGAACTAATGATGACAATTTAGGTAGTTAAAGGAAAATTATGTGGGGGAACTTATGAGATTTTTTTTAGATGGAATAGATGGGTAGATGGTGTGAGCTACTCATACCCCCCTTTCAAAAACCTCATTATCAGTTCATAAAATCCAAACATAGTGACAAGCTGAATTCAAGTCTTAGATAGGATCTTCTTAGCTCAGCTAATTTACGGAACAAATGTTACAGATCTAAGGCCAGAATGAAAACCATCTATAATAAAATCCCTCCACATGAAAACATTTAGTAGCCTTTCTTGAGTGAGCGGAAAGAGTTGAGGTGCACATTGTGTGTACCCCATATATTTATAGAATAAACATTTACATAAAGGTCCTTACAGAATATGAAAATAACAAGACAATATAGTAAAGACATAAATAAAATATTATCTAACACTCCCCCTCAAGTTGGATCATAGATGTCGATCATGCCCAACTTGTCCACAAGAGCGCAGAAGTGCTTCTTAGCCAGTAGCTTGGTGAAGATGTCAGCAACCTGGTCTTCAGAGCGAGTAAAGGGAGTACAGATGCGTCCGGACATGATGGCCTCCCGAATAAAATGGCAATCAACTTCAATATGTTTAGTCCGCTCATGAAAGACAGGATTACTGGCAATAAAGATAGCTGCCTTGTTATCACAGTGCATAGGAATAAGATCAGATAAAGACACATGAAATTCCTTCAGAAGGGATTGCACCCACATAAGCTCACAAGCAGTATGAGCCATAGCACGATACTCAGCCTCAACACTAGATCTAGCCACCACATTTTTCTTCTTGCTCCTCCAGGTGACTAAATTTCCTCCCACATAGGTGCAATAGCCAGAAGTTGACTTCCTGTCTATTTTGCTGCCAGCATAATCAGAATCAAAATAGCCCTCAAGAGAACAGTGACCACGCTTTTTATAGTGTAAGACTTTACCAGGAGAATTCTTCAGATACCTTAGAATATGACATAGAGCTTCCCAATGACATTGTTTAGGCTTATCAAGGTATCGCTTAACAGGACCAACTGTCGTAGAAATATCAGCTCTAGTAACAGTAAGATAAATCATCTTACCAACCAGATGTCTATATCTTTTACTGTCTGGATACAATAGTGAATCAGCATCATCCCAATTTACATTGGGGTCAAGTGGTGTCTCAGCAGGTCGAGCTCCAAGCATATACCTGTTTCCTATAGAAGATCTAAGACATACTTCTGCTGTGATAGAACAAGAGCAGTAGAAGTCCTTGACACCTCAATTCCCAAAAAAATCATAGTTTTCCCAGATCTTTAGTAACAAAATGTTTACAGAGGTAGGCCTTGGTTGCATTAATTTTAGAAATATCACTTCCTGACAGAATAATGTCATCAACATATACAATAAGAACAACAATACCAACAAATGTCTTCTTAACAAACACAGAATGATCAACATGAGATCTGAGAAACCCACAAGTAGACAGTGTGGTGCTCAATTTATCAAACCAGGCACGAGGGCTTTGCTTCAGACCATAGATAGATTTCTTGAGATGACAGACTTTATGTGAATCCCCCTGAGCAACAAACCCAGGTGGTTGCTCCATATACACTTCTTCCTAAAGATCACCATAAAGAAAAGAATTCTTGACATCCAGTTGAATGAGAGGCCAGTCCAGATTAACAGCCACAGACAGAAGAATTTGCACTAAATTCAGCCTAGCAACAAGAGATAAGGTTTCAAAATAATCAAAGTCATAAGTCTGAGTGTAACCTTTCGCCACAAGATGAGCTTTCAAATGTTCTACGGTCCCAACTGGATGACATTTAATGGTATAAACCAACAAGATCACAGGTATCTCTGTCAGTGAGAGCAGCCATCTCCTCTGTCATAGCTTGAGTCCATGCCTAACTTTGTAAAGCATCCCCAACATTTTTGGGTACAGAAATAGCAGATAGAGCAGTGACAAAATTGCTAACATGAATGCTCAGATGGTCATTAGAAACATGATGAGCTATATTATGAGATGTACAAGATCTAGTGCCTTTTCGGAGAGCAATAGGCACATCAAGGTTAGAAAATACTTCTGTGGGCACAGGACCTGCATGAGGAGAAGATTGGTGTGTAGTGGGGGGGTCTTCATCAGCAAGAGGTTGAGTAGTCTGATTTCTGCATTGATACACACATAAAGGAGGAGTAGTATTTGTCTCATACTGTTCAGTAGTGTTATCAGAATCACAAGGCATAGGCAGAGGTGCATAAATCAAATCTGGACCCAGATGTGTCCCCTTCGAGGAATAGTATAGAGTATCATTAAAAAACACCACATCACTACTCAGAAACCATTTTTTTTCTTCAGGATCATAACAACGATATCCCTTTTAAGTATGTGAGTATCCCCGAAACACACATTTAGTAGCTCTAGGGGATAGTTTATTTTGATTAGGACCCAACATCCGGACAAAACATGTAGACCCAAAAATCTGCGGAGGAACAGAAAATAGTGGAACTTTGGTTGAAGAACCTGGACAGGTATTTTATTACCAATGACAAAAGATGACATGTGATTTATCAGAAAACATGCAGCAAGAATAGCTTCCAGCCAGAAATGTTTGGGAACATTAGAGTGAATCATAATGGTATGAGCAACCTCAAGAAGATGCCTATTTTTTCGTTCAGCCACACCATTCTGTTGGGGGGTATACGCACAAGAAGTTTGATGAATCGTCCCCACAGACCGACAGAAATCCTCAACAGAGCGTTGAACAAATTCTAATTAATGCATTATCAGTTCTGAAAATTTTAATAGGCATCGAGTATTGTGTCTTAATCTCAGCAAAGAAAAATTTAATTGTAGGCACCACTTCAGATTGGTTTTTTAACAGAAATAACCATGTAGCCCGAGAATAGTCATCAATAAACAAAACGAAATATTTATATATAAATATATATAAATATATATATATACGTATATATATACATATATATAAATATATATATATACGAATATATATATACATATATATACGTATATATATATATATAAATATATAAATATATATATACGTGTATATATATATAAATATATACCTATATACATATATATACGTATATATATACGTATATATATACGTATATATATATATATATATATATATATATATATATATATATATATATATATATATATATACATATATATATACATATATATACGTATATATATATATATATATATATATATATATATATATATATATATATATACGTATATATATATATATATATACGTATATATATATATGTATATATATGTATATATATATAAATATATATATATATACGTATATACATATATATATATACGTATATATATATATATATATATATATATATATATATATATATATATATATATATATATATATACGTATATACATATATATATATATATATATATATATATATATCAGAGCCATGTAACGATTCAAAATTCAAAGATAAAATTTGGAAGAATGAACTTAACGATTTAGAAGATAATAATATATACGAAGCTTTAGATCTGGAATTTGAAGTTAATATTGAATAATATGTATAAGAAACTAGAAGTACAGGTTCATGAAAACCATTCAAAGAACTTTCAGAAGATCCAAGAAATGATAGTGGAATTACAAAGAACAATGGAATATTTGTATGAAAAACAAAATAACGAATGTTTATAAAAAATAAACCTATTCCAAACAAGTGGAAACGAAATAAGTTTATGTCCTCTTCAGATAGAATAAACAGACGACTTTAAAATCGAACAATTAGAAAATAGATACTTAGAAGTCGAAGCAGAAGAATTAGACAGTCTAAGTCAAGAAATAGTAAGATTAACGGAAAAAGTTAGAACGGTAAACATGAAACCACTACAGGGAAAAAGTTCTGGAAGTCAAGTAACCATGCCTATTCCTACAACAGTCCCAAGCGGACAAGGCAGTAGAAATGAAATACCAGAACAACCAGGGGCTAGATACTGGTCAGATCCTAGCTTTAGAAGAAAACCTACTGATAGAAATAGATACGAAGGAATAAATTGGGCATCTGATAGAAGACCAAGTAATATTGCTATAGAAACCCCAGTTGATTATATGAATCAAGAATATATTAGTGCTAACAGAATTTATTTAAATTTCAATTGTGTAAGAAATATAGACGAAGCCATAACAAGATGGGCAAAAGCCACATATTTATCAGTTACGTCACAAAGTTATGATATTGAAATAGCATCAAGATTTTGTCATTTAACCTTCCAAGGAATCGTAGCAGATTGGTGGAAAGGATTAACTGACAACGATAAAGAAGCAGTAAAAGGAACAACAACCACATTAGCTCAAGTAGTAAACAACTATGAAAATGAATTAAGAAGAGAATTTTTAGGTGAAACGTGGAATGTAAATAAAGACACAGAAAAAGAAAAAGAAAAACAAAGATTTATCTTTTTATTATATAACTTAAAACTCTGTGATATGTGTCGAATTGATGAATATATATGTAAATTTCAGGAATATTTTTATAAAATATATGATAGAACGGATAAAGAAAATGTTACCAGTAAGAGTTTATTAAATTTATTTTATACCAAAGTACCCGACCCATGGGGATTTAAAGTGATGTAATTATATCCCCAATACATCGGAAAAAGAGCAGATACATTAGGAGGACGAATAGAATTTCTAAGAATGAAATTAGAAGAATGGTGTGCAGAAGCCACACTAAGTAAAAAAACAAATAAAGTAGTAAAACAAGGACTTTGTTGTTCCCAATTAACTCATCCAATAACCATAGGATGTGAACCAATGAGGTACAATAGAAGAAACAAATATAAATTCAAGAAAAGGAAAAGGTTTGGATTTAAACCTAAACCGAAACAAAAATATTATAGAAGAGAGAAAAATTATAATAAAAAGAAACCAAAAGAATGTAAATGCTTTATATGTCAGAAATAGGACATTATGCTAATGAATGTCCAAAAAGAGGATCTAAGAAGATTAATCAAAAGCAATTCGAGGAAATTATAGAAGAAGAACTTTCTGAGATCGAAAATATTCAAGAATTTGTCCAAACAACTGATGATGAGCAATCTGATGGATCAATCTATTATTTCTCAGACACAGAATCAGACTGAAGAAGAAATAATAGAAGAATATCAGGAAGAAGCAGGAAATTTCTTGCAAGAAGTATTAATAGATAGAAAACTATTTCATAGGATAAGAAACACCGAATTAAGATTAGAAAATTCTGATGGATTTAAAACATCAATTTTTGAGAAAATTACCCAAAGAAAAGATATTTTTTTATTACGGAATAACTAATAGAGAAATGCCTATGCAAATAGAATATACTAGAAATAGAATAAATATACCTTTATTACGAAAAGAAGATTTAATGAGAAAAATGGAAAAAATAAAAGATAGATCTAAAATAGGATGGATTCACATAGGAGCTATTCAAATGATGATTAAAGCAACTTTTAGGGAAGGAATAGATTCACCTATAAATATTGTATTAATGGATAATAGGATTAATGATAGAAGAGATGCTACGTTAGGAATATTACAAGGAAATCTTAGTCATCAGAAACTAATCTTTAATATTTATCCAAAGATAAGTGTAAATATTAAAGATAATAATATAAATAGAACCCTAAGTTTAATACAGGATTTTCAAAGAACAGAATTTATGAAAAAAGGATCTATTCCTTATTTGATAACGTATATAATAAGTTATGCTCTTAGTAATACACATCACTCTGAAAAATTTGAAGATAAAGATATTATAATGCTTCCTAATATATTTAGAGACATAGGAAAAATTACTAAGCCAGATATAATATCAGAAATAGAAATACCAGAAAACATAAACATAGATGTTTCAGAAAAACCCCTAGTAACAGATAATAAAATCCCAAGAAGATTACGATATGAGGGAAATCAATTACAATTAACAAATGGAGACAGAATAGAAGAAGCTAGAGCAAGCACAGATAGATATAACGGAAGATTACGACCAATATTAAGAAATTTGCCAAGAACGACAAGTTTAAGAATTTTAGCAGATAATAGAAATGCTAGAGATTATAAATTATATGGAAAATATTTCAATGGACAAGAATGGAATATGACTACAATATTAATAGATTCAGGGGCAGGAGCTTCATTTATTCAACAAGGAATGATACCCTATTTAGAAAAAATACCCATAGGACCTTATGCATATACGAATTTTGATGGACAAGAATATGAAATTACACATCAGGCCATTGTTCCAATTGAAATACAAGACATAAAAATTGATATTACACTTTATGTACAATCAGATAGTCGTAATGACGACATAGAAATTATACTAGGAATGAGTGCATTACAACAAATGGAACCATTTTCACTACAAAGTGAAGGACTATATTTTACACATAATAACCAAGAATATTTTTGGAAAAAAGACAATGACTAGTATATATAGTGTCTACATAGTAGCAGGAATTATATATGAGAAATATAAAACAGAATATTTTCATGCATTCATAGACACAGGTGCAGGAACTTGCATTGCGCGAAGACAATGTTTTCCTGAAAAATATATCACAACACTACCTACGTTATATGGAAAAGATTTAATGGGAAAAAGACATGAATTAACTCATGGAGTTAAAAAACCTAAAATTATTTTAGGAAATTATATAATTACATATCCACCATTCTATACTCCTGAATATGCGCAACAAGATATATTATTAGGAAATAACTTCACACAAAAATTTAATTTATATATACAACATCAAAATTATATTCAGTTATTAACACCCTGTGATCATTGGATTACAGTAAAAAGAGTACAAAAAGCATATAAAAGAAACAAATTTAATTTTCACAGCAAACGTGGTGATTATATTACAAATAAAAAACAACCAATAACAGGAAGAATCATTGCACAACTCAATATACAAGATATTGAGACATTATTTGAAAAGAACTATAGTGATAATCCATTAGCCCTTTGGAATATCAGTCAAGAATGGGCTATAATTGAACTAATTGATGAAAATAAAATAATCAGAGTAAAACCCATGAGATATAATCCTATTGATATTGAAGAATTCCGTACCCAATTACAAGAATTAGAAACATCACAACTAATACAAAAATCAAAAAGCCCTCATTCTAGTCCAGCATTCATGGTAAGAAACCATGCAGAAATAAAAAGATGAAAAGCTAGAATGGTAATAAATTATAAGCAACTAAATCAATATACCAAATTTGATGGATATTTTCTTCCACATAAAGAAACCTTAATAAATATGACAAGAGGAAAAAATATTTATTCAAAATTTGACTGTAAATCATGATTTTACCAAATACGATTAGATGAAAAAAGTATACCATTAACATCATTTAGTACTCCACAAGGACATTATGAATGGACGGTAATGCCCTTTGGATTAAAAAATGCTCCGCAGATATATCAAAGAAGAATGGACAAAGTATTTGAACCATATAATTATTTTTGTCTAGTATATGTTGATGATATTTTAATAGCCAGTAAAAATGAGGAAGAACA
Organism: Alisma plantago-aquatica; assembly: GCA_963693085.1. Taxonomy (NCBI): domain Eukaryota; kingdom Viridiplantae; phylum Streptophyta; class Magnoliopsida; order Alismatales; family Alismataceae; genus Alisma; species Alisma plantago-aquatica. The sequence continues at coordinate 4,724,568 of OY856411.1, forward strand.
TTATAAACATTTACAAATATTTTCCCTTCTTTGTCAAAAAGCAGGAATAGTATTATCTAAGAAGAAAACTGAAATTTGTAAATCCAGGATAGAATTCCTAGGATTAAAATTGGACTCAAGCGGAATAGAATTACAGGAACATATTGTAGAAAAAATTGTTAAGTTTCCAGATAAATTAGAAGACAAAAAACAATTACAAAGATTTTTGGGATGTTTGAATTACGCCGAACAATTCATAGAAAACTTGGCAAAATTAAGAAATCCCTTACAAAAATTATTAAAGAAAAATGCTATTTTTCTCATGACGGAGGAACTTATAAATCACGTTAGATTTATAAAAGAAAAATATAAAAATCTGCCAAGATTAGATCTTCCCTTAGAAAACGACGACTTAATAATAGAAACTGATGCCTCAGAAGAATTTTGGGGAGCAGTCTTAAAAAAGAAAGATGAACAAAAGGAAAAAGTATGCAGATATACGTCAGGAACATTTACAGATACAGAGAAAAGATATCACTCAAACGAAAAAGAATTATTAGCATTAAAAAAGGGAATTAAGAAATTTTCCTATTTTTTATTACCTAAAAAATTCCTAGTACGAGTAGACAATACCCAAGTAAAAGCATTTATTAAAAATAATCTACCATCTACACCAGAATATAAAAGACTAAGTAGATGGCAAACATTCTTTGCAGAATATATTTTTGATATAGAAATTATTAAAGGAGAAACTAACGTTCTTGCAGATTTCTTATCAAGAGAATACAATGGAGCAGGTTGACAAAAAACTTGCAGAATTAGAAGCTTGACTGTAGAGAAATTGTAATTTGTTACAAGAAAATTATGTAGAATTAGTAGAGATGATCCAGAAGCAAGATAAAATTATTGATAATATAGAAGAAAGTAAACAAGACATTGCAGGAATAATTGCAGATTTAAACCACTTCAGAAGGGAGATTCAACAAAAAGGATCAGAAAGGACGGATAAAATGACAGGTAAAAGGCCAATAGATATATCCCTCCAGATTTCTGATTCCGTCAGAAAAACTGCTGAAAATACAAGCCTGATGGCAAAAGAAAGCAGCCTTAAAACTGCTAAGACCAGCTTCACAGCTAAAAATACTATATCCACAGAGAAAGATAATAGCCAAGTGGCAAGAAGCAGTTTTCAAACTGCTATTTCTTCAGAAAATAGCTCCCGCTTAACCGCGGAAAATACAATCTCTTCGGAGAAAGAACACCGCAATACAGCGGATAATATCAAATTGATGCCCGAAAGGATATTTAAATTCTGGGTATCTCAGAATGAGCAGGAATATGACCTGCAATTGAGCCTTGTAGAGTTCTTAACAAAAAATGAAAATGAATATAGAACCTTATTAGAGATTGTTTACAATCTCAAAACAACGGAAACGTGTGTTCCAGATCATACGGGAATATATCCCAGAATTAACTTTGATAAAGGAGCTGATCCAAGAATCATCAGAGATTGTTTCAGAATCGGAGCAGCGAATTTAATATATCTAAGCCAAGATCTTGGGGAAATACAAGGACTGCCCCAAGATATTGCCAGATCAGTCAGAGAATTCAGAAATAATAGTCCACTAGTAAAACCTACTAGTGACATTTATATCAAGATTTTCTCAGCATCGGAGGACTGGGAAAAATTAAAGAAATTTAGTCCAATACACTGCATTCAAATTGGAGTATCCTCCCCAGAATACGTCAAAGAGATTGACGCAGATTACAGAAAAGAATTTGAAGAGAACAAGGTTAATAAGGAATTTGTTGAAACAAGAAGGGCATTAGGATTAAAAATCCTTTGCCAAGTACTGGAAAAATTAATTAATGAAAACCGAAGTTGGCTTCATAAGGCTTCGGATAACATAATCATTCTATCCAATACAAGAAGAACTAATACCTCTACAAAAATTAATTTAGAAAGGTTTCTAAAAAGAATAGAAACCGGACAAATCAGATCAAGCAGCAGATGTCAACAAATATTTTGCCAACTCAGAAGACATGAGGGGAAAATATGTCCTGCATGTCAAGATAAGATGGAAAGAGACAGCCACAGCAGCACAAGCCGATAAAAAGCATTCTAGAAGAAGACACGTCATCAATGACGTAAGAAGACACTGGCAAGAAGCAAAAAGCGACAAAAAACCCTCCACCGGACAGATGTACATTGGAGAAAGATTTCAAAAAGAAGAACGCTCGCCACCGGACAAGTGTTCGACAACCATGTAAAGAAAAAAGAGAAGCATCAATGTAATGTAACCGAGAGAGTCTCTATATAAACTCTCGAGGGATAGTAGTAGGGGGACGGGTAGTGGGAGAGAGTCCCAGGAGTAGCTATGTATGTACATTAAGTCATGCAATAAAAGAGCAGAGTCTCGATTTCCTAATTCTATTCCAGATTCCATTTCAAGTTCTTGAGATGATTCTTGCGTGTTAATTCCATAAGTGTAGGAAGCAAGCTTCAGCTTGAAGATCATAATCCTTGTACTATCATAGAGTAGGAAAGATAGTGTGTAACCCGTTACACCCCAGTTCGATATATATATATATATATATATATATATATATATATATATATATATATATATATATATATATACGTGTATGTATATATATATGTGTGTATATATATATATATATATATATATATATATATATATATATACGTATATATATATATATATATATATATATATATATATATATATATATATATATATATATATATATATATATATCTATGTGTGTGTGTGTATATATATATATAGATATATATATATATATATATATATATATATATATATATATATATATATATATATATATATATATATATATATATATATATATATATATATATATATATATACGTATATATATATGTATATATATATATACGTATATATATATACGTCTATATATATATATATATATATATATATATATATATATATATATATATATATATATATATATATATATATATATAGACGTATATATATATATATATATATATATATATATACGTATATATATATATATATATATATATATATATATATATATATATATATATATATATATACGTATATATATATACGTGTATATATATATATATATATATATATATATATATACGTATATATATACGTATATATATATATATACGTATATATATATATATATATATATATATATATATATATATATATATATATATATATATATATATATATATATACGTGTATATATATATATACGTATATATATATATATACATATATATATATATTTATATATACTTATATATATACGTATATATATATATATATATATATATATATATATATATATACGTATATATATATATATATATATATATATATATATATATATATATATATATACGTATATATATATATATGTATATATATATATATATATATATATATATATATATATATATATATATATATATATATATATATATATAGCGACCGTCTCGCGAAAATAGGATTAACTAATGCGGAAGCGAATCATTTGCAGCGTAATTACTGAAAATCACTAAAAATTAAAACCATTTGCAAAGAGATCCATTCATAGGAAAACTCTTTAACCAAGAACCAAAGTGTTTCCATTTCATCCTGGATCACAAGTACACAGTCTGTACAATTCCTTTTTAAGGATTACAACATTGATTGCCCTGTTAACAAATATACACAGGCAGTATAAAACTTTGAGGCATTAAGCCAAAACTCCGATTGAATCATTTAAAACTCTGAGGACCTGAGAGTACAGAGACGACACATAGGACTACTATCTATATGACTTGACAGACAATATCTCCACCTGATATCTCATTGTTGTCCTTGTTGTTGCTGTTGCTTCTGCTCATCTCTGTTCTAGGGATTTCCTGCCTTGCCTTCCTTGCATACCTAAAAATGTTTTCCCACAGGGGTGAGACAATTGAAAAATTGCCCCAGTGAGAGATATAACTCTCCGCCAAAAACATTGTTATTGTAGTTTATCAAATTAAAACTGAGTAGGGGTTACTTTTACCATATCAGGCAGAATTATTCATCATAGAACAAAATAAGATAATCTCCTATTCTCAAGGAGAGCATTGCATCTACCCATGGTAGATAAGTAATTCATCTGTCTACTTTGCAGAGAATATAAAGAGACATAATAACATTTATCTGCTAAGGAATGCACAAAGAAATGCAACATCAGCCAATGAATCTCCGTATTCAATCCTTAAGCAAACATGCTATACGACTAATTACATTTTACAATCATATTTAAGCTCTGAGGAGATGAGGTATACTGCTCATACTCCAACCGGCCACTGCGAAGTCAAAACCGATACCATACATAGGTCTAGGGAAGAGTCGGCTTCCAAGACCTCCCACGTCTCGGTCAGTGCAAGACAAAACGCAGGACATCTCGTGTCTCTGCTAACGTAGCTTTCCAGGATATACTGGCAACTTTGCTACAGAGATACAACGTCAACTGCACTCTCGTCGGCAATCGAGAGATTTCATGTTTATCTCCATCGACCCGACAAAACATTGGGGGATGTGTACAACATATGGCCCAATCATCGGGAGATTAGTGATACATCCATCCCGACCTATTCATGAAGGATTTGAGAGGTTTCTTGTTTAACTCCTCACAATCACTTCAAGAGGACGTAAGGATATTTTATCCCATTGACCCCCGTATATTCAAAAATATACAAAATCCAGGATATGTCGCGGAGCAACCTGTTTCACCATCACCTATTCCTGACGATGATGGATCTATGGTCAGAGCACTAAATGAATAGATTTCACTTGATTAATTAAGTACATTATCATACTCTTTTAGCATCAGTCAAGTTCTCAAACATATTTTATTCAGACAAATGCTATAAAGAGACATGTACCACTTTCATCAGATACTTAGTCACATGGCTCAGAAGCCATTCACATCTTGTCACCTCTCACTAGGCAACAACTTTATTCACATGGCTCACAAGGCCATTCACATCTTGTCACCTCTCACTAGGCAACAACTTTATTCACATGGCTCACAAGGCCATTCACATCTTGTCACCTCTCACTAGGCAACAACTTTATTCACAAGGCTTACAAGCCCATACTAATTTTGTTACTTCTTTCTAAGTAACAAAAACATAATGGCACATATGGCCAATCAACTCTTATCAATTAGACATCATAGCTCATACCTGGCTATGATCATCACCCATGAGACCTGCATGATTGTCACACATGATAATAAACTTATCAAGTTCACAACACATCATGCAATATAGGGTAACACCACTATTCCCTTACCAGGGTTAGGGTTTACCATCAATTGGGGCTTTTCATCCTTTTACCCAAAGCTAGGGTTAGGATTTTCCTTTCTTATCAATTAGGGTTTCATATTTGTATTATCACTCCAACCCTAATTCATTGCTACCCTCCTCTGGAAGCATTCATTGATATCATAAGTATTCATTCATACTTATTACTCTCATCATATATCATTAAATGATTATCATCACAAGGTATGAGTTTATCTCTCATCCTTAAGTTGGGAATTAACAAAACAACCATGTTAGGTCACTTTTGAATCAACTCTAAGTCAAACATATAGCACCACAGCCGTGTAACCAAGAACGGTTGTACGAGGGGAAGCCACCACGGCCGTGCTACTTTGCACGGTCGTGCAAAGTGAAATCACCATGACCCTGTTACATTACCACGGTTGCCATCATCTAAAATAGGGATTTCATATGTATTCAACCTTAATTTGGGTTTTACATAGAATCACCCTCAACTAGGGTTTCTCATGGAATCACCCTAAACTAGGGTTTCACATGGAATCACCCTCCACTAGGGTTGAGTTCAATAACCCTGTCAATTAGGGTTTATGTTCATGTTTAGGGTTTCATGATCTCTTTGCTTAAGGATCATAACCCTTAATCACCACATGAATCATATTCATGTATGAATTCATGCTATCAACTTCTCAACTTGATTAGGTCATATCAACCCTTCAATCGAGTACATACAACTATGATTATCATAGTGTATCAAGTCATTGATCCTATAAGCAATTAGGGACTCATCCCTTAATTGGCATTAATAACTTAGGTACTATTAGGGTTTCAATCTTTGTACCTTCTTTGATTATCATTACTAATCATCATTGGATCAATAGAACATTCATCATCTTAATTCTCAAGAGATTCAATCACATTGAACCTCCATTACATAAGGAATCCAATTGAATTAGGGTTTCCAATGTTGATTCCTTCAATCATTGAATTCATGGAACCAATCATCAATTGGACCTATACTCATACTTCAATTGAGTTTAATAGGTCATCCTTCAACTGATTTGACCCTCAATTGACCCTCAATTGGTCATCAATTAGGGTTTGATTCAATTGAATTAGGGTTTGGAATCGATGATTCAACAACACTAATCAATGTAAGACTAGTTGCTTTGAAACCATTGAACCATCATCTAAATTGGGTATGACCTGACCCCAAACGGTCTTGAGGTCGTTTGGATGTCCTCCAAACGGTCTTTAGACCGTTTTCCCATCATATCACTCAAAACCAAGCCATCCAAGTAGGGTTTGGATCATTGAAGTGCTCACCAATTCAGTAATTTATTGCAGATCAACTTGGTACCTTTAGGCCTTCAAACACCTAACCATACTCAACCCTAGACCTCCAACGGTATTGGGTGACCACCAAACGGTCTTGAGACCGTTTGGCCCATCCAACCTTTGGATTCTAGTGAAAAATCATCAAGGATTGGTCTATCGAGTTGATCAACAAATCAGCACTTCATTGCAATATGATTAGTACCTTTGGACCTTTAATTGGTCAACTATACTTGACCCCAGACCTCCAAACGGTCTTGGGATGATCCCCAAACGGGTTTGAAACCGTTTGGGTGATCCCCAAACGGGTTTCAACCCGTTTGGGCTAATCAACCCAAAATCTCAACTTAACTCATTGGAATTTCAGCACTGTTTTCAATTAGGGTTTGCCTAATTGATTAGCCTTCAACTCACGATTCCTTGGGATTTAACCCATCAAATTTGTAGGGTCATTAGCCAACGTAATAGGGATCAGTAATCCCAAACGGTCAACGCTTGGTCAACGCACTCAAACGGTCTTGAACCCGTTTGCCCAAAAAGTTCAATTAATCAGATTGAAAAATCAGCACATAATCCAATTAGGTTTCCCTAATTGATTAGGCTTCAACTCACGATTCATTTATAGTTAACCCCTAAAATTTTGAGGGTCATTAACCAACATAATTATGAACAGGAATCCCAAACAGTCAATGCTTGGTCAACCATCTCAAACGGTCTTGAACCCGTTTTCCCAAACAGGTCAAGTTATTCCGGTTGAAAATCAGCACTTAATTCAATTCGATTTGTCTAATTGATTGGCCTTCAACCTATGATTTCTTTGGAGTTAATCCCTCAAATTTGGAGGGTCATTATCCTACATAATTAGGAACGAGATTCCCAAACATTCAACGCTTGGTCAACTCCTTCAAATGGGTTTGAACCCTTTTGCCACCAAACGGTTTGCAACCCGTTTGGTCACCAAACGGTTTTGGTGAACCCGTTTGGTCCCAACCTTTGAGATCGTTTTCTCCCAAGATATTTGGTGAGGTGCTTGCTTATGATGATGTCATCATCATCTTCCTTCGTGCACCCAAGAACAGCAACCGTTCTTGATGGAATTTGCAGCAAAGAAACCAAAGTGTATAAAATTGAAGAAATCAATCAACAAAGCATAGATAATTGATGCAATAGCAATGTTTAAGGGTTTGAGTTATAAAACCCACCTCCAATTGAGCTCCAAAGCTCCAAGCTCACGCCATTAATGGTGGATGAAGCTCTTTCAACTCCCCCTAGGCTCGTCCTCAAGCTTTTGATTGTAAAAGTTGGCTAGGGTTGAAGAGGAGATCAAAATAAGAAGGAATCCATAATTTATTTTCAATTTCCACCATGAAATCATGGAGAACGAAGGTCAAGGGCTTACCCACAGTTTGGGGACGTGCTCCCTGCTCCTCCCTAGCTCCTTGGTCGGTTTTTCAAGCAAGGGGAAGAAGAAAATCCGAAAAAGGCCTTGGTTTGGGCTTAGAAATGGCACTTTTATAAGGAAATTGATGAGAGAGAAAATGCCTTATAAAAATCCAATTAATCCCAATAAAGTGGCCGCCTCTTCCCCCTCAACTACCTTGGGTACGAGGCACCTTCCTTGCCTTTAATTATCCTTCATTATCCTCAATTTAAAGAAAAGCAAATTAAGCACCTTAATGCTTATAATATAATATCCCACACGTGAGTGGATATTACTTTTCTTTATAAAAAGGTGAGTGGAATTTCACCTACTTAAGATATTTTCGTTCCTTATCTTGTTAAAGGAACGTCCATACTTATTCAAAATCAACCCAAAACATTTTGGTTGAAAGCCCTTCAATTATTTTTATTCATTTTTGCCCTAAATCGAATTAGGGTTTCAATTAAGCATTATTCTTGATTATTTTAATGTCAAGATTCTCTCTCCTACAACTTAATTCAAATGAGGAGTCCCTCTCATTTTATTTGCTCTACATGATGACAAGAAACATTAAGGACCATATTGAAGTGGTAATTTGCATATTGAACCCTAGATTTTGAGTAAATTGCACTTTACTCCAAAACTAGGTTTTAATGCACAAGGATTGCTTTACAAGATTAATCTTGGTGTCCAAGCTTGTGGAAACCATACCACTACATCATATTCATTCTTATGATGTCTCCACAACAGAGGAACATCTTATCATGCAACATTTGCAATTTAACCCCTCAACTTGGGTAATTTGCACTTTGGTCCAAAATAAGCAAACATTGCTTTAACATTGTTCAAACAGGACCAAAATTGAAACATAAGTTCCTTTTGAGCCTTAATTACTTTTCACAAGATGAGATTAAGCATATAATCATCTTTCTTAATCAAAACACCTAGGGTTAAAGCATAACACAGGTCAGGGATGTTATATATATATATATATATATATATATATATATATATATATATATATATATATATATATATATGTGTGTGTGTGTGTGTGTGTGTGTGTGTGTGTGTGTGTGTATATATATATATATATATATATACGTGTGTATATATATATATATAAAGAGCGAGTTTATCGTTTAAATTACATCTCGTGCCATTTTCTTTTTTGAAAAAAACATCCAGTAATCAGAAGCAAGAATTCAAATTCTTGCATCCTCCTTAATCCTATCTCCTCTCAAGTTTTTTCTCTACTTTTTTTCCTTTTATGCTAATTTGTCTCTCCTTTCAAAACTATCTTCAAGTAAAGCCACGTCCTCCAAGCCTCTCTACCCAACAACTTCACGTTCTCTAATCGCATCTCTCTTCCTTAGCGAGCCCCTCTCCCCCACTAAACTCACGGTTTCTCTACCTCTTACTCCAGACCGCATACTCTCCTCCACACCACAATTTACTCCATTCCTTAACTAACTCTTCCTTCTCTCAGAGTCAAGCCAATTCAAACCCAACTACGTGCTCCCCCCACCACGTATTCTTCAATGGGCAGTGATACGCGTAATCAGCTTTGCACCCCAAACCAACGCTTCGGTCTTTCCGTTATACATGTAGCCGGATGCACACCCCACATGGGACCCCGCATCGGATGTCTAACGGCCCAACAAAACGTTCCGCTATATTTTTCCAATATCCAACATATCCAGAACGGCCTCTCGGAAGTTCATTGATTAACGTCTATAATAATACTAGCAACACACACACACGTACATATGCACGTGTCCCATTGAACATGTTTATTTTACATTAAATAAAAAAAAATAAAACTTTTCAAAAGATAATGATAATCTCATAACTGCTAAAAAGGATAATGGTCATTTTATCATAAAAGAAAATAATATAAAATTAAACAAATATAAAAGACAGATTGGTTTGTTATGGATGTAGTCCGTTGAGATTTGGGAGGAATACGTGGTGAGAGAGGAAGGGAAGCGTGGAGTTAGGGTGGATTTGTTTGACTTGGAGAGAGGGAAGAAGTTTGTTAAGAAATAGAGTAAAGTGAGGAGTGGGGAGAGCGTGTGTATAGAGGGGGGGTGGGGTAGTTGAAGAAGGAAGAGAGATGGGCTTGGAGAACGTGAAGTTGTTGGGTGGGGGGGTTTGGAGGACGTGGTGGTTTTGGAAGGAGAGAGAAATTAGGATAAAAACGGAACAAAATAGAGAAAAAACGTCAGAAGAGAGAGGGACAAGGAGAATGTAGAGATTTTGAATCCTTGTTTCTGATTGGTTGGAATAATTTTTCGGAAAAGAAAATGGCATCGGACAAACTCGCTCTGTTTATAACAGTATAGATACAACGGCGCGGCAGACTGTTGACGACGTCATGATCGCCTTTGTTGTTCTAATTTTGAGGTTTCGGAATATATATATTCCTATTCCGTGCAGCTGCATATCGAGTCCAAGAGACTACACCGGTGATCTTCACGAGCTCGTACCCCTAAAAACCATAATTGTTCGACCACCGCCGGAATTCTAGCAGACAGTCGGCCACTTTCCTGCTTCGTCGTCTGATCGACCTCAACCGAAGCGCCTCCATACTCCAGCATTAATTCCTACGACGTCGCCATGAATTCCAGCTGTCAGAGAAACCACAAAAAAGGCTCCAACAGAAGACCATTCGACCGCCTCCGTATCGTCCCCCTCACCGGCGGCCAAGCTGGTTCTCGGTCAGAGGTATTGGCTAAGCTAGTAACATGCGTTCACTATGATTAAGTCACGTTTACATAGTGTTTGTTTATATGTCTCAGTCAATGTAAATGGACCCTAGATAGCTTAATCGGATCCATTCAAAGAGCAATGTATAAAAGAACTTTGTAATTGGACTTTAACTCAGCGAGGAATACAAACTACAATTATGTTTTTCCAAACTCTTTCTCTCGCGTCCAAAGCCCCGCTCTCTCCCTCTCTTCCTCTCGATTTCACTCCCCTCATCGCCTCCTCCGTTCTCTGTAATTCTCCGCCTAGGGTTTCACTTCTCGAATCAATCTCCATATCTATCGTGGTATCAGATCCTTCGATCCAGATATGGCTACCGCATCGTCTATTGTCGAAGGAGAAACGACATCGCCGGCTCCGACGAAAGCATCCAGGAAGTTCACGTTCCCCGCTAGAGTGAACGTCGCAAACTTTGTCTCTCTTCGGCTGACGAATTAGAACTACCTCTACTGGGAGGTGCAGATGCGAGACTCATAGAGAGCAACGCCCTAGAGGGATTCATCGACGGAACAGAAAAGGCGCCAGAGAAGATTCTTGTTGATGAAGAAGGTAACATCTCCTCTAATCCCGAGTATGTCCTGTGGATGCAGACTGATAGGCTTGTGAAGGGGTGGATTATGGGATCACTTACTGAGGAATAAGGCTGTAAATGGGTACGGGTAGACCCGCGGACCCGCAAATCCGGACCCTTAAAAAACCCATCATGGGTCTAATTTTTTATACCTGCATACCCTTGGACCCGCATATAAGCGGGTCCAATAATGGGTATGCTTGGACCCAGACCCGCTAGACCCATGTACCCGCTATACATAACTAAAGACTAAAATAATGAGTTATATATATCATACTTTACTAGTCTATCTCATATAATTATTGAGATTATATCATACTCTAACCACAATTAGGTTGAGACTAGTCATATAATTAAGAATTAACTATTCTAATTACAGTAATGAACATCATACGTAAATTTAAAATCAAAATGTCTACTAATTTATATTACTTTGTACATAAATTAAATGGTATGATCATGACTACAAATATTTAAACAATTACTCAATTTATGTTATTGTGTAAATATATCATTGTCTAATATAACTATTACATGTTAATATACTATATGATAACAATATCTTGTTGTGTTAAATATATATAACATAGTCATTTCTCTTACATAACAATATGATGTTTTATAGAACCGCTTACCCGCATACCCGCTATTATTACGGGTATGGTGCGGGTCCAAGTTTTGTATTATGCGGGTCTAGAACCGGAACCGGACCCGCTAAATTAGATGGGTATGGGTATGGGTATGGCCAGACCCGCACCGTACCCGCACCGTTTACACCCCTACTGAGGAAGTCTTAGGAGTCGTTGTCAGTTTATCTACTACTTCTCAGATCTGGTCGGCTCTTTCTAAAAACTTCAATGAATCGACGCAATCAAGGAGATTTGAACTGGTGACTAAGCTCCATCAAATTCAAAAAGGAAATAAGTCTATTACTGATTACCTCTAAGACTTCAAGCTAATATGTGATCAGTTGCATTCTATTTCTAAGCCTCTGTTTGATGACAATAAGGTGTATTATCTGTTGAGTGGATTAGGAAGCGACTTTGAAAATTTCACTGTCTCTATGATGCGTCCTCCCATTCCTGCCTATGATGAAGTTGTCTCCCTTCTCAAGGATCACGACATGAGGAGATCTACAACAGAATCCCTCTCTTCTCTTAATCTCGCCTTTGTTGGCCAGAGAACTAGCTACAATAATCCTAACAACTACAACAGGAATTTAGGTTGAGGTAATTATAGAGGAAGTTCTCAATTCCAACAGTGGAGCCCTGGCCTACAACAACAAGCCAGTCAGAATCATGGAGTCCAGTAGCCTACTACTCAGAATCCTGGTGTTCTCGGTACTAGACCTGATTACATCTTCTTTTCATATGGATGAGGCTTCAATCCCAACATCCGACCTTCTAGTCTGAACAATCAAGAGAGTGGCCCTATGGTCTGTCAGATCTGTAGAAAGCATGGTCATGAGGCATATAAATGCTGGCATCACTTGAATAACAACTATCAGTCAACTGAAGTACCTAAGATCCTTACTGAAGATGTTGTCACCAACCAAGCCAAGGCTCTTGCTGCAATGCACATTGTAGATCATAACAACTTCAACATGGATGAGTGGCATGTGGATTCTGGAGCCATAAATCACGTTGCTCATAACCTAGGTATCCTGAAAAATATAGTTTCTTATAGAGGCAGTGACTTTATCATGATAGGGGATGGATCGTTACTACCTATTACTCACACTGGAAACACCTATCTAATACATACGTCACCCATTCCCCTTGCTAAGGTTCTGATTGTTCCTGAGATGAAATGAAATATGTTGTCTTTTGCTCAATTAACTAATGACTATCCCTATTATTTCATGTTTTTCAAAGATACTTTTCTAATTAATCACTTATAGAGCAACCAAACCCTAGCCAAGGGTCGTCTTAAGCAAGGCATGTACGTGCTTCAGTCATCATGCCCTAAATCTCTAGTTGTTGTTGGACAAAAGCTCACTACATTTGTAGTATGACATCGAAGACTTGGACACTCCAATCACGATATTCAAAAGTTCATGGAAAGCAATAAAATAATTTTGTCTTCAAATAAAACTATGGCATACAAATCGAAATTAACTAAGCGGAAGCGATCATTAATAGCGGATTACTAAAAATCACGAAAATTTAAAACCTTTTTCAAAGAGATCCAAACACAGGAAAACTCTTTTATCAAGAACTATTGTATTTCATTTACATCCTGGTTCATAAGTACATATCTTGTACCATTCCTTCTCGAGGATTACAAACATCAACTACTCTTTTAAAACTATACATAAGCAGCATAAGAACCTCGAGGCATCAAGCCAAAATCTCGGATTGATTCATTCAAAGCACTAACTACTAACTCCAAGGACCTGAGAGTACAGAGACGACACATAGGACTTTCTATACAAAAATATGACATCCAAAGTCTCCACCTGGAGTTTTACAGCTATCCCTATTGCTGTTGCTGCTCTCTCCCTACTACAGGGTTTCTGCCTCTTCTTCTGCGTCTACCTAAAAAGTTGGATCCCACGGGGGTGAGACAATTGAAAAATTGTCCCAGCGAGAGATATAACTCTCTACCAGAAACATTATTATTGTAGATTGATAGAATAAAACTGAGCAGGAGTTCTTTTATATTAACAGTAGTATTATCATTGTATGAACAGAATAGGATAATCTGCTTTCTTAAGGAGAATATTGCATCTACCCATGATAGAATTATACATCATTTATCTACTTTGCAAGGAATGCAAGGAATCATAAATATATCATCTATCAACTAAAGATGCATAAAGAAATGTAACATAAGCCAATGATTTTCATATTCAATCCATAAGCAAACATGCTATCCGGCTGATTACATTTTACAATCACACTTATACCCTGAGGAGATGAGGTATACCGCTCATACTCCAACCGACCATTGCAAAGTCGAAATCGGTTCCATACAAGGTCAACCGAAGAGTCGGTTGTCATGACCTCCCTTATCTCGATCAGTACGAGATTCAATGCAGGACAACTTGTGTCTCTGCTAAATAGCTTTCCAGGGTATACTGGTAACTTTTCTATAGAGTTACAGTGGTGGCTGTACTCTCTTCACAATCGAGAGATTTCATGTTTATCTCACATCGATTCGGCATTAATATTATAGGGAGATTCGTGATACATCCATCCCGTTATTGGGGGATTAGTGATACATCCACCCCGACATATATAATGAAGAATTGAGAGAGTTAATATTTATCTCGCATCAATTCTTCCATTAGGGCGTAAGAATATTTTCACCCATCACCCCCGCATATTCAAAAATATGCATTCTGGGTTATGCCGCGGAGCAACCCGTTTCACCATCCAGCAAATTCTGACAGTGATGGTTATATGGCCAGGGCACTACATGATAAGATTCTACTTGATTAATTATGTGCATTACTGTATTCTTTTAGCATCAGTCAAGTTCTCAAACATTATTATGACAAATGCTACAAAGAAAAGTATAATTCATCTATCAAGTAATTTTCAAAACTTTATAGAACATTGATATCTTAATCCCTTGTCATGTCATGTGCATTCTCATCCCTTAACATCTCATCATCATGATTATGGAATATGGGTATTCAAACCCTCAGTTCATCAAAGAACATTTGTTACCACTTATCAGATAACTAATACCTTCAGGTCATCTGACCAATGTAAACATGATACTTGCTACACAATCATCTCACATGGCTCTCAAAGCCCATTTAGTCTCTTGTTACCTCTTACTAGGCAACAATACATATAATGGCTCACAAGGCCCATAAAGCATTTAAATAATTAACACATCATAGCTCATACCTGGCTATGCTCATCATCTCATGATCACCTGTATGATCATTACATAGTAACATTTATATCAATTACATATCAGCACTATGTAATGTAAGAGTCGCATCACTATTCCCTTATTTAGGGTTAGCATTTCTCTTACATATCATCACCATTCATTAGATTTAGGGTTTTCCAAAATTAACCATTTAGGTTCTCAAGATCATATTATTAATGATCAAGCCCTAATTCATTGCTCCACATAGCTAGGAGCCAACATTGATAACATAAGTATTTAGTCATGCTTATTTATTCTCATCACTTATCATTAAATGAATTATCAACACAAGATATAAGTTCCTCTCTCAACTTTACCAGAATATGATTACATCATACTTTATTGATTTGGCTTAACCTTTTCATAAGGCATGTTATCCTACACTTATCAAAGTGCATTCACTACAAAACACTGGGCCATTATTCACGGGAGAGTCCTGTCACAAACCCCTCTCTATAGGCCCTCAGAAATAGGGACGGTTGAGGGTCTGGCCCTCACAAATGGTCCGTGAAGAGAACTCACGTGACAAATACCAGTGGCCGTCACAAATACAATTGTGAGGGACTATTTAGCCTTCATAAATATATTTTTGAGGGACTATTTAGCCTTCATAAATACATTTTTGAGGGACTATTTAGTCTTCATAAATACATTTTTGAGGGACTATTTAGCCTTCATGAATACATTTTTGAGGGACTATTTAGCCTTCATGAATACATTTTTGAGGGACTATTTAGCCTTCATGAATACATTTTTGGGGGACTTGATGGTCCTAGAGAATATATTTTTGAGGGGCTATGTGGTAGTCATGAATGCAATTTTGATGGTCAATCTGGACCTTCATCAATATATTTACGAGGGACTACTGTAAATGATTTGGTTATTGATTATTGAATGATTTATTAAATGTTAATTAATTGTTACTATAGTGAATATCAAATTTTAAATGAAATCTTTGTATACATAACCTCAAGCAATATTTTTGTACTAATTCACATGACATCATAAGAAGATTCAACACCAAAATGACACATAAAAATGTTAAATCACCTCAAACCAATTTTTGATATTGAAGCAAAATATTATCCATACATTGCGTGCTCAACGTTGATATAAATAAAAAGTACATATGGTTTTAAAATTTGAGATTGATGACAATCAACATATCATGCTAGAAACTCTTAAGATCTATAATGTCTCCATATTCCTTCAAATGGTGTTGTGTTCTTCATCAATGCCACGCCTCATACGGTTAGGTACTTGAATATTCTTCTCCTAAAAATGACAAATCATTATATTAATAGAATTTAAAGTTAATACATAAATCATAGTACAACAAACAACTTACCCTTATATTTCGGTTTTGGTCTACTCCAAGGTGAATTGTCCGTTGAAATCCATCATTAAAAGTAATTCTACCCTATCAATATAAATACAAAAAGGAATCATAAGAAACATATAATTAGAAAAAGTAGATAGGTATACATGCAAGTTATATGAAACCATCCTCAATATAAGCAAGCCAATAGCTGGATGTGGAAGAACATCCTCAATATAAGAGAGAGATATCTCTATAATGTCCAATTCCACATTGGAAAGGGGACTGATGTGAAGTGTGGAGTGTGGAAGCTCCCTGAGATCAGAGGAATTGAGCAGATTCAAAAAATCTACAGCAGCGTTGAGCTGGGAAGTGGAGATGATATCTGCATGCTCGGGAAACTAAAAACTATCTCTCTAAAAGATGCTTCGGAGGTCTGCAGGTCTAAACATGAGGTCTTGCCTTGGACCAAGTGGTTGTGGAAGAGTCGAGCACCTAAAAGAGCAATACTTTGCTGCTGGAACAGAAATGAAGTACACCTGCTAAAGAACAGAAATGAAGCTCTTCTTGCTACTCTTATCATTTATCACATATGGCCACAAACCAATTCAGACCCATATTACAACGCAGAATAATAAGAATAACAAATATATGTTTTTGAACAATTCCCAACAATTTGGAGCAGCTTGGACAGCCAAAAGTTAAAAACAAAGTAGATAGAGTTAGCCCATACAGAGAGTGGCCATTCCCAAGGTTATTAATATCAACAACCCCTTAAGAAAATGACTCAAAAGAAGGGGACAAGCAGGGGACAAGGGCATCTGGAGCAGAAATAGTAGGCAATAACAGTATTCATCATCACAATTACTGCCATCTTTAATTTGAATTGATAACTATAGGAGAATCAGGGACAACAGAATTAACATGAAGAAAATGAAACAACAGTAAGAGGAAGACAAGTACGAATTGGTGAGAGAAAATGGGATAAAAAGAGCATGCAAATGGTAGAAGTTCTGTAGGAAGAAGTCAGAATAAGACAAACCAAGGGAAGTAAAAGGAGATTGAAAGAGGAAGAATCAACAAAACAAAATAAAAAATAGCAGTAGCAGGTGCTGAATTAGAAAATATAGAGGAAGGAATAGGTCAGTGAAAATAAATGGAAACATGCAAACAACAGTGGCTAAGAGAGGAGATTTAGGAGGAAGAAATCAGAAAAAGAAAATTAGATATGTAAATAGTAGTAGTAGATTTCGTAGCAGGATGTATAGGACAAATTTGAAAAAGAAAATATGCACATGCTTGCATAGTAGTAGGAGGGAATATAGGATGAATAACTCAGAAAAAACATAGCAGCAGGACGCAGGAATAAGATGCAGGAGAATGGATAAAAAAAGAAAAGAGAAAGAAGCAAGAACAATAAAAATATGAGAAAGTATAAAAAACTTAACAAACAACGCTATGAGGACATACCAATTTGGCCCAAATCAATCCTCATTTCCCCAAATCAGACCTGCTTTTCCTCAGACCAGACCTAATTTGCCAAAATTTGACCTGATTTACTCTAAATCAGACCTATATCAACCATGCAATGACTGAAGGTGATCTAATTTGACCAAATCTAGACTCGATTCATGCTAGTTTAGCCTTTAAATTGCATAATTTGGGCCTAAAACGCCTTAAACGCCCACTTCATGTAGATAAGCTGAAATGAATTACTTACAGGATTTAAACGTTGATTTCTTGGTGTGAAAGACACCGATGAAGATGTGGTTGGTGTGTTCTGCATTTGAGGATAACTTTTTCGATTATTACCAGAAGAAGGGGACCAACTTTCAACTGCAGCCTTTAATAAAGTGTACATGTTAATATTCTTATGTGTATGAATATTGAAAATAATCTATAGCTGTAATGAGTTACCTGTGGCGGAAAGATCCGTGGATGTCCATTGCCTTGTATGGAAAGCATGCCTACTCCATTCTCCCTTGAATTGGCTTGTATGGAAAGTCTGCCTACTCCATTCTCCCTTGAATTGCCTTGTATGGAAAGCATGCCTACTCCAGTCTCCCTTGAATTGCTTGATCTAGAAAGTCTTCCTAAGCCATCCCCGCTTGAATTATTTTGGCTGGGAAACATGCCTACATCTGCACCATTACTTGTATTGTCTTGTATGTGAAAAGAACCCACATCCGACCTATTTGTGCCACTTTGCATGTGTAAGACACATGTAGTATTCTGATTGGGGTATTCAGCTGCACAATCAACATTAATACCGCCATCCTATAACAAATACATCAACAATGTCAAAAAAAATTATATATTACATTGACATAGACAACTGAATCTGAGTTACCTGTGATTGATTATACCAAGTCATTAATTGGGAGACGGAGTTCTTCAATCCATTTACTGTTTCTTCAAGTTCCTTAAGTTTATCCTGAAATAGAAAACAAATTACAAACATCAATCTAATAGACTAGTTGTAACTAATAGTTCAAGTTTAGATTCTCTCCAACATACATCCTTTGCATTGCTTTCCTCAAGAAGCATTTCATATCTTATACGGGCAGCTTTTCCCCTATGTCCTATCTCTTTGTGCCCAATTCCAACACCTCGGATCCTAGCCTTTTTGGAAGGATTTAAAACTTGCAAATAAGCAGCACGTGTTAGATTATCAACACTTCTAGGATCTATTTCTTCTTAGTTTGCTACTTGGTTTTCCACGATATCAGAGATTTCAAGCTGTAATTAGAAAGCATCATAAAAGGAAAGCTTAAATTGAGATATCTAAGCATATGTAGCTTTGTAGACATCATAGGAAAGCAAATATCCATTTTCTAACCACTTGTGGGCTTTTGTCGTAAAATTTTTCCAAAAGTTTGTTAAGAGGAACAACGGGTTGATCTTCACTGACCTACACATGATAGATAACATAATAATTGTCCATGTTATATGTTCCACTCCTACTAAGAAAGACAAGTGTCCATTATTAATACCATTTCTGCCCAATAACAACTCCATGGCTTTGATCCTGTGGTATGATCCATCACTTTTTTTGCTCTGTTTGCCTTGTTGATCTCGGAAATTTTCTAAACCATAAGAAACATATAATTAGAAAAAGTAGATAGGTATACATGCAAGTTATATGAAACCATCCTCAATATAAGCAAGCCAATAGCTGGATGTGGAAGAACATCCTCAATATAAGAGATAGATATCTCTATAATGTCCAATTCCACATTGGAAAGGGGATTGATGTGAAGTGTGGAGTGTGGAAGCTCCCTGAGATCAGAGGAATTGAGCAGATTCAAAAAATCTGCAGCAGCGTTGAAGTACACCTGCTGCTGGAACAGAAATGAAGTACACCTGCTAAAGAACAGAAATGAAGCTCTTCTTGCTACTCTTATCATTTATCACATATGGATACATAGAAACAGATGTGTTTTTGAAGACAGTAGGAGCAAACCAAACAGTGTGTGGCATTGCATAAATACTGATTATAGAAGTTTGCATAGATAAATTGCATCCTTCTTTTTGACTTTTGATATCTATCTTTATAGATGTATTGAGCTTTGCTCCCCTTTGTAAATTTTGTGAGTAATGAAAGAGAAATGCGCTTATTGATCAAAAAAAAAGTTATATGAAACCATTGTACCTTAGACTTCTCGGTTCCCCATTCTTTAACAAGATTTTTAAACTGGTCCATATCTATGGAAGCATTTTTCTCAACTTTCTTCATCATCAATTCTGGTTCAATCTTGTACTTTTCATAGTAATCTTTCTTTACACGTGCCCTCCACACTGATATCCCTTTGCTAATGTGTTCATCAATGTGATTCCATGCATTAGGGTGACTGCCTAAATCAAAGTATTTCTACAAAAACATAGAAAATATTACTTTAGATATAACAATCATACAATTTGTTGGTCTTTTTATGAAAAATATTACCTCAATAAATGATTTTCTATCTGCAAAAGCTTGTTCTGGTTGTTCGTTCCACTTCAAGTCTAGATGCCATATGTGTGGTTTCCTTGCTAGCATATGACAATAACGATTCAATTTGGCACCATTCTCCCCAATAGCATTTCCTTCATCATCCCATTGGACCTTGTGACGTGGTTGCCCTTGCTTAGGAAGTAGGCTTTGCTCACTTGCAGGCCCACGTCCATACTTCCTATTCTCCTGTTCATCCTCAACATTTTCTTCAACTATTACATCATTTTCAATATTGTTGGACAGTAGAGTAGGTTCATCCTCACAATTTTCTTCAATTGTGGATGGAGGGACAGCAATAGGTTGACTGGGTGTGTTGTTACAACTAGATCTAGTGAATCTTCTTCCTGCCATCCTTCAATTGACAAGGAAAAAAAATTAGATTATTAGTGCAGAAATGTCAGTAACAAAAGTAGTAGCTACATTTGAAAAACAAATAAATTGCGGAGAATATGAGACACCAACATATGAATATTCAGCATTTGAAAAACATATAACTTGTAGAGTACCTTGGTTTCATATCCCAAAAAAGAATAATGATGTCCTACTTGCTGGTATATGAAACAAGACTAAATAAATTGCAAAGAATATGCCATATAGTAACAGTTTGCCAAAAAAATGCAATACAACATATTCCCCAAGTAAATTATTCTAGACTTGCAAACAAAACAGACAGATTAATGAACTAAACATTAGCCCCATCATTCTTTTTTTTAGTTCTATCAACAAAATATCCCCCGGTGTCACTCCTCGTCCAAGACACATCACTAGTTACACCACCATCAGATTGTAAACCAGTCAAACAATTCTCAATAAGAGGTACTTCAGAATAATCTTTAGGAGGATGCTTTAGCACTGTGCACCAATCATCATCATTAGGATCCTTCACATAAAAGCATTGCAATACTTGAGAAGCCAGGATAAACGGTTCCTCCTTTTTTTTATCCTTGAAGTGTTGATTTGTGTGAACCCATACTCATCAATTCGCAACCCGTTAGAAGTGCTTTCATCATACCAAGAACATCTGAATAACGGAACTTTGATTCCTGGACCATAAGTTAGCTCAATAACCTCCTCTAAGTAGCCATAGTACGTGACTTCAGCATTTATAGGATTTCGATCTCTACCACTTGAATAACTTGAAGTGTCAGCACACAAATACACTCCACTATTTTGTGTAGTACATGTACTTTCAATGGGCTTTGAACGGAAACGATATTCATTGACCGAAAATCCTTCATAAGACATTCCCTCAGCACAAGGGCCTTGGGATAACCATCTCAAATCATCGCTAATACTGTTCGGCCTAATCTCTCGCATTTGCATTACCTTCATAAAAAAGTAAAACATTAATGTAATCTACACTAACTTGAACATTAAGAGTGACAACAATATTTATGTTTGAGACTTACATGCTCTTTCAACCACTTAGAGAACTCCTTTGCATGTTTTGTTTCTAGGGTCTGTGGGGCAATGTTGGGTTCCATATCTTGAAGAATACACATGTGTTCACTGCTTTATAAGAAGTGTCTAAATTAATGTACAACATATATACAAATATCAGCAAGAATTTTAGGACGTAATTAAATCTTACCTTCTGTAAACATCCAATTCCTCTTTATTGAAAAGGACATAACGATGGGCTTGTTCCAAAGTGTGGATGTCGAAATTTCTTGACACTCCAACTCTAATTGGAGATCCATCAACATTATGAGGAGTGCGGATCAGTTTTGTCTCAAAATTATGCAAGTACCTACCACAAAATGACAAACTTTCTTCAGCTAAATAGCAACTAGCAATACAACCAGCCGGTTTAGCTTTGTTTCTTACATACTTCTTCAATTTCTTCAAGTATCTCTCTATTGGGTACATCCACCTAGTTCGGACAGATCCGGCTTGCCTGGCTTCATAAGCTAAATGAATGGGCAAATGCATCATGATGGTGAAGAAAGAAGGAGGGAAGATTCTCTCCAACTGGCAAAGAGTGACAGCAATTTCTTGTTCCAATTCTTTGAATTCCTCCACATCAATAATGTTAGAGCAAAGCTTGTTGAAAAATGAGCACAAATTAGCAATAGGCTTGTACACATCTAAGCTTATGCAATGTCTCAAGGCAACAGTTAGAAGTTGATGCATAAGAACATGACAATCATGACTTTTCATCCCAACAAGTTTTCTATTAGATTTGCTAACACACCTAGATATGTTAGAAGAATAGCCATCAGGAACTTTCAACTTTTCTAACACAGATAGGAACTTATCTTTCTACGCATTAGTCATGGTGTAAGATGCTGGAGGCAAGTAATAGCGGTCACCTGCATCTACTGGCCATAAATCTCTTCGAATGCACATTTTCTTCAAATCTTGACGAGCTTGTAAGTTGTCTTTACTTTTCTTGGAATCACCCAATAATGTGTTTAAAATATTCTCGCACACATTCTTTTCTATGTGCATCACATCCAGATTGTGCCTAACAGATAAATACTTCCAATAAGGTAGCTGAAAAAAGATGCTTATCTTATTCCAACCAGGAGGTAATGGTTGAATTTGATCTCCAAGCCTCTTGCGCTTATTCATTTTTCCAAATGTGATATTTTCATACCCATCAAATTGCCTCAGTATATCTTCTCCAGATAGTGGCTTAGGTGGAAGTCGAAAATCTTTTTCACCATCAAAATTTTTCCTATCACGTCTATACGGATGATTCATTGGAAGAAAACGTCGATGGAAACCATAGCATTGCTTTTTCCCATACTGTAACCATTTTGATACAGTCTCCACATTACAACAAGGACATCCCAAATCTTTCTTACCTTTAGTGCTCCAACCAGATAAGTCACCATATGCTGGGAAATCGTTAATGGTCCATAAAATCATTGCCTGCATAGTGAAGTTCCTTTTTCTATATGCATCATAAACTTTGACTCCAAGCTCCCAAAGTAGTTGCAACTCCTCAATTAATGGCTCCAAGTATACATCAAGGTCATTGCCAACCATATGTGGACCTGGGATTAATAGGGACATCATAATAAATTGTTCTTTCATAAGAAGCCAAGGCGGAAGATTGAGAGGTGTCACCAACACAGGCCAGATGCTATGTGATGCACTCATATTGCCAAATGCATTAAATCCATCTGTTGCTAATGCCAATCTAACATTGCGTGGTTCAGCAGCAAAGTCTGGATACTTGGCATCAATAGACAACCATTCTGGTATGTCTGAAGGATGATGAATACGACCATCCTTGCCTTTTACTTCTGATGGCCAAATCATGTCTTTAGCAATAGATGAAGACATATAGAGCCTCTCTAACCGAGGTATCAAAGGGAAGTGATACATGAACTTAGCAGCTACCTTCTTTCCCTTTGTTTTGTATTGCTTTTCATTCCATCTTGAAGCACCACAAGTATCACAATTTTCTTTTGAAGTTGCATCTTTGCGAAAAAGCATGCAATTATTTGTACATACGTCTATAGTAGAATGATCAAGTCGTAAATCCTTCACGATCGCATTTGCTTCATAGTACGTCTCCAGGAATAGACAATTTTCTTCCGGAAATCCTGAAACAATCAATTGTAACAACTTTGTGAAAGAATCATTGGACCATCCAGATTCCTCCTTCAGAAATAGCAAGGCAACCAAATACGATAGCTTAGAATGACTTGTGAAACCTCTATAGAGTGGTTGATCTGCCTCTTTTAGTAGCTTGTAAAATCTTTGTGCATCTACATTTGCAGGTTCCTATGTAGCTTCAGTAGAGTGGTCATTTGTTGTGTCACCCATACCAAACAAATCCTCCAACATCTAATGCATATTGTCGGTGCTAGGCATGTTTGGTGCCACAACAGGATTGCTCCTACCAATCACCTCCCCATGAAACGTCCAAACATCATAGCTATGCACAAATCCTTTTTGTAATACATGTGAAAATACCTCCTCCTCTGTTTTAAGGTATCTGTTCAAACATACCTTGCAAGGACATATTAATTTCCCATGTCTAGTTGGTCTCTGATGGATAAGAGCAAACTCAATGAACTTTCGTAACCCTGCCTTGAATACATCACTGCGCACTCTGTTACCAATATACATCCAACTCCTATCTATTAGAAAATCCATCTACATGAAGGAAAATATATAATAAGTAGAGGAACAGCTGTTTGAGATGTAGTCATGTAGGAGATGTAGTCATGTAGGAGCAAGAATAAGTAAGAAAAAGTAGCAATAAGAGGGGACATAGAAGTAACAAAAATTTAGATGCAATAGCAGGAACAGGAAATGAAGGAGAAATTGCAAAAAAAGAAAAGAAAAGAAGCTAGAATAGGAGACACAAGAGGAAATAGAAAAAAATCAAAGAAGCAGTAGTATAAAAGGACTGATTTTTTTGCAACAATTGCAGTAAAAGGGGGTCAAATATACAACATGAAAAAGGAAAAAGAGAAAAGGGGAGGGAAGGGAGAAGACATACATGAAGTCTATCAATATACAAGAAGCAAAAAAAGAGGCAGAAGAAACATCCTTCAAGAAAAATCCTTCAAGAACTACAATAGCATAGGTACCCACCTAATCAATAATAGTTCACAGATCCATCCATTAACTTTTGCTCACATGTCTCAACATATACTCGATTACAGGGGCTACTTATACTGTCATACTAGCTACACTGCTTCTCTTCTCAAACTAGGCGATCTCTCTACAACAAAGGAGTATTTTGACGCATGGCTATTTAGACTCTACCAAAGGAGATTCAAAGTTGTGTGTGGTCCTGATGCTATGGGTTATGTCCAACATATCCCATAGAATCTCAATATTATAGCAAATCTCTATGCATAAAGGCACTGACAGTCTATTTCTTCTTAGATCTGATATCAACATATTGTTATTACTTATAACAAGCATTATGAGACAAATACCTAACTGTCCCTATAAGTCAGCTGAAATACTTAAACATATAAGTATATGATATCATGTATAACATCTCATAAAATTAAGAACTGAAATACTTAAAATAAGTCAGCTGCATAAGACTTAACACCAACCAAGATAGAACATATGACATACAGACCAGGACAACAGGGACAATTTCATTGTTTGGTATCTTGTTAATAACACAACACTCAAATTATGATAGTAGGAGACTGTAAACCAGCAGAAAAATAGACTAGCAGAAGAAAACAGTTCATATATACCAACCACTACAGAAGAAAAGAAGTTTCCTCCTAAGAGAAACATTATAGAAGTGTCTATCCCATCTAAAAAGATTACTTTCATTGATAGATGTTAGATATCAAAAGAGGAAAATACCCACTTCCGAAAAATGGCAATTTGGATACAGAGATGAGTAGCAATAGCCTCCAACCTGGGAGTACAATAAATACCAAGAAAGTTGACCATAGATATCAATATTTTAGATGGAATCCTTAAGAAGGTATTTCTCATGGATCAATTTGATCCATAGACTACCTTAAGAAGATGGTTACATCATCCCACTTAAGAAGATGGATATCATTATTGCCTTCACACTATCCCCATAAGAAATTTATAATAATTATTTCCACTTCATCACAGATAGAAGTAGGAAGTGAAAAGGAAGAGGACCAGAATTTTTGATTGGCGGACATAGTAGAATTACAAAGTTCTAGTCTCCAATGGAAACTGAAATGATATGTAAATAAGTTTGGTATCTTTAAAAATCAAATGATGGGCATAGAAGCACTAAAGCATGGGCGTGAAATGAATGTAGCTTCTGGTTCACTTGTATGATATGTATCATTATAAGTTAGTAGCATACCATCTTTGTGCACGCTTAGCATCAATAGAATGTCTGTCATGACCATGGAAAGCTTCAGACATGCATTCAACAAAAGGTCTGCTCTGGTTGAGAAGTCTAGCCAGAAGCCTCAAGAACGAATGGGTGTTCTTAGTAATGTGGGTTCCTCCTTGATCCCTTTGTTGTTAAAACAACATTTGTATATTTGTCTTTTTTCATTTTCCCCTTCCATCTAAAATAATTCCCTTTCTTTAACATGTGGTTGTGATGCAGGCCCTAAAAGCCAATAACTATGATAATGATCCTCTGCTAAGTGCAGCTCTGTACCTGGAGATTAATTAAAGGCCGACTGCCCATGGCTCCCATGGCACACATCCATTCCTAATATAATAGTTGGCTCTTAGGAGATCTTTGGCATGGATGGAAGATGCAGAGAAGTTCACCACAGCTGAGCATCCTCCATCCATGCCAAAGATCTCCAAAGTGCCAACTATTATATTAGGAATGGATGTGTCCCATGGGAGCCCTGGGCAGTCGGCCTTTAATTAATCTCTAAGTACAGAGCTGCACTTACCAGAGGATCATTGCCATAATTATTGGCTTTTAGGTCATACATCACAACCACATGTTACAGAAAGGGTATTATTTTAGATGGAGGGGGTAAAGGAAAAAAGACATATAATATATCCAATTGTTGTTTTAGGAGGAACCTACATTACTAAGAACACTCATTTGTTCTTGAGGCTTCTGCCTAGACTTCTCAACCAGATCTGAGATGTTGACAATGACTTAGTGTGCCTCTGCAAAATGCAAAAACACCAGGCTATATTATACTTACAACCAAAAACAAAATTAAGTGGTGACTAGACTCTTACATATTCCATTTGACCCATATAATTTTAATAAATCATTACACTTAGCTTACTACATGTCTATTTTTAAACATCAACCCATTTTCAGTCCATAGTAATATTACCCATTTATCAAACATCACAATGTGAGTTCCGAATGAAGGCTATAAGGTTTGAGATTTAATTTATATGGCTATTTTATGTAAAGAGGAGATACGTTATAGGAAACTCAAAATTTGGATATGCAAATGAAGAAAGAAGCAAACACTGGCAGTAATTAACAAATTACAGTAAACTGTTGGGATACACATATGAAGAAATAAGCAAGCATTGGCAGTGAACAGTACATTACAGTGAACTCAAATCTGGGATACACATGAAGAAGGATGCACATTGGAATCGTTACCTAAAACTAAATGACCAACACATGATTGAATCAAATAGCATAACAACAACCAAGCACAACAGTTGCAAGAGAATAATAAAACAAGTAGCATAGAAAAAAGATGCAGTTTTAGTAGCAGTACCTTTTCCCACGCTTTCGGTCAATGGACAGAAGCAACGAGATTAAAACTGAAGAAGAAGAACAATGGACGTTGCAAGAGAAGAACTGGAGCAGAGGCGGTTGGGTAGCTTATGGGCGTCAGATCAAGGAAAAGAGACCAGTAGCTTGATCCAAGGTTGAAGTATTCTTCAGAGCTCCTACTGGGCGCCGCCTGAGTCGGGTGCCGCTGGTTTCGCTGGGATCTGGCACGATATGGCTACTCCTGGCCGTGGAATTGGAAGCCGGTCGACGATTGGAGTTACGACCTGCTGCAGTTGGGGTGGCAGGAGCAGTTGGGGCGCCGTCCGGGAGGTAGGCGCGGTTGCAGCTGGGTGCGACCGGTGGGATTTGGGAAATGCTAAGTGGCTGGGGTCGTGGGGTTGCTGAGGCTGGGCGGCATTAAGCTGGAGCAGACCCTGGCCGTGGAGTGAGCGAGGCCTGGTCGACGTACTGAAGGCGTGGTCGATGGAATCAAGGAGGCGTCGAGGATGAGTGGCAGGTGATCAGTGCTTCCCTAGTTCGTCATTGTGCAGAGGGACGAGTGGGGAGGGTTTTTCTTTTCCTTTTTAATTTTGATATCCAAATGTTGTATTTTAGAATGGAGGGAAGGGAAATGAGATGGAGGGAAGGGATATGAGATGGAGGGAATCATTTGTCATGGTATTTTTCAAGGAATGATTAGTGACTAATGTATTTGTGAGGGATTAGTATTTGTAAAGATGTTAAAAAAACGGTTGAGGGATTTGGTCCCATATTTGAAGGATAAGCCCTCACAAATAGCCATCATTATTCACAATCTATGGTTCCTCACAAATGTTCTTCAAAAAAGGCCAAATTTTTTTGTAGTGATTACATCTCAATGTAACAATTGACATGACACACTTCATGTGTTACTCATCTAAGTATATTGGATTTCGAATACATCAAGGTGTATCAATCTTAAGGTGTTGGAAGTGATATCTATCATATCTTGATGTATCACTTCCCTCATCACCTTTATCTTAAGTTTATCAACTTATCTTGTATTAGGGTATCTCCCATCCTAATATTTTATGTACCAGTTCATCAAATTTATCATGTAATGTATTGGTCATAAGTCACTTATTTGAAATATGCAACCATTATCAATGATATGGACTCATCTCGAGTTAAGGAATTATTGATATAAAGATATCTATTATCAACCTCTTTAGGTGTTTCACTTATCAATATATTAGTCACTATTCCATTATTAGGAATAGGGTTTTCCATCTTTATAAATTAGGGTTCACAGAACATCTCCCCATATATGGATTTCACATATCATTACCTAAAATTAGGGTTTCTCAACTCAACCCAAAGTTAGGGTTATGGTTTATCATCATATTTCCCAAGATTAGGGTTTCATGCTCTATAACCCAAAATTAGGGCTTCACATACCATTACCCTATATCAGGGTAGGGTTTCATATAGCATCATAGCATCACCCTAGATTAGAGTCTCTCTTCACATTACTATATTAGGGTTTCACATGGCATCATCCTTAATTAGGGTTTCACATGACATCACCCTTAATTAGGGTTTCACATGACATCACCCTTAATTAGGGTTTCACATAACATCACCCTTAATTAGGGTTTCTCATTTCATTACCCTGAATTGGGATTTCTCATATCATCACCCTAGATTAGGGTTACATCATTACCCTAGATTAGGGTTATACCTAGCATTTCCCTAAATTAGGGTTAGGATTCATCAGCCTTCTCAATTAGGGTTTCATGATCTCTTTATCAAGGGTCATACCCTAAATTACATATTATTTTCATATTGAGAGTGTAGGGTCTTAACCACTTACTTGATCATTATACATGTATGAATTCCTCTCTCTCTCATCCCCTCTAAGATGTTGATCACTTCAAACTTGATTAGATTAGGTCAACCCCTCATTTAAGTATACACATTTAGGGTTAGCTTAGTGTGTTGAGATGTTGCTTCCATAAGCATCAAAGGTTAACCCCTCAAAGGGTACTAATCACCCTAGTACATTAAAGGTACAACCATTGTAATCACCTTTGATAAACATCATTAATAATCATAGGGTTAATTAATCTTTCATAGATTTGAGACTATTAGATCTCCAAATGGTTTTGTTACTTCTGATCCTTCAAACGGTTTTGACCTCCTTGACCTTCAAACGGTCATGAAGACCATTAGACCTTAAATGGTCTTGGTTCAATTGTACCTCCAAAAAGTCTTGAATCTTTTGTACCTCTAAACGGTCTTACCCTAACTCTTCAATCGGTTTTGAAACCGTTTGCTCAAATTATCATTGAAACTGAATGGACAACCCACCATTGAAACTGAATGAACATCAAACGGTTTGAGACCGTTTTCCCTCCAAATGGTCTGAGGACCGTTACCATTTGGACTCAAATGGTCTCAAGACCGTTTGGTCCAAAACATCTTGAAACCGATTGGATCAACTAGGGTTTCCTCCAACCAAACAATTGA
The DNA here is from genome assembly GCA_963693085.1 of Alisma plantago-aquatica. NCBI lineage: Eukaryota > Viridiplantae > Streptophyta > Magnoliopsida > Alismatales > Alismataceae > Alisma > Alisma plantago-aquatica. The sequence continues at coordinate 4,754,862 of OY856411.1, forward strand.
TTTTAGGGTTGTTTTATTGAATCAATCATCAATTGAACCATTGAGAGTACATCCAATTACAGCCCTTGGATCTCCAACCATTTATCACAACCCTTGAACTCCAAACAGTCTTGAGACCGTTTGAGTCATTCAACTTAGAATTTGACTCGATCGATTTAGAATTTCAACCATTCAATCCAATTAGGGTTAGCAATCAATGGATCACCCATCCTTGAATTCATTAAATTAAATCATTTGAGCCATTGGATCTTCATCATTCACATCAACAATTAACTCCAAACGGTTTTGAAGTAAATTACCCATTCGATCTTGAGATCTATTACCCATTTGGTTTTGAACTCAATTACCCATTCGATCTTGAAGTCAATTACCCATTCAATCTTGTACTAAATTACCCATTCGATTTGAAGTAAATTACACATTCGGTCTTGGGTTCAACTACCCATTCGGTCTTGGGTTCAACTACCCATTCGGTCTTGAACTCAATTGCCCATTCGGTCTTGAAACCGAATCAATTCAATTGGTTTCGATACCGAAATAGCTCAATCCATTTTGAAAACCAATTGCCCCCTCCTTTGTTGAGGTGTGTGCTTAAGATGACATCATCATCTTCAAGCTTCAATCCTTCGAAATCAGTTATGATTCTTATGGTGATTTCAACAACTAATCAAAAGGAAATCGAGAAAGAAGAAAGGTTCAACACATGATGAATAAATTGCAAGCAATAATGACATTTAAGGGTTCAAATTATATAACCCGCCTTCAAAATTAAATCCAAGCTTCAAGCTTCACGTCCTTAATGGTGAATGAAGCTTTCTCAACTGTCCAAGGCTCGTCTTCAAGTCTTTAAGTGAAATGAATGGCTACAGGTTGGGGCATGTCCTCCTATTTCTCCTAAGCTCCTTTTTGCACGACCAAAGCAAGGAAAGAAAAAGGGATAAAAAAATCCTTTCATGTGGGTTGAAATTGGGATGTATATAAGGGAATTCCAATGAGAGAGAAAGTGATAATAAAATCCTTTAATCCCCAAAATTGGTGCTACATACTCCCCTCAATCCCTTGCATACGAAGCCATCTCCCCCACCTTGTAATTACTCTTCATTATCCATGAATTAAAGAAAAACAAATTAAGTACCTTAACCGTTATAATAATAATATCCAAAATTGAGTGGATATTACTTTTTAGTTAACTAATGTGAGTGGGCTCTCCACTCACTTTAGATATTTCGTGGCATTTGCAAGGCATAAGGACGTTCACACTTATTCAAATTCAACCATCTCATTTTTGGTTGAAGGGTACTTCCATTAATATATTTATTTTTGCATTAAATTGAATTAGGGTTTCAATTATGCTTAAATCTTAATTATTTTAATATCAAGATTCTCTCTCCTCCAAAGTGATTCAAATGAGACGCCCCTCTGATTTTCTTATCTCTAATTGATACCAAGAAATGTTAGGGACCCTCTAGAAGTGGTATTTTTCATATTGAACCCTAGGTTTTGGGTAAATTGCGCATTACACCAAAACTAGGTTTTAATGCACAAACATTGCTTAACAAGCTCTTTCTTGGTACTCAGGCTACCACAAGCCATAACTCTGCATCATTTTCATTCTTATGATGCTTCAACACTTGAGGAACATTTTATCCTATAATATTTGCAAGTTAACCCCTCAACTTGGGTAATTTGTTCTTTAGTCCAAAACAAGTAAAACATTGTTTCAACATTATTCAAAAAGGACTAAAATTGAAACATAAGTTCCTCTTGAGCCTTAATTATTTTTCAAAAGATAAGGACAAGAATATAAATGACTTGCTTAAGCAAAACCTCTAGGGTTAAGCCTTAACCCAAATCAGGGATGTTACAAATTATAAGCCCCTAACAAGGATTTCATCCCCGAAATCCCAGGTAAAGGAAGACATATACTATTTATTCATCATATCATCAAGTCTCCACATGACATCTTAATGTCATGGAGATGTCATAGAACTTTGATCAATACAAAGCTCTTCCACACAAGGTTATCATAGAACTTGTCATACATGACACATACTCCATTATCTTTTTCATTATTGATTGTAGAGTCAACTCTGTGTCAGATATCATTTTTCTTTGTTAGGGATACATTATACGTACCTCATTCTATTCAAGTGTCAAACCTCACTGATTTATCACCTTTATCAATTTATAACTTTATGTGACATGATTCTTGGTTCTCGGGAGTCTCCCATACTCCTTATTCATTTTAGTATTTCACTTCCAAAGAAAGACAAGAGTTACATTTTGTCACCCACTTGTGACTACAAAAATTATCATACATCTGTTATGCCATCCAATCTGCTGACACAACACTAAGCTTTCTTATTACTTGTACCAATTATCTCATTAGTTGTACATACTTTTGTCATAAGGGGAGGTTACTTACCAATTAAGGACTTACCTTAGAGGTATCTTTAGAATTATTTTTAACTTGATAAGCTTTTTTACAATGATTTCACAATTGTTCCTTCAATTACTACATCCTTGTCGATGTTATGTTTATGCAGAGCATAAACCCCTAACATGTGATGTCCATACTATTTTATGTAATTAGACTGATTTCATAGTTGGCCATTCCAGGTAACCAACATAAGTCATTTAATTAGGAGTTATGCTTTTACTTTTCCATACCACCTGATATTTCTTAGATACTAGAATTTCTTACCTTGGTATCCATCACATGTATAAACAACACATCACATCCTCATCATTTCCATTTCTCTGTTGTTTTTACCAAAGTCACACATATAAGAAGATCTTTCTTTCATCTTTGGAACATTATTTGTTACATATATCTTTATCTTGGAACCAAAGTCCAAGATGAACTGATACTTTTCTAAGTATCCATCATTAGATTATTTCTAATCCATGCACAACAAGTGTCATAGTACTTACTTGATTGTCATGTCCCTAAAAGGTGAGAACACAAAGAAACATATTTCTCTTATTACCCCATCATCATCCAGGGTTGTTTATCAAAGAGAAAAGATTATCATCTCCTCTAATTATTGTATGAACTTTCAACTGTTCATGAGTCATTTACTCTTATTTCATCCTAGGTTCCTTGTCATTAGCAAAGGAATTATAAGGATGATTACATGTCATTACTCATTCCTTTGTTATTGTCTAACATATTTATGAACATTTTGTGATTTTATCATTTTTCCCATTTCCACATCATGGGAAAAGATCTTTACTATTCACACATGCTTTATCAGACATGGATCATCTCCCTTATCTCATTTTCTTTATCATGAGGATTATACTTTTATTTCCTCATACACACAGATGGATCTGAGATCATTTCAGATTCCATTTTATTGTACTAAGGATGTGATAAAAATATCCATGCCATATTTCTAGTTTCTTTATGCTCACTAGATTGTTTCAGAATGACTACTTGATCAGAGTAATAAAAAAATAACAATATAAGAGTCCCATACTTACCCTATCTCCAATATTTATATACCTGGACAGGGTATACAAGTACTGAGATTAGGTAGTATGCACTTTATTTACTATTATGTTCCTCACTTTTCATATCATCATAAATACAAGATTTAACATTCTTGGCTTTTCTTCAGGCATCATTTCTATATCTCATCATTTTCTTCACAAATAAGAGAAATTATAAAGCATTTAAAGGAATATTGAGTAAAATATAAGTCCGCATCTTCCTTGTGTCCTCGTATGACTAGTCAAAGGAAGCTCAAAAACAACTACTTTCTTATATTTAACACATGAAATCATGAAATAATATATTAGAAAGTAGCTATTTCATTTGACCTGTCTCACCTTGTAGTTTGTTTACTGCCTCAGGCTGATTCTTTTCATAGAATCTTATCATTCCCTGATGTTGACCATGTGTTTTGTTATTTAATGCAGTTGATCCTTCCTGGGACGTCTTTCCACATCCTCGAACGCCACCAGAAAATTGTTTCCTCTGATGACCTTAATGTCTCTGCCTTGGTGGTTGGGTTACCATTGTTTTCCAACCAGACAGTTCCTTGCTAGATGTCCTATTTGTCTACACTGGTGATAGGTTCTATTCTCTTGATATGGTCTAAAAGGTCCTTTACCCTTTCCAGGTAGCCCTTTTCTTAGTGCACTAGACCCTGGTTGTATCGGGGGTACCAAAAACTTCCCCTTTTTGGAACTACTAGGCCTCTAATCCCAAGTTTGGATAGGCCTTTTCTTAATTCTTTTCTCATTATCCTTTTCTGGACAGTCTTTTCTGATATGTCCAGGCTGCCTACACTTGTGGCAAATCCTGATTTCAGGTTGTAACCTATTCCTTTCATCAATATTCATTGCTCCAACATGCTGATGTTGAGCAAGAATCCTGTTAGAGTCCAAAACTTCATTATTAGGGGCTGGTAATCTAGGTTGTATTGCTAATATATGGTCCACCATACACATTATTTCAGTCCTAACCTGCCCAACAGTGATATCAAAAGAAGGATTCCTTATCATAGTTGGTTCATCTTGGGGATTCTCAGGCAGTCGTTCTTCTCTTGACTGGTCCCTCGCACCTTCTGTTGGTGCAACATTGCTGCTTTCAGCAGCATGTTCTTCATGTGATCCAGACATCTTTAAGTTCTTCTTCTCCTATATGTGTAGAAGACACTATCAGATAAACTGGAAGACACTAGAACTGACTCAACAACCTTAATCGTATGTCTCTGTAGACTCAGCAAACCTAGAGCTCTGATACCACTAATTTGTGGCATACAAATCGATATTCACTAAGCGGAAGCGGTCATTAATAGAGGATTACTGAAAATCACTAAAAATTAAAACCTTTTTCAAAGAGATCCAAATACGGGAAAACTCTTTTATCAAGAACTATTGTATTTTATTTACATCATGGTTCATAAGTACATATCTTGTACCATTCCTTCTCGAGGATTACAAACATCAACTGCTCTTTTAAAACTATATATAAGCAGCATAAGAACCTCGAGGCATCAAGCCAAAATCTCAGATTGATTCATTCAAATCACTAACTACTAATTCCGAGGACCTGAGAGTACAGAGACGACACATAGGACTTTCTATACAAAAATATGACATCCACAGTCTCCACCTGGAGTTTTACAGATGTCCCTGTTGCTGCTACTGCTCTCCCCTTGCTATAGGGATTCTGCCTCTTCTTCTGTGTCTACCTAAAAAGTTGGATCCCACGGGGGTGAGATAATTGAAAAATTGTCCCAGCGAGAGATATAACTCTCCGCCAGAAACATTATTATTGTAGATTGATAGAATAAAATTGAGCAGGAGTTCTTTTATATTAACATAAGTATTAATCATTGTATGAATAGAATAGGACAATCTCCTTTCTTAAGGAGAATATTGCATCTACCCATGATAGAATTATACATCATTTATCTACTTTGCAAGGAATGCAAGGAATCATAAATATATCATCTATCAGCTAAAGATGCATAAAGAAATGTAACATAAGCCAATGATTTTCGTATTCAATCCTTAAGCAAACATGCTATCCGACTAATTACATTTTACAATCACACTTATGCCCTGAGGAGATGAGGTATACCGCTCATACTCCAACCGACCATTGCGAAGTCAAAATCAGTGCCATACAAGGTCAATGGAAGAGCGGGCTGCCATGACCTCCCTTATCTCAGTCCGTACGAGATTCAATGCAGGACATCTTGTGTCTCTGCTAAATAGCTTTCCAGGGTATACTGGTAACTTCGTTATAGAGTTACAGTGGCGGCTGTACTCTCTTCGCAATCAAGAGATTTCATGTTTATCTCACATCGATCCAGCATTAATATTATCGGGAGATTCGTGATACATCCATCCCATTATCGGGGGATTAGTGATACATCCACCCCGACATATATAATGAAGGATTGAGAGATTTAATGTTTATTTCGCATCAATTCCTCCATCACCCCCGCATATTAAAAAATATGCATTCTGGGTTATGCCGCGAAGCAACCTGTTTCACCATCCAACAAATTCTGACACTGATGGTTATATGGCCAGGGCACTACATGATAAGATTCCACTTGATTAATTATGTGCATTAATGTATTCTTTTAGCATCAGTCAAGTTCTCAAACATTATTATGACAAATGCTACAAAGATAAGTATAATTCATCTATCAAGTACTTTTCAAAACTTTATAGAACATTGAGATCTTAATCTCTGGTCACGTCATGGGCATTCTCATCCCTTAACATCTCATCATCATGATTATGTAATATGGTTATTCAAACCCTCAGTTCATCAAAGAACATTTGTTACCACTTATCAGATAACTAATACATTCAGGTCATCTGACCAAGGTAAACATGATATTTGCTACACAAGCATCCCACATGGCTCTCAAAGCCCATTTAGTCTCTTGTTACCTATTACTAGGCAACAATACATATAATGGCTCACAAGGCCCATAAAGCATTTAAATAATTAACACATCATAGCTCATACCTGGCTATGCTCATCATCTCATGATCACTTGTATGATCATTACATAATAACAATTATATCAATTACATATCAGCACTATGCAATGTAAGAGTAGCATCACTATTCCCTTATTTAGGGTTAGGATTTCTCTTACATATCATCACCATTCATTAGATTTAGGGTTTTCCATAATTAACCATTTAGGTTCTCAAGATCATATTAATGATCAAGCCCTAATTCATGGCTCCACATAGCTAGGAGCCAACATTGATAACATAAGTATTTAATCATGCTTATTTATTCTCATCACTTATCATTAAATGAATTATCAACACAAGATATAAGTTCCTCTCTCAACTTTACCAGAATATGATTACATCATACTTTATTGATTTGGCTTAACCTTTTCATAAGGCATGTTAGCCTACACTTATCAAAGTGCATTACATCTCAATGTAACAATTGACATGACACACTTCATGTGTTACTCATCCAAGTATATTGGATTTAGAATACATCAAGGTGTATCAATCTTAAGGTGTTCAAAGTGATATCTATCATGTCTTGATGTATCACTTCCCTCATCACCTTTATCTTAAGTTTATCAACTTATCTTGTATTAGGGTATCTCCCATCCTAATATTTTATGCACCAGTTCATCACATTTATCATGTAATGTATTGGTCATAAGTCACTTATTTGAAATATGCAACCATTATCAGTGATATGGACTCATCTCGAGTTAAGGAATTATTGATATAAAGATATCTATTATCAACCTCTTTAGGTGTTTCACTTATCAATATATTAGTCACTATTCCATTATTAGGAATAGGGTTTTCCATCTTTATAAATTAGGGTTCACATAACATCTCCCTGTATATGGAATTCACATATCATTACCTGAAATTAGGGTTTCTCAACTCAACCCAAAGTTAGGGTCTGTTGGGTTTTAGGGGAGACATAGAAGGCAGCGGAAACAAAAATTTTATCCCCCAAACCCAGAACAAGGAAACACGTCAACGTCTATATAATAGGAAAGGGATGGTTTGTGGAATCATACCTTGTCCCGAGGCTTTCTCGGTGACAATACCTCGCGCCTTGTGTGGTTTTCAACTCTGGTCTTAGACGGTATTTGTGCAGCTCCTGGTCGCACCGGGACTGACGACTCCTCCTCTCACCGGACTGTCGGGGTTGACAGTTGTCCTCCTGAGCGGCAGAAACCTCCCGCCTCTGAAGTAGTCCACACGGACCACCTGGAACTCCACACTCCTTGTCCCACAAGGAGTTGGAAGGAGTCGCACCCTCCTGTTGACGTACTAGTCGCCAACACACTCTCCTGCCTCCAGTTGCAACTGCAGTTGTCTTTCCCTTGCTGCGCCTCCCTTTGCGGGTAGCACTTGCTTGGGCTCTCTCTCGGTTACCAAAACTAGAGAGAACGAAAACTTTCTAGAGCAACTGGTTGCACTGAGCTTTACTTCGAGAAGCCTCCAATACCCCTATATATAGTAGGGTCATGAGACAGGGTTCTCTATCCCGGGCAATGTGGGACTAAAAGCAGGAGTAGAAGGGTTTGAGATTTTCCACAAAAGAAACCAACTCGCAACCTGAACCGATCATTTCACAACTCAAACGATCGTCTGGACCCTCCAGCCGATCGGTTGGACACTCCAGCCGATCGTTTGGATCCATGAGCCGATCGGTTGGACACTCCAGTCGATCGGTTCGTGATCCCGGTTCAACCCAAATTGACTTTCCTTCTTTTGTTTCTAATTGGTATCGAATACCAATCCTATTTCCCAATCTAATTGGGCAATTGAAACGAAAGGAAAATTCTCACCAATCCTATTTTCCCAAGTTTCTCAGTTGCACCAGTTGAATCGATCTTTTCAACACTTGAAGCAATCGGTTCACCCTGGACTTGAGCCGATTGGCTCAACACTTGAGCCGACCGGTTCACCAACCTCAGTCGACCGGTTCATCACATGAACCGATCGGTTGGGAGTGCAGGTTGTGCAGAATCTGTCAATTGCGATTTTAATCAATCTGATACTCCAATCAATGTGTCCAACACCTTGAACATTATGATATTAAGCCATCAATTGATTGAGTATTTAATTGAACTACTAAACTCCTTTAGTAATCAATCTAAACTTTGCTTGTGGACAAAACTCCTCTTCCAGGTTAAATCCTATGTGTGTGATCCTGTAGGTCCATTTCATATTGGCAGTGAAATTCCATAACATTTATGGCTTCACAAGCAAAGAGCGGTGCCTAGTCACACATCAGTGCTACCCAAGTGAAAGTAGAAAGTTGGAGAACAACTTTCAATCCTACAATCCATGAATGGTGTTACAGTGAATGTATAATTCCTTTGTCACTGATATCTCGAATGAACTCGAGGCATGGAACAGTCATCCTGTCAACGTTCATTCACTTTCTTGATCTCAGAGCAGATTGAAGGAGATATGTATGACATCAATATCACATACTGATTCACACATGTGTGCGCACGCCTATCTCAATCCTACTCATCAAGTGGCCTTGGATATCAAACTCCCTTAGGAGGGACAAATCCCATATCTATCACTCACCCCTCAAAAGCCCCATGTGTCAAAGCCACCCAATCATCACCTTTATAACAATCCATGTTTTAAGACTGCGTTTGATGATGTCAAAGTGTGCCCAACGACATGTGTTGAGTGTAGTGATTTCAGGTCAAAGAATCACATTCACCACCATCACTGTGAGTACTGACTGTGACTACCATGTCATGGTTCCATGTGTCAAACTCATGGTGGGTCTGTCTGGTACACTTGTTCTCTAACAAATACCTATGTGTTTGGTTTGATATCTCTATATCATGACTAATGAGATTCTGTCATCAACCAACACCACAATCTAGTCTTGTGTGTCATTGCTGTCTACCTACCTTCCACAATGACATCCGACTAGGGACATAACAAGAATGAACAAATGTTTAGCATACGTATGATCTCATCGTTCAGGTCCTGAACCTGAAGGCATACGTCATTGAGTAATGTCATTCTCTAGACATTCAATCTGTTCTATCACTATCTCATATGACTGAAATAGAAAGAATTGGAAGCTTTCCTTTGATGTTTATCAAATCAATCTTAATGCATCCCACCAATCATCCCATGATTGGCTCTCAGGGCATACATACCAACAGACTCCCACTTGCACTGCGAGACAATCACCCTTGAATCATATTCATAGTGATCTTCAAACATGTCCCACACGTTACTGTGCTCTTGTGCCAACATAGTGAGTTATGGCAACACCTTGCCAAAGTCAGTATTAATTGCATGTCTCACATATCTTCGTTGTACGTCACACATATGAGATGGAGTTGTCGTAATATGCGATCCAGTATTCCTTTGCTAACCTTTAGCCACATTGCATGATCAAGGATTCCATACTTGTCATCAATGAGCGGAATATCTATAAGTTCATCGCATGAACTTCTAGATCCATATAGTATCCATTGTTGTTCTCTAACACACAGATACTCGACATTTCCTTTTAAATGGTTTCATTGGAACACTTCCAATTATCAACAAACTTTCACTTTTATATATCCTATATATATTTTGCGATTAATTTTATGTCCTTTCGGAAGTTCGCATCAATGTAACTCTTTACATTGAACTATTCCTTATCTCCATAGAACTAGTACTTCACAAGTACTTATCAAGTTCTCATGGTATTCCAATAACCCTTACTGGAAGTAGACAGACATCCACTCGTCATGTCCCACATACGAGTTATCAGGATGAGCACATCATATTGCCATGTCATACATACAAGATGATGAATGCATTTTGTTCTTGCCATGCAAGATAATGGGATGATTACATACATGATAGATCCATATCTATTGTTAGTGTTCCCATTCTTCATAAGAATTGGACACTTGGCCTTGGGATACTAACTCCATGTAATATGGACAAGTTTTCTCCCACTGAATCTGTGCATACTGAACTCTTCAGTACAGATTGCCAATGTATGCTTTCTCTTTTCCAGGTCAAGAGGTTTTCGAGAACTATCTCTATAGATCTCTATTCCTATCACATAGGAAACATCTCTATCTTCCTTAAAGATAATTTCCACTTTTGGATTTCCATTCTAGAACATTTCCATTTCACATCAACATGTGGAATGTGAACACGCTCCCACTAAATCACAGATCCCTTCTTTATCTTTGACATATCAGTCAAACCCTTTGACTATATCATCAAAGTAAAGATCCAATTCTGAGTTGCTTGTACTCAATCAATCACATTGATTAGTCCATTGTAACTTATAGACTTCATTTGCATTAGTGGATTCATAAACCTTATAGGTTGTGTCACGTACACATCCTTGTTTTATTCCTCATAGGAATGCAGTTTTAGTATCCATATGCCAAATGTCTTAGTCATTAAGTTGCAATCAACAAGCATCATCCTTCTTAAAATGTTATCCATGTGTCTTAACACTTAAGATTTATTCGCACTTATGGATTTCATCCCAATGAGTGCTACCATAAAGGTCATACCTTATGGTTTACATGGAAGTCATTTAGGATATAATGGTCATCTACCATAACTCAAAATTCAGTTCATCTCATTCATCTAGATAGTTGACTCATCACATGACCAACTCATCATATAGATGATCGAGATGTATCTGTCAACGACATAAGAACTAACAACTTCTTGTGATTCTTAATGTCCTTTATTAGTGTAGGGTATTCTTTATTTAAGAATAATTTAGTTATTTGATAATCATTCTCTAACTCCTTAGAGTATGATTCCCTTTTGATTTAGACATCACTATGCCTTAATCATGAGTTTACTATGATACACTATCATAATCATTCATAAGGATCTCAAACATTTTGGTCTAAGTATTTCATTCATTGATCTCATCAAGAATCAACACTTTACCAAGTTCGTACTTCATCTATGATATTCTTGAACACTTCAAGATATTCATATTGGTATTTCTCTAAACACCTTTTGAAGTATTAGCATTTATTCCAATAGATATGTAAATACATCACATGTATTATACCTTATTGGATAATCATTCTCCCACTACCATTAGTGAAGATTGATTAATCATGTATAAGAGATTCATGTCTCTTACTGGTTCTCTAACCAAAAGAGTCTAGATTTATCCATCACATGGAAACTAGAAATGAATTTCTCATGATTCATGCTAATTTGATTGTTTGAGTTATCAATAACATTAGGTATCATTTTATCTTATGCATACCATGTATCATAAGATAAACAAGGCATTGCCACAAAGATCATATCTTTACGATTGAAACATCAACTTTATTAATTGCCATCATTGTCATACAATATGCAAAAATAAAGTGCTTCTATCTATTGGCAAATTGAAATAGCAGTTCTCAACTCTATTTCATCCCCTTTAGGCTAAAATAAACTGAAAGATACTCCTATCTATGGCAGCAACACTTGCTCCAATGATGGGTACTTCTTTCTTGGTCCTTTCACAAAGGCCATCACTTCTTTGCGGATCTTGCATATCATATATGACAGATCCATATCTTGGTATCATATACCTCAGATAAAGAAGCAGTTCATTTCATGATACCTTAGGTGGAGATCTCCATCCCCTCCTTCATCTTCTTTTGTTCTTCCAGATATAGAGGGAAATTCCCTCATACACCCTTTCCCCATGTGCCTTTGAGGCTGAAGACGGCTTGGGCTGCTGGCTAGCATCAAAACACTTCTTAGCTTTTCCCTTGCCCTTGCCCTTGCCCTTACCCTTCAGACTTACCCTTCATTGATCACATCAAACATTAGGGTTTGTATTTCTTCATAATTGCCTCTACTGTCCTCAACATGTCCAACAACTTTGTCAATGCTTGTCAAAGTTGTCCATGTCATAGTTCATCATGAACTGTATGATTCTCGCAACATTTGTAGTATCATACCAATAACCAACTCTTGGCTCAGAGGGAATCCATCTTAGTCAGGTTTTTCCATATACCCAATCATATTGAGTGTGGGAATACCTTATTGGATCTCCTTCTGTCATGACATACTAGGACAATGTCCTTGAGACATCATATGTCTCATGTTGTCTCTGCAACTTATAGTTCAGAGAACAGAACATCAAGCACTCCTTATCAATGTCATCCTTGGTATGCTTCCATAAGCATATTTTCATCCATTGATGTGGTGGGATCGAGTTCATCTGGTTCTGGTATAACTAGGACTTAGAGCTTTCACTCTATGATTGAGAACACTTCTCATCATCCTAACCAGTCGTGGAATTATTCCCATTTAATTTGTTGGCCTCAAAGACCGATCGCAAATAAAGTGATTATTGTTGATTAACCATTTATTTTAACAAAAGGAAATATATGCAATTTTAGTCCAAAACTCTTTTGACTTATTTGATTGATTTGAAAAGTTGACGATAAAAATTAGGCCTTTAATTAATTATCGCTCCCACTATTTTAGTTCAAATTGATAGCCCTCACCATCAATTCAGAAGATTGCAACGTACAACCTTCTAGTGGGCAAGATCCTGAAATCCTCTAAGTCATGAACCAGCTAGGGTTATCACCCACAACTTAGATCTCTCAGGTAGGAAACTCTTGCCAATTCATCATATGCAACTCTTGATAAGATGTCATATGCAACTCCTTGCCATGAGCATCTCCATGCCTCAAGGTGCTAGATCCTATCTAGGTCACCTTGTTAAGTCCGACCCAAAGCAAACACGATGAATATGCACCCTGCTAGGGCAGACCCACACATTCATCCTTCACACTTCTACGAGATAGACGGTGCACCACGCTAGGGCGTGCCCACACTTGGTCGATCAAGATTTTCACGTGTGTCACATTTGGAAGGCATCTAAAACTTAATATTTTAATGAGGGATTTTATATATATATATATATATATACATATCCAATCACCACAATACATAGTATGTATCATATACATGCTATATCCCACAGAAAACATGCAAAATGATAAAAGCGATGATTATGGCCATCCTAATGTGATTCCTCGAGCCAAGAGGAATCACGGTCATGTAGGTCTACATCATATGCAACCTGTACAAGATGAACTCTATGTTTTTCCTTCTGAGTTGATCAACTCATCATATGAATGATCTGCTCTCTCTGACCGGTCGTCTGGGTGCCACCAGCTGATCGGTTGGCTCCTCCAACCGATCGGTTCCCCTGGTCATCGTGCATCTCCTTCTGGCCGCCACCCGCTCGTCTCGCTCCTCGAACCGGTCATCAGCTGATCGGTTCACTCCTTGAACTGATCGTCAGGAACGTCAACTGATCGGTTCACGCCTTGAACCGATCGTCTCAACTGTCGTCAGGATGTCTTCCGTTCTTCGACATAACAGGAAATAAAATAAAAAATCTATCCTATTTTACATTATAAAAGGAGAAACCCTAAGTTACATTCGGGGGGAGCAAAGGTAGGAAAGAATATTGAATTATTTCGAGTTACATCAGGAATAGGAGAAGGAAGATCGATGCGCAGACCGAGATGCAAGAAACCACATACAACCATACACAGATAGGGTTTATTGGCCATAACCACGCTATACATCCACCACAAAACTCGTTTAAGGGCGACACGTATCGAGTGCATTAATAATACATATCATATATGTAATTGGGATTTGTTGATTTAGGATTGGACATGCATAAAGCCAATATTATTCGCATCGTATGCAATAAATAAAGGTGACAAACCAAAATCGATCATATCGATATTCCTAAAATATAGAGCAGTTGACGTGGCTCTGATACCACTGTTGGGTTTTAGGGGAGACAGAGAAGGCAGTGGAAACAAAAATTTTCTCCCCCAAACCCAGAATAAGGAAACACGTCAACGTCTATATAATAGGAAAGGGATGGTTTGTGGAATCATACCTTGTCCCGAGGCTTGCTCAGTGAAAATACCTCGCACCTTGCACGGTCTTCAACTCCGGTCTTGGACGGTATCTGTGCGGCTCCTGGTCGCACCGGGACTAACGACTCCTCCTCTCACCGGACTGTCTTGGTTGACAGTTGTCCTCCTAAGTGGCAGAAACCTCCCGCCTCTGAAGTAGTCCACACGGACCACCTAGAACTCCACACTCCTTGTCCCACAAGGAGTTGGAAGGAGTCGCACCATCCTGTTGACGTACTAGTCACCAACACACTCTCCTACCTCCAGTTGCAACTGCAGTTGTCTTTCCCTTGCTGCGCCTCCCTTTGTGGGTAGCACTTGCTCGGGCTCTCTCTCGGTTACCAAAACCAGAGAGAACGACAACTTTCCAGAGCAACGGGTTGCTCAGAGTTGTACTTTGAGAAGCCCCCAATACCCCTATATATATAGGAGGGTCGTGGGACAGGGTTCTCTATCCCGGGCAATGTGGGACTAAAAGTAGGAGTAGAAGGGTTTGAGATTTTCCACAAAAGCAACCAACTCGCAACCTGAAACGATCGTCTGGACCCTCCAGCCGATCGGTTGGACACTCCAGCCGATCGTTTGGATCCATGAGTCGATCGGTTGGACACTCCAGTCGATCGGTTCGTGATCCTGGTTCAACCCAAATTGACTTTCCTTCTTTTGTTTCTAATTGGTATCGAATACCAATCCTATTTCCCAATCAAATTGGGCAATTGAAATGAAAGGAAAATTCTCACCAATCCTATTATCCCAAGTTGCTCGGTTGCACCAGTTGAATCGATCGTTTCAACACTTGAAGCAATCGGTTCACCCTGGACTTGAGCCGATCGGCTCAACACTTGAGCCGACCGGTTCACCAACCTCAGCCGACTGGTTCATCACATGAACCGATCAGTTGGGAGTGCAGATTGTGCAGAATCAGTCAATTGTGATTTCAATCAATCCGATACTCCAATCAATGTGTCCAACACCTTGAACATTATGATATTGAGCCATCAATTGATTGAGTGTTTAATTGAACTACTAAACTCCTTTAGTAATCAATCTAAACATTGGTTGTGGACGAAACTCCTCTTCCAGGTTAAATCCTATGTGTGTGACCATGCAGGTCCATTTCACGTTGGCAGTGAAAGTCCATAACATTTATGGCTTCACAAGCAAAGAACGGTGCCTAGTCACACATCAGTGCTACCCAAGTGAAAGTAGAAAGTTGTAGAACAACTTTCAATCCTACAATCCGTGAATGGTGTTACAGTGAATGTACAATTCCTTTGTCACTAATATCCTGAATGAACTCGAGGCATGGAACAGTCATCATGTCAACATTCATTCACTTTCTTGATCTCAGAGCAGATTGAAGGAGATATGTATGACATCAATATCACATACTGATTCACACATGCGTGCGCATGCCTATCTCAATCCTACTCATCAAGTGGCCTTGGATATCAAACTCCCTTCGGAGGGACAAATCCCATATCTATCACTCACCCCTCAAAAGCCCCATGTGTCAAAGCCACCCAATCATCACCTTTATAACAACCCATGTTTCAGGACTGCGTTTGATGATGTCAAAGTGTGCCCAATGACATGTGTTGAGTGTAGTGATTTCAGGTCAAAGAATCACATTCACCACCATCACTGTGAGTACTGACTGTGACAACCATGTCATGGTTCCATGTGTCAAACTCATGGTGGGTCTATCCGGTACACTTTTTCTCTAACAAGTACCTATGTGTTTGGTTTGATATCTCTATATCATGACTAATGAGATTCAGTCATCAACCAACACCACAATCTAGTCTTGTGTGTCATTGTTGTCTATCTACCTTCCACAATGACATCTGACTAGGGACATAACAAGAATGTACAAACTCTTAGCATCTGTATGATCTCATCGTTCAGGTCCTGAACTTGAAGGCATACGTCATTGAGTATATTGTCATTCTCTAGACATTCAATATGTTCTATCACTATCTCATATGACTGAAACAGAAAGAATTGGAAGCTTTCCTTTGATGTTTATCAAATCAATCTGAATGTATCCCACCAATCATCCCATGATTGGCTCTCAGGGCATACATACCAATAGGGTTATGGTTTATCATCATATTGCCCAAGATTAGGGTTTCATGCTCTATAACCCAAAATTAGGGCTTCACATACCTTTACCCTATATCAGGGTAGGGTTTCATATAGCATCATAGCATCACCCTGGATTAGAGTCTCTCATCACATTACTATATTAGGGTTTCACATGGCATCATCCTTAATTAGGATTTCACATGACATCACCCTTAATTAGGGTTTTACATGACATCACCCTTAATTAGGGTTTCACATAACATCACCCTTAATTAGGATTTATCATTTCATTACCCTAAATTGGGATTTCTCATATCATCACCCTAGATTAGGGTTACATCGTTACCCTAGATTAGGTTTACACCTAGCATTTCCCTAAATTAGGGTCAGGATTCATCAGCCTTCTCAATTAGGGTTTCATGATCTCTTTATCAAGGGGCATACCCTAAATTACATATTATTTTCATGTTGAGAGTGTAGGGGATTATCCACTTACTTGATCATTATACATGTATAAATTCCTCTCTCTCATCCCCTCTAGGATGTGGATCACTTCAAACTTGATTATATTAGCTCAACCCCTCATTTAAGTATACACACTTAGGGTTAGCTTAGTGTGTTGAGATGTTGCTTCCATAAGCATCAAAGGTTAATCCCTCAAAGGGTACTAATCACCCAAGTACCTTAAAGGTACAACCATTGTAATCACCTTTGATAATCATCATTAACAATCATAGGGTTAATTAATCTTTCATAGCTTTGAGACTATTAGATCTCCAAACGATTTTGTTACTTTTGATCCTTCAAACGATTTTGACCTCCTTGACCTTCAAACGGTCTTAAACACCGTTAGACCTTAAATGGTCTTGGTTCAATTGTACCTCCAAACGGTCTTGAATCTTTTGTACCTCTAAACGGTCTTTCCCTAACTCTTCAATCGGTTTTGAAACCATTTTCTCAAATTATCATTGAAACTGAATGGACAACCCACCATTGAAACTGAATGAACATCAAACGGTTTGAGACCGTTTGGTCCAAAACATCTTGAAACCGATTGGATCAACTAGGGTTTCCTCCAACCAAACAATTGGTTTTAGGGTTGTTTTATTGAATCAATCATCAATTGAACCATTAAGAGTACATCCAATTACAGCCCTTAGATCTCCAACCATTTATCACAGCCCTTGAACTCCAAACGGTCTTGAGACCGTTTAGTCTCAAATGGTCTTGAGACCGTTTTCTCTCAAACGGTCTTGAGATCGTTTTCTCTCAAACGATCTTGAGACCGTTTGAGTCATTCAACTTAGAATTTGACTCAATCGGTTTAGAATTTCAACCATTCAATCCAATTAGGGTTAGCAATCAATGGATCACCCATCCTTGAATTCATTAAATTAAATCAATTTGAGCCATTGGATCTTCATCATTCACATCAACAATTAACTCCAAACAATTTTGAAGTAAATTACCCATTCGATCTTGAGATCCATTACCCATTTGGTTTTGAACTCAATTACCCATTCGATCTTGAAGTCAATTACCCATTCGATCTTGTACTAAATTACCCATTCGATTTGAAGTAAATTACCCATTCGGTCTTGGGTTCAACTACCCATTCAGTCTTGGGTTCAACTACCCATTCGGTCTTGAACTCAATTTCCCATTCGGTCTTGAAACCGAATCAATTCAATTGGTTTTGAAACCGAAATAGCTCAATCGGTTTTGAAAACCGACTGCCCCTTCCTTTGTTGAGGTGTGTGCTTAAGATGACATCATCATCTTCAAGCTTCAAACCTTCGAAATTAGTTATGATTCTTATGGTGATTTCAACAACTAATCAAAAGGAAATCGAGAAAGAAGAAAGGTTCAACACATGATGAATAAATTGCAAGCCATAATGACATTTAAGGGTTCAAGTTATATAACCCGCCTTCAAAATTGAATCCAAGCTTCAAGCTTCACGTCCTTAATGGTGAATGAAGCTTTCTCAATTGTCCAAGGCTCATCCTCAAGTCTTTGAGTGAAATGAATGGCTAAAGGTTGGGCCACATCCTCCTATTTCTCCTAAGCTCCTCTGTGCACGGCCAAAGCAAGGAAAGAAAAAGGGATCGAAAAAGCCTTTCATGTGGGTTGAAAATGGGATGTATATAAGGGAATTCCAATGAGAGAGAAAGTGATAATAAAATCCTCTAATCCCCAAAATTGGTGCCACATGCTCCCCTCAATCCCTTACATACGAATCCATATCCCCCACCTTGTAATTCCTCTTCATTATCCATGAATTAAAGAAAAGCAAATTAAGCACCTTAACCATTATAATAATAATATCCAAAATTGAGTGGATATTACTTTTTAGTTAACTAATGTGAGTGGGCTCTCCACTCACTTTAGATATTTCATGGCCTTTGTAAGGCACAAGGATGTTCACACTTATGCAAATTCAACCATCTCATTTTTGGTTGAAGGGTACTTCCATTAATATATTTATTTTTGCATTAAATTGAATTATGGTTTCAATTATGCTTAAATCTTGATTATTTTAATATCAAGATTCTCTCTCCTCCAAAGTGATACAAATGAGACTCCCCTCTGATTTTATTATCTCTAATTGATACCAAGAAATGTTAGGGACCCTCTAGAAGTGGTATTTTGCATATTGAACCCTAGGTTTTGGGTATATTTCACATTATACCAAAACTAGGTTTTAATGCACAAACATTGCTTAACAAGCTCTTTCTTGGTACTCAGGCTACCCCACAAGCCATACCTCTGCATCATTTTCATTCTTATGATGCTTCGACACTTTAGGAACATTTTATCCTATAATATTTGCAAGTTAACCCCTCAACTTGGGTAATTTGCACTTTAGTCCAAAACAAGTAAAATATTGTTTCAACATTATTCAAAAAGGACTAAAATTGAAACATAAGTTCCTCTTGAGCCTTAAATATTTTTCAAAAGATAAGGACAAGAATTTAAATGACTTGCTTAAGCAAAACCTCTAGGGTTAAGCCTTAACCCAGATCAGGGATGTTACAAAAACCTTTGATTTCTGCAATAGTTGTGTTATTAGCAAGAGTCATCGACTCCCCTTTGCAAATATGCATGTTAAGTGAACTATTCCTTTTGCACAGATATATTGTGACTTGTGGGGCAAAGCTCTTGTATTGTATAAATAGGGTTTTTCTTACTATGCTTTGTTTGTGGATGAATGCACTGGATATTGTTGGTTTTATCTGTTAAAGAAGAAATCTAATCTCCTCGAGTATTTTATGTTCTTTTACAAATTGGTTTTCAATCAATTTCATACCAAAGTTCAAGTTTTAATGACAGATGGAGGAGGTGAATTTGTAAATGCTACTAGGAACAAATATCTCTTATCTGAAGAAATTGTTCATCAACTCTCATGCCCTCACACGCATGAGCAAGTTGGACTAGTTGAGAGGAAACACAGATATATTGTTGAAATAGGCCTTGCTATGATGTTTGATGCAGGTGTGACCACCAGTTATTGGGTTCAAGCTTTTGCCTCTGCTACACATATAATTAACTGTCTTCCTTCTAAAGTGCATGGTTTCTTATCTCCCATCTATAATCTGTTCAAACAACAGCCTGATTATAACTCCCTGAAGATTTTAGGATGTCTCTATTTTCCTTGCTTAAGGCCTTATGCAACACACAAACTTAAACCCAGATCGCTGCCTTGTGTCTTTCTGGGATACAGTGACACATATAAATGATACATATGTCTTCACATTTTTTCAGGATGTGTCTACTTCTCCAGACATGTTAAGTTCAACGAAATGATCTTTCCCTTCAAACAGCAGGTTACCTCCAATGTTGCACTTGTAGAGTTAACAACTTTCTCTACTTTCTTAAATGCCTCAGATGCATCTGCTGATGATACTTCTCTCCCTTCAGCCACTACTTTCTGACACTCCCATACTACTCAGCATAATGGTTATGCTAACACCAGCTCTGTGGCAGACATTAATGGCACTCCTGTAACAGAGTATGCGATTTCTACTGCTTCTATCACTTCTCCAGACACCGTTATGCATGAGCAATATTCTTTACAACACAGTAACAAGCCTACTCCATATATTACAAACTCTACAACTCTCCCTCCTTTTCTAGACAATGGCTTGCAAGGGAGTTTCTCTTTACAAAACACTGATACCTCTACAGCTTTAGCTCTTATACCTGTTGAGACCGTCTCCTCCAGGTTATCAAACTCCACTGCCACACCCACTACAGAAAATATCCATCCGATGACTACCAGAGGTAAGGGTGGCATTGTTAAGCATAATCCAAAATATGCCCTCACTACACTTCTGACTCCTATGGTGCCCAAGTTGATTAAATCTGCTTTATAAGACATAGCTGGTGTCAAGCAATGAAGGATGAACTCGAGGCGTTATATTCTAACAACACTTGGTCTTTAGTAGCACGACCTCCTAACATCAATTTTGTGGGCTGTAAGTGGGTGTTAAAATCCAAACTCAAAGTTGATGGTTCACTTGAGAGACTTAAAGCACGCTTAGTTGCTAAAGGCTTCAGTCAAGAAGCTGGAGTTGACTATCTTGAGACATACAGTCCAGTTGTCAAAGATGCCATAATTCACATAGTTCTCACTATTGCCATCTCATCTAAATGGAAACTAACTCAAATTGATATCTGCAATGCTTTTCTCAATGGAGATCTCACAGAAATAGTGTACATGGATCAGCCACCTGGCTTCAAACATAAGCAATTTCCTAATCATGTCTACAAGTTAAACAAAGCGCTTTATGGACTCAAACAATCTCCATGTATGTGGTTCAATAAATTAAGCGATATTCTATTTTCTTATGGGTTCACTTGCAGCACAGCTGACCCTTCCCTATTTGTATTCCAACAACACAACAATGTTCTCTATCTATTGCTTTATGTCGATGACATAATTCTGACGGGTAATAATCTTGATTTTCTTCATCGGTTTCAGACTTCGTTAAGAACTACATTTAATATTTGCATTCTAGGCGACCTGGGATACTTTCTGGGCATTCATATTTCATTTCATCCCGCTGGCGCTATCTTGAGTCAAGAAAAGTATATTCTTGAAATACTTGATCAAGCTCACATGTGTGACTATAAACCTGCCTCCACACCCATTGCTATTAATTTTCATAAAATACCTGACTCTCCCTGTCTCAAAATTCCACACGAGTATCGACGCCTAGTTGGTTGTCTCCAGTACGCTACTATTACTCATCCGGACATCGCTTATGCCGTCAATACTGCTTGCCAGCACCTTGCCTCACCAACAGAATCCCATTTTCTTCTAGTCAAACGAATTCTTAGATATCTTAAGGGCACTTTGTCCCAATTCTTAGCTATCTCCAGTAATTCTACTCTACACCTGCGAGCCTTTAGTGACTCAGACTGGGCCTGTTGTCCCTCGACAAGAAGGTCCACTACAGGCTTCTCCGTGTTCTTAGGGAATACTTGTATTTCCTAGAGTGCCAAGAAGCAGATTATTGTTTCTCGTTCAAGCTGTGAAGCTGAGTATAGATCCCTTGCATCCACTGCTGCTGAGTTGACGTGGATTGCCTCTCTCCTCTGTGATCTTGGTATTTCCAGCTTGGAGCCAGCAACTCTGTTCTGTGATAATCTCAGTGCTCTTTAGCTCACTGTGAATCCAGTTTTCCATGCCCGTACCAAGCACATTGAGTTGGATTACCATTTCATTAGAGAAAAGGTTGCTCTTGGCCACATAGTCACAGCTCACATAGCTTCACATCAACAGCCTGTAGATATATTTATGAAAGCTCTTCTGAAGACTCAGTTCCAATTTCTACAACACAAACTGGGACTTCTGGTGCCCACACCCAATTTGCGGGGGTATTGGCTAAGCTAGTAACATGCGCTCACTGTGATTAAGTCACATTTACATTGTGTTTGTTTATATGTCTCAATCAATGTAAATGGACCCTAGACAGCTTAGTCGGATCCATTCAAAGAGAAATGTATAAAAAAACTTTGTAACTGGACTTTAACTCAACGAGGAATACAAACTACAATTCTATTTTTCCAAACTCTTTCTCTCACGTCCGAAGCCCCACTCTCTCCCTCTCTTCCTCTCAATTTCACTCCCCTCATCGCCTCCTCCCTTCTCTGTAATTTGATGCCTAGGGTTTCGCTTCTTGAATCAATCTCCATTTCTATTGAGAGGAATGACATATAGATTCAAATGGTGGAGAAGCGCCCCCTGCAAGGAGCGGGTAATCGAAAATGTCATGATCTTGAAGCGCGAGGAGGAAATCAAAGCCGTGGAGCGCCTTTCTTCACCCGCTTCTTCCTCTCCACGGCTTTGGGCCCAGAAGAAGTCCCGGAGGCAGAGCGCTAGGTGACTGATCACAAGAAGCCCTCATCCAAGAAGATAGCCTATGTTGGTACGGTATTCGACTCTGCGTCACCGAGCCCCAAGGCGCTGCACGTACCGTTTACATTTCTCGCAAAGAAGATCAATCTGAATGAGCATGCCCCTCAAATGGGGGTTGGGTTTTTGATGTTTTTATTGGTTGTCCTATAGAATAAGTATAGGAGGCCTCCTATACTACCAGTTTTTCCCTCAAATGTGCTGCCTTGGCATTAACATGACCTGACCAAGTGGATCATGATCGTTTAAGAAGAAGGATTGCTCTGGTTCAGCCGTGGTTCTATGATTGCTAGCGCAATGCGTGATTGTAGACATGATTTTTGTTGTTAAATTGTATAATTGATATTCATTTGATAAACAAACTATCATGTGCATCGTTGTGTATAGTTTGGTACACATGTGTACTACCATGTAGTTTGGTACACATGTGTACTACCATGTGTATTATTGTGTACACATATATATTCTCAGGAGTATCGTTTGGTACACATGTGTACTGTCATGTGTATTGTTGTGTATAGTTGTACACATATGTACTATCATGTGTATTGTTGTGTACATATGTGTAGTGGCATGTGTATAATTTTATACACATGTTGATTGCTATATATACAATTTTGTACACATGTCTACTTCTATGTATATTGTTATATACAGTTTCATACACATATATATTACCATTGTACTATTATGTACACGTGTATTGTCATGTCTACACATGTGTACTGCCAGGAGTATTATTTTGTACAGATGTGTATTACCATGTGTACTGTTGTATACAATTGTACACATATGTACTACCATGTGTATTGTTATGTACATATTTGCAGTGCCATGTGATTGTATACACATGTTGATTACCAAGTATACAGTCGTATATAGATGTCTACTACCATGTGTACTGTTGTGTACAGTCTCATACACATTTGTACTACTATGTGTATTGTTGTGTACACATGTGTATTGCCATGAGTATTGTACACATGTACACGTGTATTGTCATGTCTACACATGTGTACACATATATATTACCATTGTACTATTATGTACACGTGTATTGTCATGTCTACACATGTGTACTGCCAGGAGTATTATTTTGTACAGATGTGTATTACCATGTGTACTGTTGTATACAATTGTACACATATGTACTACCATGTGTATTGTTATGTACATATTTGCAGTGCCATGTGATTGTATACACATGTTGATTACCAAGTATACAGTCGTATATAGATGTCTACTACCATGTGTACTGTTGTGTACAGTCTCATACACATTTGTACTACTATGTGTATTGTTGTGTACACATGTGTATTGCCATGAGTATTGTACACATGCCTACTACTATGTGTACTGTTGTTACAATTTTGTACACATGTGTAATACCATTTGTACTACCGTTTGTACTGTTATGTATAATTTTGTACAAATGTGTATTACCATGTATACTGTTGTGTACATATGTATATTGCCATGTGTACTCATGTGTATTGTCAGGAGTATTATTTTGTACACATGTACTATCTTAGGTATTGCCATGTGTACACGTGTATTTCTAGGAGTATTGCCAGTAGTATTGCCATGTGTACGCATGTATTTTGCAATGTGTACAGTCTTGTACACATGTACTTTGCCATGTGTACAGTCGTATTGTGCCATGTGTACACATGGTGTACAATCTTGTACACATGTACTTTTCTATGTGTATAGCCTTGTACCCATATACTTTGCCATGTGTACGGTTTTGTGCAATGTGTACACATGGTGTGCAATCTTGTACATTTGTACTTTGCAATGTGTCCAATCTCGTACACATGTACTTTACAAAGAGTACAGTCTTGTACACATGTGAATTGCCATGTGTACTCTTGTGTACAATGTGTACACATGATGTACAGTCTTGGGAAAATATACTTTGCAATGAGTACAATCTTGTACAAATGTGATATGCCATGTGTACAATTTTGGACAGTGTGTACACATGGTGTACAGTCATATACTCATGTACTTTACAATGAGTATAGTCTTGTACACATGTGAATTTCCTCGTGTACAATTTTGTGCAATGTATACACATGGTGTACAGTCTTGTACACAATACTTTGCAATGTTTAGTCTTGTATACATGTACTTGGCAATGTGTATAGTCTTGTCCACATGTACTTTGTGATATGTACAGTCTTGTACACATGTACTTTGCAATGAGTACAGTCATGTACACATCTAAATTTCCATGTGTATAGTTTTGTACAATGTGTACACATGGTGTACAGACTTGTACACATGTACTTTGCATGTGTATAGTCTTGTACACATGTAATTTGCAATGTGTACAGTTTTGTACACATGTGAATTGCCATGTGTATAGTTTAGTGCATTGTGTACACATGGTATACAGTCTTGTACACAGTACTTTGCAATGTGTACAGTCTTGTACATGTGAACTTTTCAAAGTGTACAGTCTTGTACACATGTACTTTGCAATGTGTACAACCTTGTACACATGTGAACTGCCATGTGTATAGTTTTGTGCAATGTGTATACATGGTGTACAGTCTTGTACACATGTACTTTGCAATTAGTACAATCTTGTAGACATGTAAATTTCCACGTGTACAATTTTGTGCAATGTGTACACATGGTCTATAGTCTTGTACATATGTACTTTACAATGTGTACAATCTTGTACACATGTGGGTTGCCATGTGTACAGTTTTGTGCATTGTGTACACGTGGTGTATAGTCTTGTACATAGTACTTTGCAATGTGTACAATCTTATAGATATGAACTTTGCATTATGTACAACCTTGTACACATGTACTTTGCAATGTGTATAGTCTTGTACACATGTGAATTGCCACATGTACAGTTTTGTGCACATGTGAATTTGCATGAGTATAGTTTTGTGCAATTTGTACACATGGTGTATAGTCTTGTACATATGTATTTTGCAATGTGTACGGTTTTGTGCAATGTGTACACATGGAGTACAATCTTGTACACATGTACTTTGCAATGTTTACAGTATCGCACATCTACTTTGCAAATAGTACAGTTGTATACATGTGAATTGCCATGTGTACATTTTTGTACAATGTGTACACATGGGGTACAGTCTTGTGCAAATGTACTTTGCAATGAGTACAGTCTTATACAAATGTGAATTGTCATCTGTACAGTTTTGGGCAATGTGTACACATGGTGTACAGTCTTGTACTCATGTACTTTGCAATGAGTACAGTCATGTACACATGTGAATTGCCATGTGTACAGTTTTGTCCAATGTCTACACATGGTGTACAGTCGTGTACATAGTACTTTGCAATGTGTATTGTCTTGTACACATGGACTTTGCAATGTGTATAGTCTTGTACAAATGTTTTGCAATGTGTACAGTCATGTACACATGTACTTTGCAATAAGTCTTGTACATATGTGAATTGCCATGTGTATAATTTTATGCAATGTGTACACATGGTGTACAGTCTTGTACACATGTACTTTGCAATGTGTACATTCTTGTACACATGTGCTTTGCAATGTGTACAGTTTTGTACACGTGAATTGCCACATGTACAATATTGTACACATGTGAATTTCTATGAGTACAGTTTTGTGCAATCTATACGCATGGTGTACAATCTTGTAGACATGTATTTTACAATGTGTACAGTCTTGTACACATGTACTTTGCCACATGTACAATCTTGTACACATGTATTGTGCCATGTGTACACATGGTGTACATTCTTGTACACATGTACTTTGCTATGCACATGTACTTTGCCATGTGTACAGTTTTGTGCAATGTGTACACATGTTGTACAATCTTGTACACGTGTACTTTGCAATGTGTACAGTCTCAGACACATGTACTTAGCAAAGAGTTCTTGTACACATGTACTTTGCCATGTGTATAATTTTGTGTGGTGTACAATCTTGTACATGTGTACTTTGCAATGTATACAGTCTCGTACACATGTACTTTGCAAAGAGTTCTTGTACACGTGGGAATTGCGATGTGTACATTATTGTGCAATGTGTACACATGGTGTACAGTCTTGTGCAAATGTACTTTGCAATGAGTACAGTCTTGTACAAATGTGAATTTTCATGTGTACAATTTTGGGCAATATGTACGCATGGTGTACAGTCTTGTACTCATGTACTTTGCAATGAGTACAGTCTTGTACACATGTGAATTTCCATATGTATAGTTTTGTGCTATGTCTACACATGGTGAACAGTCTTGTACACTGTACTTTGTAATGTGTATAGTCTTATACACTTATAAATTTCCATGTGTACAATTTTGTGCAATGTGTACACATGGTGTACAGTCTTGTACACCATCTTGTACACATGTGGATTGCCATGTGTACAGTTTTATGCATTGTGAACACATGGTGTACAGTCTTGTACATAGTACATTGCAAAGTATACAATCTCGTACACATGTACTTTGCATTATGTACAACCTTATACACATGTACATTGCAATGTGTACAGTCTTATACACATGTACTTTGCAATGTGTACGGTCATGTACACATGTGAATTTCTACATGTGCAATATTGTATACGTGTGAATTTCCATGAGTATAGTTTTGTGCAATTTGTACACATGGTTTATAGTCTTGTACACATATATTTTGCAATGTGTACAGTCTTGTACACATGTACTTTTCCCATGTGTGCAATCTTGTACACATGTATTGTGCCATGTGTACACAAGGTGTATATTCTTGTACACATGTACTTTGCTATGTGTATAGTCTTGTACACGTACTTTGCCATGTATACGGTTTTGTGAAATGTGTACACGGTGTACAATCTTGCACACATGTACTTTTTAATGTGTACAGTATCGCACACATCTACTTTACAAACAATATGGTTTGAACACATGTGAACCGTGTGTAATGTTTTGTGCGATGTGTACACATGGTGTACAGTCTTGTGCAAATGTACTTTGCAATGAGTACAATCTTATATAATTGTGAATTGTCATGTGTACATTTTTGGGCAAAATGTACACATGATGTACAGTCTGGTACTCATGTACTTTGCAATAAGTATAGTCTTATACAAATGTGAATTTTCATGTGTAGAGTTTTGGGTAAAATGTACACATGGTGTACAGTCTTGTACTCATGTACTTTGCAATAAGTACAGTCTTGTACACATGTAAATTTCCATGTGTACAGTTTTGTGCAATGTTTAAACATGGTGTACAATCTTGTACACAATACTTTGCAATGTGTATAGTCTTGTACACATGGACTTTGCAATGTGTACGGTCTTGTACACATGTACCTTGCAATGAGTACAGTCTTGTACACATGCGAATTGCCATGTGTACAGTTTGTAAAATATGTACACATGGTGTATAGTCTTGTACACATGTACTTTGCAATGTGTACAGTCTTGTACACATGTACTTTGCAATGTGTACAGTCATGTACACATGTGAATTGACACATGTACAGTTTTGTACACATGTGAATTTCCATGAGTACAGTTTTGTGCAATCTGGACACATAGTGTACCATCTTGTACACATGTATTTTGCAATATGTACAGTCTTGTACACATGTACGTTGCCATGTGTACAATCTTGTACACATGTGAATTGCCATGTGTACAGTCTTGTGCAATGTCCACACATGGTGTACAGTCTTGTACACAACACTTTGCAATGTGTATAGTCTTGTACACATGGAATTTGCAATGTGTATAGTCTTGTACAAATGTACTTTGCAATGTGTACATTATTGTACACATGTACTTTTCAACAAGTACAATCTTGTACACATGTGAATTGTCATGTGTACAGTTTTGTACAATGTGTACACATGGTATACATCATTGTACACATGTACTTTGTAATGTGTATAGTCTTTTACACATGTACTTTGCAATGTGTACAGTTTTGTACACACGTGAATTGCCACATGTACAGTTTTGTACATGTGAATTTCCATGAGTACAATTTTGTGCAATCCAGACACATGGTGTACCGTCTTGTACACATGTATTTTGCAATCTATATAGCTATGTACACATGTACTTTGCCATGTGTACAATCGTATACACATGTATTATGCCATCTGTACACATGGTGTACATTCTTGTACACATGTATTTTGCTCTGTGTATAGTCTTGTACACATGTACTTTGCCATGTGTATGGTTTTCTACAATGTGTACAAATGGTGTACAATCTTGTACACATGTACTTTGCAATTGGTATAGTCTCGTACACATGTACTTTGCAAATAGTATAGTCTTGTATACATGGGAATTGTCATATGTACATTTTTGTGCAATGTGTATACACGGTGTACAGTCTTGTGCAAATGAACTTTGCATTGAGTACAATCTTGTACAAATGTGAATTGTCATGTGTACAGTTTTGGGCAAAGTGTACACATGGTGTACAGTCTTGTAATCATGCACTTTGCAATGAGTATAGTCTTGTACACATGTGAATTGCCATGTGTATAGTTTTGTGCTATGTCTACACATGGTGTACAGTCTTGTACACAGTACTTTGCAATGTGTATAGTCTTGTACACATGGATTTTGCAATATGTATAGTCTTATAAAAATGTACTTTACAATGTGTGCAGTCTTGTACACATGTACTTTGCAATGAGTATAGTCTTATACACATGTGAATTGCCATGTGTACAGATTCTTGCAATGTGTACACATGGTGTACAATCTTATACACATGTTCTTTGCAATGTGTACAGTCTTGTACACATGTACTTTGCAATGTGTACAGTTTTGTACACATGTGAATTGCCAAGTGTACAATTTTTTGCATTTTGTACACATGGTGTATAGTCTTGTACACAATACTTGCAATGTGTACAGTCTTATACACATAAACTTTGCATTGTGTACAGTCTTGTACATATGTACTTTGCAATGTGTACAACCTTGTACACATGTGAATTGTCATATGTATAGTTTTGTGCAATGTGTACACATGGTGTACAGTGTTGTACACATGTAGTTTGAGAGTACAGTCTTGTACCAATATAAATTACCATATGGACAATTTTGTGCAATGTGTATACATTGTGTATAGTCTTGTACACATGTACTTTGCAATGTCTACAGTCTTGTACTCATGTACTTTGCAATGTATACAGTCTTGTACCCATGTGAATTGCGTTTGTAAAGTCTTGTACACATGTGAATTTCCATATGTACATATTTATGAAATGTGTACACATGGTGTTCAGTCTTGTACGCATGTAGTTTATAATGTGTAAAGTCATGTACAACGATTCTTTGCAATGTATACAGTCATGTACACCGATTCTTTGCAATGTGTACAGTCTTGTACACATGTGAATTGCCATTTGTATATTTTTGTGCAATGTGTACACATGGTGTACAATCTTGTACAAACATACTTTGCAACGTGTATAGTCTTGTACACATTACTTGGCAAGGTATACAGTCTTGTACACATTCGAATTGCCACGTGTACATTTTTGTGCATTCTGTACACATGATGTATAGTCTTGTACACATGTACTTTGTAATGTGTACAGTCTTGTATGCATGTGAATTGTCATTTGTACAGTCTTGTACACATGTGAATTGCCCTGTGTATAGTTTTGTGCAATGTGTACAAATCGTGTACAGTATTGTACGCATGTAGTTTGCAATTTGTGGAGTCTTGTACAACGGTTCTTTGCAATGTGTACAGTCTTGTACACATGTGAATTACCATGTGTACACTTTTATGCAATGTGTACACATGGTGTATAGTCTTGTAGACACGTACTTTGCAATGTCTATAGTTTGCACACATGTACTTTGCAAGGTGTACAGTCTTGTGCACATGTGAATTACCATGTGTACTATCTTATGCCATGTGTACACATGGTGTACGGTCTTGTACATATGTACTTTGCAATGTGTACAGTCTTGTACACATGTACTTTGCAATTTGTATAGTCTTGTATGCATGTGAATTGCCATTTGTACAGTCTTGTACACATGTGAATTGCCATGTGTATTGTTTTGTGCAATGTGTACACATGGTGTACATTCTTGTACGCATGTACTTTGTAATGTGTACAGTCTTGTACAATGGTTCTTTGCAATGTGTACAATTTTGTACACATGTGAATTTCCATGTGTACATTTTTGTGCAATGTGTACACATGGTGTACCGTCTTGTAAAAATGTACCTTGCAATGTGTATAGTCTTGTACACATGTATTTGGCAAGGTGTATAGTCTTGTACACATGCGAATTGCCACGTGTACAGTTTTGTGCATTCTGTACACAAGGTGTATAGTCTTGTACACATGTGCTATACAATATGTATAGTCTTGCGCACATGTACGTTGCAATGTGTAAACATGGCGTACAATCTTGTTCACATAGAGTTTGCAATGTGTACACATGGTGTACAGTCTTGTACATAGTACTTTGCAATGTGTATAGTCTTATACACATGTACTTGGCAATGT
This sequence comes from Alisma plantago-aquatica, assembly GCA_963693085.1. Classification (NCBI taxonomy): domain Eukaryota; kingdom Viridiplantae; phylum Streptophyta; class Magnoliopsida; order Alismatales; family Alismataceae; genus Alisma; species Alisma plantago-aquatica. Next base: position 4,786,326 of record OY856411.1, read on the forward strand.
GTATAGTCTTGTACACATATACTTTGCGATGAGTATAGTCATGTACACATGTGAATTACCATGTGTATAGTTTTATGCAATGTGTACACATGGCGTACAATCTTGTACACATGGCGTACAATCTTGTACACATTTACTTTGCAATGTGTACAGTCTTGTACATATGTACTTTGCAATGTGTATAGTTTTGGATACATGTGAATTGCCACGTGTATAGTTTTTTACAATGTGTACACATGGTGTATAGTCTTATACGCATATACTTTGTGATAAATATAGTCTTGTACACATGTTCTTTGCAATGTGTACAATCTTGTACACATGTGAATTGCCAAGTGTACATTTTTGTCCATTGTGTACACACCGTGTACATTCTTGTAAAATTTATACATGTGGTCATCCGTGTGTATTTTTATCCGCACGCGTGTACTGACATGTCAAATTTTATCATTAATAAATTATATTAAAATTACTATTGAGTAAAGATATTGGCTAGCAGTAGATAGTTACCAACTTGTTGTTAGTTTTGTAGATGAGTTATGGATGATATAAGAAGACAATATTGTTGGGTTTTAGAGGAGGCAGAGAAGCAACGGAAACAAAAATTTTCTCCCTAAAACCCAGAACAAAAGGAATCGCGTCAACGTCTATAGAATAGGAAAGATGGTTTGTTGATGCATACCTTGTCCCGAGGCTTGCTCGGCGACAGTACCTTGTGCCTTGCGCGGTCTTCACCTGCGGTCTTGGACGGTGTCTGTGCAGCTCCTGGTCGCACCGTGATTGAAGACTCCTGGTCTCACCAGACTGACAGGATTGACAGTCGTCCTCCGAGCGGCAGAGGTCTCCCACCTCTGTAGTCATCCACACAAACTTCCTGGAACTCCGATCTCCTTGTCGCACAAGGAACCAGAAGGAGTTGCACCCTCCTGTCGGCGTACTAGTCGCCAACACACTCTCATGCTGCCAGTTGCAACTGCAGTTGTCTTTCCCTTGCTACGCCTCCCTTTTTAGGTAGCACTTGCTCGGGCTCTCTCGGTTACCAAAACCAGAGAGAACGACAACTTTGCAGAGCAACTGGTTGCACTGAGTTGTACTCTGAGAAGCCCCCAATACCCCTATATATATAGGCGGGTCATGGGACATGGTTCACCGTCCCCGGCAATATGAGACTAAAAGCAGGAGTAGAAGGGTTCGACATTTTCCACAAAAGCAACCAACTCGCAACCTGAACCGATCGTTTCACAACTGAAACGATCGGTTGGGGACCTGAACCGGTCGGTTGGAACACCAACCGATCAGTTGGGACCCATGAACCGGTCGGTTCACTTCTAAACTGGACAGTTGTGGTCCTGATAAGTTCCCGATTGACTTTCCTTCTTTTTGTTTCTAATTGGTATCAAATACCAATCCTATTTCCCAATCAAATTGGGCAATTGAAACAAAAGGAAAATTCTCACCAATCTTACTTTCCCAACTTGCTCGGTTGCATCAGTCGAACCGATCATTTCAACACTTGAAGCAATCGTTGCACCCTGACCATGAGCCGATCGGCTCAACACTTGAGCCGACCGGTTCACCAAGCTCAGCCGACCAGTTCATCACATGAGCCGATCGGTTGGGAGTGCAGATTGTGCAGAATCAGTCAATTGTGATTTCAATCAATCTGATACTCCAATCAATGCATCCAACACCTTGAACATTATGATATTGAGCTATCGATTAATTAAGTGTTTAATTGAACTACTAAACTCCTTTAGTAATCAATCTAAACATTGTTTGTGGACAAAACTCCTCTTCTAGGTCAAATCCTATGTGTGACCCTGCAGGTCCATTTCACGTTGGCAGTGAGAGTCCATAACACTTATGACTTCACAAGAAAAGAGTGGTGCCTAGTCACACATCAGTGCTACCCAAGTGAAATAGAAAGTTGGAGAACAATCCGTGAATGTTGTTACAGTGAATGTATAATTCCTTTGTCACTGTTATCCTGAATGAACTCGAGGCATGGAATAGTCATCCTGTCAACATTCATTCATTTCCTTGATCTCAGAGCAGACCGAGTGAGATGTGTGTGACATCAATATCACATATTGATTCACACGTGCATGCACATGCCTTTCTCAATCCTACTCATCAAGTGGCCAAGGATATCAAACTCCCTCAGGAGGGACAAATCCCATATCTATCACTCACCCCTCAAAAGCCCCATGTGTTAAAGCCACCCAATCATCACCTTTATAACAACCCATGTTTCAGGACTGTGTTTGATGATGTCAAAGTGTACCCAACGACATGTGTTGAGTGTAGTGATTTCAGGTCTAAGAATCACACTCACCACCATCATTGTGAGAGCTGACTGTGACTACCAAGTCATGGTTCCATGTGTCACTCTCACGGTGGGTCTGTCTGGTACCTTGTTCTCTAACAAGTACCTATGTGCTTGGTTTGATATCACTATATCATGACTAATGAGATTTTGTCATCAACCAACACACAATCTAGTCTTTAGTGTTATTGATGTCTATGGTTATTTCCACAATAACAACCGACTAGGGACCAAACAAGAATGTATACTCTTAACATCCGTATGATCTCATCGTTTAGGTCCTTAGCCTAAAAGCATACGTCATTGAGTAAAACCATTCTTTAGACATCTATCATGTTACACCATCATCTCAGAAATAGTTTAAACATATAGATCAGAAATTTCCTTTATTATTATTCAATTCATTTACAAAGTATCCCATTACAATCATCATATGACTTGCTCTATGGGCATACATACCAACAGACTCCCACTTGCACTTAGAGCCAGTCACCTTGGAATCTCATTCCTTGTGACCTAGCATGATCATCATGCTTCTGCAGAGAAAGGGCCTTAGTCAGTGGATCAGCTATGTTGTCTTCAGTTGGTATTTTGCAAATCTTCACATCTCCTCGCTGTACAATTTCTCATACGATATGGAAGCGCCGCAGTATGTGCTTGGACCGCTGATGTGATCTGGGCTCCTTAGCTTGTGCAATAGCTCCATTATTTTCACAATAAAGCTCAATTGCATCATAGCTACTGGGAACTACACCAAGTTCAGAAATGAACTTCCTGATCCACACAGCCTCCTTTGTTGCATGTGAAGCAACAATATACTCAGCCTCTGTAGTAGAATCGGCAACTATTTCTTGCTTGGAACTCTTCCAGCTCACAGCTCCATTATTAAGGCAAAACACAAATCCTAACTGCGATCTGTAATCATCTTTATCGGTTTGGAAGCTTGCATCAGTGTAACCCTTTACAACCAGCTCTTCCTCGCCGCCGTAAATAAGAAACGGATCCTTAGTCCTTCGCAAGTACTTGAGGATGTTCTTTACGGCTGTCCAGTGAGCATCCCCGGGATCTGTCTGGTACCTGCTCGTCATGCTGAGAGCATACAAGACATATGGGCATGTGCACAACATAGTGTACATGATGGATCCGATGGCTGATGCATATGGGATCCCATTCATACGCTCCCTTTCTTCACAAGATTGGGGACATTGAGCTCTAGAGATGGTGACTCCATGTAGCATGGGGATGTTGCCTATCTTTGAGTTCTCCATGCTGAACCGCTTCAGCACTTTGTCAATGTACGTGCTCTGACTTAGTCCGAGGAGCCTTCTAGATCTATCTCTATAGATCTTAATTCCTAGAATGTAGGATGCTTCTCCTAAGTCCTTCATTGAGAAAGTATTCCCAAGCCAAGTCTTTACCTTCTCTAAGGCTAAGACATCATTCCCCATCAAAAGTATGTCATCCACATACAATATGAGGAATGTGGTCGAGCTCCCACTAACCTTCTTGTACACACAAGGTTCATCTTCATTTTGAATAAAGCCAAACACTTTGACTTTCTCATCAAATCGAAGATTCCAACACCGAGATGCTTGCTTCAATCCATAGATTGACCTTTGTAGCTTACAGACTTTATTGGCATTCTTTGGATCTACAAAACCTTCAGGCTATGTCATGTACACATCCTCATTTATATTCCTATTAAGGAATGTAGTTTTAACATCCATCTGCCAAATCTCATAGTCATAATAAGTTGCAATAGCAAGCATGATCTTGATGGACTTAATCATGGCAACTGGAGAAAAGGTTTCACCATAGTCAACACCTTGAACTTGTCGAAATCCCTTAGCAACCAATCTGCCTTTATAAGTTTGCACATTGCCATCCATGTCAGTCTTCTTCTTAAAGACCCACTTGCACCCTATGGGTTTTACCCCTTCAGGTGGTTCCACCAAAGTCCATACTTTGTTGGAGTACATGGATTCCATCTCAGATCTCATGGCTTCAAGCCATTTCTCATAATATGGTCCCTCCATAGCCTCTACATAGGTAGTTGGATCATCATCTATGATCAACTCACCACCTTCCTGAGTTATAAGGTATCCAAACCTCTCAGGTTCAAGGCGGGTCCTACTAGATCTACGAGGTCCTTGTGTTACCTGAGGAGAATGAGATTCCACAACACCTTGTGAATCTCCATTTTCCTCGTGTACATCTACCGGTTCAATGTTTTCTTGTTGGGCTTGAACCTCTTCAAGCTCTATTTTCCTCCCACTGTTTCCTTTGGAAATAAATTCCTTCTCTAGGAACGCAACTGTCCTGGCAACAAACACTTTGTTGTCAGTAGGGTGGTATAGATAATATCCCCTCATTTCCTTGGGGTATCCAACAAAATAAAATTTATCGAATTTGGGTCCAAGCTTATCAGGAAACATTTTCCTAACGTAAGCCTCACAACCCCAAATCTTCAGAAAAGACAAATCGGGATGCTTCCCAGTCCATATCCCATATGGTGTCTTTTGAACCGATTTAGATGGTACTCAGTTAAGTGTAAACGTGGCGGTTTCAAGAGCAGGCCCCAGAAGGAAATTGGAAGATCAACAAAACTCATCATTGATCGCACCATATCTAACAATGTGTGATTCCTTCTTTCAGACACACCATTATGTTGTGGTGTTCCAGGCGGAGTCCATTGTGATACAATACCATGGGCTCACAGAAGGTCCTCAAACTCCTGGCTTAAGTATTCTCCACCTCAATCGGAATGAAGTGACTTAATACTTTTACAAAGTTGGTTCTGTACTTCATTCATGAAATCCTTGAACCTTTCAAGGGTTTCTGACTTATGCTTCATCAGGTACACATAGTCATACCTACTGAAATCATCAGTGAAGGTAATGAAGTACTGATACCCATTTCTGGCATTAGTTCTAAAAGGCCCACATACATCAGTATGTATGAGTCCAAATAGATCACTAGCTCTCTCACCTTTACCTGAAAAGGGAGTCTTGGTCATCTTGCCCAACAAACAAGATTCACATGTCTCTATTGATCCATAATCAAAAGAGTCTAGATAACCATCTTTATGGAGTCTAGAAATGTGCTTCTCATTTATGTGCCCTAGACGACAATGCCAAAGATATGTTTCGTTTGAGTCGTTGAGTTTTTACTTTTTGGTGTTTACGTTGCATACACTTGTCTCCAAATCTATCAAGTATAGACCATAAGACATTGGGGCACTGCCATAAAAGATCCCATCTTTAGAAATGGAACATTTTCCATTCTTAATAAGAAATTCAAATCCATCTTTGTCCAAACAAGAGATGGAAATGATATTCCTATTTATGGCAGGTACATAATAGCAGTTCTTCAACTCTATTATTAGCCCACTTGGTAGAGTTAACTCATAGGTTCCTACGGCACTAGCGGCAACTCTTGCTCCATTGGAAACACGTAGTTCAACCTCGCCTTTCCCCAAAGGCCTACTTCTCTTAAGATCCTTCACATTTGAACAAATGTGAGATCCGCATCCGGTATTAAGTAACCATGATGAAGAAGTAGTAAAGTTAATCTCTATCATGTATACACCAGAAGTAGAGATCTCTATCTCTGACTTCTTCTTCCATCGTTCCTTCCATCCTCTCCATGTAGAAGAAATTGATTTGGCGAGAGAACCCTTCTCTCCCTTACCTTTCGTTCCATTGATCTCTATCAATGGACTTTCTTTCTTCTTCACTAACACATTAAGCGTACATAGAGTGGATTCAAAGGTTCCTGGTATATCTGGATTGTGCAGAACACTTCTCACAGTCCTCAACCAGTTATGGAATTTATTCTCAATTAATTTGCCCATTTTAAAAGATGATTCTTTTGCCATTCTACAAGAGAAAATTGCATTTGTCAAAACTCCTTTTGATGTGATTTGAATAATATTTGACGATAGTTAATTAGGCCTTTAATTAATTACCGCTCCCACTATTTTTCATTCAAATTGACAGCCCTCACCATCAATTCGGAAGATTGCAGCGTACAATCTTCTAGTGGGTCAAGATCCTAAAATCCTTTGAGCCATGGACCAGCTTGGGCTGTCACCCACAACTCAGATCTTCCAGGTACGCAACTCTTGCCAATTGCATCATATGCAACTCTTGAAAGATGTCATGTGCAACTCCTTGCCGTGATCATCTCCATGCCTCAAGGTGCCAGATCCTATCTAGGTCACCTTGTTAAGTCTGACCCAAAGCAAACACGATGAACATGCACCCTGCTTGGGCAGACCCACACATTCATCCTTCACGCTTCCACGAGATAGACGGTGCACCACGCTTGGGCGTGCCCACACTTGGTCGATCAAGCTTTTCACGTGTGTCGCATTTGGAAGGCATCTAAAACTTAATATTTAATGAGGGATTTGGTTTTTATATACATATACATATCCAATCACCACAATATATAGTATGTATCATATACATGCTATATCCCACAGAAAAACATGCAAAATGATAAAAGCAATGATTATGGCCATCCTATTGTGATTCCTCGAGCCAAGAGGAATCACGGTCATCTAGGTCTACATCACATGCAACTTGTACAAGAAGAAATTTGTGCCTGCCTTTCTGGGTTTGATCAGCTCATCTCCATGACTGATCGGCTCGCCATCAAGTTGGTTGTTCGGGTGCCACCAGTAGATCGACTGGCGCCTCCAGCCGATCGGTTCACCGGTCGTCGTGCATCTCATCAGGTTGCCACCTGCTCGTCTCGCTCCTCGAACCGGGCGTCTAGATCACCAACCGATCGGTTCACGCCTTGAACCGATCGTCTCAGGTCGTCCGTCGTTCTTTGACATAACAGGAAATAAAATCTATCCTATTTACAATTTAATTGTGAAATCCTGAGTTACATTCGGGGGGAGCAAAGGTAGGAAAAGAATTCTCGAATTATTTCGAGTTACATCAGGAATAGGAGAAAGGGAATAGGTGCGCAGACCGAGATGCAAGCAACCACATACAACCACACACAGATATAGGGGTTTATAGGCCATAACCATGCTACACATACACCACAAAACTCATTTAAGGGCGACGCGTATCGAGTGCATTAATATTACATATCATATATGTATATTAGGGGTTTGTGGATTGGACATGCATAAAGCCAATTTTATTCGCATCGTATGCAATAAATAAAGGAAACAAACCAAAATTGATCATATCGATAATCCTAAAATATAGAACAGTTGACGTGACTCTGATACCACTGTTGGGTTTTAGAGGAGGCAGAGAAGCAGCGAAAACAAAAATTTTCTCCCCAAAACCTAGAACAAAAGGAATCGCATCAACGTCTATAGAATAGGAAAGATGGTTTGTTGATGCATACCTTGTCCCGAGGCTTGCTCGATGACAGTACCTCGCGCCTTGTGCGGTCTTCACCTCCGGTCTTGGACGGTGTCTGTGCAGCTCCTGGTCGCACTGGGACTGAAGACTCCTGGTCTCATTAGACTATCGGGATTGACAGTCGTCCTCCGAGCGGCAGAGGTCTCCCGCCTCTGCAGTCGTCCACACGGACCACCTGGAACTACGATCTCCTTGTCGCACAAGGAACCGAAAGGAGTCACACCCTCCTGTCAGCGTACTAGTCACCAACACACTCTCCTGCTGCCAGTTGCAACTGCAGTTGTCTTTCCCTTGCTATGCCTCCCTTTTCGAGTAGCACTTGCTCGGGCTCTCTCGGTTACCAAAACCAGAGAGAACGAAAACTTTGCAGAACAATTGGTTGTACTAAGTTGTACTCTGAGAAGCCCCCAATACCCCTATATATAGGCGGGTCATGGGACAGGGTTCTCCGTCCTCGGCAATATGGGACTAAAAGCAGGAGTAGAAGGGTTCGAGATTTTCCACAAAAGCAACCAACTCGCAACCTGAACCGATCGTTTCACAATTGAAACGGTCGGTTGGGGACTTGAATCGGTCAGTTGGAACACCAACCGATCGTTTGGGACCCATGAACCGGTCGGTTCACTTCTGAACCGGTCGGTTGGTGGTCCTGATTAGTTCCTTATTGACTTTCCTTCTTTTTGTTTCTAATTTCCTTATTGACTTTCCTTCTTTTTGTTTCTTATTGGTATCAAATACCAATCCTATTTCCCAATCAAATTGGGCAATTGAAACGAAAGGAAAATTCTCACCAATCCTACATTCCCAACTTGCTCGGTTGCATCAGTTGAACCAATCATTTCAACACTTGAAGCAATCGTTTCACCCTGACCATGAGCCGATCGTCTCAACACTTGAGCCGACCGGTTCACCAAGCTCCGCCGATCGGTTCATCACATGAGCCGATCGGTTGGGAGTGCAGATTGTGCAGAATCAGTCAATTGCGATTTCATTCAATCTGATACTCCAATCAATGCGTCCAACACCTTGAACATTATGATATTGAGCTATCAATTAATTGAGTGTTTAATTGAACTACTAAACTCCTTTAGTAATCAATCTAAACATTGTTTGTGGACAAAACTCCTCTTCCAGGTCAAATCCTATGTGTGTGACCCTGCAGGTCCATTTCACGTTGGCAGTGAGAGTCCATAACACTTATGACTTCACAAGTAAAGAGCGGTGCCTAGTCACACATCAGTGATACCCAAGTGAAATAGAAAGTTGGAGAACAACTTTCAATCCTACAATCCGTGAATGGTGTTACAATGAATGTATAATTCCTTTGTCACTGATATCCTGAATGAACTCGAGGCATGGAACAATCATCCTGTCAACGTTCATTCCTTTCCTTGATCTCAGAGCAGACCGAGTGAGATGTGTGTGACATCAATATCACATATTGATTCACACGTGCATGTGCATGCCTTTCTCAATCCTACTCATCAAGTGGCCAAGGATATCAAACTCCCTCAGGAGGGACAAATCCCATATCTATCACTCACCCCTCAAAAGCCCCATGTGTCAAAGCCACCCAATCATCACCTTTATAACAACCCATGTTTCGCGTTTGATGATGTTAAAGTGTACCCAACGACATGTGTTGAGTGTAGTGATTTCAGGTCTAAGAATCACACTCACCACCATCACTGTGAGAGCTAACTGTGACTACCAAGTCATGATTCCATGTGTCACTCTCACGGTGGGTCTGTCCGGTACCTTGTTCTCTAACAAGTACCTATGTGTTTGGTTTGATATCACTATATCATGACTAATGAGATTCTGTCATCAACCAACACACAATCTAGTCTTTAGTGTTATTGATGTCTATGGTTATTTCCACAATAACAACCGACTAGGGACCAAACAAGAATGTATACTCTTAACATCCGTATGATCTCATCGTTTAGGTCCTTAACCTAAAAGCATACATCATTGAGTAAAAACATTCTTTAGACATCTATCATGTTACACCATCATCTCAGAAACAGTTTAAACATATAGATCGGAAATTGCCTTTATTATTATTCAAATCATTTACAAAGTATCCCATTACAATCATCATATGACTTGCTCTGTGGGCATACATACCAACAAATATCTAACATCGGTGGCTATAACATAAGTCAATGATTTCAAATTGATAAACAATACAGTTATAGATCTGACAATGCACTGCATCACAGATCAATAGGGATCGTTTGGGTAACCCATTTTAAACTGTTGTAGTATTAGTAAATTATGGGATTTTGACTGCCCCATTAACAAATTCCACAATTGTCAATCACATTGTTTGGGTAACGGTGTGATGAAGAAGACAAAATAGGTGCCCCATGTCCACCTTATTCTGGGACCTCTTCTTCCACTACAAGCACAACTTTTCTAGTCTTTTACGCTCTGTAGTCCGACCGATCTCAATCTAGGTAAGGAAATATGCTGTAAGTAAAGGGCATTCTTTCTACCACTTCCATCAACCAACATCTGGACGAGTGCGGCGGGTACAGCCCCTGAAAACCACACAAGCAGATCTCTCATACACAAAGCCATAAGCTTGCCAGAAGGAATCCACAACGCCCAATGCTCGAATCACCTGGGCGTCACAAACAACCTTGGTGTCGCGGCTTCACCGGGCGACTCATGATGTTGATGGTGGAGAAGAGAGGATGGGGAGTAGTGGTTGCAGCGGGGGGAGGACGGAGCACTGATAGTGGAGAAGAGAACCCATGAATCCATGAGACGATGTGGGTCGGGACCCTAACGACACTGGGCACGGGGATGGTGGAGAGGACGAGGAGCAGGAGTTGTGGCAACGGAGGCAGGACTAGGGAGAAGGTGATCTTGGTAGAGAAGTGACAGATCGGGGTAGAGACAGGAGATGAGTCAGGGGCGGAAGTAGGGACGGAACCAGAATTTTACATCTGGGGGGGGGGCGCTGAATTGCAATTAATGGCTATTATTTGGAATGGAGGGGGCTGAATGTAACGTACAGAATCTTTTTATGTCAAAAAGTCACAATAGGGATTTGAACCCGGGGCTACTTACCATATACCTCCTTCCTTTACCACTCCACCAATAGGTTTATGCTTCTCTCACTACCACCAACGGTTATTTAAGGCCTTTAGTGTCAATTTCTAAGCGACACCTATGTGGGCGCGGCTAAAAGCCCAACCGTTACGCGTCGGTTCTCAAACCGACGCCAAAACACTTCGCGCACCACCGGAAACGCGCCAGCAGGGGGTATAGGCATCAATTATTAGCATAGAAACCGACACCATATACCTTCTGTGGCGCATCTGGGGCACTATCGACGTCGGTTTATTAGTGATAACGGACGCCATCTCACCCGCTGCCACGGCCGTGCTGGTGTCTGGCCTCTAGGGAAATCGACATCGATTACTAGTAGGGAAACCGACATTGTAACCATATATCGTCGGTTTTTTCAAATAACTGACGCCTATGTTTTTTTTCTGTCAGTTTGCAGACCTGCTGTGGCTGGTCACAGGATGAGAAACCTGCAGTTCAGTTATGAACTGCAGGTTTTATGACATCCATTGATATCAACCAACAACATGCCACAAACCTGCAAAATTAACATGATGGACAATATTATATATATGTGATTCACACTCATGTATAAGAACATTTAATTCATATTATTTTTTTTCATCACACGCATGTAGAAACCAGTAGCAACCTGCAGTTCCATTTATTTCATCTTTTTCACATTCAGACACATGTAGAAACATTCATGTATTGATGATTTTCACATACAATTCATAAAAATTCATGATACAGCCACAATGAAGGGAAGCATGATACAAATACAATACATAAAGTGCATCACGCATAAGTGTTTCAGATTCATATAACAACATGACCGACTAACACATATATAGTGCATAACAACAACAACGCTGAATTTACAAACAACACTATAGCTTAGTACAATATATTGTGGGACTAAGGTGACGATCCCACCTGCTAAAACAGGTTACCGACAACTACATGTTACGACTGGGAGGTCGTGATTCAGAAACCGTATGCATTAGCATGAGGACAAATAGATTTCACCATGAGTTCACATTGAAGAAGGTCTACTAACCTACACTGAGCTAAACAAGTTTATCAATATAACTGATAAGCTTGTTTAGCTCAGTGTAGGTTAGTAGACCTTCTTCAATGTTAACTCGTGGTGAAATCTATTTGTCCTCCTGCTAATGCATACGGTTACTGAATCATGACCTCCCAATCGTAACATGTAGTTGTTGGTAACCTGTTTTAGCAGGTGGGATCATCACCTTAGTCCCACTATATCTATATAACCTTAGTGTGGGATGCTTGCTTTCTCTCCGACTGTTGCGCTTTGGATTTACAAAGCAATGTCGATGGCACCCTACATAGCTATGTCATGGCCAACCTGCATAGCCTGTAGCCTTTGGCGAATGCCTGCAAATTAAATATAATTGCTATTAACAAGTATCCTAAAAATTTGATTAAAAACACACTTACATAATATAATTATAAATGAACATATAGATAGAAACCTCAGGGATATATTCTTAAAACTTACATTGTCAGGCGGTGCATGGGAGGTGGATCGGTGTGCTCTACCCCACAACTATCCAGCATCGCATCAACGATGTCTACTGGAACTGGTTCATTCACATCTACGTCATCGGAGGATTTGTGAATTTGGAACATTCATGGGAACACACACTTCAGTTAGAAGCATTCATGTAGCAACTTTCAGTTCCATTCATTTAATCTCTTTTTACATCCACACACAGGGGTGTACCCCTAAACAGTAACTAAACAAAGGGGTTGGTGTACCCCTAAACATGCACATAACTAAAATAACTATTAATACAGACAAGTCTTGATAGATAGACAACTGAATACTACACTAACATGGTCCCGCATCAGTAACTTCGAGGACTTATCATTGTGGCGATCTTCTCCTGAAGTTCAGAAAAGAAAGCAGCTATGAGTATTGATTGCTTTCAGACAAAAAGTGTAAACACAAATTTTTTGTCCTGACAATTATATTTGTTAATTGGACCTACCGTGGCCTTTTTGATGATTGTGCTGTGTCGCGGAGCTCCTCACTGTATTTAGACAAATCTGAACTGACAGGGGCCTCATAATCAGATTCGTTCGAGCTCGAGCTGATATCCTCCGTCGTGCGCTCATACCGCCGTAGATGATCGGGGGTCTCGCAGTTGATGTTGGCTATCCAAACGTTGATGATATTATGGCCAACTGGATGGAGAAAAAGCATGTCGCTATGGCCCACTAGCATCTTTCTAATCCAATCACGCCAACCAGATTTTGATACAAGATTTCCCGCCAAATCATACTCAACCTCGATAACATGTGAATAATTGCCAAAATTTAGGGTCACTTCAACAGGCCTGTAGTGTCTTCCTTTTAGAAAACGTCAATGTTTGGGTATGGCCAATTAGTTTAAGGAACGATCATCTAGGATGATGTCCAATTGTTCTTCAATAGGGAACGTTAACATTGACATAGAAGCCCAGTTCATAGTGACTGTTGTGGGTGGACAGAGACTGCATAATATTAGTATTAACAAAGTGTAAGTACATATAACGATGTTATATATTTTCAGAAAAAGTTGTATAACAACAGTTAACCTTTTATTGCTTGTCATAACCAACTTTATTGTGGTAGACATGATAGCGTGAAAAGAAATCTAATAGAGGAGATCTGTCCTATATCTTTGCAATCGGTCCAAATGTTCACTAATCCTTCTTTGAGAATTTCAAGGAAGTAACTAGTATTTTCTATAATTTGATGTATCTTGGTATTTCATAAAATGAGGTGACACTTATTATCTATTTGTTTAATCAACACTCATATTTTAGAATATCAAAGAGGTTAATGGTGTCTGGCTTATTTTGTATAGGTGTGAGACCTATTTAATTTGGAGTATCCATGGACTACTATAGAAGGTGTGAGACCTATTTAAAGAGGTTAGTGGTGTCTTTGCACATTTTTACTATAGTCTTGTACTTATGTGTTTATCAAAACACTACTACAAGATATCTTATCATCTTATTATTTTGATAGTACCACAAATTTTATGACAAAAAGGATTCATCTAAAAATTATAAATTTTCTAAATGAGTTATGTGAGGTTATTATTCTTTGACTTATATGTAAATGGGATAGATTGCTACCTCTTTAGTTTTATGAGTACATGACACTATGTTTGAAATACTTTTTAAAAGGATAAAAGAACATACTTATAATAAGGACTCCGGCACATTCTAATCATTTTGAAGTGAATCAGAAAATGAACAGGAGCCTGGGTCCTATCCGCTAGTATCAAAGGAGAATTTGTAAACCTCAAAACCACCAACATGGTTTCCAAACCTACAACCTCATCTTCTACAAGCTCACCTTCTACAAACCTTTAGAACATATACATCTAGAAAGTATCAATGACTGCACGTATCAATGACTGCAAAGTCTATCATGCAGCTTGCTTGGCACATGAAAGAGAGACATGTTCAGTTGTATTGGCCCAAGTAGAAAGCAAACCCTGTTAGGGATAGGTCTAAATCTGACTCACAAGCACTATTTGGCAAATTGTTTGGCTAAACCTAAAGTAGGCATACAAATTGTGGTCTTCCCTGAACTAATTGCATTGGATGTACTGAAAATGTCATGCCCCACACAATAAAGTTGTAACATCAAAAAAGTCAAACTTAAATCTGGAAATGCACACTACAAATTTTAGCACGATCGTGTATGAATGCAAAACAATACTGAACTGAATTAGGATCAATCATAGGGATTGGTTAACTAAATTAGCATTGACATCTACTTGTTTAAAAAATAGGTTAAGCCAAGGCCAACACACATTAACAACACACATTAAAAAATAGGTTAAGCCAAGGATCAAAAAATAGGCCGACGCTCCACGCGCTGGTCTAACGAGCGGAGAGTTGTATCAATCGAGAAAGAGCAGAGCGTGCTAGATCGGACTATCACAATTTTTTTGGAGCGCGAAGTTGAAAATTTGGAGCGGGAAGTAAAAATAGTGTTACCAATTAGTTTTATAATTTGGTATGACAATTTCAAATTGCCACTAATTAAAAATAAAAATGCCTTTTTTATTTGGAGGCTTTACCTCTAGCAGTGGCAGTGGTGACGATAATGGCAAGCTCTGGTTCCAGCTGCTGCTGTTGGCGCTGGCTACTGGCACTAGCTTTGGCTCTGGCAGTAGGACTGCTAGCACGGTGGCTACTGGCACTGGCTTTGGCTCCGACAGTAGGACTGCTAGCACCGACAAGAGGAGAAGCGGCTGGAGGAGAGGACCAACGACGGTGGCGGCTCCACGAACGGTGAGCTCCACGTAGGCGGCGAGCTCCACGGAGGCGGCGAGCTCCACGAACGGCGGTGAGTTCCACAAACGGCAAGCTCCACGGTGGCGCTTCACGGCGGCGGCAAGCTCCACGGAGGCGGTGAACTCCACGAACGGCGGCGATGGCAGTAGCAGTAGAACGGCGTCGGTGAGCAAGGAGATCAGCGGCGGCGAGCAAGGAGATCGACGGCGGCGAGCAAGGAGAACGCTGGAATCGCCAGACCCTAATAGCCGATTGCAATCACAGAGAGAAAGGGGAAGAGTCGGGCTCGCTCGCGCGATATTAAAGTTAACATTTGGTGTCAGTTATTCAACAAAACCGACACATAAAACTAACAGTGTCGGTTAACAACACAAACCGACACCTGTTCCGAATGATAATTGTTGGTTTTAACTAGAAAAAAATCGACGTCTATCTACATACGCCGATTAAAAAATTGGTTCTCGATTAATGACCATAGTCGTCGGTTGTTTTGAAAAAGCGACGCTCAAAGGGTGTGAAAAATTTCCGCGAAGAGCGCGGGGAAACCCATAAGTGTTGGTCATTGATGTAAAACCGACGATCAAAATGTGCCCAATTTCTATTTCTCGAATAACCTTTCATCGTCGATTTTTTAGGTAATGACCGACGCCATATGTTAAATTGGAGGCAATTTTTTTCGCTGGAAATTTTAGATTTGGCGGTTAATTTTCGGCGTCGGTGTGTTATTAAGTAACCGACACCGAATAAAAGCGATATTCGTGTCTGGTCGCCCTTCACAGATTGATGTCGGTTTAATTTATAAACCGACGCTTTATTGTTTAGGTGTCGGTGTATTATTACAACCGACACCTTTAAAAATGATGTTATAAGTCATTTCTGTAGTAGTGTATATACTAGTTCTCTAACATTAGGTTTTTGATTTTTGGGGGAGGGAGGGGGGCTATAGCCCCGACAGCCCCCTTGGCTACGCCCCTAGGCGGAAGCCGCGGGACGCTTTCTCTGTAGTTCCGAAGCACGCCGATTTCGGAGAGCTTTAGAAGGGTTGTCGAATACGAAGGGGCGGAGATACGGCAATCTAACTATGACAGAGATAAATCACATGATATCATCCAAACAACATCCATATAAAAGCAGTTAGAATACGAAATTTAAATACAATACTGCTATCAATTGTAGCACCCAAACGCCAATTCACAAGAGAAAGAAACGAAAGAAGTCAGCGGTCAGTCAAACTTTTTCCTTTCATTTTAATACTAGCACACGTGCTAAGCACATGCACTCCGATTGTAGTGATCTTATACTATAACTATAAAACATAAAATAGTTGATTTCTTTGTCATTCAAAATCTCATGCCTTTAATTGTCACACATGATATCCTAGTTGTCTAAGAACATGTAATCGACTTAATTTTAATTTGTGCATCAACTTTTAAATCTTATTCAAGCTTAGAATTGACAATCTAAAATCAATTTTTCTCTGCTTAATAGGTCGACAAATTGGTTGCAACCCAGATTGAAAAAATATACTAAATATTGATTTTTGGTCACGATCATAGTTAATACTTATAATAATTTACATAAGAGAATAGTTTTATTAACATCCAAATGAATTCTTTTTTCCTCGCTAGAATTCTCTCCCCGATCTAATGGACTTAGAAGTAACAACAAAGTCAAAGTACTAAAACCACATTGTGAACAATAGCCTAGTTGTCATATAACTTGGAATTCGGTTTAATTTCAACTTAAGCATCAACTTTTGAATACTTTCCAAACGTAGAATCCATCAAGATCAACAAAATTTACACCCAAAATTATTTTGTTCATCGGGTTTAGACTTAGTAGCCATAATAAATTACATACAATGTGCTAAAAAAGAACGACTTCGTTAACTATGATCAACAAAGCTTGAATCCAAATATACTTTTTAAAACGGTGCAATTTTAGTACTCATAGTAGTTAACATACAACCTTAATAGAAAGTATCAATTAACATGCAATTGACTCACTTCAACTTATAGTGTGTCGCTAACAAAATAATTTTTGCTATCTTTACCCTGTGTATGTTTATTGAATGGTAAAAAATACGAAAAATATCAAGAAATGCACTGTGATAGAAACCAATGTGATTAAGCAGGCCGTGGAACCCAATTGACAAAATCAAAATCCAAAAATTAATATCATATCAAACTCATAATTGACTCACAATATTTTTACATACAACCTAAAAAAATACAATTAATTACCAGTTGACTCCTTCCAATTTTAAGTGTGTTATTATTTGGTAAAAGTATTTGTTGTCTAGAATACATAATGTACGAGATGTACACGTCATTTTACCCATTACAATTGTCTTTCTTTTATATTACTTGTACCTATTGGTGGAGAAAGACGATAAGCTAGTAAATACATATATAGACTAAGCTAGTAAGCACATAGATGGGTTGAGTCGATGATACAACATGCTGATGAAGCATATAAACATGCTGGAGCAGCAAACAATAAAAATATTTGTCATCTCGGAATACATAATGTACAATATATATGTGTCATTTTACATATTAACTGCAATTCTTTTGTGATTTATACTGTTGATTGGAGAAATATAATAAGCAAGTAGACAAATTTATAGACTTGAGCTAGTAAGAACATAGACGGGCTGACTTGAAGATAATCCTGCCGAAGCACATAAACATGTTGGACCTGTAATTTAATAGACGGACTGCTGAACCCAAGCAAACTGTAGGAAATAACATGTACACGACAGGGGCTCTTTTTAAGAAGTAGTTCAGTGGTGACGTAAAAAGTAAATTGAACATAAAAATATATTATACTTAGGCTCTAGATAGATAAAACCAATTTTCAAACTTATCCACACCGTAAGCTTGTAAACCTGGCAAGCTAGTCGCTGCACTATTGAAACTGTCCTCACGGTGAATACTCTTCATACTTATCCGTCATCAAAGCGAGCACACAAGTTCAGCAATCTAGCAAACACAGCTAGCAAGTAAGTGAAGCAGCTGGAAAAGCACACAGCACATTCCCTCTTTTTTATAGGGTAGTAGAATCTGAATGTCAGGCGATTTGCACCATGTTGTGGTGCATCATTAGCACGTTACCGGCAACGCCACCATTAGGCATCATCCTTTCATACTCACCAACACACACATCTGGCCAGAGGCGAGATGAGGCTAGCCGGGTCGACAACTTCCTCGTGCTAGGCCTTGAGGACGAGGTAGGGGACGGTGAACACGGTTAGACCTGTCAAACGGGTGGGTGGGTTGGGTTTAAGTTGGGTCGTTGAGGGTTTAGGTTTTGCGGGTGCGGGTCAAAAAGATGTAGTTCTAAACGGGTGAAACAAAGACAAACCCAAATCCGACCCAGCGGGTTGCGGGTTGTTCGCGGGTGCCCACTTAAAATTTTTAAAATATATATTGCTAGTGTTTGTTTATATAAGATATGACACAAAACAATCATGTTGCATACATTGTCACGTAAGATTTATTTATATATCCAAAAAAGTGTTACAAGAAAGTATCAAAATGCAACGCATCCATGAACAGGGCTGCAATATATCTATTAAAGAAGAGTCTGGCTGACTAAATTAAGTTTCTGAATCACACAAATGCTAGAGCAGTGTACGATACATACTTTAGACGTTCATACACTAGTCTTAATTAATGACCACCTACAACAAACAATAAAAAAATAATACAACAATATTTAGTATGAATTGTGGCATTCAAAGGAGACAAAGGATAGATCATGGAAAAACTAAAATAAAGACTGAAATTTAAGTCAGTTCTAGTCAGATTGAAATTTAAATCTAGCAATCGCTGCAAGACCCAAACTCAACGTCGACCTATGGGCGCCTGCGGATTTTGACCTGATTTGACAGACACTGTCAATATACCTGTAAGGCCGAAGAAGATGACCACTCCTGCAGCGCGCAATCCGTCAAGCCAAGGGGACATAGTATACGACCAGTGTGATTACCTATCATACCTCAACGAACAACGCCTCGATCAAGAGCACCATTGTGTAGCACATGATCGACCTCCCTGGGACAAAGGTGCTTTCTTTCTTGATTGTCGTGATCAACTGCTGCTGCCTCCGCACCCCGTCGCCCACTCAAGCACAGTCGCGGCTACAATAAGATAGTTGAGGGCGGTGATGAAGAGCACGTCTACGAGATAAACGAACCCGACGGCGTAGAGGAGGATGATTGCGAGGACGACAACGGCAACACTGGCGAGTCTGAATATGACGTCGAGGATGAATGCACTGCCGTGTACATAAGTGCACCGCCATGGACTTGGCCGGGGGAACTAGAATTAAGACGGAGGGTTGGGGGAGAAAAGGGTAAATAGGAGAGATGGGGACTCCCGTGGAGAGGCTGATGTGATGTCCGTGGCCCAGCCGCATCCAGAAAGGGTGAGCACCTCGACCGTCGTCGCCAATGAACGAGGTGTCCAGCGTCCCACGTAACGATCGTGCGGAGGGACGGGTAGCACTGCCGCTGCCTTTAACCTGACATCTGTGATGGTGCACAAGGTGGAGTTGTTGCCGACAAAGAGTTTGCCGAGAGTCGTACCCGCGCGGATGGCCATGGCGGCTAGCGGCCGTCCATGGCGTCTTTGCCCTTGCGGCAGAGGGTGAGTCGGGGAGCGTTTTTTTCAGTTGCAGTGACCGTTCGCGGTTCAGCCGTTGCGGTTGGAGAAGTGGGGTGCAGGTTGGACGCTGTTATCGGTTTTAACCGGGGGTGTAGGTCGGGCGCTACCAAACATTTTCGTTCTTGAATCTCCTCACGTAACTTCACCACCATGTATAATAACACATTTTTCTTTTGCCCAGCCAACCACATCCTAAATCATTTCTAGCCAATCTAAGTACACACAAGGATTCCTTAACAGAAATAAATGACTCTTGAATTTTCTCTATCTCTTAATTCTTATCAAGCTTCATTCTCTATCTTAAACTCTCTCCGTTTATACCATAACAAACGGTTTCTCAACACTCACGCCCTCTCTCTCCACGTTTCATTACAACCCCACCTCTATCAACGCCTCCCTATAAAACCACTTTATGACTACCTTATATCTTGAATAAGTCGATTCCTATAAATCCTCTCATAATAAGAACTTAGTTTATTTACACAGAAAATCGTATTTGCAGTTATATCTTTCCAAACTAACTGTAATATTTAAATAAAGGATTCCCAATCGAGACAAATGACTCTTGAATTAGTGTTAAGTAGCCTCCATAAATGATAGGGGCAGTTAGCATAAATCATGGGACTAGGGACGTGGAAGGAATTTCAAAACGGTTTCGTTCAAAACTTCATCCTATTCTAAAATAAAAAAATAGAATTCTACCATCTGCTCGCTTCTCAGCGACTGATGTAGCAGTTGTCAGCAAAGAAAAGTAGGTTCCTATCTCTTTTTCTTAATTTATACTAACAATTCAACACAAATTTGAATGTTGTGGCGCCGACTTCAAGAAGAGGTAGGTGTTTTTAATAACAATTTCATGCTTCAACAAAAGTAATAATATCATTACACTTTTGATTAAATTAGATCATTATATTTAACTAATTCTATTAATATTAACTTATTGTATTTGTGTCAATTAAGAATTATGTGAAGATTGTGAAAAGAATGCTTTATCAAATAAATATTAAAATATAATATATTTTTTATAAGAAATAATTAAAGTTATTAACAAATGTCCTTTTATATCTAAAAAGATTCATATAAGACTATTGTTATATATAACCTATCATTTATCATGTTAATATTGTTGAGAATATTTGAGAACAAAACATATATGACTATTTGAACACCAACCATCTCTTTCTCAAACTCTCTTCATATATACATATTTCATTATTCTTTTATACTTTTCTTTAGATTTTACAGAGAAATATTGATTTTCATTACATTTTGTACACAATGGTAATTTGTAGGTATACAACAACATTGTTACTAACAATGAATTACATGCTTGCATTTGGTACATTTTACACAAAGAATTCACAGAAAGTAAAATTGTGATGTCACGACCACCTTTTACTTTTTTGTAACACTTCCGTATTTATTAACAAATTTAATTAAATTCAAATAATAGAAGAATTGTAGCAAGTGTGCAACTTTAGTTTTATATTAAATGTATATATGTTTTAAGATTATTCTATTCTATTTTTTTACATCTAGCATGACACGTGCATGTGCACGTACGTGTGTGTGTGTATGTGTGTTTATATATATATATATATATATATATATATATATATATATATATATATATATATATATATATATATATATATATATATATATATATATATATATATATATATATATATATATATATATATATATATATATATAGACACACACATACACACATATATATGGTTATATATTCAATACCCCGTACGAGTAACTAATTTTAGTTTTCCGTGGTTAGTTACCCATGGATCTATTTTGTAATAGAAAGGTATCTGTTTGTAATGAGATAGACAATGTTTGTAATGAGATAGAC
Source organism: Alisma plantago-aquatica (assembly GCA_963693085.1). NCBI lineage: Eukaryota > Viridiplantae > Streptophyta > Magnoliopsida > Alismatales > Alismataceae > Alisma > Alisma plantago-aquatica. The sequence goes on from OY856411.1 coordinate 4,807,994, forward strand.
AATGTTTGTAACAATATGAACAGATTTGTAATACAAACACTCGTTTTGTATTACACATCTGATTACAGTAAAAATGATATTTATGACAGCAGTTTACACTGTAATACAAAATGAGTGTTTATATTACAAATTTGGTCATCTCATTACAAATGTTGTCTGTGTCATTACAAATAGGTATCTTTCATTTACAAAATAGATCCACAGGTAACTAAAATTAGTCAACTGCGTGGGTAGCAAATGAATGGCATATATATATATATATATATATATAGAGAGAGAGAGAGAGAGAGAGTCAGGCTAGAATACACTCGAGTGTACGGATCACACGAATACACTCAAGTGTGTTTGCATATCAAGACTATTTTTTGCAAAATGTAAACCATTGATCTTCACCATCATACTATAACTAGGCTACATACAAATTTTGAACCCATTTGGATGAGTGTAAGGTACTCATCCAAGGGCAACAAAATCAACGCACAAAACTAATTTGAAATGCATAATTTTTACGGTCTTCATAACATGAGCTATACATATCCAAATGTGCTCAAATTTTGCGTATGTGTTGTTCACGAGATGTTTAAGAAGATCAACGGATTAGATTTTCAAAAAAATATTGCATCATGGAAAACTACTTGGGTGTATTCCGCTCCGGATACACTCGAGTGTATTCTAGCCTGACTATATATATATATATATATATATATATATATATATATATATATATATATATATATATATATATATATATATATATATATATATATATATATATATATATATATATATGCTAAAAGAATTGTGCACCCAAGTACATGTAGATTACATGTACCCTCCTTCATTTATGGTGATTGTAAGAACTATTAAATAATCCAACCTTATGGATGTAAACTGAACCTCTTGGATAAGATGTGTATGAAAAATCACCACAATCTGGTATTAATAGATCATCCAATGAAAGAAAATATGTATTTTCTAATCAACGGTAAGCTACAGAATTTTCAAAAACCATTGAATGATGTATTGCTATATCTCATGATCTACATGAGATATGGTTATGATTTTTTAAATATGTTTAATCTATATAGTGTTGAATCTATGTGTATGGTTGGATTTTATCTACTTTGTAACGACCCCACCTCCCGGTAACCCCCAATTAAGGGAGACCAAGAGGTCAGAGTCATTATCCCAATAAACCAGATCACAGGTTCGACAATTAATCAATAATAGTTATGAAATTCTACCAACTAAACTGAAATCTGGTATAAAATAAAATTTTGCATACCTTTTAAAAACTTTGGAAATCTACTTCTATCCACCACTTGGATCTATTCTATCTAATCCTCCTTGCACTTTATTTCTTATTTTCATAATGTGTCACTTTACTGTTTGTTCATTTCAAGGTTGCACCTAAAACGCCGACAAACAAAACGTCGGTCAGCATATCGAAATATGTCAGTATGTGGGGACAACTAAAAGTTCACAAATATGCCTAACAAACTAATTATCACAACTAAGGTAATTAACAAGTCAATTTACGTTTTCAATGTATCAATCTCCACCGCTTTTGCCCTAACCCTGGAATACCCTCTCTAGGGTTTAACATAAGGCCACCTTCTCAATCCCGAGCTTGGTGCCTGGGGTCACCTCTCATGGTGCCCATTAGTCATGCAACATAGACCACCTTCTCATTCCTGAGCTTGGTGTCTATGGTCACCTCTTATGGTGCCCATTGGTCTTTCCTCCTGGGCTTGACCTTTTTGCATCATACATTAGGGTGGCATATAGGTGCGAGAATACACATTTATATTACAATTGTGATAATCATAGTGACTTTATAATTTGAAAGTATGAACATACAAACTGATAGGTTACATTCAATGTGATTAATCATTCAGAAAACCTTCAAAAAACTAATGTGATTAATCATAATTAACCACATACCTGTCAAGATGACTTGAATGTAGAAATAATTCAACCAATCAAGAACCCAAGCAAGCACACCCAAGTTGATCCTGAAATAGGCATCCAATTTTTCTATCATTAATCATGCCATCATGGTCTATTAATCCAAGTTGTTTCCTAGGGTTACTAGCCCTTTTTAGGGTTTTGATCACAATTAGGGTTTCACTTCATTTTTATTATTTTAAACCCTAAATTAATAAAATTACTCACAAACCCTAATTATCTCATATTTCTTTCACAAAAGATCCTAAGATCATCTTTTAGCAACATGAAACCCTAATTTCAGATTGCAAGCACTTTTCTTTCTTTTTTCTCCTATTTAGGGTTTCTAAGTATATTAACCATCATATTAGGTTTAAAACCCTAAATCTTGCAATTTCATCTTCAAAATAGGTTAATATTCATCTTTATCATTAAACAAGTTAACCGTGCTCGCATTAACTTATTTGTACTATTAAATCTACCCTTTATCATCAATTAGGATTTCTAACCACAAATTAATACTTTTTCCAACAAAATTATACACTTTTGCAAAACGATACTGATTTAGGCTTCCAAAATATTTTTAACCTATCCCTCGTATTTTTTTGATCAATTTTCATGATAAACTTTTCCCATCCGAGTTTTCTAGCAAAAGATATGATTTTTGTAAAGAAAATCCTTTTTCCAAATTTATTTGTTAATCCTTAGAAAAATGGGTCCATGGTTCGCGGGTCCATTGAGGATCCAACAGCTCATGATTCACGTGCCTATTTTATGATCTGAAGTATGCGAATGGTCCATATTATCCTTACCTGGACAGAAGACATGGAGGGGCAGTTTGGTAAAAGACCACAGGGTCTTCTTCTTCCTCACGCCCAAGCACAACGAGACTACGATCAACCTCGAGGTTGACTTCTCGATCTCGTCCACCTGCGAGCACACCAATGGGTCAGGGAGCTACGCCTCCATCCGCCGAACTCGTCTATGGGTTCAATTGGGCGCAAAGAACACGTCGTGACCTCCTCCTACTCGCCAGACTCCGGCGAGGCTTGTTGAGAAGGCAAGGGTGCAGGTCAGGGTGAAAGGAACAATTGGAGGCACGAGAGCACTCCTTGCAATCAGCCACAGCTTTTAGGGTAGCAATTAGGCGTGTTGATACCCTCAATCACCGTCCCCTATATATAGGGTTGAAGGAAGGTTTGTGAGATTTGGGTATTTCCCAAAACGACGACCAAACCCCTACAAAGTAGGGATGGTTCTTGTCAGTTTATTCTCCTGAACTCAAAGGAAACAAGTCCTGGATTACTAATGCTCCAGATCGTGAGGATTTTGAGAGGGAAAATCCCTCTACAACTCGACAGAGTCCCAGTCCATGTGGGACTTAGACGATAAGCGATCAGTGTTGGATTGAGATCCAACGGTTCTCATTGCATGCGATCATCCAAAAGGAAAATCATTTTCCTATTATCAAAATAATTCTATATTTTGGAGATAACTTGAGAAATTCATATCTCCTAAACCATAGCTCCTTTTTATCTCAAATTTTAAGGGAAATTTTGTATTGGCATTATCTAACTATTTATCAAATTTGGGAAACAAATTCCAACGGATGAGAAGGTTTCCTTTCCTCCCAAGTTATCCATCAATTAATCCAAAATTAATTAGTATTTCTTTTCCCTTTGCCATTATCTTGTTATCTTGGGTCACTTGGACCTCAAGAAATCCTAAAGGCACGAATTCCCACCTTGGGAAATATCTATATGCCTTTATCCTCTTATTATTGTCAATTTCACCTATTTTCCTTTTATTAATTTAATCCTTTTCCTTTTTATTTCTCTTTTCTTTTCAATTGGTCTCAATGGCCAACAAAGCCCATTATCAATCAATCAAGGCCATTTCACACAAAATCCATCACAAATAAAAAATAGATTTCATTTATTCTTTAAAAGAGAATTACACCTTTCATTACATACTTAGGAAATTTGAGGTTATAACAAACTTACTCCACTTGTGCTATTTAATGGCTGGTACATGTAAGTTGCATGTACCGGCTAGTAGGCTAGTACACACTTCCTTATATATATATATATATATATATATATATATATATATATATATATATATAGAAAGAGAGAGAGAGAGAGAGTCGGGCTAGAATACACTCGAGTGTATAGATTACATGCTACACTCAAGTTGTGTTTGCATATCAAGACTATTTTTTATAAAATGTAAACCATTAATCTTCATTGTCATACTATAATTAGGCTACATATAAATTTTGAGCTCATTTGGATGAGTATAAGTCACTCATCCGAGGGCGAAAAATCAACGCACGAAACTAATTTGAAATGCATAATTATTGTGGTATTCATAACATGATCTATAAATGTCCAAATGGGATAAAATTTTATATATGCGTTATTCACAAGATGTCTAAGAAGATCAACAAATTAGATTTAAAAAAAATATTATAGCATGAAAAATGACTTGAGTGTATTCTGCTCTGGATACACTCGAGAGCATTCTAGCATGACTCTTTCTCTCTCTATATCTCTCTCTCTCTCTATATATATATATAGAGAGAGAGAGAGAGTGAGAGAGAGAGTAGGCTAGAATACACTTGAGTATATAGATTACACCGTACACCTCAATGGTGTTTGCCTATCTAGACCATATCTTTGCAAAATTTAATCAATTTCTATTCATTGTTACAATAATAATAGGCCTTATACAAAATTTGAGCCCATTTGGATGAGTATAAGTCACTCATCCAAGCTCAACAAATTCGACACACATAATAATTTAAAATGCATGATTTTTGTCTCCTTTAGATGCATGACCTATAAGTGTCCAAATGAGCTCAGATTTAGTATGTAGTATGTTCTTAAGATAATTAAGAAGATCAACGGTTTAGATTTTCAAAATAATTGCTTGATGATAGAAAATGGTTGATATGTATGGTGTCTCCGCTACACTTGAGCGTATTCCAGTTGGAATACACTCGAGTATAGTAAAGACCGAATACACTCAACTCATTTTCAATCATGCAATATTACTTTTGAAAATCTAAACCATCAATCTTATATATATATATATAGTCAAGCTGGAATACACTTGAGTATAGCGGAGACCGAATACACTCAACTCATTTTCCATCATTCAGTATTTATTTTGAAAATCTAAACTGTCAATCTTGTTAAGTACCTTATGAACATACAAAAAACAAAATTTGAGCTCATTTGGACACTTATAGCTTATGCATTTAAAGGTGACAAAACGACGCAATTTGAATTAGTTTTATGCGTCAAGTTTGTTAACCATAAAAGGGTGACTTAGAAGAATCCAAATGAACTCAAATTTTGCATGTAGCATTTATTTGTTACATCAATGGATATCAATGGTTTGAATTTGTCAAAAAAAGGGTATACATATGTAATCACCATTTCAGTGTAGTGTGCGATCAGTGCACTGGAGTGTGTTCTAGCATGACTTGATCTTCATTGTTACAATAATAATAGGCCTGATACAAAATTTGAGCCCATTTAGATGAGTATAAGTCACTCATCCAAACTCAATAAAATTGACGCACATAACTAATTTGAAATGCATCATTTTTACCTCCTTTAGATGCATGACCTACAAGTGTTTAAATGAGCTCAGATTTATTATGTAGTATGTTCTTAAGATAATTAAGAAGATCAACGATTTAGATTTTCAAAATAATTACTTGATGATAAAAAATGATTTGTGTGTATGTTGTCTCCTCTACACTCAAGTGTATTCCAACTTCTATATATATATATATATATATGAGAGTGTGTGTGTGTGAGTGTGTGTGTGTGTGGAATAAAGTAAATATATTCAGAACCCAAAGAAATACTTTGGGGTAAATTACAAAGTAGTCTCAACACTACAATACTCACACCCAAAGAGGTTGTGCTACCTATACACGTAGACTACTTCAGATACATTTAGAGATTTTACATGCAATGTTCTCCTCATTCCTCTTCTTTTCATTATGCTTACTATTGTTCCTTTCCTTCCAAATGTGGAAGCGCGTGGAAGATAGAATCATGAGTTCCTTTTCTAAGTCTTTGCTCGACCTGTTTGCTAATAAGGATAACATAGCATCTATGTTCATCAGTTCTCTCCTCCTGATCGCCAGCTTGTCATAGACCAAGTCCTAAACCTTCTTTGTATACTCACACCCGTAGAAGATGTGTTCTTGCGACTCAGGCTTCCTTTCACATAGATAGCAAGTAGAATTAGTTCCAGGGTACCATTTCACCACTTTGTCAAGGGTAGCCAGGGAATCATGAACTGTTCTATACAAGCATGTCTCCCATTTTGGGACCCCCATATCAGACCAGACCAGTTTAGATAAGTGCTCCCCGTTTCTTGGTTGAATAATCTCGCAAATACTTTCCTCCTTCTCCTTCAGACTCCAGAGTTTCCTGTCATCATTGATATATTTAATCTCTTGCCATACCTCCATCATTCGGTTGATGACTCTAGAGTAGCCTTCCCTGGTCTTGGGTTTGAAATCTACCCATTTAGGGTATCTCGATCTCATCCATTTCGCCCATAGGGAATCACTTAGCAGGTATTTGAACACCCTTCTAGTAGTGCCCCATGTCGCAATAAACCTTGGTGATTTCAAGCCGGCCCCGCCTTCGTCCTTGCTCCTTGCTAGTCTGATGTACCTCATGGGATGGTTATTGCCTGCCCATATGAAGTTTGCGATGGTCATCTCCATTCTCTCAAGCATCACGTTAGGAATTTCACCCTGCTAAACCCAGAACATTAGTAGCCCCTCGATTGTAGACTTCATGAGGGTGATACGCCCAGCCATGGATGTCTTCTCTATAGGCCATCTACCAATCATCTCCTCCAGCCTATCCAAACATTCTGTGAAATATCTGACCTTAAGGTTGCCTCCAGTAAGGGGGAGCCTAAGTAGCATGTTGGCAGGGCACTGGCCTTGATTCCCATGGCCTCCTCAATCCGTTCTCTACCACCTTCACAGTTAGTCGACAGGAAGAGTTTGGTTTTATGGATAT